>OW203897.1:15512500-16712500 GCA_934046635.1 Buathra laborator
CGCGTAGTTTTCCCTCCAATCTTCGTGATTGGTTGGCCGCCGGAAGCTCCACAGTCGTGAAAGAAAGCACGACGCGTGCGCAGTAGAGCTTCGCGTGGATTATTTTAAATGAATAAAGAAATTTAACGGAAAATGATCATTATTAAATTATTACCTTTCGGGAGAGATGGTCGAGCAGCTTTTCGCGGAGCCATTGTTCTATTGTTCATTCGCGTGTGCATGACGCGTATTATTTCGGCAGTAGTTTTCGTCGAAACGGCCGAAAAATGGTTTTTTTAACGGAAATAACGTTGAATAACTTTAAATCGTTCAAAGGGGAGCACCGAGTCGGAAAAGTGATGCCCTTAGCCGCGGTGGTTGGTCCCAATGGATCCGGTATTCAATCTTTTTTTTCACCTCTACTTTCGTCTTATTTCCGCCTTCTTTTGTTTCTTCTTCGACTTCAATTAAGCGATACGCGATACCGCTACGTCGAATGATGGAAATGAAATTTTTCGATCTTAATACGAAAAATATTAATTCCGTCAGTATCGCTCGTGTTTCGTTGTCTAACAAACGTTCGTACTTTGTTAAGGAAAATCGAATTTCACGGACGCCATTGGCTTTGCCATGGGATTACCGCTAAACAACTTGAGAGTAGCAAAAATGAAACAACTCATTTATAGAAGTATCAACGGCGAATCGCTGAATACGTAAGAAAAAGTCTTTCATTCCTCATTGCTGTGTTGATTATTCATTTTGAACTCATATTTCCCAGAATGTCAGTGAAAGCGGTCCTTCGAGCGAATGACGGCACCGACACGTTGTTTCAGCGATCAGTTACCGGAACGGTTTGCAAATATCGCATAAATGATAACGTGAGTATCGGCAAAAATTCCATCATTCGTACAAAACTTCCATCGACAATCGTAACAAACTTTTTTTTTTTTTTTTCAAAGTTCAACGGTGCAAAAATTAAACTTCTACAATTCTATTGATTCTCAAAAATTCTTAAACAGTTTAAAATTTCGTTTAAAATTTCTTCCAAATATCCCAAAAAAAATATCAATGTGCATAACAAATTGCTTTTTGATAATTTTTTTCATCCATCGCTCCGTCAGTCTTAACTTGCGTTTCTTCTCAATTCTTTTTAACTACAAAAGTTGTTAGAAAAAAATTAAATTTTACATTTTATTTTTTTTCTATTGAATATTAAATTGTTTCTCAAAAATTTGTAAGTAGTTTCTCATTTCGTTTCAAAATTTTTGATAATTTACGAAATAAAATATCAATACGCATTTCAAATTGCTTTACGTTGATCTCGTTTTCCATGATTTTTAATGTGTTATTAATTTGTTCTAAATTGCGTTTTTTCACAATTTTTTACCTATCGTGCGTTTTTTTTTGCACGGAGAAAAAATTAAGATAATAAAAAAAAATGTATGAAAAAATGATCATTTGCTTATTTGCGATAAACAGACGGTGACCCGCGAAGTCTACGTGAACGAATTGACAAAGTTGCGCTTGAATCCACTAGTCAACGATTTTGTCGTTTTCCAAAATACCATCGATATCCTTCTGGAACAGACCCCCAAAGAAAGAACCGCTATGATAGAAAAGGTCAGCGACTCGGGATCGCTGGCTGCGGAATATAATCGGTAATTATCATTTTACGGGCATTCAAAACTAATAAAACAATCGAATCATTCAAAATTTCCATTTTCTTTTCCTTTTGCAGCCTTAGCGCGAGTATCGGGGAGTACAGCAAAGAGTTGGAGCACTTCGTCACGAAAAAAAAAATCATATTGTCGACAATAAGAATAATGAAGGATTTGGAGAGAAACGGAATGGAGTATAAAGATTTGGAGAAAAAATATGTAAATTAATGCAATTTTTTAATATTACAACGTTACAAGTGCGTTTTCATTTCTCCGATAATAATCGAAGCGATTTTTTGTTTTTGCACAAAAAACAGAGAACCACGAGAGAAAAATTGGCGCTCTTCGATCTTTTCTGTGTCGAACGTGAATTGGCAGATTTGATATCCAACATCGAACCCATTTCGCTAGAAATCTCCGAACTCGAGAAAAAAAAAACAGAATTAGAAGAAATTTTGGCTACTAACATTCAAGGACACAAAGAGATCAAAGCGGAAATGGAAGAAATTGAACGCGAAGTTGCGGAGATTGAGATAAGAGGCGTCGAATTATCGAAAGAGAGAAGCGAGTTGAATGCAGCGATCGAATATGCCGAAAGCTGCGTTAACTCGTACCGCAAGTCTTACGATGGCGCATTAAATGCCGAGAAAGTCTGCGAGGCGACGATAGCGGAACTCGAAGAAGCATTGAGTCTCGTCGAAAAAAAAAAATCGGAACATTGTCACCGTTATTCCGAAACGCTGATAGGAACATTGCAACTTGGCGATTCACTGGTAATAAAAAAAAAAAAAAAATTCTCATTATCGTTTGTTAAATTTATAAAAAATAATATTTCATTATTTTCTTTATTCCATTAGACGAAACATTATGAAGAGCTGAAAAAACGTTATCTGGAAATTTGTGCCGCTGATGAGCAAAAATTGTCGAGTGTCGAGCGAAATTACCAATTCTTCGAGGACACGTTGGAGAGTTCGAATCGTAAGATGAACGAAGCAAAAGACGCGCTCCAGCGGCAGTTAAATTTCCATCAGGATACCAAGAAGCGCGGAGACCGATTGGAAGAACGCCGCGACGAGATGAGACGCGAATTAGAAGAATTGCGTCAGTTTCACCACAAATTGTCTTCAGAATTTCGCGAATTCAAAGAACAGGAAGATAAACTTGTCGAAGAAATAGATGAGATCGGAAAAGTCGATTTCGATCGCGAAGAAGTTAGGGAAATGAGAAAAAAAGCAAATATAGTTGCGAATTTGAAAGAAAACTTTAACGGAGTCGTAAGTTTTTACGATTTAAATGCACATTTTCATATTTATTTTGTCGCTTATAACTCATCGTATTTATTTTCGTTATTAGTTCGATCGATTGGGAAACATGTGTGAACCTATTCACCATCGATGGACAATTGCGGTGAACAAAGCTATCGGTCGCCACAGAAATTCTATCGTCGTCGACACGATGACCACTGGCATCGCGTGCACCAAATATCTGAAAGAACAAAGACTGGCGGTTGAGACTTTTCTGCCCCTCGATAGCCTCGTCGTGAAACCGCTTAATAAACATCTTCGGTTAGGAGCTTTTTTCGCGTCTTTCGTTAATCCGTATTACATTTTTTTATTTTCTCTTTTCTTTTTCGAAGAACGACGTACGAAGGAACGAACGTGAAGCTTGTCTACGATGTGATTAAATTTTCACCGCCGGAGATAAGTAAAGCGCTTTTGCACGCAATTGGGAAGACTTTGGTAGCCGAAACTACGGAAGATGCGACTAAAATCGCTTTCGACGGGGAGAAGCGATACGACGTAAGTTAGAAGAGATTTTACCAACGATTTTTCGAATCGTTGATTTAAGGCGCGTCGCGGAGTTGTTGTTGCTGTTGTTGTTGTTGTTGTTGTTGTTATTATTGTTATTATCAAGTGTATTGCGAGAGCCGATGGAATAATGTACCGAAGATCCGGTCTGATGTCCGGAGGCACTTCCTCTAGAAATACTACTATTGGAAGATATAACTCCGAAGAGCAGGCGGCGTCACAGTTACGGAAGGTATTTTCGCGGTTTTTGACGTAAATTGCAATAATTAATTTTTTGCAATTAAACGAGAATTGTTGTCGACAGGAGAGTTTAATTGCGAGACTTCGAGAAATCCGCCGGGATGCGCCCTCTGAGCAAAAATTAATCGAAGCCAAAGCAGCTATTCAAAGGCTCGAGATTCGCCTCAAATACCTCGAAGATGACTGCAAAAAAGCCGTAAATATATTTTTATTGGTAGATCGTGAATATTACGACGCGAGAGAGGAAAAAAGAAATTATTTCGAATTAAATTGTCTCTCGCGATCGTATTTTTCGCTGAATTTTCTTCTTCCGCAATCGGTCCTCAGTACGTTAAAGAAATTTATTTTACTAGAGAGACGAATTGATTGAAATCGAAAGGGCGACTTGGGAACTCGAAAACACATTCGACACCGCGCAGGTGAGTATTTGTTGGGAAAATAATAATAATAATAACGCTAAAAAGTTATTAATAAATTAATTAAAAAAAATTGTTCAACGAATCACTCGGTAACTTAGTTAATAACTTTTCGGCGTTATCATTATGAAAAATAAATGTTTTAAACACCTTCTGTAAAGTTAATTTTTTTCCGATTTTTATTCCAAAGAAAAGTCTTCGAAATTCGATCGGAATTTCACTTTTCGCTGCAAATATAGCGATATACTTTCCTTAATCTCCGAAAATTTCTTTATTCTTTTAGTATCAAAGGGATAAGGATGCAGAGACCTTAAGATCGGTATCAACGGAAATCGAAGCTCTGAAATCGGATATCCGAGCGAAAGAGAAGGAAATTTTCGCCGAATTTTGCGAGAGAATAGGAATCGACGATATTCATCAATACGAAAATGGACAGCAGTGCGTTTTGAGTTGTCGACATAATAAACGATTTTAAACTTCAAACGCAAAATAATATTTCGCCGTTTGTGTCCATAGTGTGTATCAAGAAACTCTTCAAGACTTCGACAACCAAATCGATCGCATAAAAAAACAATTGGAATACGAAAACAGTACGAAACGTACGTAATTATCATTCAATGAATTTATCCCCACGAAAAATCGTCGCAAATTATACTGTAAAAAATAAGAAAATTTACATTTTTTTTTTTTTTTCAAAACAGCGAAGTTAACAGTCAAAGTAGAAAAATTGAAGAAAAAACTCGACGAAGCGGAAGCGAAGTTGCGCGCAGCCAACGAAAAGCTGATAATCTATACTCGTGATTCGGGGACCGAAAAAATAATAAATAAAATTCCGCAACTCGAGGCGATTTACAGAAATCTCAAGAAAAGTTCCGAAGGCTTTACGGACGAAATAACGCGACTGAGAGATCAGCTCCGCGCCGTCAGCAGAATGCATTTGTCTCGCGAGGGAAAACTCGATAGATTAAAAATTGCGATTCAAAAAGCAAACGATAAGCGTCGCGATATTCTTAAGGAAGCGAAAGTCAGTTGAATGCTTAATATTTCTCGATGGATGAATGGATTAACAGTTTTTTCATTTTAATTTGATTTTTATCTTCAGATAAACGATGTAAAAATTCCGATGATCGACGGTTCGGCGATCGGCGGTTCACAGACGCGCGACAGTACCGACCCGAGTTATAACACCATAGGATCGGTTGTAGAATCGTCGGAGGCGAACGATGACGAGGCAAACATCGAAATCGATTACCGTAAACTACCGAAAGTCCTGTTGGACGCCGATTGCAAAGAAGCTGCGAAAATACGCAAGGAATTGGCGGAAATAGTAACCGAATTGTCTTCGACGATGAGGAACATTCCGAATCCGAATGTAATTGTATCGCAAGAGTTGATGGATTTGGCAGAGAAAAAAAACGAAATGGATCGATCGATCAAGAAAACGAATAAAACGCTACACGCGATCCACGATGACTTCGATGATATTAAACAAGAAAGATGCAATCGATTCTTACAAGTTTTCGACCGAATGCAGAACGACGTCGATGCAATTTACAAGGCAAGTATCGCCTTTGATACTTCAGATCGCTTCGAAACCGATTTATTCCGTAATAAACACTCCAATTATCATTTTCCATAAAAAAAAAAAAAAATAGCAATACGTTTTTTCTCAAATGTTCGTGGCGTTTCGCGTTATATTAACGATCACTTTCTCAGAGGACGAAAAAAAAATTGAAAACGTTTTTTTGCGTATAAAGTTTTTTTTTTTTTTTTTTTTTTTTTTTTTTTTTTTTTTTTTTTTTTCGAAACAATTTATCGATTATTTTATATTTATCGTAGAAGTTGACGGGAAATGAATCGGCGCAGTCGTTTTTACTATCGGAAAATCCGGGGGAACCGTATCTCGGCGGTATATATTACAATTGTATTCCACCGGGAAAACGATACTGCGGCATCAGCGATCTGTCTGGTGGCGAAAAGGCTTTAGCTTCTTTGTCACTGTTGTTCGCTCTTCAGAGGTATTTTATCTATTATCGTCGTTTATACAATATTTACGAGGAAATTGTCAATGGAAAAATATTATTATTATTTTTTTTTTAATAGTTCCAAGTCGCCGCCGTTCCAAATTCTGGACGAAATCGACGCGCCGTTGGATAATCCGAATGTGAAGAAACTTGCAGATTACATTACATCGGTTAAAGAAACCCAACAGACGATTATCGTTTCTCACAATCAGAAACTAATTGCTGTTGCGGATCAACTGATCGGCGTCGCATCCAAGGTAAACTGTTGGACGTCCCTTTTATTTTTATTCAATTATCATTTTGCCGATCGAATTTTTTTTTTTTTTTTTTTTTTTTTTTTTCAGGAAACGGCTGACGGTGTTCACAGCAGAATCTTCACATTGAACGCTTCGCTTTACTGCAAAAAATAGAATTTTCGTGGCGAAACGGTTTTATTTATTTTATTATTTTTTATTATTTTTTTTTACTTTTAATGTTTCCGCTCAATCAAAAAAAATTGCGGATTTTAACGTAATTTTACAGAGCCAATGAATCGTACATTCAAGAAGTTTATTTGGCGCTTTTCAACAAATCATTAACAGCACAAAAAAATCATTGACGCATCCGGCTGAGTTCTACAATTTTAATTGTAAAATAATTGAAGACACTTCAGTTGTGCTATTTATTTTTTTTTTATTCATTTTAAATGAGTTTTTTCATTTTTTTCTTACGAATAAAATCATTTTAACTTTCTGTGAAACGATAACGGAAGTTTAGAAGAAGAAAAAAAAAAGAAGAAATTTCAGTGGGAATGGAAGTTTGTATCATCGATCCACTGAATTAAAACGAAAAAATAAATTTTGTATCCATATTCCGCCGTTTGTTTGTTTTTTTCTTTTTGTTGTTTTTATATATATGTATATATATATTTATTACTTCCGAACCTTAAATTCTATATAGACATACAGTGGAAAAAAAAAAAACAAAAAAAAAAGTGTCAGCAATCAGTGATAGCGTGTTTTTTAATATATTTTTCCCTTGCTGCCGCGATCATCTGTGCTTTTCTCTCGGCGAACGATAGATTTTCGCATGTATTGTCGTCGCGCAACGGTTGAACATTGTTAGTTGTGCTCGAAGCTCCGGGATTGGCGCTTCTCTGTTCCGGTGTGTAGGTAACGATGCCGTCCAATAAATTTGCAACTGTGATATCAACGTTTCCAGTTTTTACTGATATAAGAAACAACAAAAAAAAACCGTTATTTCAATAATCTTCGAAGTATTTTTTTTCCGTAAAATACCGTTTTACTTTGAGTAAAAATACTCACGCAAGTCGCGTTGTATGACATATCGAGGAACGGAAGGAAGAACATCGCGTACTTGTCGTACCATTCTCTGCATTTCCATTGTAACGGCTGCGTGCGAATTCGTAGATCGTCTCGTGCGCAATCGCGTCTGCGTATTCTCAATGATATAACGTTTTTCGTATTCAAATTTGTCGGTTACGGTGAAAGAACTCGTGCGAATATTTAACATCGCGGCGATCTCGCGCTCGACTTCGCGCGCCAATACTTCGTGATCGACGTTCGATTTAACTTTCGTATAGGTTAACGTGAATATCGTACACGGAACGAACATAAACCAAAAAACATCGGTCCACCAAGTGGAGGAAACGGAGGTAAGATTAACCCCCAAAATATCCGGTCGCCAGGCCTGCATTACGACCGGCTGTACACACGGCTGCACGCCGAACGGCCACGAGTTAAATTTTAGCAAAGCGACGCGACCGTTAGTGGCGCCAAATTCCGGTTGAATGGCGATATCGTTCGCGGACGTCGCGATACAACGTTGTATATTGCGCACGAGAATATCTTTGCTTGTCATATCCATTTTTCGAAGTCCCAAAGCCCCACCCAACGCGTCAGGCAATTCCCAAAGACTCGGAGTGTACGCCTCCGCAGCTTTATAAAGAGTGAAATGATCCAAAGCGGAGATACTGTTCGCTACGATAATTCGCGATGTTTTGTCGCGGCACTCGCCGTCGGAATTTATTCTGACGACGATTCCCAACGCAAGACTCAAACCATGATGAAGAAATTGACGCAGCGGCCGACTGTCCGGAAGTACCGATCCGATAAGCCAGAGAATTGCGCTTAACGCTAAACGCAAGAAAAACAGACTAAGACCGAGCGGCGCGTAGAGAATCAAACAAAGAATTCTCCAATCGCCGGGTACTCTGAAAAAAAAAAAAAACAATTACGATTTTATTAACTTTGAGCGATGTACGCGCGATGTTTTTGCAGCTGTTGCGCGATAAACAAAAGTACGATTTTTTTTTTTTTTTTTTTTTTGCGTATTGTCAAACAACGGAGAGAGAACTCGGGAAGGTAAAGGGTTAATAAAAACGTTTGTTAAATACTGTGGAGTGTATTTCTTACGAGACAAAGGTCATCAGTCATCATTGATTTAATTAGCGGTTATGTTCGATATAATCGAAGGTCATACGGAGACAGTCGAAAAATAAAAACGACACGAAAATTCGTCATTGGCGAGTAAACAAATAAAATATTCGTCGTCGTACTTTTAACGACGCGGTACTTTGAATCGCGAGATTTTTTTAGTTAATGAGGAAATTACATCGAGAGAAGAGAAACGAGAAAAAAAGAGAAAGTTGTGAGAATACTAACCTGTTCGTGTCAAATATATCCTTAATATCGAGATCTGACATTTCTCACTGATAAATCACATTGAAATTTCGATGAAAAAAAAAAAACGGGGTCTCGAAGACTTGTCGTTTACAGATTTTTGTTGGTTTTTTTGTTTGTTTCGCGTTAATCGAAGATTTTTTTTACAGTTTACTTCTTACTGTTCGACATCGTCGTAGACACGGAGAAAGATCCTTTCGGATCCTTTTACCTGCGGTTGACGCCGCTGTACTGTTCGAGCGCCTGTGCGTTTTATCGTATTAGTGGAGAAAAGCGCCGCACGTTCGCGGTACGCGCGCGAACTTCATTGAAAAGTTAAACAGTCGTCATCGGTCGGTAACATACCAATTATGCCGGTAAGTGGCGAAGAACTAATTTATCGATTTTTATTCGATCAATAAGGGTGTTGGGGGCGCAAATAAAATAAATATCTATCGAAAAATATTTTCATAAATTTTTATGATTTCGGGTAAAAAAAACAGCAATACATTTGTATACAATATAATCGAATCGACCTATTAAAGCTCCACAGTTATCTACCATTTATTAATTAATATTATCGATATTCGATAGCGTTTATGATTTATTTTTAAAAATACCGACAGCCTACGCGAAAAAAATTACGTTATTAGCGAGATTACGATGTATCATTCGAAACATCGATCGTTCGATACGAAAAAAAAAAAAATTAAATAAATAGCGACTATTAGATTGATCGGCGAATAAAATCTAAGCGCACCTGACGAGCGGACAAGAAATTATCACAGTAACGTAAAGACTATAGGAATAAAAGTTCGATATTATTGAGAAGAATAATCGTTAAAATATGGAAACATTCGATTATTTGTTGTCAACGATTTTCTTTAAATTACATTTAAAATATTTTGGTGGTAAAAAAGAAGAAAAAAAAAAAAAAATGAAAATTATATTTTATCAGTGAAACTTGAATTCTCTTTTGCACATTGGACACTTGTCGCTCGTTTTGAGACATTGTCTTAGACAATCGGCGTGAAAGAGATGATGACACGGTGTGATTCGCGCTTTTTTCATGCCGAATAGACAGACCGCGCAAACATCGTCGAATTTTTCGATCTCGTCGCTGGTGGCTTTTCTGTAGCGATCGAGTATCCGACGTTCGGCGCGCAATGCAAGCGCCGAATTTTGCCAAAGTTCCTTGGATCTGAGAAAAACGTTGAGATAAGTAGCGGCGAGAAGAAATTTCCACGGTGCAGTCGGGATGAGTAACAAATTGAAGAACGCGGACACGACGATCGTAAAACTACGGAGGATCACCGGGGCGTAAAGATTTTCCAGACTCTCAAGAGTGTCGAGTTGAAGGAAACACAATATCCCTGGAAACATGTCGACGAAAACCTTCTCCGTGGCGGAATAATAAGTCCACGTTACGATCGTATATAGCGTCGATGGCCTGAGAAATACAAAAATAAAAAATAGGAATTAAAAAAAAATCAAATTTAAAAAATTCATTTAAAAAAAATGTTAAATTGATAAAAATAAATTGTAAATTGACAAAATAAAAAATTCATTTAAAAAAAATGTTTAATTGTTAAAAAAAAAATTGTAAATTGACAAAGAAAAAAATTGATTTAAAAAAAATGTTTAATTGTTAAAAAAAAATTGTAAATTGACAAAGTAAAAAATTGATTTAAAAAAAATGTTTAATTGTTAAAAAAAAAATTGTAAATTGACAAAATAAAAAATTTAATTAATTGAAAAATAAAACAAATTTTTCCTTTCTGGAAAAAAAACATTTTTAAATAGAATAAATTTTTTCTTTTAGAAAACAAAAATTATTATAATTCGCAAAAAAAAAAAATGATTATAATTTTTTTTTTTTTACGAAAAAAAAAAGTATAAAATTGGCCGACGGAGGGCCGACTGACCTGTAATTTTGCAATCCCTGTTCCAATCCAAAAACGAGAAGCATGCAGGTAAGAGTAACGGCAAAGGTAACAGCTTTGGTCCATTCGAGAACAATTTTGGTGGCGGACATAGCGAGATGTTTGATTCGCGATCGTTCGGTCAACGTGACATAAGGCGACCAATCTTCCTTTTCGACGAGTTCTTTGATGTAACTAACGCAGTAGGCAATGACGTTGTAAAACATGAGGGTGTAGAGGCAAGTAATTCGCTGATGGGGAACGAGAACTTTGTCGGCGAGAACGAGAAACACAATTTGATTCATCATAACGGAGATATTCTTCATTTTGAGATAAAGATTTTCGGCGCGATCTATCGGAGCGTAAAGTCGTTTGAGAATCCGACTCGTTGGATCCCACGCGCGTTTCGCCACCGCTGAAATATCATCGAAAAAATACAATTAAAACGATTTAAAATAATAACTATAATTGTCCGAAGGGAATAGCGGAGATTCTAACGGTTTATTCGCAAAGTAAGTTCCCCCTGTGGTCGTTGTCAAGCGGCTCGCGCCGCGTCCTTGTTACACTTTGTAAGGGGTAACGTTCCGCGATTAAGTGTCTCTTTTATTTTTCGACACGTTTCAAAGTCGCGCGTGGAAAAAGGATGTATTATAAAGTCGATCGCGGGGCGTCATGAACGCCCCTTTCGTATCGGAGGATAATTCAGGATAATATAATCGACGAGTGCGACGGATCATCACGGGGATTTTTCGTAACGGGGCGAACACATTAGCATATTAATCGACGTCAGTCCGCGAAGCCCCCGACAATCTGTAAAAACGATGGACAAGATCGACAGGTGGATTTCTAGAAGGGGAAAGAGGGGCTATCCGCATGGCAACCGGCGGATATTCATTCATCGCGAATCCCTCATCAACCGGGGGGTATAAAACATCGCGGCATCATCGTTGAAAGCACATTCCAGTAGCGTACATCCCTTAGAACTCGACGCGACTTGCAACTTCGTCGAGTCTTTGTCACCATCGTTCGCATCGACGATCGCACATTTTTTCGTCACCGTTCATCGAGAGAAGGTGAGAAAATATTCGTATTGCTATTCGGCGGGACTTCGTGTTTTTTTTTTTTTTTTTTTTTTTTTTACGAAATATTATCGTTTCGTTATTAAAAAGTACGTAAATACGATTATATTTACCTTTTATCGCTTCGGATAGAGTCTTTAGAGCCGAAACTGGATATCTGTAATTGGCGCTGAGAACAACAGGTAAAACGAGAACGGAGTACAGAGCGGGTGCCGGTGGGGGCAACAGGGGCAAAGGCCCTCGGGGGCAATAGGGCAGTAAAAGTACAGCGCTTAGAAGGCAAACGCTTTGAGCGGTTCGTTCTTTGTCTATCGTTAATGAATTCGCTCTCACGCGGCTTCTAACTCGAGTTATCATCCCCATTTTTCGTTCGTATTTCCTGCAACGGAACAAATAAATTCGATTAATATTACGAATTTCGGTAAATACGACGCGTGAATCGTTGAGACGGACGACCGAAATATCGACGTGATTCTAAGTGCGCGCCTTTCCGACTACGGCGCCGGACTCGATGTATTTTCGTCGCCGTATAAACAACTATCGAAACAATTCCGCGGGATAAATATATCGTATTATTTCCCGCCGCCCCCTCCCCCTAACCTATATATTTTGTCAATATCGGCCACCAAGAAAAATAGAAACATTTTTTTTTTTCTATCAACTCCCCGAGTTTTCTCTTTGTTGACGAGAATTCATTTTTCCCGTGTGTATTCGAACGCATACGCTATACGAAACATGTTTTCATTCGCGACTGCCAACAACTCACGTTTCGGCCGGAACGGTAAATAAACTAACGACGTCGAGTTCCGGTCAGATATTTTTATTCTATCGAATCGTTTTCGAAAAATCATTTTCCCGGTTACGCCTTTGTCCAATAGGTTAATATTAAACGGTATGTTTGTTTATAGCTTTACACGAGAGCGCGTAAATAGTTGATAATGTCGTGTATCGTGCGTTCAGCATTTTCGGGATGTTTATTTTTTTCGATTTTACGTTGACGCATTGTGATTTTGGAAATAGCAAATACATTTCGTGTCACGAGCGCGTGATTCGACAACGCACCGTTCGCGATTTTTCCGTATCAACAAGTCGACGACTAACTATTTGCCCCATTTTCGAGAGGGGAAAGGATTCGTTTTGACGATTGCACGCGTCTGTGTGCGCGTGAGCTTTCTCCGTAAACACTTGTACATCGAGTGCCAAAACATGAGTCACTAGGCGGGGGCACACGGGTCTTTTATACCTATATACATCGGTACCGTACAGCACGAGTTCGCTTGACGTCCATTCTTGTTTTTCGGGGGCGCAATAAGCGCAATAAGCTCCGCGATCCCCATTCTTATAAATCGCCCGTTTACTTCGTTCTTTTAATATTTCGTGTGTCATTTTATTCTAAGCATATATATCCCGGAGTAATTGCGAAAACTTTCGTCTTTTGTTCGTTTCTTACGACACTTTTCGACAATGCATCGGCAAAGTTGAGCGTTAGAATAAAGAAATAAAAAAGTTTGATTTACGAACCGAATCTAGGAATCCGATGCCCAGTTGAAAAAATATATCGATGATCGTTCCTTGTCTTCTTGCGTGTATTTTATTATTGTTTATCTCAATTGTCACTCCGATCGCGAGATTTTTTCGGTAGCGTAAAAAAGAAATGTAGAATATCGTTAGATCCGCAACGTTCGGTTACTGGCGAGAAACTGACTGACGTGGCCCGGTGAAGCCGTTTCGTGGTTATAGAGGGGGGTAGCGGTGGCTGCAGCGACGGATGCGACGAAGATGAAATCTACGCCAGATACCTCCCTCCTCACTTCCGATCTCGGAAAACTCGTCGTCGTCGTTGAGGAACGCGCAAAAAACAGTCTTTCGCTATTATTAGATATCTTTCGAGTGTGGCGAAGATTCGCATTACGGATACGTAGGATCGCGTGTGTCGGTGGTGACTGGCGAAAAGTTCTCGCGTGGCGTGTTTTGCTTTTTCGACCACGCGGTACCGCGCGCGTCCGTGACCATCCCTCTCTACTATTTTTCCATTCATCCGCAATCCTATGAATCGGCTCGCCAAAGCGGAGACCCGCTACTACTATCCCGAAATGTTATCGTTATCGATCATTGAAATTTTCACGTTGTACCGATCGAAAAAATATTATATACGTAAAAAAGATCGAAAAAGTCGATTACCGCCGAGATAAATTCAACACTCACAATATTATTATTATTATTATTCATATCCTCGTTATTAAAAATGAGTCGGAGACACACCATAGGATTATAAACGTTGGGAGCTTTACTCCGTGGAGACAAAAACTCGTCGGCATTGCCTTTGTGCTAAAACTCATTCGCCGCACGAAAGAACGCAAGAAAATAAATTGCCAACTCAAGAACGCCCTTCGACCGACGTTATTTCTTACCACCTCCCCTTTCTCTCAGACCTTTTCTCATTATTATGACCGCTTCCATTATTATTCATTCTTATTTAGTCCATTTTTATCCATTGTTTACTGTCAATGGATACGGTTCGTCGACTCGATCGTTTTTCGATCGTCAACTCATTATTCAATTTAGTGTATTTCGTTATTTCGCAAACAAGAAAAGTGATTTATGAAAAAAAATGTGAAAATATTTAAAAAGCCAATGAATTTTTAAAGAAAAATAAATACGGGGTATTTTTCGTTGAAGATTCGTTGTATAGCGTTGTCGTGGAGAGCGTCGATGTCAAGCGACGAAACCCTCTTAAGACGACCATTGTTCGAATCGCTTGTAAATTTATAAAAGACACACATCGAAGCTATGACATTTTCCACTATGATCGATTCCATGTTGTGGCTAGTGAATGCACAAACAGTTGATAACCGAAGATTTTATATATCGAATGACATAAATTCCACTTATAACCGATTACAATGAAACCAATTAAAATTTGACCAATATGCGCCGAGATAAATTCTTCCATAATCTATTATTATGCATTAGTTTATTTGGTTGTTGCGAGTTGATTTTCAGCAGCCCGATCGAAGTATCTAACATTCGTTTCACGACCCCCCACACGACGTTTCAATGCAACAACTTGTTAAACTTTTGTTTTTCGTTCTTAACGAACGAGTGGGAATGATGGCGGGGGGCGGGGGCGGGTCGGGGTCTTGTGTCCCAACGGGGTCTACCACTTTCGTACGATTCACGGGAGGACTCGGACGCGGTTTATCTCCGCAACCTGGACCGCGACCCCGACGCAATCGACTCGCTTTTCGTCTCAAAAGGTGTCGGGTGTATTCGTCATTCGTCTCTTCTCGCGAGTATCGAAAGCTTTGCTCGAAATATTTTCAACTACCACATTTATCATACGCGATTGCCATGTGATCTTTTCGATAATCCGAAACATACGAATTTCGTATGAATAACGAAAAATATCGTTTTCTCGTATATTGAGAACTCGTTAATTTGTAACGTACAACAACATTTTTGCGGCGATTGGTGCTCGAAGAAAAATAGGTAAAAATAGAAGTTACGTAAAGTGAACGAGTGATATATGTATAGTGATATAATTATTATTTATTTCTTTTCTTCATTATCATTTGTGGATGAGGGGGGGAACGCGGATCCGGCTTTTTAAATACATGTCTCGTGGTTTATTAAAACGATTTTTTTTTGGCTCACGTGTCCTCGTCAATTTTTTTCACTGCTCCTCGCGTAGCATCCATGCGCGCGCATCGTATCCATATTGTTTTTTCTGTGCGTGTTGATAATTAAAAACACTTAACCTTCCGTTATCTCGACGAGGTATTTCAATTTTAGCACTCGCTATTGGTAAAACGTGAACGAATAAACGAATTCGACTCTCCGTGATGTCATTTTATCAGCAATAATAAACAGCGTTGGTTCGGATATTTTTGTTGTTGCGAAAGCAGGATAATCCCAAAATGAAGCATTTCCAGACCCCGATTGTCATTACAGACCGCGAAAGATTTCATTCGAATAAATCAGATTTTTTTTTGACTCCCAGTGGGATCCATGACCTTCTCAAAGTTGCAACGATCTCTCATTGCGGCTAACAATCGCGGGGTTTCGCGAACACTTCGAAAGCTTTCTGCTTCGTGCCCCCGCATCTATCTCTGTTTAATTCTTTTTTCATCCACGAACCTCCGCGTGGAGATAAGAAAATAAATGCATTTTTTTTAATCTTATCGTTGCGTTTCGCTCAATTGAACTTTAACATTCTTCAAATTAACAACATTTCAAAATCGTTGACCATTAATAATGATAGATTCATGGAAATAAAAAAACCATTCCTTTTTCAACTCGTCAAATTGATATCGTGGTTATTGGCGTTAAATAAAAAAAAAATACGAATGTCAATTTATTTCATTTGTTCTGAGACAATCGAAGCTGATGAACATATATGTAGTATTACGAGGTTTTCTCGAACTATTTGAAATTAAAAGTTGAAAAAAAAAAGTAACGAGAACGCAAACGATTTCGTTCGGGAATACGATCGATTGATTAACAAGACGCGAGAGGTGCAAAATAAGGTTATTTAGTTCGATCAAAAAAATCAAAATAACGTGTATATTTCAGATCTTCAAGTCGAGATGCTGGCGTTTCAAACAATCAGCTTATTCGCTTTGCTCGCTATTCTTCCCATGTAAGTAAACACACATTTACCGAAAATAGACGAATCGTTTATTTCAACAATCGGAAATATCTGTCCCTCGATGAATAACCGTTGACGCGATGAGGCGATTTATAGCAATTTTCTCGATGTCCTCAGATGCCTGTCGCATCCGTCCATAAGAATTCGCGAAAGCGAACCACGTGACTGCAGAGGATGCGGCACCGAGTGCGGAAATTGTATTTACGGAGTGGCGATATCGGTCGGTTGCGGGGTTCTGGAATGTCGCAAGGTTCGTGCAATATATTGAAACTACAAAACTTCGAATCGAATCGAATCGATTTCGAATTTCGATTTATTCGAATTTCGTATTACGATTTATTCGAATTTCGTATTACGAATTTTCGTATTTCGTATTACGAATTTTCGTATTTCAAATTTTCGTATTTCAAATTTTCGTATTTCGAATTTTCGAATTTCGTATTACGAATTTTCGTATTTCGAATTTTCGAATTTCGTATTACGAATTTTCGTATTTCGAATTTTCGAATTTCGATTTTGCGGACAAATGGAAAATTAAGGATCGACTTTACAGGGACCGAACGAGAGTTGCGGGGGTAACGACGACGTAAAAGGCGTCTGCGGCGAAGGGATGCGCTGCCAATGCGAGAAATGCGCCGGCTGCAGCATGGATACGTTTAAGTGCTCCGATCAAAGTTTGGATGAAACTTGTCGCCCCCGCGACGACGGAATGGACGGATACTGGGATTCCCTTCACAACAACAGATTCAAACTCGTCCAGTAAATTATAACTCTCCAACGATAGCCACAAACAACCGTCATTACCACGAAAAGATCTCATAAAAAAAAAAGTAACTTCGGCGTTTAGCCGTTTATTGTGATTCCGCGCGAAAAAAAAAGCCTCCGAAACTCGGATGCATTTATTCTACGATATTCGAGACAAAAGGCTAATTTCGCTTTCGCGTTTTTCCGAACCGCCGATATTTATTTTTATTTACGATTTATTTACGCATATCATTAAATTTATCATTGTAAAGCCAATTTTTTTGGCTTTTATTGTTCTTCATACATTCCCTTTGTATTACGAGATTCAGTATTTTTATTATGTTTTTTTTTTTTTTTTTCCTTGAAAAAACGATTTTTTCGGGAATTTATCTATGTCACGTGGTACGTCGTGGTCCGGTCAACTTTTCACGATATCTTTATTAAAATTGTGGAAAATTCTTTTTGTTTTATTTCGCTAATTATGATATATTGTAATATATTAAATTTTCGATTTTTTTTTTTTTTTTTGGTAAAAAAAATTAAACGTCCGTTTTTTTTTTTTTTTTTTTTTTTTATACCGATATCGAGTTTAATGAAATTTTGCTTTGCGACTTTTAGTATAGATATCGTTGAAGCACTAGTCAGCCAAAGGGGCACTCCTCGCGGGAGTATTGGACCATTTATTGGGAGTGAAAATGATGCTTCGATTATATTTTTCTTTAGTAATATTTTACTATTATTATTATTATTTTTACCACTCCAATTATTGTGATTTAATTTTAAAATACTTTGAAAATCCGCAACGGAAATCGCACTGAAATTGTCATAACTTCGATGTGTTACGTATAATAATTGTATGAAAACGAAATTTCAACGATATGTATGCGGGACACCGTCCTGAATAATGTGTATACGACTATTCCGATCGCATTGATGCGATAATCTTTTATTCTATTTGTAACTCTTCCGCATTTTATATGCGCTTTTTTTTCTCGAATTGACGATTTTTAAACAATAAACAATCCAACTCACGTACACCATGTGTTCTTATTTTCTTCATCGAATAATATAAACTTTTTTATTCGAAAAAAAAAAAAAAAAAAAAAAAAAAAAATTGCGATTAATCTATTTTCGCTGCGCTATCGTAATATTGGACCGGCGGTGCAACATTAACGATAAGGGATTTGTCATTTGGTTTTTTACTAAAAATCGACACGCGAAACACTATAAATCAATAATAACTGAGGAATTTATTAAAAAATACTTTTTATCGGTTATACATATATATATAATTCTAATTCGACAGTCGTTTGCGATGATATCGAAAGGAATAAAAACTAAATTTTCACGCGGAGGTATAGTATCGCAAATTATATGAATTATTTACAATTTATTTTCATAATATCCGAACGATCGATAATTTTGATACAATTACGCATTTTCATTTTTCGTAATATGCTTAACGGTTAATCGTTAATTATTTATCGTGCGATTTTAAAATTACGAAAGTTTGAAGCGATTTAATAATAAATTTATAATGACAAATATCTACAGGTTAAAAATATATATATATCATATCATAATATATATATCATGATATATATATATAATATATATCATAAATTCAGCGGTATAATAAAAAGTCTTCGAATTTTACGAAAATCAAATTTATATTTTCAATTATTCGAAAATTTGTAAGTTTCCCGTTGGATCTCAGCGAAGATATCCGATACATCGAAAGTACAGAATTTTGCAAAATAGATTGCGGCGATAAACTTTCGATATTTTCGAAACCGCATAATGGATTTTTTTGCTGAATACATTTTTTGCTGAAAATAAAAAAAATTCTACTAACATTTTTGTTTTTCTGCTCATAACTGAATATTTCGTTCGTCAAATACAATAAAAAAAAAATTAAATCACATTAATTCAGAATTTCCGAAAAGCCGTCGATCGTTACAATAATAACAACAATAATCGGGGCAACGCAATCGAATTTTAATTGAAAAAAGAAGAATATCAAATTTTTCATATTTTTTTTTCTTCAGCTTCATTACAATTTAATAATTTTTTTTTTTTTTTTTTTTCGGGAAACGCAATAACCTTTTACTTTTTTTTTTTTTTAATTTTATTTCTTAGCCTACGATGCTACAAAAGTTCAATATACTTTATTCAGCTATTCCAATCGAAAATATTCGAATTCTGGTGTACAACACACCACAGCGATCCGTAGTCTTGTGAAACGCAGTGTTTCCGTGAAATTTCGGGAATCTCGACGGCCGTCGGGAATCGAGCGGTACGATGCGATTCGTTGGTCAGAATCCGCGATCGGATTATATCAGTTCGGATGAACGATGCGTCGGTCGGAATACACGATTAACCGTCCGCCGACAAAGACGAATGCCAAGGAAACTATGTTGCCTGTCGGGAAAACCGACTTAAACTGGACGAATGCCATCGGCTGTGAAAGTACCGACGAGACTTTCGAGCTGTTCGCTTCCTCGAGACGAAACTGCAAAACAATTGTCCATCGTTTAGCCAAATCTCTTTAAAAGTAAAAAAAAAACAAAAAAAAATGATATTTTACATGTTTTCGATTTAAAAAAAAACCGATATTTCACATGTTTTCGATAAAAAAAAAAAAAAACGATATTTTACATGTTTTCGATAAAAAAAAAAATTCTGTAGAAAAATTAACCGATTATTTTTTATTTTATCGTCGATACTCGATGTTTTTTCGAAAAAAAAAAAAAAAAATTTAAATATCGATGTTTTCAAATCTGCGCTTTGGCGTTAATCGAAAAATGCGCTTTAACTTCGAGGAGTAACTAAGGACTTCGCTACATATAAAAAAAAAAAACTTCCTGTATATTTTGTGTGATATTTATCGCGATATCATTAAAATATCTTCCCGATATCATGTTTTATAATCACCGGAAGTCTCTGTTGTTTGTTTCTCTCATCAACTTGCCAAACATCATTAATATCGGAGTTTGAAAGATCGCGTTGCTACACTTACAAATAATAATAGTTTTTAACAACAGCAAGTGTTGCGTCATGTTTTCTTATTTGCCAATTCGAAAAAGCAAGAAATTTCGGTTTGATTATTTGAAAAACATTTTGCACAATCGTAAGATTTTATCATCGAGGTAATGATTATTTACAAGACAAATAATGACCCGATTATCGAACGAACGTGTAGTTAAAAATAGTTGCGATCTTCCCGTTGCGCGATTATGTTTTTTTTTTTACACATAATCTCGAAGTTCCACGCCGAAATTTAAAAAAATTTAATGTTTTTATTTTGATAATTTTTTTGTCAATATTGTTCGTTCGAATCACCATAACAATTATAAGTAAAAAAACAAAAATAAAAAACACCGAAAATTTTATTCCGATATATTTTTGGTACATTGATTTTCCAATGAACATTACGTATTATCAGGAAGATTCGCCGAAATCCTCCGCGGAGAAGAAAAAAAAAAGCCGATCAAATATATCGAGAGAAATATATAGTCCGGGAATCGAAATGCACGCGAAAACTTCGCACTAAGATAATCGAGTTGCGAACACGCGGTCAAGAGTTCCTCCACGATATACGGTCGGTAATATAAACAAAGAATATCTTACGTGTTTGCGTGAAGAACGTATGGTCGCTCGCCAAGGTTGCTTTCTCGTGATATTTATTCGCGACGACATTTCGGTGATGAACTTTCCGATCGCCGTCGTCTGCACATCGAAAAAGTCGCGAAGTCGAAAACGGTATACGAAAATATCGATATCCCACAACTTTTTACGAAATCTTATATTTTAATATTCGACCGCATTTCGTACGGTTTCGACGATCGTTGAAACGAAAAAAAAATGCGTCGCGTGAAAAAAAATTTCTGAAAATCGTTCGAAAGTAAAAAAATTCGAGTCCATCAGCGTTTTTCGTCGCACATTGTCACTCTTACGTACTAATGATAATAATAATGAGTTTTTCGAAAGTACGATCGCGTCTATCACTGGCCCTTCTGTTTCAGAGCTTTTCTCGTTCTGAAGCCCCGAAAACCCGCCTGAATCCGCGTTGCCGCTGCTTGCGCGACTTGCTGTCTCTTTCGCACGAGAAATCCGCGTATTCCCGCTTGTATTTTCGTCGCTGATTTTTCCTCGAGCGATGCTCTTCGGGGCTCTTGTCCCTTCAGACAAGTTGACACATTTGTTATATCCGACGGCGGCGTGTCGTTGCGAGAAGGTTTCGAATCTTTCAACTGCTTGCGCACCCGATAACCCCGGAAACCCGCCTGTATCTTCGTCGCCGCTGAAGTTGCCTTCATCTCGTCCTCCGTGAGATTTTCCGACATAGAAACAATTATTCAATGCGTCTGTCCCTCGTCTTATTCTTCCTTCTTATTTATTTCTTCCGCTCGTTCGTCGTGTATAGAAAATAACTCTTTAACTTTATTTACTTTTGTAATGTTAATCGAGAATTGTTTTTATTTATTTTTTTTAGCATAAAGACGAATCGTTGTTATAGCTTCACTCGGAACTGAGTTTTTAAATTTATTTATCCGGACTGTGTGTAACAGTTTGTTTTCTCGCAAAGTGCGCGCACCCCTCGAAGCGTTGACAGCGATACTGATGCAATGCGCGCACGTTCACGGTTTTCTATCCGCGCTCTCCGTGACGAACCGGGATTTTGGCGCATGCGCACATTCGTCGATCGTCGACACTCGCGTTAGGTAGCAGCATCCAGTGAGGCTAACATAGGTACGAGATTTTTGTGATGCGGATAGATTTAGGACAATCGTTACTCGGTAGCGTCGAGACGAGTCGGTCAGTTTAACGAAAAACTTGCGAGATAACTAATACTACGGTATGTTGTCGTCGTGGACCAAGGGATTCGCTCGCTGATCGCTCTGCAATAGAACGGTGTGACGCGGTCGCGCCGTGACGTACGCTTGAACTTGGCAACTGTTGCTTTCGCATGCCGGTTATCTTGGCTTTCCGAGGAGTCAGGGTTTTGGCTAATGATATTATTTATTTCATTGTCTATACAATTTATTACTATTATATTATTTACGAGAAAAATAAACAATGACTAACAGTGTATCGAGCGTAATAAATAAAACAACAAAATTTTCTTTTTCGGTATGGAAAAATTGTTTAAAGTCGATTTTAATCTATAAAACGTAAAGTTCGGCTATTTTTACACCTCGTTTTTCGCTTCCCACGCACGTATACATTCACCCCGAGAGCCTCGAGAACAATTAACAATTCTCTCATTTAATCGAGAGTCACGCGCGTAACGCAACCCATTCACTTTGACAACGAGTTTAAAAACTCTCGTATTAGTCGCGCGAACGTGTCGCGACAGCGAAATACCCGCGAGGACCTTCGCAGCGGCACACGTTCGGCGGTAACGCGACAAGAATATATCTTCGGAAAGCACATGTGTTGCAGGTATACAAAGGCTATACATATTACGCTTCAATATCATAAGTGTTTTATTATTTTTCGTACAGTACCCCCTATTGTTAAGTTCGTGACAATTGATGGCTTCGTACCCTGGACTTTCCGAGTCGTCTTCAATTGTTTGTTCGTTTTCTTTTATACCGCGATTGATTCGCGTGCTCTCCCGATTAATGTAGCCATAATAAATTTATCGGCTCAATAGGCATAGATTGATGCAGCGGCGGTAACGATGTTTGCTACGAGACCGAATCAATCCTTTCCCACGCTCGTTATTCTCCTTAGACGGGCAACATGCACGTTTTTTTATTATTTTTATTATTATTTTTCATTTATGTCGTTAGTTACATCGATGACAAAAATATCAACTTAACGTCGTAAAATGTCGCGTACACCTCCGCCGCGTTCGAACACTAATCGTACACGTCATACACGAGGCGCACGATTATGCGCGACTCCTTACATTCTTATTGGACGTTCGTTTTCGCATTTTTATAGAAACACTTTCCTCAATTCGTCCTGCAAACAGGAATAATTTATCAACGAGAACATTTTTCTCGTGACTAACGAATTTCCTGGTAAAATCGACAATATTGTATCTTATTTGTATTTATATCTATAAACATTTCTTTTAAGTATCAGACTACCATTTTTTTTGCATTCAGTCCTGAAGAATAATTGTGTTTTTCTTTTATTACGTTGGTCAATAAATAATCTGTGTACATAAAAGTCGCCACGCGCAATTTCTTGCGAATAAATGTACATTGCTTTTCATCGAAGTTAATCGGGACCCATAATTGATATAATTGAACATAAATCGTGATCAGAGTGGATGGTGAACTCGTCGCGTAAGCATCTATTGACAGGAATCGCGATCTGGTATGCGATGCAATAATTATTCGATAGGCAATAAAGATCATTTACAAAAGAATCCGAATTATTCTTAGATGCATTATTTCGAGCGACACGCGAATGTACCGTAAACATTTCACGGATATTTATCGAGTCCGACAAAATATTTAAAAAAAGATGGCGGAAATGAATTTCGTAATCGATGTAATGGATAACCCGTAAAATGCAGTATCGCGTAGGTGCATTGCGGGAGTCGGTCATTTCGCATCTCGCGATCTTTCGGGAACGGACGTCTGGCATCTGTTGCGATAATTATCGGTTAGTGCACACGCGTGACGAGTCTACGCACATGGAAGCCATTACATTCAGTGGCGCTACGGTATAGCTATACGTAGTCTCGAATGGGACGGGGCTTGTCCCCTTCTTTCCTACCTTTCCGTCGTCCTCGTTACAATATCAAGCGGCTAATAATAAATTGCACTTGATCGCCATCGTTGTCGCCCCCCCCCCCCTCCCGCCCGTCCCCGTCCCTGGATCCTCGTGTACCGGCAAACTGCATATAATAAGTGCCTCGATGTATTCAGAGACGATCAGTTAATCAGAAACGAAATCGATGAATCGACAATGGACCGAGAATCGCGATTCGCCATTGTATCGTAGCGTACCACGTGGTCCCAGCAACGAGATATAATAAAAATTTTAATTGAAACTCTCGCGCGATCCCGAGACAACGATTGTCAACTTCGTCGCACAAATTCTTCGCTGAATGAAATATTCCTAAAACGCCGCTGAATTTCGTTCTGCCGCGTTGCCAAACGAATCAACATCGTCAACGACATTTTTCATTGTCATGTACCATATATATCTTTGTACTCTACTGATAAGCTATTTTTACGCGACGAGTGTTCAATTAACAACATCTTGTGCCAATACAATAATAAACAGTGTCAATAGAGGATTGTTTGCAATATATATTTATGACTATACCGTAAACGCCAAGTGTCGGAATTTGTCGGCCTGCGACGACGCGCGCATTGACGTTCCACGCGCACCTCGTGATTGCGCGTACACGCCACTCACCTTTTTCTTTTTTTTTCTTTTCAACACGAGTTTTATCATCACAGCTTACGTTATCCAATAATCGAGGCCTATATAAAAGGAAAATCAATTTACCGCTTAACAAGTTATTAGACGAGGTATCGCGGTTATTATCACGTCGATTACGCCTTCGTGTATGACGCGCAGCGAGCTACGCGCCTGACGGACGTCATATATTGCTACATAACGGATGACGCAGCCAAGTGCGACAGCTATAGTTCCTATAGAAACTTTCTGGCAAACGCCTTGCATTTGATTCATCACTCTCGTCGACCTATTCTTCGGAAGTACATTTGTCGAGCGGAGGTTTCTCTCTTTCGCCAATTTATCACAATGTCACAAAAATAAAAACGAGATACATATTTTTCGAAATCGTAATAAAAAACAAATAAATCGAATACTTCGACGGAAATTTTTTCGGTTTTTTTTGTTTTATTGAAATTCAAAGGAAATCAATGCTTACATCGAAATATCAATGACGATCGATATATCGCCAAAATTTTTTTATTTTTTCGTACGAAATCGCGAAGTATTCGCCATTGTTGGATTATTATTTAGTCCGTTGAGCGCAACGCGAGATTTTCGGGTCGACAAATTTTCGTTGCGGAGCGATGAAAAACAAGAAAATAACGGAGACGAAAAGTCTCTCGTCGCCCAAAATACGAACCAAGGTTCGCGTTCCCGAGTCGAACGACGGCATTCTTCGACGAATTGGAATGCGCCTAATAGTCTCTTCGTCGTCATCAACATCATCATATTCTCTTCTCCTTTTGGCGCGTTTCAGCCAAAGGAGTTCGCGACCATCGAGTTTCGCGTACATACCGCGGAGTTCGGTACGAGACGAGCCCCGCGATGTGAGGAGCAATGAAAAGCGGCCCTCGGATGCCCCGTGCCAATCCGTCTTAAGATACCAAAAATAAGAACTCTACCGATGACCTATACGCGTATATAACGTTCCGATCCTCACCGACATTCTCGACGAGCGGTAAACCAAAAATATAACGAGATACACTACTTTTCCTCTCCCGTTTATCCCTACGATGCCAGATGAGCTCCGAACAAAGTTACGTTCCACTTTAGCGATACCGATCTCCACCGGCGTGCTTTCGATGTTTGGCGCGACGCGTTGTCACGAACGCGCATTACGTCGATGTCAATTTTTTTTCGGTCAATTTTCCGATTTTTTTTTTAATTTTATTATTTCCGTCGTAACATAATAAAAAGGAAAAAAAAATTAATTTTAATATTCACGTTTCGGATTTAGCGGAAGTTTGCGGTTTTTTTTTTTTTTTCATTGGTTTCCACGTCGTCGTCACACGCGCCTTCCGATAGATCGTCCCGTTGTAACGATTCCGATCTTCCGGGAGTCATCTGCACCATTGTGATCGGTGATTCGATTCTTTCCCCCGCCAATTGACTTTCCTGCGATTGGCTCTTCGATTTCATTAGATCGCCGGATGTGAGAGTCACTTCGAGAATAGTTTTTCCGCCGCGCGGTTTCGATGTTTCTTCCGAATCGATGCCGAGAAAATCTTCGGTTTTCATGGAAAATGACAATGCGGACGAAGGCTCGTCAGCGTCGGAAGGGGATGTTTCCAGTTTTTCGATCTTTCGATCCGACGTCGGCGTTTCCTGCGACGCGCGATCGTCGGATGATCGTGAAGAATTTTTTTCCTCTTTTCGCATCGGTGGACATTCCATCGAGTCGACGGAACTCTCGGGACCCAAAAATCCTTTTTCGTCGGAAAATGAAAAATTTTCGGAAAGTGTGGAAAGGTCTATCGTCGATTTTGTTGGAAGAACGAGATTTTCGTCGATTTTTTTTTCGTCGGAGGAGACGACGCGATTTTCTTCGGGGTTTTCGAAATTTTCGGAATTTTCGACGGAGTCATCCGATTTTTTTTCTGCTTCGCCGATTTTGGGCGATGAAAGCGATGCTACCGATTCCGTAGCGACTTCCGGTTCTTCGGATTTCATGAAATTCTCGGCACCGGAACTCGTTACTTCTTCGATAACGACGCCGAGCGGTGTATCCGACAACGCAAGAGGTTCTTTCGTACTTTCGTTCGAATTATTTTGTTCCCCACAAAAATTCGTCGTGTCGATCGGCACTGCGGCGGAAGGTTCGACCGGATCGGCATCTTCGACGCTCGTTATAAAATTCAGATAACCGCTCTGCAGCGCGGCTTCTTCCTTCGCGAGAACAACTAAATCGACTAATTGACTAATTTTTCTACTCATATCGATTTGTATTATCGGTACATTCGCCGATTGTCCGAAAAACATTTTTCCGAGTTTCGCTTCCGAATCGTTGCGATCGCTATCCACCGGTTGTTCGTCGCAGGAATTCGCCGAAGGAATTTCGTCCTCATGAGGATTTATCGAAATCTTATCGGATTCGCTAATTTTGTCGCTTCCCGATGGACCATCGGTCGTGACGATCGACGGACCTTTTTGCAATCGCAAGTCGTGAATCGGCAGAGGTATGCAGTCGTGAAATTCTCCGGTGTGCCGAAGTCCACTTTCGGCGAATGACTTCTCCAAAGACAGAGTTGTTCGGTGCACAGCATCTTCCCGTCTCAAACGATTTCTCGCTTTGTAACGACGATAGTTCGCCTGTATAGTCGTTGCCGCATTCGCGAGGCCGTTATTATCGTTTTCCTTATCGACCTCCTCGACCTGCGCAATTGTACGAGAAATGTAAATTGACATTTTATCGGGATATCAAGGAAATTTTTTTGCTAAATTTTGTTAGAACCGATTTTTCCGATATTCCCGATTTTATCGATTTTTCCGATTTTTTCAATTTTTTCGATTGTCCCGATTTTTTCTATTTTTTCGATATTCCCGATTTTTTCAATTTTTTCGATCGTCCCGATTTTTTCTATTTTTTCGATATTTCCGATTTTTTCAATTTTTTCGATTGTCCCGATTTTTTCAATTTTTTCGATATTCCTGATTTTCCGATTTTTCTATTTTTCCGATATACCCGATTTTTTCAATTTTTTCGATTGTCCCGATTTTTTCTATTTTTTCGATATCCCCGATTTTTTCAATTTTTTCGATTGTCCCGATTTTTCTATTTTTTCGATATTCCTGATTTTCCGATTTTTTCTATTTTTCCGATATTCCCGATTTTCACGACATTTGTGATCATTTACAACAAATTTCGCGTACCGGAAGCAAATATTTCGGGTGTAAAATTCTCGTACAATGAAAAATAAAACGACACGAACTATTTGACGAACCGATGGTGCAGGAAGCGTCTGAAAAGATCGAGCGAATTAACCGGTGAAGGATTCAATCGGGAAATCCGGGCTCCGCGTTGTTTGTGTTTATTTTTAGATTATACACAGCGTTCACGTTTAATAGCTATCGTTAGGATTTGCGTAAGTACTCCGCGAGTATAGGACATTTCGTTGCACACCCATACGTGGCTTCGCGCTTTTGCGTCACGGCGAGTCGCGAACAGGATACATAGTATTCGTTTAAACGCTGTAGCGTACAATACCGCGTACGTAATTCGATAAATCTTGCGTGCGAGTTAATTTATACATTAATTGATCTGATCGGTCGTCGGGAGAATAAATCGTTCGGACGTTTGCGCTTAATACGCTTCGAAGAGAACGCGTTATAGTATTAATCTAAAAATGAATTTCCGATTAATATCTCGACATAAATTCACGCATTTTTTATTATACGCAACGCGGTGCTGCTATCGTTCATTACCTTTCGATTTTCTTCGAACCAAATTATCGCACGAATAATTTCACGAACGCTTCGTAATATTTATCGGTAATAATTCAACGGCTATTAGGATTTACGTTACGATAATAGGCGTTTTTTTTTTAATTCATATATTTGGTGGATAAAATATTTATTATTATTATTATGCATTACTATGAATATCAATATAATATTTTTTTTTTTTTTTATGTGTTATATATTTATTTTTTTGTTTTTTTTTTTTTTGTTTGGGAAAATTTCATGACGCGATTACGAGAAGTTTCGTCGTATTCGTAATTATCTACCGGAACGGGAAATGAATATCCAAAATGTTCAGATTAAGAGTTTTTAAAACTAAAAAAGTTTAAAAGTTGCCAATTTATCGGGTTATAACAACGATTTGGACGTTTTTGAGACGAATCTTTTTCGACCGGAAATTCATTGCTGCATCGACTATCGCTATAGCATCGTTGGCTAAACATGCGCCAAGAGTGCATCAAGTGGCGTATCAAAATTTATGTTCATTGGCAGATGAGCGAAATAGGTGATCAGTTCATTTTTTTTTTTTTTTTTTTTTTCATTTTTTTTTCTAATTTTTTTTCAGAAGTTCAGAGCCAAAATAGTATCTTTTCAAAACTAATTTGGTTAATTTTTCGGCGAAAAACGGCCTTAAAAATCGGGTCATTACAGTCGTTCTTCGAATAGACCGGATGTGCAAAAAAATGTATAACAACAAACGAAGTAAAATTATGAGTATCAAACGTTTCGAGGTGAAAAAAAAAATTGTTATTAATTTTTTTTTTAACATCGTTAAAATCTTAAGAAAATAAAAGGGATATTCAGTGGAAAATGCATAATTCCCCGAGAGCGGTTCGTCGGTAAATAATCGTAAAAACGATCGCAAGATTCGTAATTGCGCGATCGTTGCGCGGTATACTCGTCGATAACTCGTCGGTAACACGTAACAATTTGGGGTAAAAAATTTTTTGCTAATAAAACGATAAAAAAAAATGATTTTTTTTTTTCTACGAAATTAAATAAATTTTTTTTGTAAAATTCGTGAATGAAATACATTTGATTGGGGATTTTGGAAAAAAAGTAAACGATCGAGCGAAATGTCGCGTTTTAAAGTTCGAAACGGTTCGCTTTAGCGAGACGCACAAGTCTTCGATATTCGGGAGTCGGAGTGCGGAGATTACTTGGAAACAACTGAAATTGCTTCGTCGAACAATCGAATGATTATGAAAATCGGATAATAAATGAAATTTCATTGAAACGATGTTAAAAACAACACGAGACTATAGTACGATCGCGTAAATGAATTTTCGAAGAAATTCCCGATTATCAACGCGGCAATGAGCGTTACGCCAAACCAAACTACCAAAATCTATTGCGACCCTGGGATTTCGAGAAGCAATTATTTCGAGAGTCGGAGCGAGCGATCTCTGCCAAGGCTCGTCCACAAATTTGTCACATAGTCATGACAGCCGCTGACCGCGCTACAACTTCCTTTCGGCATTGCGTAATTCACGATCGCGCGGAGTGAGTCGCGAAGCGTCGGCTCAATGGGAAAACGATTACGAATTAAAACGTTTCAACAAAACTCGCGGTAAAAAAAATAACATAAATAAAAAAAAATTAAAAAATTAAAAATTCAGATTCTTTTTTGTATATATATTTTTTTTATTTATAATTTTATAATATTGAAAAAAAAAATAATAATAATAATATTTTTTGTACATTTTTTTTCATTCTACCGAAAACGACCTGTAATAACGCGGATGAAATGACAAAACAGTTCGTACTTAATAAATTTCGGCATAAAATAACTTCCGTAAAGAACATTTGAACGGAAAATCTCGTTGCACCATATGGGTCTTTGGCCTGCAAAATTTTTTCGTAAAGTTCTACATTTCGAACTTTAGCGAAATTTTAACGAAAAAAAATAAAAAATAATAATAATTACGTCCTTAACACTGCGCATTAGAGGTAAACACCAACTTTCATTCGCGTTGCGGGAAATCTGTTTAATATAATACTTTTAAAAAAGTAAAAAAAAAATAAATTGTAATACTTCCGAAAAAACGCGAATGCTCCACATCGACATCCGGAAACTTTCCGTACATAAATCCCGAAAGAAAAAAAAAGAAAAAAAAAACCTAAAAATACGAAACTTATGAATGATAGAACCGAAAATGCGTTGGGAAAAGGAAGATTCGGTGGGCGCAACAAACTTGGATCGGATTCAAGAGCCGTATACTCAATAGTATACAACCGGCAGGAAGAGAGGAGAACTCTAAAGTGGTCGGTCGTAAGTTTATTTTTTTTACGACCCATCAAAATGCTTAGCGCTACGTCAATCTTTCATTGTATAACATTCACGAAAATTTCCACGCGAAACTAAGTGTATATACGATGATAACAGTTCCGAACGTAAAAAAAAAAAAAAAAAAAAAAAAAAAAAAAATAGGTATGAAAAGATTGAAACGACAGCGTAAAAAGGTATTATCTGCGAAAAGATCGATCTATTTTCGTTTCTCGGACTCACGAGAGGACGATAACGGGGGCGCGGCGAAGTATATGAAAATTTCGCGTTCGCAAAAATAGGAGATTTTCGGGTGGTAAGCAAAATCCGAGGGCCTCAATACTTCGCAGTTTCTCACATTTTTACGATTTCGATGCGATACACCCGGTACGTGACGAAAGCAAAACGTAAAGACAAGTTGCTGTTATACCGTACAGTAAGAAAAATAAAGTCGTAAATCGACCGGGGAGTTCGTTAGAAATAGGACAGCAGTAGCGCGGGGTTTGCATTCGACGAGCGTTGACTGTTGAACGGTACCAACCAATACGACTAACCCGTTCGCCAAGACGTTATTATACCGAAATCAACAACGACCCGTTTCCTCGGCTTCGGGTCTATATAATTGAATAATAGAGACGAATACATGCGAAACTTTTACTTCGATCGCGAATTGCGGCATTAAAAAAAAAAAAAAACGCAAAAAAAACGAAATAACAATGAAATTCGAGGTTTTCAAAGGTTTTAATTTATGCTATCAGTGACCGTGAAAACTTTTAACTCGCTGCGATTTTTACGAGAGGCAAATGAACTCTTCAACTTGCGTATACGGGAACCCGCAGTATCACAAATCTGTTTACTTTTTCGCGAAGCGAAGGTTTCGTAAGTTAAATATAAACGGAATATCTGGTTGCGGTAACGCGGCTTCTCGTTCCGCGAAGGTTTCGCATATCCACGAGGATTTTTATTCCAAATTGACGAACTATCGACGACGTAACACAATTTTAAACTTAAATGCGTGCAAAATACGAATTATACGATCTTTTAGACCGTTTTGTAAAAAATTTTTTTAAAAATGTCACTTTTAATAATTTGTTTTATAATTTCTATAAAAATATTTTAAATCCAAAAATGTTTACTAATTTTTCGATAAAAATATTTTAAATCCAATAATTTACTTTAATTTTTCTATAAAAATACTTTAAATCCAATAATTTACTTTAATTTTTCTATAAAAATACTTTAAATCCAATAATTTCCATTAATTTTTCCATAAAAATAATTTGCATCCATTAAATTACATTAATTTTTCTATAAAAGTACTTTAAATCCAATAATTTACATTAATTTTTCTATAAAAGTACTTTAAATCCAACAATTTACATTAATTTTTCTATAAAAATACTTCAAATCCAATAATTTGCTTCAATATTTTTGTAAAAATACTTTAAATCCACTAATTAATAATAATTTCAAATTTAGCGCTCTTCTTTATGCATAAAAACTTTCCATTTTTATTTTAGCGCGTAGCGTATGTAACGATAATTACGAGTCTCGAAAGAGACGCATTTGGATCGCATCGTTCCGGTAGGTAACACGAGCCGAAGAAACCTGAGCTCATGGAAAACACGTGTATATAGTAGAAATTACTCACCGCTACGCTATCCTGAATCGACGGTATGCTATTCAGGGTGGAGCTGCGGTTTTGCTGACCTCGATGCAGTCGTCTTCTCGTAAGAAATCCTCGAACGCCTTTAATATAAAACGCGAAACATCTAATATCTCAACTATCGCGAAGCGTTAGACGTCGTAATCGTGAAAAATTGTGAGAAGAGACAACTCACGCGCTTGAATTTTCGTTACCGCCGATTCGACGGTACTGCTGCTCTCCGTCGCGGAGTAATCCTCACCGGCGTCGACTTCCGGTACATAAATATGATATTCTTTACTATCCTTTGCGATACTCCCGTCGTTTTCCGATCCCTGTTCCCTTATCGTTTCGCCAGCGATTTTCGAAAATTTCATTTTCGTAAACTGATCTTTTTCATCGTCAACTTCCGGTCCAATTTGTTCGCTCCAACCGGCGCTGAGATCTTCCCGAAGTCTCGTAAGATTTCCCGAACTAACGCGTCGCGTTGTGCATTGACTCGCGGATCTCGATACCGCCAATGGTGTCTCTTCTTCAACGAAACTTTCATCGTTTCCTCCCTCTTCCGATGTATTTTCAATCGTCGTTTGTACCTCCGGACGATGGACCGATATTTCCAGTGATCCACTTTCGTCTTCTTTCGTTTCTTCTCTTTTTATTTCCGCCTCTAAACTTTCAAATTTTACATCTTCTTCCGATTTGGAGTCGTCGCGCATATCGCCGGATTCTGCAGGCGTATCTACTGCCGATTCATTTTTCTCTGTTTTTTTTTCTCCGTCGTCTTCCAATGAACTTTTATCTTCTTTATCATCGATTTCCAATGCTTTCGCTTCGATTTTTATTGGAGATTCTTCTTCGTCGTTCTTTTCTTCAGCTTCGCTATTACCGTCTCGAAGCGCTTCGATGTTTTCCGATGAAATTTGTAAATTTTGTTCCTCACTCTCTTCTCCTTCCGATCGACTCTTTCGATCGATTTCCGTGATCTTTGGTTCGTCATTCGCGACTTGTTTCTCTAAAGTTTCTTCCGATACTTCGGAATTTTGTGACGATTCACCTTTTCCTTCTTCCGGAGAACGGAGAACTTTCGTTTCATCGTTGTCTACGGGACTCTCTTGTGATTCTTTCTCTGCGCTCCTGATAGTTACAGTTTCGTCTGTTGGATTTTTTTCTTCTTCGTCATCCGTTCCCATAGTATAGGCTTTGGATTTTTTGCAAATGTCTTCTTTAACTTCGATTCGACTTTCCACAATCGGCTCTTCAACGACTTCCTCCCGCGAGCTGTTTTCATGAAATTTCGAACGTTCGGACGACGAGACGGGATATTCGACAAATTCCACATTATCGTTCGTACGATTATTTTCGTCGGAAGTTAAGGTTTCGGTGATGGAATTTGTATTCTCGCTTTCGACTTTACATTGATTTTCGTACTCATCTTCGGTCATTTTGAAGGACGACACCGTCAGCTCTTGTAGAGAATCCAAATTCAATTCCGGTACGTAGGGTCGCGTCGGATCGAGCGATAGACTCAGACCGTCCGTTAGCGTTGTTTCTTTCACTTCGTTCGAAGATTCCGGCGTTCTGGTTTCGCTACTCGCGTCTTCTTCGTCTTCCAATGATATTCCACATTTGGCCGACGGCTCTAAGGGTTCGTCGGCTGCGCTGCTCTCCTTCGCTTCGTTCGACGATTCCGAATCCAATTCGGTTCTCAAAGCCATCGGCGATAAATCGGATTCTGTTATTTCCTTCGATCCGTCGACTACCGCCTCAACGTTGATCTTTTCCTTGCCGTCGTCGTCGTCGTCGGCGTCATTTCTTTCCGCAGTTTGTTTCAATGTCTCATCGCTGATTTTTTCCGTCCCATCGATCCTTTCAGTTTCCTTCGATGGGTCGTCGCGTTCCCTGAGATCCTCGAGTTCCTCGAACATTTCTTCGTTTATCCTTCCGAGATCCTGATGAGCGATCTGTATATCGTGTCGGTTTTCCATTCCGCGAATATAATTGATATTCATAACGGGCGAAGTACCCTCCGTAATATCCGGTTCGACCAATTCGCCGAAAAGCTCCGTTTGCATCTTCGGCGAAGGAATTCGTTGTTTGTTGGATACGTTCGCGTTTTGCGAAGATTCATCGATCGTTTTCGCCGTTTCTTCAAGATCCTCGGGAGGCGCTGACGGAAGGATCTCTGATCCATTGGAATCCGCGGTTTCGATCTTTTCGATCGATTCTTTCGAGCTTTTCGCACTCTCGGGAGGCGAAGGACTTCGCAACTTCGGCGAAGAAATTGTTTGTTCGATGGATCCGTTTGCGTTTTGCGAAGATTCATCGATCATTTTCGTTGTTTCTTCGAGACCCTCGTGATGCGCTGACGAAACGATCGCCGATTCGTTGGAATCCGCGGTTTCGATCTTTTCGATCGATTTCTTCGAGCTTTTCGCACTTTCGGGAGGCGAGAGACTTCGCATCGCCGGCGAAGAAATTGGTTGTTCGATGGGTTCATTTGCGTTTTGCGAAGATTCATCGATCGTTTTCATCGTTTCTTCGAGATCCTCGCGATGAGCTGACGAAACGATCTCCGATTCGTTGGAATCCGCGGCTTCGATCTCTTCGGTCGATTTCTTCGAGCTTTTCGCACTCTCGGGAGGCGAGAGACTTCCCAAATTCGGTGAAGAAATTGGTTGTTCGATGGGTTCGTTCGCGTTTTGCGAAGATTCATCGATCGTTTTCGCCGTTTCTTCGAGATCCTCGTGATGCGCTGACGAAACGATCTCCGATTCGTTGGAATCCACGGTTTCGATCTTTTCGATCGATTTTTTCGAGCTTTTCGCACTTTCAGGAGGTGAGAGGCTTCCCGACTTCGGCGAAGAAATTTGTTGTTCGATGGGTTCGTTCGCGTTTTCCGAAGATTCATCGATCGTTTTCGCCGTTTCTTCGAGATCCTCGCGATGAGCTGACGAAACGATCTCCGATTCGTTGGAATCCGCGGTTTCGATCTTTTCGGTCGATTTCTTCGAGCTTTTCGCACTTTCGGGAGGTGAGAGACTTCCCATCTTCGGCGAAGAAATTGGTTGTTCGTTTGATTCTTTCGCGTTTTCCGAAGATTCATCGATCGTTTTCGCCGTTTCTTCGAGATCCTCGCGATGCGCTGACGAAACGGTCTCCGATTCGTTGGAATCCGCGGTTTCGATCTTTTCATTCGATTTCTTCGAACTTTTCGCGCTCTCGGGAGGTGAGAGACTTCCCAATTTCGGCGAAGAAATTTGTTGTTCGACGGGTTCGTTCGCGTTTTCCGAAGATTCATCGATCGTTTTCATCGTTTCTTCAAGATCCTCGCGATGCGCTGACGAAACGGTCTCCGATTCCTTGGAATCCGCGGCTTCGATCTCTTCAGTCGATTTCTTCGAGCTTTTCGCACTTTCGGGAGGCGAAGACGATTCCTCTTGCGGACTATCGGTTTTCAATTGAACATCAACGTCAACGTTGGATTGTGGGGATTCGATTGGTCTTTCAGGTATTATCACCGTAGTAACTGTATCCGGAATATCGTGAGGCGAACCTTCCGAAAGTACGTAAGTGCAATCGAGGAATTCTGGTGATATAACCGATAATCGATCACTTGCCAATTCCTTGTTACCGTTACTCTCTTCAGCGACTGTTGGCTCATCGGCAATTGGAATATCGATCTCCCTTTCGGAATCAGCCGAATCTTTTGCTTCGTCGCGACTTTCCTTATCCAATATTCTATCGATTCTTCTCTCAGCTTCTTCGAGTTCTTTCAACTTATTTTTTATATCGGAAACATCGACGTCCTCGAAGTTTTCCGCGATCTCGAGATTCTCTTGAAGTCTTTCCTCGGAATCGTCGATCTTTGACGCGATTTCTCGAAACTCTTCGGAAGTCTCTTGGGGTTCTAACGAATCGGGTCTTTGCGGTATGCCATCGAAATTCGGCGTTACGTTAAGACTGTCCCTGAAAACATCGTCGACCAAAGCTTCGGGATTATAGTCCTCGACGGGAATTTCCGGTATATCAGTTTCCTCGATCGCCACATCGGTGGTTTTCGATCCGGAAATTTTGGGATCTTCGATAGTCGAAGAAGCGGTTCCCGGAGGCGAGAGAATCGGCAAAACTAAGTCTTCTTTTATCTTCGCCGATTTTGGTGCTTCCGGTGAAATCGCCGGTAGAATGAGATTATCTGAAACGCTTCGCGATACGCTTCCCGATGAACTTTTTACGGAAATCGATCTCACCGCCGGTAGGCTAACGTTTGAGACGCTCTGCGAATCCGAATGACTCGATTCGTCGTTATTCGCGACGATTCTCGATCCTTTGGCGGATCCGAGACGATGAGATGGAATACCGAAAGGCGCGGAAAGTCCTTCCAATAATTTTCCCGTCTCGTCGAATCTCGTTATGGGAACTTCTCCCGAATCGTCGCTCGTTCCGTCGTCATATTTCCGCAGTGTTTTAGCGGAACACGAGCGTCTCATGGGTTTCGAAAGAGTTGAAGAAATATCTTCCAGAAGATTGCGAGTTTTGCTCAATCGCGTCTCCAGACCGCTCGGGCGATTCGACGGATCGGAAATCGTGGAATTCGAAAGACCCTCGTGAGTTGCTGCGCTACTTTTGGACCTTCGCGAGCTTCTGGCGGATCGGGAACGCCGATGAGGTCGCGTCAGACACGAAGATACATTTTCCAAGAGACACTGAGTTTCCGTGAGTCGCGATTTTAGTTCCGATTGATTTTCGTCGCTGCGACGATTATCGCTGTATAATTGCGAACCGTTCGATGGTTTGTTGGTCGCGTTGCTCGGGTCCGCGAACCACGAACTTCTCTTCGATTTTCCGATCATTCCGCTCTTAAGTTCGTCGACTTTTCCCTTTATTATCGGACCGGTTTCGTCGATTATTTCTTGAACTTTTTCGACGTAATTCGCCGATTGAAGTTCTTCCAAACTTTTCGTTGTGGCGAATCGCTGAACAACGTAATCCTTAACGCGCTCCATGCCGATTGCGCGCTCTTTCGCTTTATCGTCGCTGTTTTGCGAACCATTCGTACGCTGACGATCCTTCGACGATCTCGTGGAATCGGAACTTCCATTGCTGCTTCGTTTCTTTTCTATTTCCGTTTCAATACCTTTTGTTCGCCTCTCCGAGGAGTTTCTCGAGGAATTATTCTTTCCCGATCGGTCGACGGTGCTTCTCGCCTCCGGTTTCGCGCGAACGCTTCGTCTTTCCCGACTGCTTATTCGGTTCTTTCTTAACTCCGTTTTTATATCTTTCGCCAACATTCCCGTACCGCTCTGAAGACTCGGTATCTGCGTTATTATTCGAGGACCCGATCGCGGCTCGGAATTCATTTCGTTCGTATCGCCGGAATCCTCGGAACGTTCGGTTCTACTCGTCGAAGCTTTCCAAACGTTTTCCGCGCTCTCGTCGGACGTTTTCTCGATCGTCGGACGATCGTTTCGACGTTCGCCTTTTTCTGCGGACAATTTACTGGAACTTTCGCGATTTTCCTTCTGTTTCGCCATCCGGAAGACTTCGTCGGTACTGATTCGCCGTCCCGCGTCGCCGAAAATACTTCGGTGCCGTTTTAATACCCGCGCCGTTTGATTCAACGACCAGCCGACCTGATCGTGAACCGCGTTTTTCATCGCTTTCGCGTTTCCACGATCGGCTTCTCGCATTTTCAACGCTTTACTCATTTCTCTCAATGCGCGAACATTGCTGTTTTTTTCGGAAACTCTTTCCGTACCTCCGCATTGCTCGCGTATGTGAAGCAACTTCTCGAAGTGATGGGCGGCAAATACGTAAATATCCTCCGGAGAGTGTCGTAAGACTTCGCGCGTGAGACCCTCCACCGCGGCTGCGAGTCCCTGCGGTACACGGGGAGTCACCAGATAACCGCCGGGTAACTTTGGCTCATCCACCGTCGAAGTCGCCATCGCTATAGAAATCGCTGAAAACACGAAAAATACATTTTTTTACTCGAATCTAACAACAACAACATTTAGATTCGTTCGAAATTATGAAAAATTAATCGACTCAAATTTATATCGATGTTTTTTTAATCGATAAAAAAACTAAACTTTTTATTTTTTTTAAATTTTACAAAACGTTCTGTAGAATTTGGCGAATTGAATTTATCGATTTGGAAGAAATTACATCGTAAACTTCCAACGATAATAAATAGTTTGCCGTTGTGATTTATCGCGCCGAAACACGAAGGGAGACGAAAATTTGAGGTCAAAATAAAGACGGAGTCGCGAATCTTAAAGTCGCGAGAAGAATTAATCAATAAAAATACTTCGATGTGTTTTTTAAAAGTTTTCGAATTGCCAAAATAATGCAAAAAGAAGTTTTCAAATTGCTAAAATAATGCAAAAAAAGTTTTCAAATTGCCAAAATAACGCAAAAAGTTTTCAAATTGTCAAAATAATGCAAAAAAACTTTTCAAATTGCCAAAATAACGCAAAAAGTTTTCGAATTGTCGAAACAATGCGAAAAAAATGTTCGTATTGTCAAAATAATGCAAAAAAAGTTATCGTATTGTCAAAATATTGCAAAGTTTTCGAATAGTCAAAACAATCTGAAAAAAGTTTTCGTATTGTCAAAATAATGGAAAAAAAGTTATCGTATTGTCAAAATAATGGAAAAAAAGTTTTCGAATTGCCAAAAAAAAAATGGAAAAAAAAGTTTTGAATTGCCGAAAGAAAAAAAATGACGCGATTGGCGACGAGCGGCGTAATACCTGAGGACTTCGAAGGCAGTCACTGTCGGCAGGTGGAGAGTTCCCGAGTTCGACTGAACCCTGCGGCTGAATTTCACCTTCGCGACGGGGCGGTCGATGGTTTTCCATTGATTAGTCGGCCTCCATGGCCTTCCGACTGTACTATAGAAGAATAAGACTCTCCCTCTCCCCTTCGCGGACTATACGATAACTCATGTATACGTATATTTAACACGAATATACAGAGGCAATGCCCGTCACGCAAGAGTACACGCATAAAAAAAATGGATGGTATTAGTATTAAAAAGCATTAAAAACCTTTGCATGTATAGTGAAGCGAATGGGAATCTATAAATAAACGTCGGAAAGAATTTATTGATTTTTCTATTCGCTCTGTTTATCGCGATGATCTTTCGATCAAATAATAACCGATAGTTCGTCTTTTTTTCCGAGTAATCAAATTCATCCGTTTGTTTTTTTTTTTTCCTTATTGAGAAAAATATGTATATTGAGTATCACGTTACATATAAAAAATTACGCGCTGCCTGCGAGCGCATTAATTCGAATTCGGATATTCGTTCCAATGTGCAGTTTGGAAGAATTTCCGTTTTTCTCAAATTTCTATGCACTCGCAATGAATGTATGAATAGTTAAAGTCAATTAGCGTTGTCGGCGACACGACCTTTGACCTTCGAACGGAAGTCGTTGAAAATCGATTTTTTTTTTTTCGTAGCTTCGTGTTTTAGCGATCAATTGCGGTGCGATGCAAAAACGTCCGACGTACTTGTGTTGAAAATTATTATTATTAATTAATGTTTCACCAATTCGGAAAATTTATCGGGATTCGCGGCGTATTGAATCAAATAATCGTATTCCAAGGGATGCAACGTATCGCCCGGTATCACGAGACAGTGGAGAGGCGCCCCGAGATCGATGTCCCGCATTTCCTTTATCGTACACGCGACGATACGTTGATCTTGAGATCCGACGCGCGCGAGTCCGACGGCCAAACTGTTTTCGGTGAATGCTGCAAAAAAAAACAAAAAAAATCGGGAATCAGAAAATTTGCAATTTCGTAAAAATGTATAATTTTATCATTTATTTTACTGATTTTTCCTTCACAATCAGTTTATCATAAACTCAAATTTTAAAACTCTGAAGAATAATTTACAAATTATAAGAATACTTATAATAAAATTAAATTTTTTTTTTTTTTTTTAACAAACATTACGCATAACATAAAAATTGCATTGCTGTATGAAAATAACTTACCGACTTCTTCTTTATTTGCAATTTTTCGTTCGATGATTCGAATTAATTGATCCGACGCCTCCGCCACACTCATAAATTTTGGCGGCATATATTCTTTCTTTTTTTTGCACAAACTTTCCAGAGTCGGTTCTTTGACTTTAATGTCGAGAAGACACAGCGTGTGGAGACCTCTGTTTCGGTTTGCTGTGATTTTCTCGTAGAAACTGTCCGGTTGCCAAGACTCAGTCCAATAAGGAATCGATATTATTTCTCCGTAAGAATACAATTGCAAACCACAACAGCCGACTGCGTTTAATATCGAAGCGTTGTGCACGACGTGAACGTCGATGCCGCGTTCTCGTGCTCTCAGTATCAAATCTGAATGTGTCGTCGCGCCGAAGGGGTCGCCGATCACCAAAAAACCAATATCCTCCTTATCAGCGTTTTCTAATATTTCGTCGGCTCCGCTCTCCACTAATTCGCGATCCGCGACTATTATCGAACGTCCGTAAAATTTTTCCTGTGAGAAAACAAAAAAGACACAATAGGCGAAAACATCGAAAAATAACCGTCGTTCTTCGATGTATTATCGTTTTTTTCTATTTTTTCGTCTTAATCCACCGGCATTGTTTCGTTAATGAGAAATAAAGTCATTCGTGTTTTTGAATATTTGTCAAGATAAAATATCATCTGATGAAAATATCACTTACCAAAACTTCCGGTCCCACCGTCAGAATCGATGTATAAGATTCCAAGTACACGCGATCACATTTCTTTATTATTTCGAGTCCTTTCACAGTGACATCCGTCGCGTCGCCGAGACCGAGACCAATAACGTACAACATTATTGTTTAAAAGTATTATTTACTGTTGAAAAAACTTCCGAGTGAAGGATAAACATGCGAACGTCTTAACCACGTGTTGCGCGTAGACTTTTTGGCGGTGACTGCGACGCCATTTTATTAATCGGAAGACCGGCGCGCAGACACCTTCGAACGCGGGAAACTTCGTGTTTACTTAGTGTTTTACGATGAGATTTGTAGCAATAAAAAATCCTCTTCCCTCATCTTTATTTATTCGTTTTTTTTTTTTTACAAAACAAAGACTATTATTCATCGACGAGTTTTAACGAAATATCGATCAAAACCGATAACAGGGATGGAAAAAAAACTTATCTCATCGTTTCTCGTCGTTCTGTTTGCATACTAAAAATTGCGAATTAAATAAAAACAAAAAAAAAAAGCGAAATGCCGATGTAACGGCTTATTCTCAGTTTTATTCAGAAACATTTTTCGTATGGACACCAAGCAACCAACATGATGAGGTGATGACCCTAACGTTACATTGAAGAAAGAAAAACTAAAAAAGCATCGATCGATTGGTAAAATATGCGCAAAGCGACTATATCGTATGTACGACTCTACGGACCAAATGGGAATAAAGTTAATCGAAAAATATTAATATGTTCTGTTTATCGTACCGTTATCGAAACTCTCTGCGCTCTCTTTGCGGCTCAGAAAAACGAAAATAACACTTCTTTTGTACTTTAATTTTCGCGAATGTATGAATCATTGAATCGTTATGCGAAAAAAAAAAGATTACACAGTATCGGTGATTAAATACTCCGTATTACTTTTATCCCCCCGAGAGTCGTTTTTTTCACCGTTCCTAGCGGCAGCGGTGTTCCCGAACGTTCGCAATAAGGAAACGTATCGGGTCGTTAAATTCCCAAAAAAATACGAAGCACACGTGAGATAACCGATGTAAAATATTATTAATCATTACATATCTAAATCCAAAACTGTACAAAAAGAAAAAAAAAAAAAGTCAATATATTAGAAAAGTAGCGTTTCCAACGCATTTAAAATCCTTAGAGATTTATATTGCGCGCCTTCATTATTAAATCGAAACGTCGATTCGTACGAACACCTTTCAGCAACATTCTGTTCTCGTTCTGCTTCTTGTCGCTGTAAAAAAAAAAAAAAAAAAAAAAAAAAAAAACGATAAAAATTATTTATTAACATTAATTTCGTTGTAATCGATTGTTTTAATTCAGAAAAATTCTTTTCGCGATTACTGCAGTAAAAAACGAACTATTAGAAATTATATAACTCGTATTATTCGATACCTAAAATTGAAAAAAAAATTGAAAATTGCTAAAAAAAAAATTTCGTCTTTTCAAAAATCGCAATTAAATTTCGATGCATCGATCTCACCTCTTAATCGGTGGTTGTTTTTGCGTCATTATCTTGACGGCATCGTTTTTCCGCAATTTAAATCCATATCTGTTGTATGCACCGTTAACCGCGGTGCGCGGAGTCGTATTATTTGCGGATACCGTTGACTTCGACGGCGCGGCATCTTTCGGCGCTAAAAAAAAAAAAGAGATTTTTAAACTATTGCTACACGCGACAAATAAGTAAAACAGCGTTTTTCGAAACGAATCATCGTACTTTTCGCGAGACTCGTAGGAATTTGACTGGTGGTCATTGCTGTTATGTGCCGTTTTTCCAGTCGTTTCTTCGCGTCAACGAGAGACTCCATTTTGGCGAATTTTCTCTGATGTATCTCTGCGAAATTCGGTGCCTTTCTAGCGATCGGCGTCTTCACCTCTGCAATAATCGACGATTATCAGCTTATCAAATGATTTTGATTTATCGAAAAAAAAAAAAAAAAATTTAAGAATTTTTTTTTTTTATAAAAATAAATAAAAAAAAATAGTTACCCTGTTTTTTCGCCGACAAAGTAACGGAAAACCGCGGTTTGCTCAATCGGTTAACCGATGCATTTTGCGTTTTTTTCGCTGAAGTTGCGGCGTTACTATCGGTAACCGAATTCGATCGTCTCTTCGACATCGGTGTCCTCGTTAGGGACGCATTAGTCATAGAATTGGATCGCCGGCGAAATTTATCGTTAGCGATAGTTTCGCTCGCCGAACCTCGACGGTTGCCGCCGAATCGGTTGACTCCACTGGGATTCCCCGGAGTTGCGGATCGCAATTTACCGATAACAGTCGCAACGGCTTTTTTTTCATTGTCATCAGGTGGCGAACTCGCGAATCTTACGCGACACGTGCGCTTTACCGCTCTCTCCTCGTTACTCTCATCCATCTCTCCGATAGTTCTCTTTGCCGCTTTTTTGCGAAGATTCGGTGTTTTCGGTTCTGCCAATTCGTATGTTCCGTTTGCCGGTTTTTCATCCTCTTTCTCCGCGATTGCCGTCGCTTCGACTTCGTATGTACCGTTTAAACGAGTTTCGCCGCCCGGCGATTTATCGCTTTGGCTTACGATCAGAGGATTCGATTCGTTTTCGATTCGTAAACTCCGACGTTTACCGCGACTCTCGTTTATCATCGTTGAACTTCCGACCGGCGTTGGGCCGTTCGCCGGAATGTTTATGTCCGTTTTTTCGAGATTCGGAGTTCCGAAATCGACTGAAAGATCAAACGGACGGCGAACTCTGTCGCGCGGCGTCGACGAGTGCAGAAGACCGCTACCCGACTTTCTGCGTCCGCTGTTCGCCACCGGCGTACGGCTCGATGATAATATCATAGATTTTCGCGGAGATCGCTTCACCGGACTGCCTTTGGGAGTATCTATCGGTCGCAGCGGTGTACCGGAGTCGGTTATCGGTCCGCGTTTTTTCCCCACCGATTTCGGTCCGCGCGGACTCTCTGCGCCTTGTGACGAACGTTTCTCGGCACTCTGACTTTTCGTCGGTGTGCGTCTCGTGGAATCATCGATCGGCGTACTTTTTCGTGATCTCGTAATAGTTATCGTTACCGGCGTATTGACGCTTTCAACGGGTATTTTGTCGAGTAGAACAGTCGGTGACTGCAGATCTCTCGATGCTTTTGGCGATTTTGAAGCCGAAGTCGGCGAATCGATTCTCGACAAATTAACGCTCATTGAAGTACCGGGCGATTTTTTACGACTAATTATCGAATCTCCAATATTTTTCGGACTCAATGATTTTTTAACGCTATCGTTCATCGACGCGTTTGCTTCCGAAGATTCGTTCGATCGAATGGGACTCTTCAGAGATCCTTTCGATATCGACATCTTCTTTGCTCTGGACGCAACGACACGAGGACTCTTTACCTTCGATGTTTTTGGTTTCGGCGATCGTAAAATAATATTTGGCGATTTTGAAAATTTTCGCGATGAAACGATTTTTTTTTTCGGTGATTTTGACGATCGATGATTTTTTGGGGCATCGCTGGTATCGAGTTTATCGATCTTTGGCGATTTTACCGGTGTGCCGTCGGGAGACGAAGTTATCGATTTTTCCGACGGTGCCGGTGATTCAGCGACTATCGGCAATTTTCTCGGTGTCTTTGACAATCTTAGAGATGTTTCCGCGTGAGACTTTGGCGAATCGAGATTCATCGGTGATTTTCTCGGAGTTTTTGTTGTACGATGAGGCGTGAGATTCACTGTTATTGGACTGCTCTCCGGTGTGCATTCCTCGATCGGTAACTTCGCGATGCCTCGACGTCGTTTTCCGGATACCGCCGCAACGGCTCGTAGTCGCGAAATTTTATCGGAGACCCGGTGCACCTCGGCGTCTTCGATTGACATTGGAATCGTGTCGTCGTTCTTCATCGCATCTTCGACTATCGTAACGTTTTTTGCTGTATCGACGTTCGTTTTCTCGTTGAATGCAACTTCCGCGGATTCGTCTTCGCTATTTGAATTCATCTTTTTGACGACTTTCTTACGCGCGCGGATTCCTCTCGGTTTGTTGATTTCGGAGTCTTCCGTATTTGCGTTATCCAAACGCGTCTTTTGCTCTGTTATACTTTCATTTTCTTTTCCTCTCCTCGAGCGTCTCGTCGGGATATCCGCTTCGATGTAAGACTCGTTTACGGTGCTCTCCAGTGCCGGTTTTTTGCGCGAACGAGACGTCTTCACGGATGAAATTGTTTCGACAATTTTTTTAGTCGATTTATTATTCATATCGAGCGATTGGTCCGCATCGGATTCCAAAGAGTTGTTTTTCATCGCTCGACGCCCTTTGCATGCAACGATAGAATTATTAAAAAGCCATATTGATTTTTTTTTTTATTATAATAAATTATAATAAAATTTAATTTTTTTATATTATTTTCTCCGCGTATTAAATGTACACAAATTAATTTTTTTTTTTTTTTCTTTCTTTCAGAAACTGTAAGTTGTTTGTAAAAAAAATTGATACATTGGCATTTAATGGATACAAAAATGTAAATTTTTTAAAAAAATTTCTTGTCGACGCGTCAAGCTAATTGCAAAAAAAAATTGATATATTTTGCGAGACCCTTAACTGGATCTACCCGATCGGTTGGTAGAAGAAGAAAATGATGAATTTGTTTCTCGTTGGTAAATAGGATGCATTACTTACGCGTTCTCCTAATTCCTGGCGTCGCTGCAAGTGACTCATCCCCCATTTTCTTAGATATTGTTTCTGACATCGTCTCATTTACGCTGTCGGACTTTGTGCCTTTAAAACGAAAATTGATCAATAAAAAATTGATACTATCTGAAACACGTGATTTTACAAAACACGAGACGTTTTATGAATGACAAAACAACTGTTTAGTTTGGAAAAAAGTTCTCTCGTACCGTCGAAATCGTTGATTAACGGTTTTTTTTTTTTTTTTTTTCACGATGTATGGGACACCGCTACAACTGTGTGTAAACATTTGTTGATTCGATCGATCAACCGTCCCAGGGGTTTAGGATCAACAAATTAAATGATACTGAACGAGCATTATGCCGGTTAAAATATCAACACGAGAATGTGAGAGAATATTTCGAAAGAAATTGTTGAGCATCGATTTGTAATACAACAACAAAGAATAGACCGGTTTCATGCGAACCGCCGAATTCGGACACCATTTTTTATTCCGCAGCCCGCCCAAATACACCAGGTGTGTGTACGCGCATTGCATTTTGTTTCTCCGACATTATTCGTTAAAATTGTTAAATTGTTTGATTCTTTTGGCAAACTCACCTCGTCGTGTTTTTCTCGGTGACATTGTGCTCCACGTGCAATCTCTGTACTTTTCTTTCGTTCTAAAACCGGGAGCTTTGGCGAATTCGGCTTTATATTTTTCAACACGAAAAACAATATCACGTAGCAGGAAACGGTTTGGGTTTTGAAACTGCCGTTCGTAGCGCTGGCGAATACGATACAAGACGACGAGACGATGAAACAACAACAACCTCCTCTTCGAGAGGCCGTTCCCTCTCTGCTCCCCTTCAACGGCTCTCCTTTGCGCTCGTTGGATATCGTTCATTTCGAAGCTTTGCCAATTGGCCGAACGGAAACTTCGATAACGTTGACAAACCAATTAGCACGGCGGTCGTAACACCATTCCGTTGTCACCGACAAATCGTCGTCGTTCCCAAGAGCACTTCGATAACGCTGTAAGTTCCATATACATTACGTAAAAGTTCTGTGTGTGAGCGCAACTATTGCGAACACAATCCGTCAAAAAGTGTCTGGAACACCGAGGACAAAAATTTTCACCATCATATTTTATTCGGTCACAAGTTTGCGCACTCGGCGAGCGATATAAAAAAGGTGAATTTTTTGGGTTAATCATAATTTTCACTGGTATTTCCGTGTGAAGCAAGTTAGTTAAATCTTTTCCATTTCGTTTAATCAAAAATAAAATTTTCCACCCTTCGATACATCGATGCACAGACTTTCATCGAATAACGATACGTTCGACGAATTTAAGTCACATTTCTTCGCGTTCAATTAATCTTTTCTCATTCAAAGTTAATTCTCTCATCATCAATACCGTGACCCATATGAACGATAGACAGTGCCAAGAATTACGAAGAAAAATATCGACAGAAATTTTTTTTTTATATAATAATAAACGTTTCGACATTTTTTCATTTTCCAAAGACGAATCGCCATATTCGCCACAAAATTTTCTGTAAAGTTGCGTATATTATTCTGTTCTATTCCGACAATCATTAACACATCGGAAATAAAACATTTTCACGAGACGATCGATGTTTTTGCATTTTTTCGCGCAAATTGGAGATTCAGTTTTTTTTGCCATTACTCCACTATGAATTCAACGTGAAACAATACATTTTTAGTTTCGCGTAATGGAAACTCCAACCCATTAGATTTACAGCAATTTACGAATCAACTAATAAAAAAAAATATAATAATAATATATCATATATATGTTCAGCAATCATGTCGGAAGACCGCAGAATGAAATATCCGTATACATTCGCCGCCAAAATATGGAACTTCCCATGGGCTTATTACTACAAACACGCTTGGCTCACAAAGTACTATATGGCGGGATTGATTCTCACAGCTCCGATTATGTGGAAAATCACGCAGGGAGGTGAGTTTTTTTTTTTTTTTCTTTTTTTTTTTTCTCCAATTAACTGTTACAAATGTTCCAAAATTCTGAATCGCCCTCTTTTTTTTTTAATTTCAGTCAACAGTCCTGCAAACAAAGCTAAGTGGGCGGAGATCAGAAGGAAAGAATTCTCCGGAGAGAGTCATTAAAATCCGACGCAGTTGTGTCGCGTAGCGATTTGTAAAAATGTAACCAAAATAAAAGTTGTTACGGATATTCCAGAGTGAATAAATATGTAACATCGCAATTAATAAAACTTACATCATTGTTCCGTAATATTGTCATTTTTTACGCGAAAAAAAAAAAAAAAAAAAAAATCGCGAATTTTTATTAATGAAAAATTGAGTTGATATTCGTTTTTTTCATAATTTGTAATATCGTAACGAGTAACGGAAAAAATTAACATTGAACCTTAAAAATTCGAAAAAAATGTAAAGTACTTTCTACTAAATTAACTTATATCGAAAAATTAAAAGTATATCGAAGATTAACAGAGAGAAATAAAAATTCCGTGGGAGAAAGAAAAATGAACGAAATCACGAGATTTATTCAGTTTTGAAGGCGTTTATTACCAAATTAATTGTATAAAACATACATCATTACAAATGACTGTCTCGATTGCGCTGCACAATTCAATGGACAATAACATTTTTTTGTACCCTAAGATTTTACGTAGGCCCAGCCTAAAATTTTAAACGGCTCGAGATCTCGCTGACTTAATTTTTGTTTTTGTTTTTGTATTTTTTTTTTTTTTTTTTTTTTTATCAGATTTTATTTGTTTCTCATATAAAAAAGAAGAAAAGAATGCTAAGTACCTTCGTTTCATCGACCGTCCGACCGATTTTCAAACAGTACAATTTTATTAATAAAAATATCTCGTTTCGCAACAAAGTGAAACTCCGAGGACCGACCGAAAGAATAACGGCGTTTATCGTCGTCGCGGAGTCGTCAATGTTGTTTATCGTTAACGGCGTTAATAACGACGAATTCCATACAATTATTTTATCGGAAATTTATCGTTCGAAGGATTATACAATGAAAATTAAAATAATAAATAAGTGTTTATCGTCGAATGAGAAAAAAAAATACGCGTCTGGAAAGAACGGAGAAAAAAATCCTTATTAATGGATTAACTATGATTAGAGAGAAAAAAAAAGGATATTATCGATAATTAGGTACTCAAGCGAACTGAGTCCTCGATTGTACTGGCTTCGGTACGCAGGCGTATCTTGTCTATTATACATGGTTTCCGCTCAGATCTCTTTCTTTTTTTTTTCTTTTTTTTTTCTACTCAATTCTTCGAAAAATCTGAGACCCACCATTTCTACGCGTTAATCTCCGGCAAATAATACTGCGCGCGACCGTATCTCAAATCGGCCCAACGATTAAAAGAAAACTAAACTCCCGATGTCCTCTGATCTCAAAACGGGGGAATTTTTTTTTTTTTTTTTTCGTCAATAAAAAAGAAAAAAAAATTGCCGGATCGAAGTTTTTTTTCGATCCGCGCAAAGAAGGGGCGGAGGGGGAGAATTTGTTTGTTTTTTGTCTTTGTTTTTCGTTTTTTTTTTTTTTTTTTTTTTTTTTTACCACGTCGCACGTCTTGATGAATGACGATATTTAATACAGCACATTTATAAGGTACTTCTGATTTGTGATTTTTTGTTTGTTTGTTTGTTTTTCCGTTAAAGTTTTCGGCGTTTTAACTTTCGTAAGTTGAATCGTTGTCATCGTCGTCTTCCTCCTCCTCGTCGCCGTCTTCTTCTTCTTCTTCTTCTTCATCGCCGTCTTGTTCCATCTCTTCCTGTTGGTTCTGTTCCTCGTCGTCGCTATCCTCTGTTTCGATACCATTGTCCGCGAGACGAGGCTTCTTCGCCTCTGACGGTCGATCGTTCGTATCGTCGTCAACGATTAAACCCATCGATTGGCATTTCTTCTCGAAGTATTTCGACAAACGCATACCGGCTCTGTGAACAAAACTAATTTTACAAAGACATAGCCGAACTCTCGGCACTGAGAGAACACTTCGTGCGTTCGGAGGCCAAAGATTATGCGATTTTTTTTTTTTTCGTTTTTTTTTTTTTGTTTTTTGTTTTTTTTTTAATGACATTGGATCGTTAGCGGATGAAAGACAATCGGACAGTTGACGTAAAACCATTCCGCTTGATCGACATACGAACGATCGGCGCGTTATCTTGTGCCCCCGGAAATACGAAGTTACAGTGTTAACATTACAGGTGAAAAACACGGAAACATGAGATTCTAATGTTTAATTTAAATTTCATGCAACATTCATTTTTCGGGCGCTGACAGCCGATTCGCAGGTCAACGAGATCGAGTCAAACGTACATCGCAGTTTTTTTTAATGGTGAAATGAAAAATCAGTAAAAAAAAATTAATATTCTCAAAAAAAATTCGAATTCGATTTTCAATTTTTTTTTTCATTTGCGGAAAATGAACGTTTCACAAAAAATAAAAAAATAAATCATTTTTTTTGTAACTGCATAACGTGAAATAAAATTAAAGCAACGATTTCACGACGGCAAACTTTTTCACTATCAAAATGCACAATCTGTAGACATTTTTTACACATATTTCTCATACAATTTTAATCTCGTAGATCTTCGAAAAAATCTGTTAAAATCTGTGGAAATTCTCGGAATTATTTTTATTTTTATTTCAATAGAATGCAACGAGAAAAAAAAAGGGGTATCAGTTTGTTATTAATAATTTGCTATCTACGGTCGTAATTATTGTGAAAAATTGCGCGCGACTCCAATTCACAATGAATTTTGAACGTTTATCGACAAAATTACAATTTAATGCGTAAAATAAACTATAGAAAAAAATTGTACATTCAATTTAATGTACAAATTTACGCATTAAAACTTCCAGTATCGGTATATTGAATTTTCAGCAATTTTTTTTTTTACGCTATACTTTCGTATTGAACGATTTTAATCGGATAACCGAATAGAAAAAATTATTTTCAAGATAATTGGAGACGCGTTCTTTCGTCTATAAAGCGAAAAAGCGGCGAAGTTTTAGTTTCGATGTACAAAAAAAAAAAAAAAATTCTAAAAAAAATCGAACGATCGTTTTTAGTCGATAAAAGAATATCGCGAAATATCGTCGAGGCGAACAAGCAAAACGGTTCATCAGCAACATATCACAGATAAATTATATCGTACAGAAAATCGATTAAACGTTAAGCATAAACATTTAAACTGTTAAAAACAACAGCAACAACGAAAAAAATGGACAAATAATGGTTAGTAAAAAGCTTCGGCTGTCTCTGGCGTCCGAACCCCAAAGAAATAAAAAAAGTCGATTGTCCATCTCGACGCTACTCACTTGTATACGGAACTGTGTTCTTTGTTGTATGTGTGACAATTGTCGAAAACCAATTGACAATCGCCGATCAATTGTCGTGAATTTTCGTATTTTCCATTCTCGAGTTTTTGTTTTATCGTTCCGAAATCCATTGGTTTCTTAATGTATTCGTAGTAATCCGGTACTTCGTCGATCGTAACGGGAGACAGAAAGGGCCACGAATCCCTGTGATGCATCACGTCGGTGAGTAATTCCTTTAGAGACGCTGTTGTCGATTTTTCTTCGACGTTCGTCGCGGCCCTCTTCGCCGCGCGTCTCGTCTGACGAGGAGCTGTTTCCTCGGATGCGCTACTGTCTGCGAATGGAAACCGCAGGAATATTCAATAATGTTGAAATTTCGGGATTTTTTGCTTTTTTTTTTTTTTCGTTTTTTTTTTTTTTTTCAGGTAAAAGTATTTTCAAGTTGAATTAAAAGAGATGGTAATGAGAAAATGAGGATAACAGAGACTTTCAAGCGGTAGAAACTTAGATACGATTATTTTTTGTGAACTTCCGAAGCGTTTAGACAGCATAATTAATTTTTGCCGTCACGTTTCGTTGTTTTTGATTTTTTAAAACGTTAAATCTTTATGCGCGAACTTAATTATTTCATTTTGGCAAAATTTATTACAGATCTCAGGGCTCTCGGAAAACAACAAAATTCGGGGCATTCGTAATTAACTATAATGCGGGCAGACAAAACGCAGTCTACAAAATAGCGAAAGCAGTGTTGTGCGCAAAGCTCACTAAAATAATTTGCATTTGATAACTTGTAACCCATTTTAGGCTTTGGGTTTCTCGTTATTGTGAAGCAAAGAATACAACAACAAAATCGAAGCGACGCCGTCGAAACAAAATGAAAAAATCGAAGCGACGCCGTCGAAACGAAATGAAAAGATCGAAGCGACGCCGTCGAAACGAAATGAAAAAATCGAAGCGACGCCGTTGAAACGAAATTAAAAAATCGAAGCGACGCCGTCGAAACGAAATTAAAAAATCGAAGCGACGCCTTCGAACGAAATTAAAAAAATCGAAGCGACGCCGTCGAAACGAAATAAAAAAATCGAAGCGACGCCGTCGAAACGAAATTAAAAACATCGAAGCGACGCCGTCGAAACAAAATACAAAAATCGAAACGAAATAAAAAAAATCGAAGCGACGCCGTCGAAACGAAATGAAAAATCGAAACGAAATTTAAAAATCGAAGCGACGCCGTCGCAACGAAATTTAAATATCGAAGCAATGCCGTCGAAACGAAATAAAAAAATGAAGCGACGCCGTTGAAACAAAATGAAAAAAAAAAAAAAAAAGGAAGCGAATAACGGCGATTGAATGATATCATTGACGACGGGATGTAATACAGACCGTCCCAATCGGCGGATTCTGTAGTGAGAAGACTCTTGACGAAGCCGTGGATGCGGGAGCGCGCAGCAGCCGCGCACAACCTCTCCGTGTCCCTCTCTCTTTCTCGCCCCCGAGCTATCAAACACACATCCAAAGCTAAGTCGTGTCTTCTCACTTTGTAAAGCGTATCTACCCGCAATAATTCTCGTGCCAATCGCGCGGATTCGTTCGCACGAATTTTTTTTTTTTTTTTTTTTCACCATCAACAGAAGCAAAGCCTCTCAACACGATTCTCGTTTATTCCAAATCGTCAATTTTTCATCTATTTAATTCCATCACTTCTCTATTTTAAAAAATTGGAAGTTTTTACGCATAAAAAGGAACAATAAATTTAATATAAAATGATAATGAAAAATAAATGTACTTCTGTACAGAAAAATTAAAGGAAATTATTAACAGTAAAGTGTTATCTACAATTTTTAATAAACTTTACATTAATTTTTCATCATAATTGTCCGCCAAATTTAATTAACCGGTTTATGCATTAAAACTTCCAGTATCGGTATATCGAATATTCAGCTATTTTTTTTTTTTTTACAGTGTTGTTACAGTTTTTCATTCGCGAATAAAAGGGTTAAAGTAACACAAAACAATTAAAATGAAAGAAACAGTTGCGACACATAAACGAAAAATGACGATATGAAAAAAAATTAACGAAAGGTGTTATTATATTCGCGAAGGGAAATATCGCCCGTTAAAAAGATAGTAAAGAAGATTCCTTTTTGTGTGAAAAAAAATATCGGAAGAAAATAGTAGAGTTATGAAAATTAAAAACGCCGAATCCCCAACATTCGCAAAATGCTTGAATATTATTGACGTGTAAAATAAATAAATAAATAAAAAGCCCACCGATTCTGCTGGAGTGTTTTCTCGGATTTTTGCAATCCGCACAGATCCACTTTCCGCGGGGAACTCTGGATAACGGGGGTTCGAGGCAATCGATATGGAAGTGTTGCGGACACGAATCACAGGCTACCAATCGCCCGTTGCTTCCGCAGGCTGTGCAAAGCGGTTCAGCCTTTGATCTGCGAAACATTTTTCGTTTTATTTTCATGAAAATTCGATCGACAAGATTTCGTCGATTGTTTTTTGTTAGCCGAACTTTTTAACAACTTACGAATCGTCTTCGCTATCTCTATCCTCGTCATCGTCCTCATCCATGTCTTCGTCATCGCCGTTCTCCGCGTCACCGCCGTCGCTATCGGGAACGCGTTTCGCTCTATTGTGTCGCGTTTCTTTGGTCAGCAATGTTGTTTCCTCCTCCGACTCGTCTTCGAATTTTTTACGCTTCTTTAGCTTTTCTTTTGGTTTTGTTTCTCGAGGCTTACAGTCGACGCAGAACCAGTCGCCTTCCGGTACAGTCTATCGATTATATAAGAAATAACGTAAATCAAATAAATCGGCAAAAAAAAAGAATAAAAAAAAAAAAATTTAATAAAAAAAAAAAATACAAAAAAATATTTTTTTTTATTTTTAAAATCCAAAAAAAAAAAATAAAACGGCGCAACTTACGGTCAATTTTGGTTTCAAACAATGAAGATGGTGACCCTTATTGCATCCGTCGCAGAGAAGCATATTTTCGGCGTTTCTACGCCTCCTGCATATGCGACATCGAGCATTAGTGGCGCTTTTGCCCCACGCGACTTTATTTTCCAGTGTATTAAGATGTACGAAAAGTTGTGACCAACTGGTCGACGCCATGAGTGACTGTTCCCATCTCTCGCGACTTTCGTCGAAGGAAAATTTCTCCTTATCATCAACGCCTACAGGTTTCTTGAGAAACTTTGTCTCAACGGCGCTGGATAATTGAAGAATAGCGCACGCCATTTGTCTTATACTCGTCTGTTGCTTAGGATCGATACTCGGTTCGTTTTCGCTCGGAGGCCCCAAATATCTTCCGGGATCTCGATAAACTTTAGTCCCCGCGGATCCGAGTTCCGAATCCGGTGTACCGGGTCTGCTGTTCTTCGATTCGCCTTTTAACTTCTCCAGTGCCGTGTGCGACGGTACTTCAGCCTCTGTTTCGTTTGGTCCGTAAACCAATTTATCGCAACTTTTGTCGTATCCTCCTTTCGTTATCGCGTCTCTCCACGCATCGCGATCCTTCACCTTCAATGAGCCTAAAAAGCCGATTTTCAATTTGTCTTCGAGATCGAGTATCGAGTCGCGCAACGTGAGTTCCATCACGTCGTCGATAGCGACGTCCGCCGGGAAATTCAGATTTGTGCTCTCAATTTTGTTGGACTTTCTGGAAGCTTTTGTCGTCGTGTCCTTTGGCGGTGTGGTAAACTGATAGAGAAAAAATAAATAAAAAGATATGATTATCGAAGAATTATCGCGGTGATTATTGATTCTCATTAATACTCACTATTTCCGGATTAAGTTTATGCTTTGGACAATTTTCTATGACCGCAAGCAAACTATCGGTTTCGTGAATCAAATTATTCTTGAGTTCACCTTCGCGTATACCGCGTTTGTTGAGACCGTTTATCAAAGCCTCGAGATCTTCGGTTTTTCCGTAAAAACTCCATTTCGGTCCGTTTCTCTTCCAGTGTACCGGACACTCCTTGTCGCCGGTACACGACATAAGGGTTCGTCTCGCGTCCGACGAATCCTGTTTCGTATCTTTTCTCGGTGATTTAACACCATTTTTATCGACGAAAGTAATTTTTTTCGGTGATTTTGATTCCTTGTTAACGTTGTTTTCTTTATCGCTTAATTCGTCTTCGAATTTGTTTCTTAAATACGTGTAAGCCGCGGCGTCGCCGTCTTGAAGCTCCGGCATGTAAGGCGTACCGTCGCGGAGACAATTTCCCGGCCACCACTCGTCGTTCTCGACGAATAAACCTGCGATAAGAAAAGATTTATCGTTATTGAAGAACGAGAAATTCGATTTTCAATTTTAACTCACCGGGAATAGAGAGGAATCGCCAGTATCGACGATGCGCCCGATCCGCGCCAAGATACAACATCATTTGATCGTCTCGCGATGCTTGTCGCAATTCCGTAAGTTTATTATCGTATTCCTCGCGTTTTTTTTCCTCCTCACGATTTCCACGGGTTATCTTTTTTGGTATTTGCTCGACCGCCAAATCCGGTTCGACTTTGCCGTCCTTTTCCCGTTCCTTCATTCTCTCCCTTTCTTCTCGTTCTTTCTTTTGCTCGGCTATTAGAAAGGATTTTAACTCTCTTCTCGCTTGATGAACCTTTTCGTGACGTTCCTCTATGACATCGCGTATCGATGCGAACGTTAGCAATTGATTTATAAGACATATCGCGACGCTAAGCCTGTCTTCGAGATCGAATTCGCATACGCTGCGATGTCCGAGTGTACGAAGTATACGCGCCTCGTTCATTCGCATTTGCAAAGCCGGATCGTCGTGATTCGTGTAACCGCCTGCGAAAGAAAATGATAGTAAAAAAAAATCAAAATTTCGATTTTTTCGTGAAAAATTTGAAATTCGAAATTTCGATTTAAAAAAAAAAAAAATGGAAATTCGAAATTTCGATTTAAAAAAAAAAAAATGGAAATTTAAATGTCGATTTAAAAAAAAAAAAAAAAAATGGAAATTTAAATGTCGATTTTTTCCAAAAAAAAAAATGGAAAGTTAAATGTCGATTTTTTTCAAAAAAAAAATCGACATTTTAATTTTTTCATTAATTTTATGACGAAATATCGTTAAATTATATTATTACCGCGTTGGGAATATCGCCATTTGGAAGCCGCTTCGCTTATTCGTCCACCGGAACTGAGAAGATGTTGACGAAGAATTTCGCTTAAGGTCACGTGATCGAGAGTTATTTTGGACAATTGACATCCCTGCTGCGTCTGACACCAGGAGGACGCCATCGTAGCGAGTTTAACAGCTTCCGCCATCGACGAGACTCCGTGATCGATGTTCACCTCGTCGAAGCCATCCGCCGCGTGAATTTCGTCCTCTTCCTCCGCTTGATACTTAAAGATACTCGATAATAATAACTGAAGAAGATCGCTCCACGGACCGGAAGTCTCCTTAATCAGCATTGTTTTTTCCAACACGTCGAGATTTATACCACTCGGAAAATACGTCGAGACTTCGAGTTCATCGTTGAAGAAGTGCAAAAACTCGAGAATCATCGCGAAATCGCCGAATCTCTCGTTTGGTATATCGCACTTAATGGGTGTTGCTTCGTGCAACGGTCGCAAATCCTCGCACTCAAGATCCTCACGCGGTTTATTCCATTCGCGAACGTAAGCCGCAAGAGCGGCGAGTTTCTGTTTCTCCTCCTTTTTACGCTCGCGACTCTCCATACGCTCCTCTTTACGCTTTGCTTTTGCCTCGAGAGCGCGAGCTTTCGATTCCTCTTTGAATTTTCCGTTCGCTCTGAAAATAAATGCAAGATAAACATTTTTTTTTTGTTTATAATTTTTTTCTTTTTTTTTTTTCGTTTTTTTTTTGCCTTTACCTCGGCTTGCGGAATTTTTTAACGACGATTCCACTCTCGTTTAACTTTCGTAGAGGATCCGGTTTTTCGAATTGTCTGTGTTTCGTCGGATCATTTGTGAGAAACTTATCCAAAGTTTCTTGTTTGTGTTTTACCAGTCTCTTCGGTTGCGGAGTGAAATCCGGCAATGGTCCCGCGAATATTGTATCGAATCGGACTTTAGCTATTCCGTATTTTTGCTGAACGCTCTCCTAAAATCGAACGAATATATTATGCAGAAACTTCGATATTAACACATTTTTTTACTATAGAATAGAATAGATAAATTTAGAGCTATAGATCGAATTTTGATAAATCGATTTTTTTTCATTTCTTTTTTTTTTTTAGATCGATTGTTGAATCATTGATAGAATTTTGTCGTCTTACGAAAAAGCATCCGTTTTGCATAGCAATTTGATTACCTTGACGACCCAACTACCGTTGGCGCTTTGTTCGCAAAGCAATCGCAAAAATATCTTATTGCGTTCTCTGCTGTAATGTTGTTTCCTTCTTCTTACTTGCCCCGCCTCCACAATCATTAATTGACTGACATCGGATTCCCCGCAATCCAACTGCTCCACTTCGTATCTGAATAATTTTGCTGGGGGATGATACTGTCTGTCCTGCGGATTTCTGCTCGAAAAAATAAAAAAAAAATGGTTATTAATTTAATTTGCATTAAAATTAATAATTTCACGTCGGATCGCGCGGATAACGGTTCAGGATGACCAGTAAATCAATCGAAAAAAATTCTCTGATATTTTCGAAAAATTTTCGTGACAAAGTATTTACAGTGAATAAAAAGTCCGATTATCAATAATTATAACTAATTTGAAAGCGCAATCTCCGATTTCTTTTTTTTTTTTTCGAAAAATCGGAAAAAAAAAGTTCGATTATAAAAAAAAAACTTAATTCAACTTTTCATTTTTTTTCTGAAAAATATTCAATTTTTTGATTTTTTTTTACTTTCCTAATGCTTTAAAAATTTCCGAATTTTTTCAAGTTTTCCGTGATAATTGCCATCCTGCAGGTTATTAAAATAATAATGATTCATAGATGCAGACCTGTTGATTTCTTTATTGTGAGCCTTTATCTGCGTCTCGGTGGGTTCAATGACTTGGAGAACGTGGCATTCGCACCACGAATCCTCCGTGAAACTTGCTTCCACCATTTCGCCAACGAAATAGCGATCCCTTGCAAACTGATAGACATCTTCGATCATTTCGTTGAAAGAAGTTCTCGCGGTTCTGTTAGCCAAGTACAGTATTGGAATTCTTAACTGTAATTTAAAAAAAATGAAAAATGTTGATTAATCGAACAAAACGATCGAACGATTGAATAGTTAAAATTAATATTTGTACCTCCATTGGAAATTCTTTGAGACTTTTTTTAGCATTTTCTTCGCACATCAGCGCTTCTTCAAAGGTCATATTGGTTTTGCCGGTGATGCTACACGACCAAATCGTCGAGTTGCATAATATGATTCTCTCGCAGAATTCGCTGAAAAATTCAAAGATTTTTATTCACCGTTGTGACATTATTTGTTTGTTACGAATGAAACGCCAATGGATTATCTTTGAATGAAAAATAATGAAATTTGACAATTCTTTTGTCAATAAGCAACGAAATAATGAATTAGTATGGTAATTAGCTGTGAAGAAAAAAAGGAAAACGAAATTGAGAGAAAAATGCTATGAAAAATAATTGGTCGATTGAGTCCGAGATGTTGCGTATCTAATGGACGAGAAACCGTGCATAGTCCGCGCGTAATGCGCGGTGCATCATTTTGCGTTTGAGGACGCGAGAAAATGAAAAAATTAAACGGTGATCGAAAGAACGCCGCGATGTAGTGGGTTCGGTGGGTAAAGTTTTGTACCGGGAATGATAAACGATAACAATGCAAGTTCTTTGAATCGCAATTACGAATAATCGCAAAAAGGGTTAAATGGATCGGGTTGAACGAGAGGACGTTCGATGTATCGTCCCCTCGAGTGCCGAGGGCTGTCATGCGAACTTACTTGTAGTCCTTGAAGACCTCGTTGGTAACCTCGCAGTGGAAGACCTCGTCGTCGTCCTTGTAATCAGATGATACGTGAAGCCGTTGAAACGGCTTTTTCTTTAAGAACGGCATCGCTCGGCGAGTACTCCAGTCGGCACGTTTTACAAAGAACTTTCCCCGTGGCAAGAAATCAATCGAGCGATCGCGAGACACGACGGAGAATCTACGTTCTTTCCGGGAAAGCGCGGACGGAACCACTCGACACTAGTCGGTATCGGTGGTCAGTGGCGATGGGAGACAAGTGCACCCACGTTTTTCACACCGAGTTATAACGCGATATACCGATTGCACGTTCGAGTTCACTTCTCCGATCGAAACCTCATCGTGTGACAAAACGTCCACTGATTTAACGTTAAACCTCTCGCGAGTTCGTGACAATGCACGATTTTTTTTTTAACAACCTTTTCTCGTGCCAAGCGCGAAGCGTACACACACCTGGCCTGCTGGCAGACTCGAGGCGCGCGCGACCTGCCGCCGCTACTCTTGTTGCCGCTGGATAACTTGACCCAATAGCGCGGTTGTCATTGGTGCTTTTCGTTTCGATCGGTGTCGTAATACCAACATTGACGATTCGACTTTGGCGCCGTTTTATCCGGACAAATATTTGTGCTTTTTTCAATAACGATATTTCGAGCAGCTGAATGTCAGCACGAACCCAAGTAACGAATGAAAAATAATCGATTTACTTACTTCTACGATATCATTAATAACACGCGCTCATTTTTGGAGCGTTAATTCGTAGAAAAATAAAAATGTTCGATAATTGTACGAGTTTTCATTTACTCGGTTGGTGTAAATGCTAAGCGAACGACCAATCGGAGAGCAAATGGAATTGGCGGGAGACGATGGATGATGGTGAATCGGGAATTACTATTTAGCGGGAATTCTCGATAATCTTTTTGTATCCAATAATCGAATCGAAGAGTTTTTTAAATGTTTGATACAAGAATTCAAGAGAAATTGATTGAAAATGTATAATTTGATTAAATGTATATTTTCTATTCAGTTTAATTAAACGACGAACGATAAAATTTAATATAAATCCGTGAAGCTGTATATTTTGACGACGATAATTACTCGAGTAAAAACTATCGTAAAATATTACAAGTCTAACCATTCGGTAATATATTGGCATTTGATCGGTGTAACATCGCCGACGTCGCAACAGTTTTTTCGTACCTGAAATAAAGAATAATTTCGTAAAATCAAATTCGTTTCATGAAAAAAAAAAAAAAAAAAAAATTCTTACAGGGCAAACGCCGCACGGAGTTTTGATGAGTCCCGGTGGATTTAGCAAAGGCTGTACGGCTCTATATAAATTATTTCCATCCGGCGCAAGTATCCTTTCGACTTTTCCGTCGTAAACTAATGTATTTAAGATCATTTCAAGATCTTCTACAGAAAGTTTGACCTGTAAAATAAAAAATAAAATAATAAAGTAGTGTTAAAAAAAATTCGATGTTTTTATGCATAAAGAGGTACGCAAAATTTAATGTATAATGGTGATGAAAAAAAAAAGTATTTTTCATAGTAAAATTGCAGTAAATTATTGAAAATAAAGTACTTTTACAGAAAAATTAAAATAAAGTATAAAATACCATTTTTCTTATACTCGCCATTAATTTTCCGTTATAATTGTAAATTAAATTAAATTAACCAATTTATGAAAAAAAATTTTATTCATTTTTATTTATTTTTTATTTTTTTTTCAAAAAAATTATGTTACCTTACTGATGCCGAGATCCGAAATGAATTTCCAGACTTCCTTGGAGGAGGCGAAGGTAACGTTTCTAGCAGCGATAGGACCGCTTTTGCAAGCTTTGGTCTCTTCGCGTTTTTGATCCAAAAATCTGAAGCATTGTTGATTCAAAACGTCGACAAATTCCGCCTCAAAATCCTGATCCTGATACCAAGCGCCGCCGGTTACGGTTCTATCCGGTTCTAAATTGTAAAGCATGTAAACTTTTTTCTTGCTGGCAGCGACCGACTTGACGGCTTTGATGAATTTTTTGGTTTCCAAATTCTTGAGAATTTTGTTAAGTTGAGTCGGCATGAGATTCGATTTGAAGCGTATGTCACGCATCCATATCCCTTTGTTGCCTGCATCTTCGATTATCGAATAAACGATTTTTTCCTCGTTATCGGCGCCTTTGGCGGTTTTCGCTTTCGCCGGATCTTTCAGACGATAAAGCAACGATCCGCCCTGTTTAAACAAATCGATATAACCCCGCGACAAGAGTTTGTTTATTATTTGAGCTTTTTGCGACGGTTCAAGATCCGGTATTTCGGTCGATATATCCTTGTCGGAGATACCCTTCGTTTTAGTTCGCGCTAAATTAATTATCCTGCAACGATTACATTTGCATTTGTTTTTTTTTTCGTCTTAATCATCGATCGCCCTAACCTGTCATTTCATTCGCCGCGATTCTCCTCACGCGGAGGAGACAGTTAAGAACTTAAAACATATATATATACCTTTGTTCGAGTGCACCGAGTTCATCGACTTCCTTCGATCCGGTCGCTTCCGGATCGTCTACGGATTCCGCAGTTGTATCCATTCTTTACGATTATTTCGACGAAAAAAAACAACGACTAACACCACCGACTGATCTCCCGCATTCTCGAGAGGTTATGACTGTTTTAACGAACAACAAAACATCTTTGTTCCTTTTGGACGTTTCATGAACCTTTGTTATTGTTGGCCACAAAAATCGGAGATGGATAGAATACGATAGTAGAACGGGAATGAAACAAAGGAAAGCGCGGAATGATTTACGAAAATTTCAATTGTTTATTCTTCGATAAATATTTATTCGCCTACTCGTGTCACGTGACTTATGGTGAAATAATGAAAAACTATTGTTTTTAATAACAATCGTGTGCTCGTAGTACCCACCGGCAACGGAAATGCATTCGTTTATATTCACGGGGACCATGAAAAAGTCATTTCGATTAAGTTTCGATTAAGTTTCGATTATTTCGACATATATCTCGTATATATTTTTAACACTATGATACATTCGTAATCAATTTTTTGTCGCTCATTTATTCAAACAAATATGTTATTTATTTTGATATCAATGTTTTTTGTTTTCGGTCAGATCTATAAATATAACTACGCATTTAACGGCCCGTGAGTACACGACGATAATGGATAACGACGATTCCGAAGATTCTCTCGAAATCGGGGGAAAATCTTGGAATCGCGTAATCGAGGCTGCGTCCAAAGTAATAATAAATTTCATTGGTTATAAAAGACAAATACATGAAAAAAAAAGAATAGAAATCGTTTTTTTTAGAATGGATACCGAGAGGGTATCGAAGAAGGGAGCCGCGCGGTGTTCCAAGACGATTTTGACAGAGGCTACGAAGACGGCTTCAAAGCCGCATTCGAATTAGGAAAATACAAAGGTCTCGCCGGAGCTTTTGCAAAGGACTACAAACATCCCAAAAACATCGAAGAAATACTCGAAAAAACGAGGCGGGGTGCGTGTCACATTTGCGTTCTGGAATCGACCGGTAAAGAAGGAATTATCGACAATCCGAATATTTCGTCCGATAAAATTATTGCCGATCATCGTAAACACGTCGAAACGTCGTTAAAAACTCTTAACGATTATTTCGAAAATTTCACGAAAAAACACGAAGACACAAAGAAAAATGAGTCAAAGGATTAAATTACGATATTTCTTTATTGTTAATCATTAAATAAATTTACGAAATATGTAGTAAACGCTGAATGAATACACATTTATTGTTAAGAACGTTTTTGTAATACAAAAGAAATATTGACGAGAATTGTTTTATAGATACAATCCTTCGGGAGAACCCTCTTTCTTACGATAAAGTACACTCTCTTTCGATTTTTTGAAATCCTCGCTGGTTACCTTCATTCGGCGTTCGCGGAGCGCCATGAGTCCCGCTTCGGTACAAATCGCCTGAAAAAAAAAAAAAAAAAAAAAAAAAAAAAAAAAAAAAAAAAATTAGTTTAAGTTTATTTATTTCGAGATAATCGATTACTCACCTTGATATCGGCTCCCGAAAGATCGTCTTTCGCCATAATGAGTTCAGCGAGATTAACATCGGGCGCGAGAGTCATTCGGCTCGTGTGAATGCTGAAGATTCGTCTCTTCGTTTTTTCGTCCGGCAATGGAAATTCAATTTTTCTATCGATGCGTCCCGGTCGGATTAACGCGGGATCGAGAGTTTCGATTCTGTTGGTTGCCATAACGACTTTAACATCGCCGCGACTATCGAATCCTAAAAAAGTCCATCCAATAAAAATATCAAAAAAAAATGAAAAAAAAAAAAGATTATTGTCTCACCGTCGAGTTGATTGAGAAGTTCCAACATTGTTCTCTGAATTTCGCGTTCCCCGCCGCTGTTGCTATCGTAACGTTTCGTACCAACGGCATCGATCTCGTCGATGAAAACAATGGATGGCGCATGTTCCTCGGCGACTCGGAATAATTCGCGAACGAGTTTCGGACCGTCGCCCAAATATTTCTGTATGAGTTCGGAGCCGACGACGCGTAAAAATGTGGCAGAGGTTTGGTTCGCGACAGCTTTAGCGAGAAGAGTTTTGCCGGTACCGGGCGGACCGTAAAGAATAACTCCTTTCGGTGGTTTGATACCCATTTCTTCGTAATATTCGGGATGCGTCAGCGGCAGTTCGACGGATTCTTTGATCTCTTGAATTTGGGTATCGAGACCTGTGGGCGCGAAAAGTTTTATTAATTAACGTTTAATCGGAATAAATAATAAACGAGAAGACGATACGTACCGCCGATGTCGGCATAAGTTTCTTGCGGCGCTTTTTCCAATTTCATAACGGTAACCATGGGATCCGTATCGTCACCGAGAACACCGACGACGGCGTGTACTTTGTGATTTAAAAGCACCGAACATCCCGGTTCCAGTTGATCCTTATCGACGAACGATAGTATCGAAACGTAATGTTCCGAACCGACGGAAGTAGAAACAATCGCGTGATTATCGTCGATTATTTCTTCCAATGTACCAACGGACATCGGAGTTCCTCTGAGATCGTCGACTTTGGATCTTTCCTCTTCGTTTTTTTCCTCCTGCGGCTTCAATCTTTCCTGATTCCTTATGAACTCTTCTTCCATCAGAAGATAATCCTTTATTCTCTCGAGTTTCAATAACTTCAATCTGCATCTCGTGTGCGGCGTTACTTGCGGCAACTTCAACGCCACGTCCGGCCCCTTGGTACGGCGCTTCTTCTTGCCGACTCTCGTCGGAATCGGCGGCTCATATTTCTTTTTCTTATCCTTGTCGTCTTTCTTGTCGCCGCCCGTCCCACCTGCGCCCGATTGATTCTGACCCTGAAAATCGTAAAATCATTGGCTAATTAACCGAACGACGCATAATTTTTAAAATTAATTGAAAAAAAAAAAATTTTAATTCACAAATAAGTAAATAAATTATAAAAAAAATAATATGTATATGTCTTATATAATATAATATATTATTATTATTATTATTATTATTATATTTATATGTATATTAATTTATATTTATAATTTATTAATTGCAAATTTAAAAAAAATTTAATCGGAATCATCAAAATTTCATTTTCCTTCGTCATCTTTTTGACGAAATCATTTAATTGAATCTTTGAATTTATCATCATTTGAATTATTTGAATTTATAATTGATTAATACATTTCAACTGCGTGAATTGAGATGATACAGGAAGCAAATTTTTTGAACAGTAAGATTGGGATTTAAGCGATAAAAATAATTTTAAAGAAATCTATTGTAGACTTTTATTCTAAAAACATCATGGAAACGATAAATTGCATCTCATTTAGTTTGTATGATAAATCTTTGTATCTGTATAGCGTAGTAACGTGCAGAGAATTTTCAAAGTTTGTGTGTTAAAATAAGAATCGCAAAGCATTCATTAATTTTTGAACTTTCATTCGATTTTGTTATAGGTAATTTCGTTTACTCTCTCATTAATTATCATTCCGGAGTCAAACTTCCATATACGCCTTTACGTTAAATCGAGTTATTACGATTTTACTCCGAAAATCGTGAAATTTCATTGACGAAACTAACCTAATTTACGGTACTATTTATTCGCGATCTGATACCCCAAATCACGACAAACTGACATAGGAATTATGATTAATCAAAGGATCCGGGAGTTTTTTCTTACAACTATAATCAATATTGTTTAAAATAAATTAAGTGCGACTTACCATGTCGACAAAACTTTTGACAGTAACTCGAAATCACAAGTCACTCACCGGAGGTTGGGTGAGAAGCGAAATTTACAATAACCAACGACGACAGTGGCGCCGCGGCGTTGCCTCTCTCGATGGTGTTTTTTTTTTCTTCTCACTTCGATCTATCGAAATGTTTTTCTCAAGCAAAGAGAGGAGAGAGAGAGAGGAGAGTTGGTTGTGCTGCTGCTGGCCTGCTAATTCAATCCATGGGGGATTGGTTAATGAAAAAAAATATAAATCAGCATCCAATTGAATTTTTCGAGATGTAAAACCTTGAAAATTACAGATCGACAAATTCTTACTTGTTAAATTATTATTAGTATTGATCGTCCTGGAAAAGTAGGAAATACCAAAAATGAACGAGTCACGAGGATTCCCTTAGCTCCGTGTTTTCGATTCGCAAAACTCGCTCGCGCGCTGCTGTTGCTTCTGGTGCGCTGGTGTTGCTACTGGTTGCCGGGTTGCGCACACACCAGTGCATCACGATACAGAGATCCGGTGCCATTTATCCCTGTGTGGGCCTGTGTCGTTTCTCTGTCATCACGGGAACGCGCTACGAAGTACGTTCTACCATAGCTCCAGGATAGCCGCGATGCTGTTGAATTGTTCGCGGATCGCGCCTCGCGCCCTTACTCGCTTAGCAGCTTCACGAGCCAAGGTAAGCTTTTTAACCCTTTTCTCTATGTCACACACAATCCGAGTTCTTTTCGCGTTCTCTCCTAGCAGCCGACGGCATTCAGGGCAATTTTTCTATGAAAAAAAACGGAGAAAACCTCGTGACTATCCCGAAACACGCGCTAGTCGGCTGAAACCCCGTTAGCCGCATAGAAAATCCACAAAACCCCTCGGCGTTTCTTACGCGTTACGTAATCGTTTTTTTTTAATCCTCGATCTACCAACGTTTTGGTAACACGCCCGACAAGTCACTCGTCTCTGTCAATCGTGTATTACAATGTTGCATTACCTTTTTTCTTTTTTATTCACGTCAGGAACAACAGTACTTGCGTAAATCGATTATGAAACCTTTATCTTCTCTGCTCACCGCCACCCGCGATGTATTTATCGTTTACTCAAGAATGGAATGAAATTTATCGCGATTTATTGCGAGTCTGGATATAATAATTTATTTTTGACTCGCCCATGGACACGAGACCCCGTCCTCACGGTTATTTTTTCCTCTAAACTTTCACAAGCATTTTTGTTATGTCATCGTATATAAAGATTTATAGATACAGATTTGCCGCTGGTTAGAGCATTTTTTTTCGTTCTTCTTATTTGATACTCATTTCCCCCCTCTTTCATTCATCGCTTAGTCACTTCAGATTTCTGGACAACGTTTTTTTCCCAATCATACGCCTATATCCACACGGCTATAATTGTTATTATAACGAAAAACAATTCTCAAAAATTCCTCAATTAACGTCATCTTAATTTTTTGATTTTTCTCACAGATCGTGAGGACCATTCATCACGAAGGTAATTGACGATGCTATAGTCGAGAAACGACTCTTATTTCTATTTGCACCGATGATTTCATTGTTTACAACGTTTTTTTTGTTTTTTTGCATTTTTCAGGTCGCGTACTTCTGCTTTCACCAAAATGCCAGGCGAACGAAATAACACCTCTGTAAGTTTTAAATTGGCGAATAAATAACTCTATTTGTGAACTCCGCAAACTTTTTTTGGAAAAAAAATATTTTGCTTCATATGATTTTTTGATTTTGTATCACTTGATTACAGAACCAACAAAATCGGCGCATCCTGCCGTTGGAACTTTCAGACGAGACAAATAACGTCAACACAGACCTTATGTGAGTTTATTTGCCAAATTAATTGATTCAAATAGGTGGAATACGGAAATAAACGAAATCGGTGTTTTTATGAAAAAAAAATACAACAAAAAAATAATGGGGCAAAATGGACCAAAATTTACGAAAAAAAAAAAATATATATATATTTTTTAGAAGAAAATAGTTTTTCATAACGCTAATAGGTAGTAAATTATTTAAAATAATTTTTTTTATTATTTCTGTAATGCAATCTACGATTCATTTTGCCCCATTTTTTTTTTTCATCTCAATACTCTGAGGGGCTGTGAAATATCTATTTTTTTTATTCAAAATTAGTGGATAATTGTTGCGTATATCGACGAAATTTCAGTGTTTTGCTTCCATTAACAAAAAATGTCGAATATAAACGTTACAACCACAGATGCAATTCGCGGCATGCGACTCCGTTATTATTAAACGTATTGCAGAATTTTACGAGAAAAAAATTCGGAAGATTCAAAATCGCGATGGTTTTTTTTTGTCGGACATCGGATTATCCCAAAATCGCCCCTTTCCGGCGATTTACGCGGCATTATAAAATAAATTTTGTTAAATCGAAAATTGATCTTTTCGTCGTTTTTTTTTTTTTTTTTACTTCAAATTCTACGATAGATAATTATTATGTATTTATTTAATTGAAGGGGATATAAAGGGAAAAGAAACGGATTGTGTGAATACAGTTGAAGGAAAAGGAATAAACGACACGCCAGGAGTGTCCATCGACGAGCTCCTCGAAGAGGGGCACCCGGAAAGCTATTGGGTTCCCGAGAGATTAACGACGAACAACGGCAACAAGTCTACGTTCATCGATAAGCAATGTAACATAATAATTAGAGGAACTGAATTCGAACATGAAAACCTGAAGGAACAAGTCGAATTTTTTTTTCGCGAAAAATTGGGTCTCCAAATATCGATAAAATCCGCTGTGAAATTCAGAAAATCTACTGCAGGAACGTTGGTGTGTCTTAGGAGTCACGAAGAAAAAAAACTGGTAATGAAATGCAGAGGAATGCTGAAAGGAACTTCAATATATTTGGATCACGATTTTTCGATAATCGGAAGAGTAATCGACAGGAAGTTACAAGAAATCGAGAGAGAGGAGGAGAAGAAAGGTCATCATGTTGTGCGAGGATATCTGTTTTTGATAATAAATGGCAAACGGTATCAGTGGAACACTGCGACAAATCGACTAGAAGCATCAAATATCGGCAACGAATCATCAAGCTGAGAAAGAGATTTCTAGGCGCTGCGAATGAATATCGGAATCGAAGCAAACGCCTGATGTCCGGATCCGTCGAACACCGAAGAAAAAGGAATTTCGACAAATCGAAGAAAAAAAATATAACGATTACAATTAAGAGGATTTCTGTGCAGTTGTTGTAGATCCTCCGATGGGATACGAATGCTAACAAATAAAATTCATAACAATCAATTTTTTTTTCTTTATTTATCGAAGGATAAGGATATTTTCCGCGGTGGAGATGAATTCTGTTTCTCATCAATACGCTTTGCGAAACTAATTTATCGAGAAACTATTTTCGGGATTAAATAAAAATTAATTATTTTTCTTAACATTTAAAAGATCGAAAATAACGATTTTACGCAATAAAAATCGATCGCCTGTAGTCGTTAATTTCCATTTGATTTATTAAAATTCCCGAAAAATTTCGTTCGATCAAATGTATCTTATCGCAATGGTTACGACTTGAAATTTTCAAGGGGACATAAAAGATGTAGTGGTACCAGCGTTCGCGGACAGCATCAGCGAGGGAGACGTCAGGTGGGAAAAGAAAGTCGGTGATCAAGTTAAGGAGGACGATGTTTTATGCGAAATCGAAACCGATAAGGTAAATAAATAACACTGATTCTTCGTTACGATAGTTTTTCGATTTTTTCGATAATTCGATATATAAATCGAAATATTAAAAATTATTAAATTATTAACGTTCAATTATGATATATATATCGATAAATAGATACAAAGATCAAAATTATTTCTCTTATTTCCGAAACAATTATCGTTTTTTTCGCGCGACAATGGTTACGATGCAAATTCCTTGTTTTTGCAGACCTCTGTTCCCGTACCATCGCCCGGACCCGGTGTGATAAAAGAACTCTTCGCAAAGGACGGGGACACCGTAAAACCGGGACAAAAACTTTGTTCCATCGATATCGGAGCAACTGGAGGTGCGGCTGCCCCCGCCGCGTCGGCGTCGGCACCGAAAGCCGCCCCCGCGCCAGCGGCCGCCGCTGCGCCGACGCGACCACCTCCGCCCGCTGCTCCGGCTGCTGCCGCACCACCGAAACCAACTCCTGCGGCTCCACCTTCTCCACCTGCCGCTCGCCCTCCACCACCACAAACACCCACTGCCTCGATGCCGGTCGCTGCCATAAAACACGCGCAGGTAACGCAAAAAACGATTTTTCACGGTTTCCAGCGATCGAAACGTGAAAATCGTTAGAAAATTTTCGGACGCTAAAAATCTGAATTTTGAGACTTTTCTAGAATTCCGGTAAATTCTTTCTTTCCCTTAAAAAAAAATGAAAAAAAATGTTTAATATATTATAAAATAAATTATCTTTTTCTTTTTTACCGACACTCGCGAATAATCCGAAAAATCGCGTATTAGTAAGTGACGTTGATAAAAAAAATAAATAATATTGATAACACGTTAATAATATATTCGAACGCTAAAAGTTTTCACGAATTTTCGCTCCAAAAAAAAAAAAAAAATGTTATATATCATATAATAAATTATCTTTTTCTTTTTTACCGACACTCACGAGTGATATGAAAACTCGCGTATTAGTAAGTCCCGTTGATAAAAAAATACTAATATTGATATTAATATATCGTAAAGCTAAAAAAATGTACGCTTAGCATTTAAAAAAACAATTTTGCAGTGCAGAGTATTAAAATTAATTTTTATCGTCATGAATATTCGTTACTAAATCATCAAGAAAAATCGATATTTTAGACGTGAAAATCCTGAAAAAATCAGGAAATTTCATCGCTCGACTACACACTTTTTTTTCGTAAAAAATTTTAATACGTTATCGAACGCTTTTCCAGTCTCTGGAGGGAGCAAAGGTTCAACTACCGCCGACGGACTACACTCGCGAAATAATTGGCACCCGAACGGAACAGCGCGTCAAGATGAACCGTATGAGGCTTCGCATCGCCGAACGTCTGAAGGACGCGCAGAATACCAACGCTATGCTGACGACTTTCAACGAACTCGACATGAGGTTAAAAAAATTCTTTATTAACCCCTCGCGTACGGAAGATTTTTTGTCGGCCAAGTATAACGCTAATTTCAATCTTTCGTAACAAAAATCCGCGAAAACATAAAAAAAATCTCTGTGAATCACCGAGAAAATAACATTTCAACGTTACTTTCCAAATTTTTTCCGATTTTTTTCGCGATTTTTTAATTGTTAAACGGATCAATTTAATGTAACGATTGGTCGAAAAAATCGGATGTATATTCACGATCTCCGTATGCGAGGACTTAAAATCGTTTATATCTTATTATTCAAGTAAATTTACCGAATAATCCGCTCCGCTTGGATATTTCAGTCGTATGATGGAATTCCGTAAGAGTAATCAAGAGGCGTTTATCAAGAAATACGGACTAAAATTGGGTTTCATGAGTGCATTCATCGCCGCGAGTGCTTACGCTCTCAAGGATCAGCCGGTCGTAAACGCTGTGATAGACGGTGGTGATATAGTTTACAGAGATTACGTCGACGTAAGCGTCGCAGTTGCGACACCGAAGGGTCTCGTTGTACCGGTATTGCGTAGCGTCGAGAATAAGAATTTCGCTGAAATCGAAATCGCTCTCGCGGCGATCGGCGATAAAGCGCGAAAGGGAAAGATATCTGTCGAGGATATGGACGGCGGTACCTTCACGATAAGCAACGGCGGTGTATTCGGATCTCTAATGGGAACTCCAATAATCAATCCGCCGCAGAGTGCTATCCTCGGTATGCACGGCGTTTTCGATAGACCGATCGCCGTCAAAGGACAGGTAAAGCGACCAAATCGATTTTTTCATTTTTACAGATAAATTAATTGTTTTTTTTTTTTTTTTTTTTTTTTTTTTTTCAGGTCGTAATACGTCCGATGATGTATATCGCGCTGACCTACGATCACCGACTGATCGACGGACGCGAAGCCGTTATGTTTTTACGAAAAATCAAAGATGCCGTCGAAGATCCGAGAATTATACTCGCGGGACTGTAAAACTCAACGTCTAGCGTCGCGCAAACATTCTAATCGAATCGCTTCGAAGGCGCGCCTCTCCCTCCTTCCAAAACGATTGTACAGTACTCTGTATTATATTTCGTTCGTCGATTTTTTTCTCGTCGTACGACTCGGACAATTTTTCATTTGTTTTCATTTCTTCTCTCTTATTTGTCTTTTTTTTTCTTTCTTTCATTTAAGTTTCGATTTTCTGTTTTTCGAGACGCGATTTTGCGTTTAAGAGGATTTAACGAAAAAAAAAAATTTGAAAAATCGGTTTCGCTATCGCGGTATTGTTTTTTTTTTTTTTCGCGAGTATTGGGTACGCGAAGTACTCGAGATTTCGTCTCGTGGCGTCGATTCACAAAAGTCGAAACGCATAGTTGCGTTTTCCGCGCGTCGGTGCGAAAGATTTGTAAATAAATATTTAAAAAAATCGATAAAACTTTGTGTACAACGCGCGATTTGCGCGGATAATTATTATTTCTATTCGTGTGCCGATTTGAAGGAATCCTATTTTCCGCATCGACGTTTGTCATCTCTACCCGCCGCGTAATTTCGTCGCTAACCGCGTGAATTCGTGAATCGAATATTGCCGCCTCGTCGGACTAACATCACAGTTTTTGATATTTCATTATTTTCCTCTGTGAAACATCGATATATGTCTCATCGGAAAAGAAGACAAAAAAGAAAGAAAAAAAATGCACTGTAACAGAAGTGTTGGTGCTGCGAAAGTAACTCTGTTCACAGTACATTAGTTATTTTCAATAATTATTCTATTCATTTTAATCCCAAACGGATCCTTGGAGGACGACTTACGACAACACAAGAAGTGCGCAAACGAGTTTTAGACCAAAGCTGAGATTTGTTATAGATGTATCGAGTCATAAAAAAAACACGAAAAAAAAAAAAAAAGAGGTAAATAAAAAGTTACCTTAGTCATCGAATTAATATCACGAATTCTGTAGGTATAAAATAATCATAATTGCTTTTGTTTTCTCGTCTCTCATTCATTGTTTCGATTCGTGATGCACCACAATAAAGCGACGTGACGACGTGTCACGATAAAATTTTGACTATTGTTATTATTCCCGCTGGAGATCCTTATTGACCATTCAGAAAAATGATCAGTTCGTAAAGAGTTACTTAACGCCGATTCGGCGCTGCGACCCTTGTCGCGACCGTTGATGAATACATCGAGACGGCGGCGTCCCGGCGTCGTCACTGCATACGCGATGGGAGACGCGGTTAATCGAAACTTTTTGATGAAAAACTCGCAAAGTTCGCGCGAGTGTTCGATTCAATTCGCTAGATATCGGGGTCTCTGAAGGTCTGTTAAAAAGTTATTTTTCTCTCGTTATCGGGGATTCGGGTGATCCGGTAGAGAAAATCTATGTGATTTAACCTCAAAAAAAGTTCATTTGTTGATTAGAATAGTATGAATTAAAATGATTTCATGTTTTCTTGATACGGTTTTTGTATGTTGCGTGTCGAAGCCGTTGTTCAGTTACGAAATTGAATCGGAATCTTTGCAATAATATAGATATCGCGATTAGCAATTTTTTGGTTTGTCGCGCGCGGGAAATCCCGCGATGTTATTGACAGTGTGAAATATTCGTGGATACATCTGATTTTAATATGTTTATTCGTTTTTTTTTTCCTACGGTTAGACGATGTCAACTGTTCGCTTATTTGGGTTTTTTTTGCGAGCATTGAATCTCTGTTTTTGTGGAATTCTTCATTTAGATCGAAGAATTGAGTGATAAATACATTTTTTTGTTTCTGTTTCGATGATTCGATCAACTGACAGAACGGTGAGACGGAAGTTCCGTTATACACCGACATTTATTTAATTAAGCATTCGCCGCCATTTTTTTCCTCCTTTCTCTCAACACATCCACATTTATTCCGAAATAACACAATTTTAGTTACATTTACATTTATTTACGACGCTTCGATATAACACTAATGTTACTCTATTGATAATGTTTACGAAACATATCGAGCGACGAATACGCGCGCAAAAATGGACTTTACCATTCAATCGTATAACTGCCAATCTTTGAAACACATCGTAACAATTATAATTGATGTCGCACCGCGACGTTCATACGCCCCTTTTTCTTTTTATACCCACACATTCGATTAAATCGAGCGGTGAATACATTGTTTTTTAACATTTAAATGCTTTAACATCGATAACATCTATACATTAATCGTATACGTTTCGCCTTCGTAGCTTTTGCCTTTTCTTTTCACTTCATTATTTTCCTAATTTTTTTTTCTTCATATAAATGAATTTCGAACGATAGTGGAACGATATCGCCTTCCCGTTATTTTTTTTCTTTTTTTTTTGTTTTTTTTTTTTTTTACAGCCAACGTAATACAGTATTGACAAAGCGTGTTACAAACGCAAATGGGATCCGAGAGGCGGACATTCTCACAGAATGGTAATAACGTTTTTCAAACACATAATATATATCCTACGTGCAATTATATCGAAGAAAAAGTCTACTATGCCGAGGTCACGGTAAAACGATTGTCAAAGGAATTTCGAATCGTAGAATTACGAATGAAACTTTTTAATGAGTCGCGCGGTCAATCGAGTATTTCATTGACGCCTCGAATGAAAAATGAAAAATAAAAAATAAAAAAAAATTCTCCGAAAAATTTTCGAAGCGTTAATCACGATAATGGAAAGTGACTGTGAATTAAGTACATTGTCCCGATAGTTTTTCATCTCTGAACGGAGATAAGATTTTTTTTTTTCTTCTGAAAACATCGATACAATCTATCGATATCGAGTCGATTTGTTTCGGAACGCTATTTTTATATGCATAGCGATCGAAACATTGAAATAATAAATTTTCAACGAAATGTTACCAAATTCGATAGATTTACAGGGTTTCGGAAATTTTTTTTTTTTTTTTTTTTTTTCGTGAAAATGCAGAAATTATTCTTAACACAAGAGATACACAGATCTACCAATTTTTAAGCTCGTGATGTCCCCGTTGACTTTCGAATTCTCGTATGCGGGCCGTTTATTTTAATAATTTTTTTCTCTTTGCTCGCGTTTATTCCAACAACTGCGTGTCACATAATTATCATTTTATTATTCTACATTTATTAGATATTCGCGCGATCTTCGCGACCCTTTTGCTAGGCGTTGAATAAAATTCCGTTTGAAATCATTTCGGAGTTCGCGAAAACGGCGCGAAATTTATTAGGTACGCGTAGATATGCACCGTAAATCGGATTTTTTTTGTTGTGTATCGATGAGAATTCCATTATCAATAGTCATTCTCTCGATTTTTAGAACTCCGTTTGGGGCCTTTTAGCGAGCCATTCGACGATCGCCGGTATCTCGTGTACTCGTTCTTTCAATCCCCGTAGCGCTGGATAACTCTCAAGCGGTGCGGTTCCGAATATCTGCTCGAAGTTCTCGAGCGCAACAGCGAAAACAAAATCCGCCCACGTGGTCTGCAATAGAAAAAAAAAAAAAAAAAAAAAAAATTCGTTATTTTTTCGAAGTTTTTTACGAATAAAAATCTTTTGAATCCCCGAAAACTCACATTCGAACCGACCGCGTAGCCCCCGTTCTCCTTTATAGTCTCTTCGAATTTGTTAAGATAGAACGGTATAGTCTCCTTGAGAAGCTTCACTTTGCGCTCTTCTTTTTTAAAGAGATCCTCCTCCGTTCGGAATTGAAATAAAACTGCGAGAATATCGCGTATTAGTTTTAGGGAAATTTGCGAAACGCGACAATAACTTTGGGGACATTTACCGAGTTTAAGATCGCCGACTGTGTCGACGAGAGCGTCGCACAGCATCGACTCCCATTCGTTCTGTCCGGCGAGTCCGTGTTTTCTCGCGAGATATCTCGCGAACGCGTTACTCTGGCCTATCGGCTTTCCGTTTATTTCCAACACCGGTAACATGCCGTAAGGCATCGCTGAATTAATTAGGACGATTATTAACTAACGGGGTACAAAACATCGCGAAATATCGCGAAACATCGCGGAGTATCGCGAAATATTGCGAAACATCGCGAAGTATCGCGAAACATCGCGATCGAAATTTTTTTCGATCGATTAATCGATTAATCGATTGTAAATTTGCGCGACTTACTCTTCTTAAGTTCGGGCCAACGATCTTTTGGAATCCTTTCGTCAACATAATCTATACCGGCATAAGCAAATATGTAACGTATGTGCTCGGCGCGTCCCCGTGCATTGAAGTAGATGAGTTTGTAGTGCGGCTTCTCCTCCGCCATACCCGACGCTACTGCGGCGTTCGAAAAAACTGATGGATAATAAATACCATTATACTTTCGCAAATCTTGTTTTCACGTAAATATAAGTATATAACGGAAAAAAAAATCCTGAAAATTAAATTTTATCGATACTGAAAGTTTTTATTCATAAATTCGTACATTAAGGAGATTCGGAGGGATTTTCGAGGACTTTTCGATGGGATAAAAATCTGAAAAAAATCAACGATACTGAAGGATACTAAGAACATTCATTTTGAAAAATAATATTTTCGATTTTTTTTTAATTTTTGAAAATCTCGTTTTTCGAAAAATCTTTGATCGATTTTTTGCGAATATGTTCGATCGATTGCCCGGGAAATTGTTGTGTGTAATGCCAAATGGAATTTCGAATTCGTATCCAAAATTCGTAACTTTTCGTCAAAAAAAAAAAACAAAAAATGAATTTTATTAAAAAAGTATATTAAATTTGATTTTCCTGTTAATTCAAAAAAATGTCCGATTTTTTTTCACTCTAATCCGAGTCGGTCGTCCTTCGAAATAAACCGCTCCAATTGTTAGCTCCTATTTCATTGTACTCTGTTTTATATATATATGTATACGTCCTTTTGGTCCGGCGACGAAATAATAGTCGAACAAGTCGTCGAACAAACTAACAAACCACAGATGTTAAGAAAAGTTCTTCTGCTTCGGATCCGACGAAAGCGGGTCAAGAAGTAACCGAGTCACTTCCTACTCGACGAACGTATACTACGGTCGAGCGACACTCTCTCACGACAATGACTCCTTTAGCAAACGATCCATAGGGGGCAGAGGAGCAGTCAAATAATAATAATGATAATAATACGACAGCATGAAAGCACGAAGATCGCGAATAGAATTCTCTTTTCTTCAAGAATGTTTGCCTCAATGCCGAAAGGGTTTCGAAAGGGTTTCGAATTCCCTTCGCTCCCTCGATATTTCATATATCATTCTGTTGCGCGATGTATTACGATATTTCTCATACGAACCAATATATTCATATTTTTCAAGTGACGTTTTTGCGTTGCAAATGCAAGGAGATCATAAAAGTGCGAAAAATTGGATGCATTTATTCGAATTCTGTGTCTATACTGACAATTGTACGCGTTTAGAATTTTTTCAATGCGAGACACGAGAATAGTCGTCGTGGAGGCGGCTGTTTCTTCGTCGACCCATTTCGAATCTCGAGATGGTACGCTCGTCGAAAAGTCGATAATATCGCGCCTCGTATCTCTCCAGAAGGCAAGAAACTCTCGATATACTGTTGCCTCTCGTAAACGATATATATCCCGCCACAGTTACGGTTTACCACGCCGACAGTACTACGATCGTCGAAGACTTCGAGAACCTCGAGGCGAAATTATACCGGAACACGAATTCGTTCACTCGGCGGCGATGAGACACGAGAAAAAAAATTGATACCTATCGTGTATTTCGTCCGATAATACGTTATTATCTGATATTGGATTTATAACCTCTTTTTTTCTACTTAATAACATCGATCGTTAACGGAGACAAACTTTGACCACTGGGGATCGGAAGTTTTCGTAACATTCCGATGGTTAATAACTTAATAAAATTCACTACGAAGAAATTGGCGATTGAAAAAAAAAAAAAAAAAAATACGAGACGTAACCCCGTTGTTGGCGAAGCCGAAAGTGAATATCGGCTTCTATATATTCTCGGGCTTTTACGAGGCCAGACGCCCCCGTATAGTACATCCTATAGCCACTTTATGATGTTGTAGTAGCGAATCTGTAGTATATGTCGTATATAGTTCGATAGCAAAACGATCGGGAGGGGGTGATCGATTTGAGAAGAGGCGAAGGCTAACTGCGGGAGCATCGAGCGAGCGTCGCCGTCGTTCGTCACGTGAGATAAGCCAACCGAGTCTCCGAAACGTGCCTACCGCTATATACATATATATATATGTATATACGAATACGTTTGTTTAAGAAAAGTCGATCGACTATAAGATACGCTGGGAAAACGTTCTCTTTACTTGTTGCCCACGCGACCCGGTAACGGAGTAGCTACTCGATAAATTGAGATGGTCACATGAATTCGCCAAACAAAACACCGTGTCATTGGGGAATAAGTTAATCCGGCGACAGACGAAAAGTTGCCGATGACGAAGAAAAAAAATAAAAATTCTCGTAATTTGAAGAATTCGCGACTACGATGCGTTCGAGTTTTTTTAGACGCGACGATTATTTAGTTTATTCGCGAATAACTCGAGATGCGAAAAGCACGCTTACGGGCCCTCGCCGCGACGAATAACGAACCGAACTTGCGGGCCCAACCTCCGTGACGCTGTCAGCCCATAACGCCGCTCAGTAGACACCGTGACGCCAAGCCTCGGCATGTTTTCACGTTGCCGCGGGGAACCGCGTAATTCCTTAATTCTATTTATGTACATCTAAGTAAAAGTTTTTCATAGTTTTTCGTACAGTATAATTCAATTGCTCGTTATTATCGTGAAACAAAATAAAGAGTGCGCGTTGAAATGTCCGAATTTGGGAGGTTATGGTGAAAATTTTGTCGCGCTGAAGGTGAATCGGATTATCGCGTCAATCGAAGACATCGAAGTAGTAAGTCGAATAAAACTCGTGTGTGTAACAAATTATTACGAGAAAATGTTAAATCTGTACGATGCTGAAATCTGATCGATCAGTCGGCGCAGAGTTCTCTCTTAAGTAACCATATTATGTATAGTATTACGAGAGAACGATACAACGATGAAACTCGATACATCGGAAAACTCGAGAGATAAATGAACATTTCTTTTACTTCGACGAGTGAAGGTTAATGGGGGTATTTAGCTGTTTAATGAGTATCGTCGCGGCTGTACGGTGTCGACATGTACGAAATATTTGAAACTGTCCGCTCGACGAAAATAAATGATTTCGACGTCGCGAGCGAACAAAACTTTCGCTCCGGCGTGAGAGGTTCGCTTGCGAAGATGCGTGAATGTTCATTTCGCGATGTCGAGGGGGGGGGGGGGTCGCGTTTTCAATGTTGTGGATACGCGTAGGCGTGAGACGTTACGCTCATGTCAAATCAGTAGTCCCGTATCCCGGAGAAACATTAATTTCGAAATTAAGCGAAGTCTCCTTCGTGTAACTATCCTTCGTTTGGCCCCTCGTTCTTCCCCACTATCCATCTCCGAGACTTTTCTTTCCTATCTCGTCGCTAAAAGCCTCCGTCCCTCTTGCCTTTGGCGTAGTCTCATTAATTATACGGCGGCCTTGCAGTCACGAGATTCGAATTAATCTTACATACCCGCGCGCACGTTCTCTCGGAGAACGTTGGAACCGGTTAGATAAACGAGAATAAAACCCTAAGAAATTAATATTCCCTTAAAAATTTTCTGGATTATGTATTTTCATTTCGATGCGATTAATTTCGTTTTGATTATTATATTTGGTATGACAATGAAAAAACACGGTTTTCCGCGATCTTTTGCGATTTTCCGCGTCGATTTGTTTATTATTTACGATGTAACAATGAAAAAACGCGATTGTTGAATCGCAAATGGTTTGAGCGAAAGTCACGACAATGTTTAACTTACTACTTATGTAGTATTATACCGGGACAATAGTTAAATATCTTGTTCCGTCGCCTCGTCGTTATTTTCTATTTTCCGTTTGCCGCGCGCACTTAATCCTCGTTACCTCGAGTTGAGACGGGTAGCAGCATCAATGGAGAGGGGGGGGGGGGGGGACGACGACAACGAAACATTTCTCCGCTATCCCGGAGAAACGGAACGAGTAAATGCAATTTCAAAGTGTTTCTCGAATCTTTTCTTTTCTTCGTTTCACTTGATAAATGTTCCTACAGCTTCGGTGGACCGATAACGGAGTCTATTATTACTCGCTGTCTCTCGTGTATCGATCTAAAAATTTTTTTAATATTTTTATCTCTCAGTAGCGGCGCTCATTTTTTTTTGCCGAAAACAAATTATTTTTCGAATGGATTTACGAAATAAATAATCGCGAAGGGTTCTCACGAGAAACGCAATGTTCGAAGGGCCGCTGTTCGCGATGTCCACTTATCGATGTTTATACTCCGTATATTTATTCTTCGATAGGTTCGTTTTTAAATATTTCAGCACTTGTATCGGGCGTTGTCGGTGACCTTGAGAAATTTTAACGACGGCGAAAGAAAAAAATTCGCCCTCATTTTTTTTTCTTCTCAACTTCCGTTGTCTCGTTTTTCTCGCGGAGTCCACCCTTCCGCGCGTGCAACCAGCCGAATCGTCGCAACAACGAGTGAAAACGCGCGAAAGAAAATTCTATACTTTTTCAAGCTTAACGCATTTCCGTTTACGATAGTTTCAAGTTCATTGACGTCTTCAAGGTCATTCGAAATTAATTTCTCGTTGGCGAGCGGTATTTCGCAACCGAAGTCCGTATACCTGATTTTGGACGATTCTAATCCGTTACACCTACGAATTTTTTTTTTTTTTCTCGACTCGATGATTTATCGTAAAATAAGAGTCAAACGAATTAATGAAACGCTATAAAACAGTTATATCGGATGATTTTCTCGGTCAATACGATTTATTTATTTTTTTCAAATAAATTTTCGAATTATTCTGCGTTAACGCAACACGAACGATATTCTCGGATTTCACTCTCAACGTATTTAAAAATAAACGCGTAACAATATAGACATTTCCACAGGTTTTCGTCGTTCGATATCACATCTAAATTCGAATCACTCGCGTCTCCGTGTGTCGCCGATAATTAATGTTAATCGAAAAACAATTCACTTCCCTCTTTTCCTCGTAAGAATTCGTTGATTATAAATTTCTCATATTTCCTTCGTATTAATCGATGTATTCAATAAAAAAAATTAAAAAAGTAATAATAATCCGATTTTTTATCCCAACCGTATTGATTTATCGTAAAAATGGCTTTTCGATGTTTTTAACGAGGTTTCGCGAGTAACTAGCAACAGGACAAATATCTCGCGTCGAGTGGGGAGCCTTTCGGAGTCATTAATCGCCTCGAATCGATTATCGATCAATACGCGTCGATGTAATTAAATTTTTTATTGACGATCTTTAATATTATCATTTACGATTAAAGATTAACATCTGTCGCATCGATATCGGTAGAAAAACGGTGGAAGAATTTTTTCCTCGATGTTTTCGATGTATGCGGGGCAATGGAACGACGAAAGATTCGGGGCGTTACGCGAACTAAATAAAGCCGCGTAGTACGCGGCCGCCGCCGCCGCCGCGATAAATAATGTCTCGAATAAATAATCCTCATCGGCCTCCAAAGTAAAACTCACCGAGAGTATCGACGAAATCCCGTAGTTGGATCAACACTCGAGCGAAGCTCGGGACGAACTGAAAGCTGCTGAACTCGTATGAACCGATCCGTAGCTGTTCGCTCGTGTTAGTTTCTTCGGGTCTACTTGGTTCGTGTGTATGTCTCCGTCTATCCATCGCATTTCCACCCACCTCCGGCGTTAAAACGTGCCGCGCAACCTCACAAAATTTATGACGTATACCACCAGGACGATGGACGGGGGAGGGTTACCGAGCGCCACCCGCGGCAACCCTCGGAGCGGAATCGTCGGCGAAACCGAAAGCTCTCCGATGCGCGCGTCGCACCCCCGTTTCGAGATGAAAATCCCACCCCCCGTGCAATTGTCTACCCCTCGTTTCATCGCCTCGTCGCTCGTACAGAATAATCCCCTTCAACGGACTCCCAACTTCATAATAATAACAATCCTCTTTCTCTTCGTCTTTATTTCAATTTTTTTTTTTTTTATCATAAACTCGCGATACAAAATAATGGTTTAGCGGATTTCAGTGAAATTCTCACTTTTCGTATATTTTTTATTATTTTCGATACGCGACGGAGAATCGTCGCTTGTTTTTCATTTTATCGACTATCGACCATCGATGTGTTCTCGGATCGATCCCCGACGAATACATCGCGATGTATGTGTCGCGTTTATTTGGGAATAACGTTGCGTTGCCCGCGCTGTACGCGGATACTTGAGGATTTCCGTGTAACACAATAGTCAATGATGTCGCGAACGGATCGGCGAGGTGAATCGTCGTTTCGTTATTACGCGCGGAGGAAAGAGGCGCCCGTTTGCATGACGCGGGGGAAGGGACGCGAAACAGGAGACGAGAGTGTGCATTAAATATTATGCCGTTAATTGAACGGGCCGAGGCAGTTAGTTTCATTACGTTGCCTCCATCTTCGTGGGTTTCGCACAATGGAACAACCTCCACCCACGACATTGGGGCCACTGGGCCTGCGTTGCGCACAGTTGTCACCGATGGGACGCCGCTAACGTTCAAGAAACGACGAGTTTACCTCGTCGTCTAAAAATATAAATACAATCGTTGATTATAGAAGTATAAACTTATTTTTGTTTGATGCAATGGCCGATTGTTTAAATTTTATTCCTTGACCTGCGGCTTCGGAACGATATTAATGATTTTTATTATTTTTTTACGCTTCGATCTTTTCAGAATTTATTTTCTTCGTTTTTCCTTCATTTTTACCTTCTCTGCGGTTGTTGTTTGCCATTTGCTGTGTAATTTTCTGTTATTTATTCTCTTTTTCTCCTGTAGAGGTTATTCCCTGTGTCTGATTATTTGTTGTTCATTTTCTGCAGATTGACTGTTGTACTTATTATTATAGATTCTCTGTTTTTATTCCGCGGAGACTCCGGTTGTAACTGTCTTCTCGCATATTTCACTTGTCGCTTGTCGCTTGTGAGCAAAAATAGAAGTATAAAATTACGGAAATGAACAGATTTACGATTATTTCACACGGTAGGAAAAGATGGGGTAAAATGGACCAATGGGGCAAAATGGAACAGACGCAACTCGAAATTCGGGGAAAAATGGACCGTAAAAATTATGAAATAAAAAAAACTCGATTTTCAAGGTTCATTGCCTTTATTTATACCGTGGATCACTGTTTACCTAAAAAAAATCGGGAAAATATTATAATTCGATAATTATTTTTTAGACAAATTTTTCATTATTTTTAATTGGGAAAAATGTTTATTTTCTGAAAAAATAGTTTATATATCGCTTGTAGATAGTGAATTATTCAAAATTCATTTTCTTTATGCTATTTAATGATAGTCCATTTCACCCCATTTTTTTTATCTTAACTCTGAGGGGATGTGACAAATCTATTTTTTGGTTCGAAAGTCATGAAAAAATGTTCTGTATATCGACAAAACTCTCTGTATCGCAAAAGTGGTCCATTTTGCCCCAATTTCCCTTATATCGAAGGGCAATATTAATTTTCGAGTAGAAAGTGACAAATCGATTTTTTGGTTCGAAAGTCACGGAAAAGTGTTCAGTATATCAGCAAAACTCTCGGTATCGCTAAAGTAGTCCATTTTGCCCCATTTTCCCCCTTATATCATTTCGCTCCACTTTTCCTTATATCAAAGCGAAATATTATGTTTCGAGTAGAAATAATAGAGTTAAATCGTCGATATCGTCGGAATTAGCGATACTTTTGCGATTAGTCGTACGCACCATAGCAATAGCAGCCAAAGCACCGAGCGGAGGTGTAGGAGTTCGCGGTTAAATGCGAGCCCTCTAAAAAGCCACTGCGCGTCCGCAACGTTTTGTTATCGCGGTACCGAAGCAGATGATGCAGTTTAGTACAAGGTTAGCCGGCGATGAGTCGAGTGCTGGCAATACGTTTTCCTCGGTCTCGCCGATAGGACCGTCTCATCGTCCTCGTCGCTTCTTCCGTGAGTTATCGTAGTAATAAACACTCACGCGAACACGTAGAATAGAATATTAAAAAAAATAAAAACAGCCATTGTGCGTTAAGACTATTGAATAACACTTTTCAGCTATTCGGGTTATATTTAGATTTTGCACCGTCGAAATTTTCTGCCGCACCGCGTTTATAGCGTGCAAACGCCGCATTATCAAGACGTTTTAATTCGCGATGTTTTACCGTTTTCGCAACTTCGACGGCTATTTTTCGCGATATCGCGAATAGCTAGATACAGTTATGTATCGGTAGAAAATAACTTTTCCGTAATTTTTTTTTCATTTTTTTCGTCGATTATTATTGATAAATTAATTTTACGATGAAAATTCGGCGATATAATGGTTATTCGTTGTAAATAATAACAGCCCCGCGTAAGCGGGTTGATTGGTTGCGTACGTGCCATCGCGATGAATCAACAAATAAATTGGGAAAATTAATTGAAATCTCCCGACAACGGGGCAACGAAGCTCCTCGAATTACTCGAGGACGCGACGCGTTTATAAACTCTGTATGGCCGAGGAACGGTATAGGCGATTCAAAGGAACACTAACCGACAGCGGGAAACACACGCGACACGACCCTTTTAAAGTTTGATGTATCAAGTGTATTGCATAACGAGCAACAAACCAGCAGCAGGCTATACCGCTGACTAATCACTTTTCTAATTCATTTTATTCGCTCATACAATTTTTTAACGATATTCATCCGAAGATTGCGATCGTCACTATTCGTCGAAAAGATTCTCTCGCCGCTTGAAATTAAAACTTTTATTTAAATAACTATTTCACGATTAAATCCTCTCAGTTAAAAACCCACGTAATTTTATTCACTTCCTGATACCGCCTTCGCTCCGATATAAAAAAAACATCGATATTTTTTATTTCTCGTAAAATTTCCGTTGAAATATCGTATTTTTTATCGTATTTCGAGGTTATATTTTACTTCGTAATTTTGCATTTTAAAAATACAGGTTATTTTTTTTTTCACATTTTCACCGTCAAAAAAATAAAAAAATTTGATCAAAATCGCGTATCGTTTTTTTTTTTTTTTTTTTTTTTAATTAAAATGACTTCACATTTATCGCTCCATTCTCTACCTTCGCTCGACGATTCTTCCGATGCTATGGCTTTCATTTATCATTAAATCGTACGGAATTACAACTCCGAGTTATACTATACGATGTATAGAGATGCAGAATGGAGAATCGTCGGTAGGCAGTTACTTACGATTGATCGGGGACGATGATCCATCTCGTCGTCGCCGCTCGATTGGCTTGTTATCGTCGTTTCGTTTGAATTTAATCGTATCATCGCACCCATCGTTGTCCTCGTCGTCGACGTCGTCGTCGTCGCACTCCGCCTCCCAATCATTGCCTCGTGCGGTTCTGCAATTGCCGTACTGTCGCGTATATATAATATAGTATTATTAAATGAGCTTTTATACGTACGAGACACGCGATTCGTCAGAGTTGCACTCGGGTCAATTTCTCGTTGGACGAGAGGCTTAAATATCCTCAAGTGGCTCGTGTGACATGGATAGGGCCCCCTTTTCATCTTCGTTTTTTTTTTTTTTTCATTTTTTTTTTTTTTTTTTTTTTCATTTATTTCGCAACCCGTGAACTCGTCTACGAGCCGCGAGAAATCTAAGTTCGTTTTCTCTTCGCGATACAGCGATTATTCTTATCGTAGATTATGAAAAAAAAAAAAAAAAAATCAAAGAAATTTCCATTACACGTTCTCACTTACCGATTTACGTATTCGTTGAAACGTATTGGCGTCTAATTTACGACTCGTATAACAAGTTTGTAGTGAAATACGAAAATTGATTAAATTCGTTGTTTACATCGAATAATATCCGCTTCTCACGCGATTTCCATTGAATTCATCGAGACGCGAGAGGAGTGATTTTCTCGTTGGAATTTTTCAATTTTATTTGTGAGGGATACGTAAAGTCGCTGGTAAAATAATTATATTTTTAATTTGGGGATAAAAAAGTAGAGTACTGGTAGATCGCGATGTAAGGAAGAAAAAAAAATGTAAAAAAAAAAAGGATTGCGCAGGTAGAAGTTTACGCATCGCGGATAATGACGAGCGTGTGGCTCGGCACGGTTTCTAGGATTAGGAAAGTAGGGCTGCCGAGTCGCTTCGTCCCTCTCGATGCTCGTCGAGCCGAATCACACCGAGAGGGCTGCTAGCTGCTCCTCGCCGTGGCGGAGATAGTCGGTCGTTCCTCATCAACCCCCACGAGCCTCGAAAGCCTCGAGGCGTGAGCTTTCAGCTTCGACCGTCGAGGTTCCCCGCCCTCTCTCTCTCTCTCTCTCTTTCTCTCGGCATAGCAACGACGGGGATCGATTCGAAAACGACTGTAGAATTAAGCAACACGAGAAAACGAGAATAGAAGATTTTTCGTGGAAAATTTTCGTTACGACCTCATTAATGACTTTTAAAGAAATCCCCGAAAGGTCGAGAGATATTAAATTATTTTTAAAGTTTAATACATCGAAATATCGAGCCGCGACGATCGAAAATCTCGAACTTCGTATTATTGTCGGAGTATTTGTACTCCGATTGTATATGAAGCTTAATGATTCCCGAGGAATGTCGGGGAAGTCGGGGAATCGATGTATTGAAAAAAAAAATCCGTCGAATCGATTAAATCGGAATTCGCGATTGGCGAAACGAATGATCGATCGATTAAACGAAATAATTGTTATAGTGAAAAAAAAAATGTAATTAACAGTTATTGCGATTAATTAGTTATTTTTTGCAATTATTAAATTTTTTTTTTTTTCGCCACCCGATACATCGATTTTTTTTTTCTCAATGATGTTAAAGTGATTTATAAAGACTCGGAATTTTGAAAATAACTTCCATAGAAAATTCATCGGTACGAGTGAAATTGTCCGATCGTTAGTACGCGAGTCCCGTTAGGGCGTTAACGGCCGTTCGCTTTGTTCCGAATTATAGCCCGAAGCATAAACGCCCCGACACAGCCCTTTGTTGCAGCTGCACTATTAGAATCGGAGCTATCGATTGGTCTATTGTCTCGTCGTCGTTACACGTTATTCTATGCGTCAACTTGCGAATGACGAACAAAACCCGTTTCGGCAAACTACCAATCACCGTAACAAATTATAATTATTTATTAAGATTTTCGTATCGCAATTGATTCGTTAAAAATGCGCTTTGTTGCATTTCCATAATTGTGTGCTAAAGCAACAATTTTTTTTTTTTTTCTTTTTTTTTTTTACGACTATAATAATTCTCCGCAATACTAATGCCGGATAGATGCACGTGTGCAGATACGTTGTTTTTTTTATTTCGCGAATACAGATACGCAATTGCCACTGTACACAAGATGTATACAACACGAAGCATGCGATCAGCGAGTGAAAAAGTATCATCGAGGCTAAGAGAATTTGCGCAATTCTCGTGCGTATCGAGTCTAAAGGCATTGAAAACGGATTTTTTTTTGCTCATACCGTTGACAAGGATCTCACGTTAAGAATCCCGTAAAAACGTATATTTCGTCATTTTCAATAATTATTAATTCGATTATAAAAAAAAAAAAACGAAACGGAAATTGCACTCGATTTTCAAAAAAATCAAAATGGCGTCTGGAAATCGTCTTATCGGAGATGAGAAATACAAAGATTTATTAAATTTGTAATTCTTCACTTACGCGATCTTAACATCGCGATGTATTTTCTCGGTATTTGTGAGACTCACTTTTCAATGAATTATTGATGAAACGCGATGTGAATACATTTGAATATGCGGTAACGCGTAATTAGCATATATAGCGCAATCAAACGAGTTCGGTACGTCTACTATAGTCATATAGTCGATTACGAGGCTATGAACTCGTTTTCGACTCATTTATTCGCTGATTTCGTATAGAATTTAAAAAATTCAAGATATTCGTATTAATGACGATAATTAACGATTCTTCGATCGACTTTGTCGAATCGATTAAATATCGTTAACCAATGCAGAGCTCCAAGGATAAAGGTGTGACTATCGTATTGCCACAGGCGTACAGGACACAGACTATTTTTAATTATTTCAATTTTCTTGTTATCGTCATCAGCCCGGAATACAGGATACACGCCGGTGCACCAGTCACCGCGCTTTGACTTTTATTAACACCCACGTAACTCGCTCTCTCGTATATATATATACATATATATATACATAAATAATCGATATGAATAGATTGGAAAAAAATTGTATATAACTGCAAGGATACCCGGGTGGTGGCGGCCGAGTTATGCTAATTGGAGCACTTTGAATGATCGTTACTTCTGGTCTCAACAGCAACGGACTCAATGCTACTATCGTTTAAATCACAACTCTCATTATCTTTCTTTCTTTCCGTTTTTTTTTGTTTGTTCATTGAAAATCTTTGTTATTACTAAAATTTGATACGATAATCTTATTATCGTAATTTTTTAAATTCCGAAATCGAAAATCGAAATTTGGATTTCGATTTTTTTTTTTTTTTCTTTCGAAATTGTGATTTCGATATTTTTTTTTTCTTTCGAAATTTCGATGATTTTTTCGTTTATAATGACATTTTTTTATCGCGATGTTTCTCGTGTATTCGACATAATTTTCGAAATCGTATCTATTACCGGCAGTCGGGGAATTTTAAAAATTGATGATTCGTGGAATAGTCGAAGTGCCTAAATTCACTATTCCCGGTAATACGTAAATGAATATTCTTAATAAACAGCTGACTACCCGGATGACGAAGACGGCTCGTTAAAATAATATAGCGAAACGAGAATCGGTATGGATATGGATCGTTTACGCTGTCGGTAAATGAATTAATTATTTAATTTACATGTATAATAATTTAAACGGTGATAATCGATGATGCTACGCGGTTCCGGGTACACGATACGCACGAGCGAACGCAATTTCGAAATTATGTTTTTCGCCGTTAGCGCAAAGTGCACGACAACGAAGTTTACGAGAGTTTATCGAAAAAAAATGATTTTTTTTTTTTTTTTTTTTTTTTTTCGAAAATTCGTTGTTTATTTCGTTTTGGTTTTTTTTTTTTTTTTTCGTTTTGTTTTATTTTCGAAGGGCTCGTGGAATGATTTTTTTCAAGGATTTTTCGATAAAATGCACACTGAGCGTAAAAGCTCGTTGGACAATTACGTTACGCGAAGTCCGAGAATTCTAGTAAACGTTGAAAAAAAGTGAAACGGACGTAACCTCGACGCTCGACAGTGTTCACCGTTAGCCTAATAATTTCGGTTTTAATTATTCGATAATAAAAATTCGCCAGTAAAATTTCAACTCTCGAATTTTTTATACATCGAAATATTTAAAGACGCGAATATCGACGTTTGAATTTTTTTTTTCGCACCGCTGAGTGTTAATAATGAATGATTTCGATCGGGCAATCGGCAAAACCTAAAAATACTCTCGATCAACATCCGCTGTAGGCAATTGATGCAGCGATTCGTAAAAAAAAAAAAAAAAAAAAAAAAAAAAAATAATAATCTTCAAGGCCGCAGTCCTTTCCGTTCAGACGCGTCTCCTCAGGCATTATTAACGGGCATACAAGTCATATTTTCCTATCTCGAGTCTCACGCAACATCAAACATACATTTTCCTCGTATTTAGACGTCAAACGCATATCTGGCCGCCGAAGGCTGCTGTTCGATCATTTATTTGGACTAATTTAACCCATTCGATTGTATAACATATATCTTAACGAAGCCGCCGTCTGTATCACGTTGTTCACGTGAGTATTCGCTCGTGACGGTGCGAAAACTCATTTATTCTTTTATACCTCCGAAGTAATACTCCTCCACGTGGTATTTATTTAACACGCGTACGTATTACCAACAACTGGCAGCACCGCGATAGTTTTCCTCGAAATAACTTTGCACAGTCGCGATCGATTGATTTTTAACCCGAAACGTCTCGTTATCGTTTTTTTTTTTTTTTTTTTTTTTTTTTTTTTTTTCAACGATTTACTAAATTGTTGTGCACTCTGTTGATCATTCGCTGACTAAACAAATAAAAGCTTCGGTGTGTTTGCTTACGAGTTATGTACATATTTCCGATGGGACAATAATGCGTTCGCGTCGATACGCGTGTCGGAAGACTCAATCACGCCTCAGGGTTCACTTGCCTCCGACTTTTTTTTTTTTTTTTTTTTTTTTTTTTTTGAGATTGAGAATTTCAAGGAAATTCCAACGAAGCGAAACGCTCGAGCTAAGCGATGCTTGTTCCTTTTTTTTTTCTCTCTCCCACAACTATCATCGCCGCTCTCGTCCTTCGAATGTATTTCTCGTTCGCGTTCCTCACGCTCTCCGGCGATCGGGATATTCTCTTTGTATATATATATATATATACCTACTTTTCTTTCGTTCACCGAGCTCCTCGCTGTCCACACTACCGGTCTTTTGTTCGGCTAACCGGTTCTCACGTATCCTCTGCATTTGGTGCAGGAAACGCCTTAACAACAAAAATTACTAGCGAAGTTACCAGAAAATGTAAATAACACGTTGAATATTAAACAGATCGATATTCGCCATTTATACGGAAATATAAATATATTAATATTTATGAATTTAATTATATATTTATTATTTATAATTAAAAAAAATAAAAAAATAATGCTAATAATAATTTTTTTTGTAAATACATCGAAAATATTTATATTTATTATTAAAAAGCGTTTTAAAATGAAAATCAACATTTGCTTCGCGGAGCATACGAGTCGTGTCGCATTGATTACCGTAACCTCGTTAGATATTCTCTCGAAAGCCCAACGGAGCGTTCGCGATCTCTTTCTCTTTGCAAAAGATTAATTTGTTTTTACCGTTGTTGTTGTCATTGTCACGGGGAATGATGGAAAATTACACGTGGAAAGGAAAATGATAACAAACGCGATGATTTATGGTATCGTTTTTATTTGCAGATAATATTTAAAACTCCGGTGAACCGCAAGCGTTTCGCATTCGTTACAAGTTACTTACATTACGATACATAGCCTCGAAATTTTTTTACTCACATCGAAGATGAGATGATATCGAATCGGTTCGATATTTCGTCGATCGGAAGGTCAAAAAAATGTCAAGGAGAATCCGATTGAGAATTGTGTATCCGATTTCTGTGTCTATCGTATGATCACAATATTTTATTATCGTATATATATATATACGCGGAACAATGATAAGCCGATAAAGAAGTATTAATCGTCGCGTCGTTAACAGGAAAAATAATAAATCTCAATCGTTATGATCGCGAAAACGGGTTTTTAACGCAACGACAAGTAAATAGGGGATTATAAAAATCGGTTATTAGAGATTTTCTACGAACCCGTAAACACGCGGAACGCATAACGCATACCGAGGGATGAGGAAAGATTTGGTAAAAGGGAGTTTCCCGTAAGATTGCTGCCTTCGGCAAAACTCGCCTCCTCGGTATGCGTCATGGGAAATGTCCACTACGGCTACTGTACGAACTATCGGCATGAGGAAAGTTGACGACTACGACAACGCGTTTCCGGAACGAATGACCGAACGGCCTTGCAGCGTTTTTTTTTTTTTTTTTTTTTTTTTTTCGCTCCGTCTACCGGTATGAAAGCTTATGGGACCTTATCGCGTACATCGATTAGCATGTATCGTAAGTCGCCTCATACGCTAAGAATTATCCACATTGTCCTCTAAGAATCGTCGGAGAACCAATGGCGGAGTTCTCTACTATCTTATCGGAATAATTACGTTTTTCATTTACGTGTTTATGGAAAATACGTTGCGGACAAAGTTGAATAAAGTTGAATGTTATCGAGAATAGTGTTGAGTACAACGCTCGGAACTTTTTTTTACGAATAATCGGAAGAAATATAACGCATTGGGTCCGTTAAAAGTTTAACCCTTCGCAACTAACGTCGGTGGGAGCGCAAGAAAGACGATTTTGGTTCGTAGAAACTTTGAAAAACCGAGCGACGCGAATTAACGATCGGGGATCGCCCCGCGCGTGCGCAGGTCACCGCCATCGAACGATTCGCGCGGAGATCGATTCTTTATCCAGTGACGTCACGGGACGATCGTTTCGGTCGACGATTCGGGACGGTGGGGGTACCACTCGGCTACTTGCTTGTCGCTCGACCGCTCGTTCGTTGGGACGGTAAAGAGTCAGACGGGCCTATAAAGACCCTACCAATCATTACCTCGTGAACCATTCGACGGTTTCCTCGTTGACGAGCGACAGCGATGTAGCGGTGGTGAATCGCGCGGCGAGAAAGAGTCTCCATACCTTCATCTTGATTTCGGAGCAACGATTTCTCTCGTAAAGAAATTATTTCTAACATCGGCGATGGATTTCGTTTTTTTTTCTTACGTTTACACAAAAGTGAAAAATCAGTGAGAGATTAATGTTTATTCGTTATCGTGAAAATTCTGTGATATAATATACTCGTTAAATAGTTTATGAACAAAAAATTTTAATATCTACGTAAGGATAGTGAATTTTTTTTTTTTTTTTTTTTTTTATACTTCGAACATTTATACCGATTATATTGGATTTACGAAGCGCCAAACAATATTTTCGTATCGAAATCGACGAAAAACGAAGTTTAAGACACACGTGAGTATTGCACAATTTAACGATTATTACAAAAAATTTTTTTGCGAAATTACCTGTTCGATTTTTATGGTTATGTTATTGTCGCACGATGTTTATCGGTCGAACGCAACGACGAATGCGGGTGCGATAACGGCGTTTACTAAGTTTTGACGGAAATGCCGTTTTTTTTTTTTTTTCAATTGGTTTCTTCATTCGCCATTCTTGCGAAAACTTTGCCAATGGATTTTTCCCGTTAGAATGCTAATTTTATTTCATTTAATATCTGTTGGGATCATCCGCTGGGAATATTTTTTTTTTCTCTGCCGTATTACGAAAAGAAAAAAAAAACGATTTGCTTAAATCGTAGTGATCGATTTAAATAAATAGCTAATAACGCCGATAAGAAACGTCGATCGCGTTGACGCCGAGACGAAGTTGTGTAAACATTGAAAATAATCACGAAAATAATAGGCTTATCGATTACTTTACTTAGTCGCGTGAAAAAAATTTCCGTGTAATGTATATAAATTAAAATTTTTATAACAAAGTTCCGGAGCGGCAGCTGCGCGCGTTATGTCACCAATTTCAATTCGTTTCCTCATCGATCATTATCATCGCCAGCATTTTTAAAGGCTTTGATCGTTAACGAGGAGTAATTAAAATTGTTGCTCGGGGTTATTAAAAAATCGTCGGATACTTATGAATAATTTATAGCGGATAACGATCGAAGCGCATCCAGCAATAGATATATATACTTATATTTCCTCACATTCCCGCGATTGTCAATAACATATTGTTATTTTTTTTATTATTTTATTATTTATCGGCTACAATGGGACTATTCTATAATTGATTTATACGATACACGCCACAAGTCTCCATCGTGAGCCCATAGGCGACGAGATGATGCGATAAGATGCATTTTCGCTTCGAAAGATCGCGTTATCAGTCGATCGCAATTGTCGTCTCGACGAAACTCGAGAAACAGTCGCGAATCACTCGGATTTCAATTAATCTTTCTTTGTTTTTGAATTCAAACAGAAGTCGGTTATTCAAAGATTAAATTGCATACTAATTATAGAATTTATAGATCGTTTCGAGATCGCGAATCGGCGCAAATAAACAGTTCATTCCCTCATCAATTATTTGCACCTGTTATCGAACGGCGCATTATAAATTCTTCGGGTTGATATTGGCAATATTTTTCAAGCCTATTAACGGGATTTATCACTTTGCTAAATATTCCTTTCCATTTGGCATATTCGGTACACTCCGCGCCGTGACGACGAGGAAATGTAATAAATCATCGAGATGATAGTTTGCGTTTGCGATCGTTAAGCTACTCTCTCCGTCAGATATTCGCCACGTGTGTATACACGACGTTGACACGGCGATCCAATTCGAAATTAAAAACTTGAGGATTTCGATTATTTATATTTCGAGAGGTTATCGTTACACTTCTGACGGAATGCGAGATTCGGAGAGAATTTCGAAGACTTCCCGATGGGATAAAAATCTGAAATAAAATCTCTATACAGAAGGTACCAAAAACATTAATTTTGCATAATAATAATTTTTAAAAATTATTAACAAATTAGTTAAAAAAAATGTATTCAAGAAATTATCCGATAACCTAACTTTTTTCTTCAGCGAAATTTGATTCGTAAATTATTCCGAAAATATGTTTTTTTTTTAGAATTATGTCCAATTTTCGAAAATCTTGTTTTTGACAAAATCTTCGATCGATATTTGCGAATTTCTTCGATCTATTGCCCGGATTTTTTTGTAGCGTAAGGCACAGTGTTCTCCGAACTCTTATGCAAAATTCGTGATTTTTCATTAAAAAAAAAACAAATTTAAAAAATTGAAAAAAAATTGTATCTATTCGGAAAAAATTAACAAATCAATTACCGCAAAAAAAAATTTTGCTTACCGGATAACTCGTTAAAAAATTTTTTTACCCATTTTTTAATGGCTTTGTGACATTATTATTATGCAAAATTAATATTCTTAGGACCTTCGATATCGTTGATTTTTTTCAGTTTTTTTATTTCATCGGGAAGTATGCGAAATTCGCTCGGAATCTCACTGTTCGTTGGGACTGCAACGACACCCTATAGCCTCCTTAATTAGCTCATTACGAATAGAAATAATTGCCGATAGGGTGAAAATGTTTAATTTCCTTTTGTTTTACAGCATAAATAATGACGGTAGCGGTGGAAACGACGAAAGCCGAGGAGGGCGAAGGTAGAAAAAAGATCGAAACGTTCGATGATATACTGCCGTACGTCGGCGAGGCGGGATTTTATCAATGGATGCTTTTCGTTCTTCTATTGCCTTTTACATTCGTCTATGCATTTCTCTACTTCACACAATTTTTCTTGACTCTCGTGCCGAACGAACATTGGTGCAATGTGCCGGAACTCGAGGGATGGAATCTCACAGACTTCGAAAAGTAAGCGCATTATTATTTCAGCTGCAATACGATGATATAATAATCGATTAATCATTATAAATTAATCCGAATCAATATACATAAATCAATATAAGTCGTTTCCGGAAAGTCACGTATAAATAATATTATTCAATTTCGGTGACGACGCTGAAATCTTTTTCCTTAAAATATTTTTCTCCTTATTATTATTCCCGACATTATTTGTTATTTTAGTTATTAATTGGATATTATTAATTATAACCTCAAAACATCGCGAAACGACGACATTAAATTATTATTATTTATTTTCGTTTGTAATTCGATAAAATCGATGTTTCACGCGTATTATCTTTCCGACGCGTGTAAACGGGAAACGAAAACGCGAAACAAAAGGGAATTAAAGAAAAAAAAAAAAAAACGCAGAAAAATTTGCGGCGAAGTGTTCTTGGAATTTCACGGATCGGTGACGGAGCGTTGTTCGAAATATCTCGATTCGCTTGACCGGACGGTAAATCCCTGTCTCGCGTCATATTAGAATCGGAAGAACGCATAGCAGGAATATTATGCTGTATAATTTATACTGTAGACGGCAAAACCAGTCCGTCGGCACCGACCTTGCGATTCCGCGAGATGGCAAAGTCTTTGACTCGCGGAACTCTCGCTGCGTACTTCGAAGGCCGTTTCGCCACTGCACGTGGCTCGCATCCACCGTTTTTTTTTTTTTTCTTTTTTTTTTTTTTTTCGTTATTACACTCGAATTACGACATGTCCCGCGATCTCATTGAATTTTTTAAACTCGTTCGCTAAAAATTCTCTCGCACTCGCGTTGACCCTTTATTACGCGCGAAAGATATCGCAAAAATAAAAAAAAACATTATTTCGAAGGATTTTCTTCGTGTTGCGATTGGTCATCGGCTTGAAATGGAAAAACGGAATAAAAATACTTGAAATTCGAACAATGCATTTGTCGCGCGGTGTGACATGTGGAATGACGCGCGACAGCGCATCCGCCATTTTTTTTTTTTTTCGTTATGACACTCGAATTACGACATGTCTCGCGATCTCATTGAATTTTTAAAATCCGTTCACTGAAAATTCTTTCGCACTCGCTGATCCTTTCTTACGCGCGAGAGATATTTCAAAGATAAAAGAAAAACTTTATTTCGAAGGATTTTCTTCGTGTTGCGATTGGTCATCGGCTTGAAAAGGAAAAACGGAATAAAAATACTTGAAATTCCAACGATGTATTTGTCGCGTCGTGTGACATATGAAATGACGCGCGATCGCGCCTCCGCCATTTTTTTTTTGTTGTTACAACCGAATTACGACATGTCTCGCGATCTCATTGAATTTTTAAAATCCGTGAACTAAAAATTCTTTCGCACTCACCGATCCTTTCTTACGCGCGAGCGATATTTCGAAGATAAAAGAAAAACGTTATTTCGAAGGATTTTCTTCGTGTTGCGATTGGTCATCGGCTTGAAATGGAAAAACCGAATAAAAATACTTGAAATTCGAACAATGCAATTGTCGCGCGGTGTGACATATCGGATGACGTGCGATCACGCGAACGTAATTTTTTCACCGTAACGAGTCGGAATAAAGGGAGATACAGTGTGTTCAGTTGAGGCCACGTGCGCGTCGCGTACGCAATCTTTGCGTCTCATTGACGCACGCGAAGTATTAAATTTCTAGATAATTCTATTATAATACCGAGAGAATTTAAAAACCTCGAAGAAGTGGTAAAATATTTGTTTTAATCGATTGAGAGGCGATAAAAATAAATCGATAATAATAATAATTTCAGAATTGCTTTGTCCATTCCGAATGCCGATGCTGTTGAATTGGCAACCAAAGATGCCACTGTGTTCTCGAGGTGTCAAATGTACGCTGTTAATTACACCGAACTTTTGCTCGCCGGTATCAAAGAAAGTGATCCTAAATGGCCGAAAGCGCCGTGTCAACATGGATGGTCCTTCAACTATACGATGGTCCCTTACGCATCCATCGCCGCGCAGGTGGGGATCGAACGATTAAACGATCGAATAATAATTATATATTTTATTTTTATATGTGATAAAATATATATATTACATGTATAATATAATAGCGCATTCCTGAAGACGAAAAAACGGGATTCCGAACGAATTTCGAATACTTCGCAATGCGATAAAAATCTGAAAAAAATTCACCATATCGAAAATCCTAAGAAAATTAATTTTTCATAATAATAATGTTAAAAAGTTATTAATAAATTAGTTTAAACAATCATTCAACGGATTATCCGGTAATTCAAATGGTTTTTTCGCAGCAATTGATCCGTTAATTTTTCCGAATACATACAAATTTTTTAGAAATTTTTTTCAAATTTTTTTTTTTTATGGATGAAAAGTCACGAATTTTGAAGACGAATTCGGAGAAACACAGCGCATTACACTAAAAAAAAAAGTCGAGCAATAGATCGAACATATTTGCAAATATCGATCGAAGATTTTTCCAAAAACGGGATTTTTGAAAATTAGAAAAAATTCTAAAAAAATTATTTATGCAATTATTATTATGCAAAATTAATTTTTTTACTATCTTTCGTATGGTTAAATTTTTTCAGATTTTTATCTCATCGGGAAACTGTAAAATTCTCTCCGAATCTAACTTTTGACTCGAAATGTAACGATACACCGTTCTTAAGCCCTTTAAACCTTCAGAAACGCGATATATATACATATATTCCATTTTATTTACATATATATATTTTATTAACTGTATTATTAATCGTTCAACAGCTGGAATGGGTTTGCGACAAGACGTATCTCTCGTCAGCGGCGCAATCGGCATTCTTCGTCGGCAGCATAATCGGTGGTTTCATCTTCGGTTACATAGCCGATCGATACGGTCGAATTCCCGCATTGGTATCATGCAACGCCGTGGGATTTTTCGCCTCCGTCGCAACGGCATTTTGCAACAGTTTTTGGAGTTTTGCATTGGCGCGCCTCATCGTCGGCACATCTTTCGACAATTGTTTCAACATACTTTTCATCATAGGTAACGATTTTCTCTCCACAATTCGCTTCATCAAGAATTTCATCGAAAAAACTACGAATTTCTCGTATTAATTATTAATTATTTCTTTAGTTATCGAATACGTCGGCCCGAGATATCGAACTTTAGTCGCAAACATGTCTTTCGGCATTTATTTCGCCGTCGCTGCGAGTGTCTTGCCGTGGATGGCGTATTGGATCGCTAATTGGAAAATCCTAAGTGTCGTTACCGCGGTACCGTTGGTCGTCGCTTTCCTGGGTCCGTGGCTCGCGCCGGAAAGCGCAAGGTAAACAAATATCCCATTTAAATACTCAAACATTAACATTACAAAAGTCTTTAAATCATTTTTTTTTTTTTCATCAGATGGTATCTTATGAGCGGACAGACCGACAAAGCTATCGTAATGTTAAAAAAATTCGCGAAAGTTAACGGTAAAACGGTAAAACAAGAGATATACGACGAATTCGAGAAAAGTTGCAACGCTATTATCGAAAATGACAAAAGTCACAATCAATATACCGTTTTGGATTTATTCAAAAAACCACGACTCGCGAGGATTACCATTGTTCTCGTTGTGTATTGGTGAGTTACGCTCCTGACTCCGATTTTGTTCGGAACTTTTTTTTTTTTTTTTTTTTTTTTTTTTTCGGGTTATTAACTATTATTTTAACTCGCAGGCTGTTGATTATTCTCGTATTCGACGGTCACGTCTGGAATATGAAACTTCTTCATCCCGATGTATTCACTTCGTTTTCTCTCGCGGCATTGACTGAGCTTCCGGCTGCCCTTTTGCTCGCCCTGTTTTTGGATCGGTGGGGCAGAAGATGGATGGGTTTCGCGTCGATGTTCATCTGCGGAATTTTTTCATTCGTCGCACTCGCCACACCGCCAGGTGAGCGAATATACGAATATTCCCTTTCGTACGACTTATATCACCGTTCGAATACGTTTTCAATCGATTATTTATTTTTCCAGGTCCTCTCACCGTCGCCATGGCGATTCTCGCGCGATTGGGTGTCAATATCGCTGCGAATATCGGCTTTCAATATGCCGCTGAGATGTTGCCGACCGTAGTTCGCGCTCAGGGTGTATCCCTCATTCACATTATCGGATATTTCGCTCATATTATCGGTCCCTATGTTATCTATTTGGTTAGTTTATTCTTTCAAATTTTTTATAATTCTATTGATTTTTTAAAATTTTATTCTCTTTTTTTATTCTTTATAATTCTCCTATTTATTTTTATTTTATTCCCTTTTTTTTATTCTTTATAATTCTTCTATTTATTTTTATTTTATTCCCTTTTTTATTCTTTACAATTCTCCTATTTATTTTTGTTTTATTCTCTTCTTTTATTCTTTATAATTCACCTATTTATTTTTATTTTATTCCCTTTTTTTATTCTTTATAATTCTCCTATATATTTTTGTTTTATTCTCTTTTTTTACTCTTTATAATTCTCCTATTTATTTTCATTTTATTCCCTTTTTTTATTCTTTACAATTCTTCTATTTATTTTTATTTTATTCTCTTTTTTTATTCTTTATAATTTTCCTATTGATTTTTATTTCATTCTCTTCTTTTATTCATTATAATTCTCCTTTTTATTTTATTCTCCTCTTTTATTCATTATAATTCGCCTATTCATTTTTTTTATTCTCTATTTTTAATCGACAATTTTTTTCAGGCTGACGTTGCGCCGGAATTGCCACTGATATGTCTCGGCGTCGTATCGATGTTCGACGCATTTCTGACGCTAACTCTACCGGAAACCCTCGATCAGGATCTTCCAGAGACTCTTCAAGAAGGCAATGACTTCGGAAAAGATCAGAGTTTCTGGTGGATTCCTTGCGTATCGAGGTAAGCGTCGCGCGATCTCTCGAGAAGCTAAAAAAAAATTGATAAAAAATTAACGAATAAACATTTTTATTGCAGGACACCGATGAAGAAGAAAAAATATAGAAAAAAATTGGGTGTTACGAATGCCGGTTATAATCCCGGAAGCATAACGAGAATCGATTCCACGAGGTTATAGCATCGTATTATCATTGTCTTCGATAGCCGTAAATATCGTTTCGCTGTCGCGATCGATAGTAAAACCAAAACGTTGTATATACACTATAGTCGTAAGATTTTCATCTCGTGGATCGAGTTAAGTAACGATAAATTCAATTCAACGAATAAATTAAAATACGTCTATAGCTTTTTTTTCTCTTTTTCATTCGAATTGTATTTTTTTTTTTTTTTTTTTTTTTTTTTTCAAAATTTATCTTCAACTCTTTTTCTTCATTTTCCACGATTGCTGTTATTTTATTTTTCTTCCTCGTCGTATTTTTTTCTTGACTCGCAATCGTTCAATTTTACGTTACGATAATCAGCCGCACGTCTCGTCGTTTACTTTAGAACTATTCGCGTACTTATTTGGCTGTTCGAACGATAGAATCTCGTGATAGTTTTCTCGTTGGGATTTGCCACTCGTGTCTCTCAAAATTATTCGGCGTATCGTTACTTTTTCTTTCTTTTTTTACTAAATTTTTTTTATTTTTTATTTTTTTTTCCACAAAATAATAAACGATAAAAAAAATTTCTGATTAATTTTACGAACAGTTTGGAGAGACAACGAGACGCGTCCCCTTCTCTTTCCTATTGTACAGTACTCTCTTCGACTCTATAATAATAATAATAATAATTGAAACTGCAATGTAAAATATAATTGTTTATTGATAGTTTTCATGCGACGCGTTGTAAATTACGACTAAAAAATAAAGAAATATGTAAATTTTATTGCAATGTCATGTTTTTTCGTCGAGATGATTGATTTTATACACACGAATGAGGAGACGCGCGATGGAATGTAATCGTTACGTTGAAATATTGTTGCAAGAGTATCGACGATCGACGTCGGGTTTACGAGTCAACGGTAATGACCAGAAATTGTCGCCTTTTCCAAAATCCTCGCCTTGGCGAAGCGTCTGCGGAAGATCCCTTCCGAGAGTTTCCGGAAGGAAAAGTACGAGTCCCGCGGTGAAAAAAGATAATATTCCGAGTATCAGCATCGGTAATCCGCTCCATACATGCGCCTGCGATATTAATTAAAAAAAAAAAAAAAAAAATTAAAAAATTAAAATCAGATTATCCGTTATTTACTTATTTAATCGTAACTCACGAGATCGATAAGATAGGGAGCGACGCAATGTCCGATTATCCCGAAAATGTGTATCAACGCGACGCCCTGCGCCCGCACCGGCGTCGGCAATAATTCTGCGGCGTATTGGAGACCAATATTCGCAGCCATATTGAGGCAAAATCTCGCCAACACCGACATCGTTAATTCGGCGGCCGCTAAAAAAAAAAAAAAAAAAAAAAAAAAAAAATGAGAGAAAATTGAATAAAATGAAATCCGAGAGGATTCGTAGATTCGCGTGATTCTTACGGGAGGTAAAATAAAGTTCCGCGAAGCTGAATAAACCAGTCGCCGCCATAGTGAGAAAACCGCAAAATCTTCGACCCCAACGATCGAGAATTAGCGTTAATAAAAGACCGGCGGGTAGTTCAGTGGCGCACGCCAACGAAAACGATACGAAAACGGAACTCTGAAGAAGTTTCAGCGAGTAGACGTGTCCATCGAATGTGACGGTCGCGCAGAACCTGAATAATCAATACGACGTCATAAAAACAACAAAAAAAAATAATAATAATAATAATAATTCAATATCGGCGAATTATTTTTATTCACATTATTATTTTTTTACTCACCAAAAGGCAATGAGTAAAATAGTGTTTCTCGCGAGTCGCGGCGTTTTAAAAAGATCCAACAATGTCGATGTTTCGCTCTTCGATCCGTCGTGGAGGATATTTCTCTGAAACGATTTCGATTTATTTACGATCCGATTAGTTTCGATGGGAATTTCTTAAACTAAATACTCACCAAAAACAACTCGTAAATCTTCGGATCCGGATTTTTTCCGTTTATCTTTGCGATTTTTTTCAATTTCTCGATTACCTTGTCGAACTTGCAATTTGCAACGTACCATCTTTACGGACGATAAAAAAAAATTAATACTTATAAATAATAATAATAATGACGATTATAATTATTTATTATCATTATCATTATTATTTGTAACAATTATAATTATTAATTATTATTTATAATAATTATAATTATTAATAATGATTATTATTATTTTTTTACGATTATCACTTATAATAATCGCTTACCGCGCGCTTTCCGGCAAAATCCACGGTGTTAATAATCCGCCGAGCATAGGAATCGCACTTACATAAGCGAAATATCTCCAATTGGCGATCCAATAAGCGATCCACGGTAATATGGTGCTTCCGAGTGCAAAATGTATTCCAAAAGCGATATTGAAGACCAATGTTCGTCTTTTCACCGCCATATACTCAACAACTGTGCGAAAAAGGGACCGCAATTATTTATTAGTTGTTATTTCGTTTAGAGAGCGATGTTTCGTCGACTGACCTACGATTAGCGGAATGTTAATGCAATTGTCAAATGCGAGACCCGTGAGAAATCGACAAATGGCAAATGTCGAAAAACTTCTCGCGCTCGCGGTCGCTATGGTCGCCAAAAGACCGACGACATTGCATAGAACGAGCGCCGGTATCCGTCCTTTGTGATCGGCAATCCATCCTATTGCGATACCCCCGACGATCGAGCCGCAGAAATATATCGCCTGAGCACTCGAGATGAGGTATTCCTTGTCGCATACCCAGTCTAACTGATCGGTAACGGTACAAATAAATCGAATGCATTTCATAATTTGCGATGTTTTTTTTTTTTTTTTTTTTCACGTTTAACCGCACCTCGGCACCGATGCTTTTGTAAGGTATTTGCGTCAAATTGTATTCCCAACGATCGCATTCGACCGTCCGATTCGTCTGCCACTCGAATCCTCTCAAGTTGTCGTTATTCGAAATTTTACTAAAATTCAAATCCTTTCGACGGCATTTGTCGTAATAGGGATAACTATCCGATGGTAATATAGCCGCTTGTACTCTGTAATACATTTTTGCATCGATTATTCGATTTTTTTTTTTTTTTTCGATCTTTTTAACGATTCATTGATTTTTATTTTATTTCTCATTACGAATGTTGCGAATTGCGTATACTGCGGGGAGTTATTTAGGTTAACAATATTTTCATATTTTTTTTAATCCGATTTGACAAATGACGAAAGCGTGAAAGTAAACAACAAACGGATTGCCGAAGAGGAGTGAGAGAGTTAGTTGTGGATATGTGCAAAAAAGCGTTTATGTTACTGTAGAGAAAAAGACGCGCGTAAAGGATATCGTTGTTTTAGAAAATATTACGAGGATTTTTTTTCTCTTTTTTGTATCGCGAATTCTCGATGTATTCGTATAATACACACAATAGATAAATACAATATATTAATTTTGTGCATTCGAACAAAAATAGAATGAAATGGAATAATTCGTTATCGCCGGCGTTTTATCAACTTTTTTTTTTTCTTCGTATTTATGAGGTTACATGAGGATTATCTACACGAAGCGATTTTATTGAGCAATAATAATGACGAATGACCATACCGCGCGAGAACTTGCGTTACTTGCCTCTCTTGTTGAGTAAAATTTGTTTTGACGAGTTCATCGACGTAACACCAATGTTCCTGCGGCACGAGAGTCAGAAAAAACTGACCAAAGTAAAGATTCGCATAGCCAACGCTGTACGGTAGCAATGCGAGAAGCAGGTACCATTGATATCTGCCAAAGTTTCCAACGTACGGTAGAATGTCATCGATCGATTCGAGTTTTCGTCTCAAGGCCGTCGTTTCGCTCGGTTCATTATCACCCGAAAGTGTCACAGTTTTCATGTCTTCCTTCATAATTCTTTGAATGAATCCGCGTCGCTGCGCATCGCCGAGTACCAGTTATATTAATGACACGACAAATCGTTCGAACGTCTCGGGATCAAACGCTCGACGCGTAAACGTTCTCATTTAAAAGTGCCCGCCATTTAACTCGACTAATAATAATAACAGATACGACACAACAAGTTCAACGACTGAAAACTTTCCTCGAAATATATGATTAAAAACCCCTTTGACATACAACGAGAATAGATTCGCGTAACTCGGTGAGACGCGATACGATTTTAAATAGAATTTAATTAATTACTCGATTGAACGTTTAATTATATATGATTTATTGAAAAAAAACATAAAAAACGCGAAAATAAAAGATAGTCTTTGTTACTGTTCACTCACCGGCACTTTCCGTATTAAATATCGTTCTCGATGCGCTCGCTATCGGACTATCGGACAATTGCAAAAGTCTCCACAGTTACAGTTATAGTCGCGAGTACGTCGTTATCATGTCGAGGGATTATATCACACGATTAGTTTTATTATAACACCGAGTAGAATAATTAATAGAGGGTTTGTCACGTTCGAAACTGTGGAGAGGCTCGATACGAGGCACGAGACACGAGGCACGAGTGCTCGACAATGACGGCTGAATAATCAATGCACCAGTGTCGATCTCTCGTACATTTCCTCGTGCCTCGAGTCGCGCACATGCCACTGTGGCTGTGCTACTGCTTCGCTTCGACGTCAGCGTTATTTTCGGTACTAACGGCGTTTTGGCGAGTTAACCAATCGGCGTGGCCGGCCTTTCTTTCGGACATATGAATATATATCTTTGGGTACAATTTCGAACAGATAAACATCGATTTCATTGTATATAACCTGACGGAAAAGTACCATTATGCATGAGGTCAACTATTCTGTTTCAATTGCCCTACAATTTTATTAACTTCGATTGCGCGACGCCACTTTCGTTATCGAAGAAAACAATAGCGTTTTATTAATCAACATTTTATTTGCAATATTTAAATTTCGGATATTTTCTCGAATTCAGAATTATTTTTTACATTTTTTAGTTGTTATGCATCTTTCGAGATAATCGAGTGAAATATGTATTTTTTCAGTTGGCCTTTTTAAGGTCAACACAACACGATTTTACGGAGAGACCCTAATAAACCGAGTGACACGAAACACAGCGCGTAACGCAATATTTGTGGCACGTGAGGCACGCATCGTAATTATTGCGTCATGTACTGCGTTTTGTACCGTTTGTCTATCAGGGAGGAGAAGCGGTACGCAAATTTTAATATAATTAAGATGGCGGCTTTAGATATATTTGCGTAAAAATAAATTTCCGACCAATTGGGATAAAATTCGTCACATTTTTCGTAAAAATCCGCCGATTAGTTATCATTTTTTGAATATTCATTGACGTTGTTGTTTTTTTTAACAATACGAGAGACGCGTTTGCGAGAATACAAAATAAGTGTTTTCTCCGATATTTTCGTGTCGATCTGAGATATATTTGCGTAAAAATAAATTTTCGACCAATTGGGATAATACTCGTCAAGTTTTTCGTAAAAATCCGCTAATTAATTATCATTTTTTGAATCTTCATTGACGTTGTTTTTTTTTTAACAATACGAGAGACGCGTTTACGAGAATACAAAATAACTGTTTTCTCCGAAATTTTCATGTCGATCCGAATGAAAATACTGACAGACCGCAAAGCAATCTTTAAGACAAATTTGTCAAAATTTCATAAAGATTCATCGTGAAGTTTTCGAGTTTAGTTATGACAAACGAAAGGTACGATGAAGAAGGAGTTCACGTCTCTCGGACGCCGAGTACCGCGTCGCGTCAAGCAGAGACCCCCTCCCGCCGCTTTGGCGCAAATACCCTTAACGGCAAATACATATCGTATATACAAGAAAAAAAACCGTCCTATCGCCGTTTTACTTGAACGATGCAGCGTCCCGTCCGTTGATGGTAAATGCGCGCTTCGCACACTTCTCAAATTCTCTCCCTTTCGCCGAGAGTCGATGACATAACCAGCCGTCTGACGAGTACATCGATACATGTATTACATTCGATCGTTTGACGAATATTCATTCGCAAAAATTAACAGATACACGAGACGCATAGAGTAAATTTTTATTTCTCCGCTATAATAATCGACATTTCATAAATTCATTGAATTAATAATTTATTTTTATTATAAAAAAAATAATTCGAAACAAGACAAAGACGTTTCTCAATGACATAAATATATATATATATATATTTTATTCGATAAAAAAAAAAAGGAACGTTTGCACTTGAGACGATTGGCAAATATCACGCGTCGGTAATGTTGACGTAAATTTAATGTATAAATAATAAATTAATCTAAATTTTTCCGCTACATAGATAAATATACATATTACAGTAGGTATGTAAAAAAAAAAAAAAAAAAAAAAAAACAAAGAAATAAAAATAAAATAAAGATTGACGAGACGCCGAGTCGATTGGTCGAGACGGGAGGTTAAGGGGCACAACTGTCGTCGTTTCGCTCAACGATGAGGTCCACGAGCCATCGGTATTAATAAGAGGATCAACGACGATCTCGTCCGCGAAAATAATTTATATTAATAAAACATATATGAATCCTCTTAACGATGATATACCGAAGCGAGCGGCTGATATCCATCGATCTATTAATAAAAAATCTATTGAATATTAATATAATTTTTCCACGTTGCCTAATATCCGACGATGAGACGACGAAAATTATTTCATTAAAACATTCGATAGCGTGAAAATCTATCGAAAAAAAAAAAAAAAAAAAAAACATCGATAAAATAATTGTTATTTCCGCATCGAAAGCTCATTTTAACATCTTAATGTCGTTTTTAAAAAAAAAATCGTAAAAAAGAAAATGAATTAAATGAGAATAATGATATTGCATCAGAGTCTGACGACCTCGACGGGCGCGTCGACGTTTCTGCGCGACGATCTTTGAATCATACTGCTGCGAAGAGTTTCTCCGCGAAGCGATGCGCGCATCGAGTTTCTCACGGTACCGTGTCGGTACGTCGATCTCGTGATGGGTCCGCATTGCGTTTCCTCGTCGTCCGCTTTTCTGTAAAACGGAAATGAAAAAAAAAAAAAAAAAAAAAAAAATTAATAAAGATATATATTTAAAAATCGGAGTTAACGATCACTTAAAGTTATACTAACTTCGCGAGACACGGCATATCCCATATCGACTGATCCCTTCCGAACTCTTCGCCGTCCTGCAGCGTCTGCGGCAAATCTTTGTCAAGTGTTTCGGGAAGGAAAAGCGACAAAAATCCACCGATGATACCGAGTATTCCGAGTACCAGTAGCGGCAAAATTGGCGAAACTACCGCGAGATAAACGACGAAAGGTGCGACAATACTCGCGACATATCCCATTATATGGATAAGCGCGACGCCCTGCGCTCTCACTACCGTTGGCAATAATTCGGCCGCATATTGGAGACCAATATTGTACGATATGTTGACGCAAAATCGTCCCATTATCGCCAGTGTAGCCGCGTAAACGTCTGAGAGAAAAAAAGGGATAAAATTTGCATTTTTTTTTTTTTTTTTTTTTTTTTTTTTTTTTTTTTTCGATTTCAAAGGGTTAAATAACTTACGATCGGACACGGCGCACGCCCAGATGCTAAAAATGCCTGAAATGACCATAGAACCGCAGGCAAGCCATCTACGACCCCACCGGTCGAGTACGAGAGTCAGAAACGTGTCGGCCGGCAATTCCGTTGCCGAAGCTATTGTAAACGTTATAAAAACGTCGAGACCGAGATTGTCGACGTTCCGTACGTGACCGTCGAATACCAACGATACTGCCATCCTGCGAATACGATAATGTTATTGTGAAGTTAGTATAGCGCGCGAGACGAAACGGTTTATTACTTACGGTGTCGGATTACTGAAAGGGGAAAAGGACCGTTAAAAGTACGGCGCGGAATTCTTGGCGAATGGTCGATTTTACTATACTTCTGGTACCTTGCAGTGCGTTATAGCAAATTTTACCAGAAGTATAGAGAGATTTGAGAAAAAGTGGGGCAAAATGGACCGCTTAAGCAATTTCGAGGAATTTATCGATATATTTTTAATATTAAATTTTACTATACTTTTGGCAATTTATAGTGAGTTATAGCTGATTTTACCAGAATTATAATGAATTGTGGGAGAAAGTGGGGCAAAATGGACCGCTTAAGCAAATTCGAGGGATTTATCGATATATTGAAGTTTTAGAAGAATATTATATTTTACTATACTTTTGATAGTTTATAGCGAGTTTCGGCTGATTTTGCCAGAATTATAATGAATTGTGGGAGAAAATGGGGCGAAATGGACCGCTTAAGCAATTTCGAGGGATTTATCGATATATTGAAGTTTTAGAAGAATATTATATTTTACTATACTTTTGGTAGTTTATAGCGAGTTTCGGCAGAATTATAATGAATTGTGGGAGAAAGTGGGGCAAAATGGACCGCTTAAGCAAATTCGAGGGATTTATCGATATATTGGAATTTTAGATGAATATCAAATTTTACTATACTTTTGGTAGTTTATAGTGAGTTTCGGCTGATTTTACCAGAATTATAATGATTTGTGGGAAAAAGTGGGGCAAAATGGACCGCTTAAGCAATTTCGAGAGTTTTGTCGATATACTGAACACTAAATAATCATCACAAAAATAAAAAATCGCACTGTGTAAAAAATTTCATGAATTTTAGAATCGGTCCATTTTGCCCCAAAAGTTTGAGTTACGCGATTGTCCCGTTTTACCCCGTTGGTCCATTTTGCCCCACAGTCCTATATTATACCTATAGGATTGAGGGCTTCTAGGATTTCAAACGCCCGTTTTCTCACTGTACTCACCAAATAACAGTCAAAAGCAGTGTGATATTTCGTAACCGAGGGCTACGAAACAGATCGAGAACGGAATAACATTTTTCCGAACATTCTTCTTCTCGAATTCTATCGCAACTTTGCTGAAAATAAAGGCGAATATTTCAAACGAGTAAAAGAAAAAAAAAGAAAAGAAAAAAAAAAACACGATCGCGCGTCTAAATACCTTGAAATCGCTGTACACGCTGTCTGGTACCTTGGTGCCGTTCAACCGTTCGAATCTCTTCAAGATCGTGATGGCCTTGTCGACCTGACCTTGACTAACGAGCCATCTCGCGCTTTCAGGCACCAGCCAGGGTGTCGCAAGCGCGAGAACGAGCGGAAGTGATGTTGCGACCGAAGTCCATCTCCAATCAGCGATGAAATAAGCAATCCACGGCAAAGCGCACGACGCCATTGTGAAAAACAATGCAATCGACATGTTCGCCACAAAAGTTCGCCATTTTGGTCCAACGTACTCCAGTACTGTCGACAAAAGAAATTCGTCCTATTTCTCGTTTCGCGTTTCGTACAAAAGAAAAAAAAAAAAAAAAAATGATCACGAAAATGACGCATTCCGGAGGTCATTCGTTCGAGTCGTTCACTCGCGGAGCGCGCCGCGGGTGAACCGTTAATTATCCAAGGTTCGCGATTCTTGTCAACGACCTCGTCTCTTTCCGTAGTAACATTCACCGCTCGTTCGCGTATATAAGTATATAAAAGTTTGTTACCAATCCAATTAAGGTAATGACTCGGCAACGGAAAGTCGACGCCGCGATATTTACGAAGGCAAAAAAAGACGTGTCACGGATCGCACACGAAGAGAACCAAATTCACGTGCGACATGATAAATCAATTTATATCCGACTTTCTCTTTATTATTATCATTATTTTTTATTTTTTTTATTTTTTTTAATTATTTTTATTATTTTTATTATTTTTATTATTTTTATTATTCTTACCAAGTATATACATCATCGTAAAACAATTGTCGAACGCGAGTCCAACGAGGAAACGGCAAACAGCGAATTGCCAAAAATTCGTGCTGAATGCAGTCATAACGCCGGCGATTAAACCGGCGACGTTGGTACCGACCAAAGCCGGTATTCTTCCGTATCTATCGGCTATCCATCCAAATATCAGTCCGCCGAATATCGCGCCAACGAAAAAAATACTCTGCGCGAGACTCGGTAACGCGGCCTTTTCGCAGACCCATTCCATCTGCGAAGAAGCAATGAAATTTTCGATATTTTGTTCGCCTTTCGGGGAACGTAATTTTTTCTCGACGATACCTCAGTCGCTACGGTTTCGTATGGCACTTCCGTACGATTGAATTCCCATCCGTATTGACATGGTTTTGTTGGCCACGTTACGTCGGCCCCATCGATTTTTCCCTTTTCCATAAGCATTGTGAAATTTACATCGTACATCAGACATTTTGAATATCCCGCATTCCCGCCGATTGGATCGGACGGGGGAATGGCGAGAGCCAATCTGTTTGAACGGAGAAACGAAATAATAGATACATCAAATCATTTCGATTAGTCATTATTTCGTTAAAAATACGAAAAAGTGGGGTAAAATGGACCGCTTAAGCAATTCGGGGATTTTTCTCGATGTACACGACATTCTTTCGAAATAAAAGAAAAATAGATTTGTCACATCCCCTTAGAGTATTAAGACGAAAAAAAAGGGGGTAAAATGGACCATTAAATTTGAAGACTTTTTTCGTATCGATCTATTTTAGTTCGGACAATAAATGTTTCGTAAAATTTCATTAAACTTCTCAATAATAGTCATGAAACTTGAAAATCGATTTTTTTTTTTTAATTTTATGAATTTTAGCGTTGTCCATTTTGCCCCGAAGTTCTAGTTGCGCGACTGTCCCATTTTGCCCCACGTTCTCCGAGGCTTACGAAAAAAATTGTAATTTATTTCGTTGTCTTTATTCTACGCGACAAATCCGAGTATCTTATCCGTATATCATTATCGTGAAAATGCAACATAACGAAAAGTTACGTCATTCGAGTCACGAGGTATTTAGCACTTAAATATGTTCGCGTTAAAAAAAATGAGAGAAGCGACAAATGAGTATCGCGTACTCCGCGGCTGACCGCGGAATAGTAGAAAAATAGTATACTTAAAGAATGCGCGGACGTTAAATAAACTCAACGTGCCAACTTCACCGTTTCGACACGAAGATGAGAGATTTTCACTTAACTGATGCGCGCGCAACTTGTTTCGCATGCCAATCGTTCGCTTCTTTTCTAATACGCAATTTTTCTGATATATCGACATTTTCATGGGGGACGGCGCATCGACTAACAAAGAATTCCTTTTTCACTTTCATCCAATTCCCGAGGAAAGAAACAAATGAGTCGTGCGCTGGCGGTAACCGTAACGCATGTGTCGAAATCCGCGTGCTTACGGTACGGTAAGTCTATGTTTTTTTTTCCTTTCACGCTCTCATTGCGCCCGGCGAAGGTTCTGCATACAAGTAGCCATAGAGAAAAACCGCGAAACAACAAATAACTTTATAGTATTCGTGTACCACCGGTCAAAACCAAATAAATTTTTCCCATCGATCGAACGCGAAACGGTTTTTTTTTTTCAAAATGGTTGTTCGGTCGATAAAGTAGTTACCATGATTATCAAATAAGTCGAGAAAATACGTAAAAACTTCGCCAAAACGAATCGCGTGACGAGAAAACGTTTGTTGGATGAAATTTACGATGTTTTCGAATAATTATGACTCATTTACGACGATACTGGACGTCTAATTGGACAATGATGATTGAAAGAAAAACAGATCGTAACAAGGACCCCCGACGAGGTGACGCGCATTGCGCTGGAAATCTTAGGCAGAATTAACGTTATCGCGATTTCAATTAAATTAATGTCCATCGCGATGCAACACGCTACTTGGAATGGTGTTGTAACAAGAAGTCAGTGGTATTGCACTTTGTATGAGCGAAGGTCTCACACCGTGTGCTTTCTAATACAGCACCGCGGCAAACGGCGTATCTATACTTGTATGCGTACATAATTCTCTTGTAAAGCATACACACGGTGCTCGCAGATCCTAAGATCAACCACGCGTGACCGGTAAGGTGTGTTTTTTTTTCTTCGACTGGGTCAACCGCGTTATTATTATTATTATTGTTATTATTAGCATCATAATGATTAGCGGTCGCGCGGCGTTGACGCACAAGTGAGAGTCTTTGTTAACAAATTGTAAACCTCGCGGTCAATTGATGCCAACGATATTTTATCAAATGCTACGTACGCGATTACGATTCCGAACAATTTATTGTATATCATATCATATTATCATATATACGATAAGACTAAACTATGTACAACATTCCGAAGAAAATTCTCAGACTCGCGAAATTTTCATAGTTCGCGAATTACGATAAAAATCGATCGATTATCGACGACGAGGCGACGAGCGGATTAGCGTTAATTGTTACGCCGTCGGTTTTCTCGTTAAAAGTTACGCGCCATGTGTCATAATTGATGACTATTACACAAGAGGCTAACGATCGGAAATTGTGTTTTTTTTGTAACGAGTCTCCGTACACGTTGTCGAATATATGTTTCTTTCTTTACGTATGTTTGTTGGCAAACACGTTTTTACTTCCTTTTTTTCTTTATTTTGTATCGAACTTATCGGTTGTTCTACTCAAAGGCGATTATGATTCATTCACTGTAATAACGATCTCTGCATAACGAGCGTCGTGAATTAATACCGTTTAACGTCGGTTTCTACGAGATTTCGCGATTATAGAGAGAATAACGTTAGCTTTTCACGCCGCTTATAATCATTATTTTTCATGCCAAAAAAAGACGCAGTGGAATTTTTTCAATATTATATTCTTTATTTCTTGTCATTTGCGTTAATTAAAATACGAAATGAAAGTCCACAGGATTTCGGGGTTAAATCAGTCCTCCACCGTGACGTCGCGTAACGAATCTCTTGATATGAAAGTATTGTATCGATCGAAATATATCGCGGAGCATTTATGCCCTAAAAAAATTAGCTGAAAGTACCGATACTGGAAGTTTTAATGCATAAACTGGTATATTAAATTTACTGCACCGGTTTATGTAAAAAGAACTGCAAACTTGTTTTGACAGTATACGCACACGCGCGTACGCACGTGCGCATGCGCATGCGTATGCGCGCATTACGCCGCTCTAAATCGTCGTTTCGTCAATAAACGTTGAAAGGTCAAGTTGAATAATGATGAAAAATATGGCTATTGGTGAAAAGTGGAATAAAAGAATTCTGCTACATATACTATAATCCAGTCCGCCTCGAATATCCAACGGTAATAACTGCTCTTGCCAGCGACCGTGACACTATTGCTCGCAGGACCGTTTAATCGCTTATATATATTATATACCGTTGAAAAATCATTAAACTACGGGATCTTGTCTCATTGCAATTACATCTCATTGCAACATAATGTTTCCTCGAGAAAAAAAAAAAAAAAAAAAAAACGAAGTGAAAATCGAAGTTTTTTTGTCATGCGAAAAGTACGAACCTCTCCTCGATCGTAAGATTTTCGAGTTCCGGTACTCGGCACCAATGTCCCTCGGGTACCAAAGTAATGAAAATTTGCGAGAAATAAACCCACGCGACAAAGCATGCGAACGGTATCATTAAAAGAAACAGAATTTTCTGATATAATCCAAATTCCCCAACGTGAGGCAGTAATTCATCGAAATCCATGTCCTTCGTCTCGATTTTTTTCGTTGTTACGATCGTCGGAACAATTTCGCATTGTCCTGTCGCGACCTGCTGGCGCTGAATGTCGCACGAACTTTCGCATATTCCCGGCGGATTTGGTTTAGGTAAACACTCGGGGGTCGGCGGAGCAAACTTCTCCTGCGGCGGCATCGGAAATCACTTTCACACGCTATTCAAACGTAACCTCTATTTTTTTGTTATACTTCCTTTAACGTTTGAAAACTCGTATTGTATTCGCTGTCACGTGTATTCTCGATGTTACGTTTTTAAATAAACATTTTTATTCACCACCAACACGAAATCACTTGAACACGATATATGTGACTTTCCGATAATTTGTTTTATTCGATTTATTCGCCAATTATCCAACTACACGCATGCGTACGATCATTTGAGAAAAATCAAAAAGATCGCGACACGGAATGGTGGAGAAGGAACCGCCGCCGCAGGGAGAGAATACAAAATAAAAATAAGTCAGGCTAAACTTTTCTAATCATTATTATAAATCCAAGCAAATCCTGACTCGTTGAACAACACTATGCAATGCTTCGACGAGTCTCTCGCTATTATAGGCAACGTCGATGGGGACCTCCCTACTCTTAACTCTCACGCGCGAACGAAGAGAATTCAATGTTCCGCAGGTGGCATTGAAGTAAACGCAGAGCACCGCGCGAGGCCTCGTTTCGCCAAGCGAATTAGAATCCCTTCCGGTAGCCTGGAGCGTTGAACGATATTCAACTTGAGGTTTTGACATGTGGAAGGGCACTCGATCACTGTCGCCGTTATGGAATTCTTCGATTCCACTCAATTTCATCAATTGCATTCTCTCCCCGTCTCCCCCACCGACCCTCTCGGACCCGGCGATTAGAGACGCTATCGCTTTTCTTGTTCTTTATCAACGAGAGTCACGACAAGATAGAAAATCGCGGCACCGCCGGTACATGAAGATTTTTTTATTTCTACCAATCTCGTTGTACACGGCGTCAAGATAAATCCAACACATAGTTAATCGCTCATATACTTCGAAGGATAATAATAAAAAAATACATCTTGATACATCTCCGTTTCGTTATCATCGCATTTTTTTAACCTGCTTGATGCACGTACGCGAAAAAAGATTCCAGAGTCTGGTGTAAACTCCGATCGCTCGGCGACGTCTCGACGCGAGTTAAATGAAAGAATTCATTGGTTGTAGACATTTTGATTTTCGTACTAACGGGGGGCGTATTCGAGAAAAATTACTTAAATAAACGCCTTTTTAACGCGATTTTGTAGCCTCGCGATGTTTTTTTTTTAATTTTTTTTTGTTGCACACGTGCGATCGAACTCTCTCTTTATTGTTTTATCGTCGATAAGTCGTTCCGACTCTAAGAACAACGCACGAGATTCACTCTATATTTCTAGTGAAGCGAGGTTAGTGAAATCGCGTGTGATTTATCTATCACTATCGTCGGTAGACGAGTGGCACCCGATCAGTTGTTCGATCGCGATCTATTCGTAAGAATGAACAATCGATAAACGCCGAAGTTCGGGAATCCGCGTACAGACATAACTCATGTACCTCGTGTGATAACAATTGATTAATGATCGATGATGTTATATCAACGCTATGACTACTACGTAGCATCAGCTATTAATAGCTGTGCAATAACACTGCAAAATCCAATGTGAGGTGTCATAGTTCTAAAAAATGATTTCCGATTGCGATAAACCATTTTTTTTTTTTACAAATTATTAGGTTTATAATGAAAATAGTAACAATATTAAATCGAATTAAATAACGAATAGTTGGTAAATCGAATAAAATAACGAATAAATAACAAACCGGTCCGTTTCGTAAACATTTTATTGAAATTTCGTAATGTTCATACACGATACATAACCTCACGTCAATCTCACTATTTCGAAACATTTTTCGCCTACGCTATCATTAGCATTCCGTAACTAAACATCGAGCAAATAAGCCCGAGTTACCGAAGTTTCTTTGTTTTTTCTTCCACCTCTTCTTATAAATCGCCCAACTAGTTGAATGTTTGTCGCGCAAATTGCATGTGTCGCCGTAATCGCGGTATGCAATTTTCGTGGCGTTCGAGAATTAACTGTGTATTGTTGGGAGATTTTCACGAGAAGATGTATCATTAAATCCCAACTTAGGGACTGCAAATGTTACGAAACTAAAAATATACTCTTTTTTTGATATCAACATGCAATTCTACGATAACCATACGAGATGTCGTGTGACATCGAAATGCCAAGAAATTACACACACGTTACGACGTATAATTTACATCGCGTCTAAATATTGAAATGTTTGAATATCGTAATATATCGGCAGCCAAACCGGTCCGATTTAGCTACGATTGGCTATTAGTCCCGTTTAATAAATATATGTCTCAACATCGTTCAAACGGAAGTATCGTTTCATCAATTATATTTCAGTTTCTTTTTTTTTTGTTCGCGTACTCTCAATGTATCCCTGAATGATTGAAGTGGGTTGACCTTCCACGTGTGCACGCGAGCGTTATTCGAAGCGTTTTTAGACGGGATTGAAAATTACATCATCAATTATAGATATTGGAATGGTAAATGTACATTGTGAATTGCACAGGATGTTGTACGCTCCCGGCGAGTCAAGATCATCCAGTTATCGAGTTTTATTGACAGTCGGTCAAACGTCAATCATAACCTCGAATATCGTCGCGGCATTACATTAGTATCATTATTATACCGGATATAGACGGAAGGTATTCCTTATGCGTCGATTTAATGACAAAAATTAAAATGTTTCTTATGCGTTATTAGATCTCTCGTATCTCTTGGATAACGCGTTTATTTCCATATACGAGACAAAACGGCGTATTAGTCGACGATCGTCGCGATAGTGAGGATCTCACGATAATAAAATATTCTCTCACGCGCTAAAGATTCAACGATTATTAAAGACAGGAAATCTCATATAGCGTATCTCGGGGTCTTTCCATCCGCACGACGAACGCGGGTAACATTTGCTGCTGACTAATTAATTGATTTGATTGAATGTATATACCTAAATATGGGTCAATGCGGATCGTTTAATCGGATTGGTGATACAATAAAAAAATAAATTGACAAGAAAAAAAGAAAAAACCATACATCGTACAACTGCACAATTATTTTACCGTCGTTGGTCTTGAAAGTCCGGACGACATTGAAAACATGGCGTTGCGTTAATCAAGATAATAATTGATAGCGAGTTGGTGAAGACTTCCGGTTAATTGTGCGATGGTGTTCTCGTATATTATTGAGGAAGGTTCGTTTTCCAAGGTTTTCGTACATATATTCGCTGAGACGCGACAACGAACTACTGATTATCGTACGATGTATTTGGAATTCGTAAAAATGTGTATATTTTGTGTCTTTTTCTCGTAAAACACGATAGGCACTCTATTTTCATCATTACTCCATTAAAAAACAAAGATGGCGTCGTTTTTCCGAAAGGTATCTTTCCAAAGTTCGAAAATTCATTAAAATCGGATTTTTTCGTAGTTGTTTTGCGTTAATGCATTTATTTTGTATATTTTACGAATATGAGAAAACGAGTAGAAAGTTCGAGCAGATATTCAAATTTTTTATGCATCAAGAATCTAAGGTTCTGAAGCACAAGTATTGCAGCCCCTTCGCCAAGTCGTCAATGTTTAGCGTCATCTTTCGGTAACAACTTGTATCATTGAAATAAATATAGGAATTCGTGTTACCGACTGTCATTCATTCTCAGTGTTGGTAATTTATCTTCTGAGTCTCTGCATCACAACCGGATAAAAAAGTTCGCGGATACATAATAATTAGACTGACATTGATGGTGAGTCTGGCGGAGTTTTTCTATCGTGCAGCTGCGCGTGCGCAGGAACCGAACGAATTTGACAAAATAACAAGTGAACGCGTCGTCGAGTTTCGGAGACACGTTTAGTGAAAGAAACTTTTTTTTCTTTTTATATAATTATAAATCTCTCAATACATTTATCTTTCAAATGAAAAAATAAAAATAATCATTTCCTCCCGTAGTTTCGGAGAAAAAAAGATCGAATATTTCACTCGAAATCGCGTTTCAATCGCCTCGAATCGATGCGTTGAGCAGCCTTATCGCGCCATTCACGAAAAAGCCGAAAGATACGAGTTATCTCGCCAGTTACTCAATTACGCGTTGATATTAAATCATATATTTTCCGTGGAGAATGTAGAGGAACAATGATAAAACAATGAGTTATACTGTCGTAACGCCATGCAATTTGACGCGCATAGATGGGAGATAATGATCAAACCCGCCGTTTTCACGAGTTATGGGTCAATGAGGAAAGTGTGCAGAGTATAAGAGCGCGTGGTCGTAGTAGCGTCCGAGTCAGTGTACGTCAGTACTACGACGCGGTAGAGAACTCGCGTTTTGTTTTTTTTCACTAACACTCATTAGCCGTATTCCCCCGCGCGGTTGTGACGCTTACATCAGACGTCAAGGTTGCCGATCGAGAGAGCATTGAAAACGGATCGAATACATTATCTGGCGAAACAGGAAGAGTTCCGTCCGAACTTCACGCGTAGTAACGATCGAAACGCCGCGCCGCGAAGTGCTCCACAGAACGTAAAATCAGTTGTCGCGAAAGAAAAAAATCGTAAAAAATTTCGATTTTTTTATTATTATTATTATTATTTTTATCGAAGAACGATGTTCGGTTTCATCGAATTAGTTTTGATCCTAACGGGTCTCGCGATAGGACTTTATTATTATTTGACAAGAACTTTCGACTTCTGGGAGTCCCGCGGTGTGAAGGGACCGCAACCTCTCGTGTTTTTCGGTACCGTTAAAGACATAATAACGGGCAAATACTCGATGGGCGATTATTTAAACAGTGTTTACAAAGATTTCAAGAGTGAACCATATTTCGGTATATTTTTGCGTCAAAGACCGATTCTCGTGCTGAACGATCTCGAGCTTATAAAAGACGTGTTAATAAAGGATTTTAGTAAATTCGCCGATCGCGGCGCACCGATGTACGAGAAAGTCGAACCACTGTCGCCGCATTTATTTAATTTGGAACCCGCGCGTTGGCGTCCATTAAGAATGAAATTATCGCCGGTTTTCACGTCCGGAAAGTTAAAAGAGATGTTTTATCTTCTCATCGAGTGCGCCGAACATTTTCACGAATACATCGAGAATATGATGAAAAAATCACATTCCGACGAAATGATCATTGAGTGTCGCGAGTTAACGGCAAAGTTTACCACCGACGTAATCGGCGTTTGCGCCTTTGGACTTCAGATGAACTCAATGGCCGGCGAGGAAAGTCCATTTCGCGCAATGGGAAAAAGAGTATTTGCTACCAATTGGAAAAGAATGTTGCAGTTTCGTTGTCGAACTATGGCACCGAAATTTTATGAAATGATCGGTCATCTGTTGGCCGACACGGAGATGAACGATTTTTTTATAAATACCGTGAGACAGACGATGGATCATAGAAAAAAAAATAACGTTGTGAAACACGATTTTATCGATCTTCTTATGGCGATACAGGATCATCCCGATAAATTGGCTGAAATCGGTAAATCGCTTTTTGCATTCGTTATATTAATTGAAGAAAAAAAAAATCCATATTAATTACGCAAATAAAATGCTAATTTTTATTCACTTATAACTTTAATAATTACGAAAAAAAAAAAAAAAAATTAATAAATGTTAATTGATTAACATTAATTTTTTTTAAGTCGAAGAATATTAATAAATAATAATTAATTAATTTTTTTGCTGCATAATGCTTAATTAATAATGCTAAAAAAATTAATAAAAATTAATTAATAAATGTTCTTTGCCGCTGAAGAATTGACGGACAGTCTTCTCGCGGCTCAGCTATTCGTATTTTTCGTCGCTGGTTTCGAGACCTCATCGACGACGATGAGTAACGCGTTTTACGAATTGGCGCAGAATAGCGATATTCAAGACACTCTGAGGCGTGAAATAAACGATGAGATGGCGAGAACCGGCGGTATTATCGAATACGAGGGAATTAAAGAATTAAAATACCTCGACATGGTATTTCAAGGTACCGATCGATCTATTTTAACGACGTCGGTAATTAGATAACCGGAAATGAATAGCGATATAACCGACTTAATTGATCGGCTCATTTTTATGAATTATTTTGCAGAAACGTTGAGAAAATATCCACCAGCGACTTTTTTAATGCGAAATTCTACGGAAGCGTATACTTTCCACGGCGCTTCGAAAAAAAAATTATTGACGATCGAAAAAGATCAGAGAGTTTGGATACCGATTTACGCGATACAGAGAGATCCCGAATATTATCCGGAACCGGATGTCTTCGATCCCGAAAGATTCACGGAAGAAGCTATAAAGACGAGGCATCCAATGACGGAATTATCGTTCGGTGATGGACCCCGAAATTGCATCGGTACGTAAAAATCGAATTTTTCATAAATTTTTTTTTTATGCGAAAACATCGTTCGCGAAACTCTTAAAAGCGAATATCTTAAAAAAATGACTTTAAAATTCGTTAGTTTTACTCCAAAACGTTTCGGAGTCAATAGGCCTCAAGTACTATTTCCGATAATTTTATTTCGTAATAATTGCATTTTTTTTTTTTTTTTTTTTTTTTTCGTATTTTAGGCAAACGTTTCGCCGTCATGCAGACAAAAGTTGGCCTCGTGAAGATTCTAAGTAATTACAAAGTCGAAGTTTGCGAAAAAACTCGAATACCTTACGTCAACAATCCAAAGGCATTTATACTGTCGCCCGTCGATGGCATTCACGTGAAGATCGTCAAAATCCACGACGAGGACAGTACGGATCTTTGAACGAATGAAAAAAAAAAAAAAAAAAAAAAAATTATTCGCAGTATTAATAAAAAAATCGCCTCATCCATAATATTTCTTTCTGTATCTTCCGCATTTTTCATTCTCGTTATTTACCGTTAATTTGTATTTTTTCATTATTATTAATTCGCATTTCTTAAACGTGAATAAAGAAATATACAAATTTAATTGACATGCATCTCATCACAAAAGTTCATCGAATTCATTTATTTCGAGAAAATTGTTTCGTTCGCAGATTATTTTAAAAGGCTAAAGCAATAAGCTATATATAGGTATCAGGTATATCAAAATAATAAAAAAACGTCAGCATTTCGGGGAAAAATCGTTCATTTTATTTAATATATATAGCAACAATCAAATTTTTCTCGTATGTGCTGAAAAAATATGAATTTTCGATGATATTATACGAAGTCGAACGTTTTTACGTTTCGACCGGATGCGCGACGGGATTGACGTGAAGATATAAATTGATGAATAAAACGTTATCTTTTTTTCGTGATGATTCTGTCGGACGCCGGTTTTTCGAGAACTCAAGATAATAATCTGACTGTGGTCGGACTTTATTTGCAATAATTACGCACGACGCACGTTGCCTCTTACTGAAGAGTTCTTACAGTCACTGAAAAAAATCATCGGTTTGCCCCCGTCAATGCACTGCACTATGGCGCCACCGGCGATGTTTTTTTTTGTTGCTCTTTATTCCTCGTTGTTCAACGCAGACGAATAAAACATTACTTTTGAAACAAATCGCCTTATGATTTCGAAGATAAACGGTATTTTTATTATTATCATCGAACGGTTTTCCGTTTGGTCACGTAATTGCAGTTCTCATCAAAAATCGTCTCCGCGATACTCAACTTTTATCTAATCAGGTGAAACTTTACGTATTATCGTTGTGATTTTTTAATAATTTTTTATATTAGGTTATTATTCCCGTTTTGCCGTTCGATCGATGTATAACACGCGGTATATCGAGGATGAACATCGTAGATAATCGTGACACGCGCATTCGGTACGAACTGTGTGCAAATCGCGACGGACTGCAGTGTTTGGCATCGACGAGCCGAGTTTTCCCCCCACTCCGGGCACGTGACGACATCTCGTGGAGTTTATCGGCGGGGGCGCGTCTCCGCGACCAGTCGTAACACAAGATATTCGGATAGCGAGTGAATTGCTTGTTTTTTTAAGTGAAAAATCATTTGTACATTGAATAAACTTGTATTTTTTGTTTTGCCTTTTGTTTATATCATTCGGTCATATATCTTATAATTAAGAATGAGAGGTTATGAGTCACGATGAAAGATCGTTTTACGTAATAAGAGATTTTTGTTATTGCGGTCTCTCGTCCGCTGCGCAATGACGATGTGGCGACGTGTGAACAGACGTTTTACTATACTACAGAGCAATAAAACTGCTGCGCGATCATGACATTCCCGAATTGTGCCGCGTGCGCATGACTACTCGAGAGCATCGAAGTATAGACGTGAACGTCTATCGGTTACGTGAGCTCAGCTGGGAATCTCTCGGCGTGAGGTTGTCGCTATATTTCTATATTTATTCGAAACATGACGCTGCTATTTTACTATTTCACGATGTAATACATCAGATTGAGTGATTAGGAACGTCTGTGCACTCCGCATAAAAGATTTTAGACAGTATATCAATGAATCGCGTATTTGCGTCCAAACGTTATCGATCTTTGGTTTTTTTCATGGTCACTGAGAAAAATGTTTATTTGCAGTCGGCAAATATATACTTCGATATGGCGAAATAAATGTTTTGTTACCGTTACCACATCTTCATTTGGCGCAATTGACATTTATTATAAATATTGAATATTTTTCTATCGATCGAAATCAAATTTAATCGATTTATTGCCTGAGAAAATAGTCTATTTGATGTTCACAAGTGTACAGTTTCACATCGCGCAAAAATATCAATATTGGATATTTATATTAATATTATACTAACTTATCTTTACGTAAACATTCGATATTTATTATTTATTACATAATTTCCAACTATACACTCGCCGATTACAAATGGACTCTTATCTCAATGTTCAATGAATCGATTTAACGAACGACAATTGTCCGCTTTTTTCGAAATGTTCGAATTCTATACTCGTGAAATATGCATTTCCATATATTTTCGCATTTTTAATATATCACACTGAAGGCGATGATTTGAAAATTTGAAATCAAATATTTCGAAATTCATCGAAAAGTAGCATCTCATCGTATCTCCTCCGCGTAGTTCACAAGATACATCTCATTAATGTCGACAATCATATCATTTGTATCGTAAAAAACCGAATCGATCTTATTTGTTACAAAATCGTCGAGACGAAAAATCCTCGAGTCACTCAAAAACTCGTTAAAGCAAATAATATGTCGTTGGTGGGGGAATGCAATGATAAAATAATTATCCATATTATCGCCATGTCATGCAGTCTGCACGAAAACATCGGAGATAACAATCAAGTAAAGTCTCTGCACGAGTTATGTTCGCAGGAGGAAATAAATGTGGAGACTATAACAGCGCGCGAACATAGCACCGTCTGATTCAGTGTACGTCAGTACGTCGGCCTCGTCGGCCATCGCTTCTTCCGCTAACTGTAACTAAACTCCTCTTTGAAGGCTGCGCGCGCGTTGTATCATCAGACAAAGATTACGGAACGAGAGGGAATTAAAAAAGGAACGAATACCCTTCCGTCTATTCATACGCATACGCTATAGGAAGTGTTCTGTACTACAAACCCTCGCAGTTGTTTTCGAAACATCGCGCCGCGAAGTGCCGCGAAATGAACGCAAAAATAACATAGAAAAATAAATAAAAATATCCCCGTCGCAAACAAAAAGAACTTTAAATAATTATCGTGTACACGCATTGTTTTTATTTATTTTTATTTTTTTCGAAGTTACGATGCTGAGTGTCGTTGAATTAGTTTTGATCCTTACGGGTCTCTTTGTCGGACTGTATTATTATATGACGCGAAATTTCAACTACTGGGAGTCCCGCGGCGTGAAGGGACCCCAACCGATCGTGTTCTTCGGTACGTTTAAGGAAGTAATGATGGCCAAATTATCAATGGGCGATTATTTGTACAAAGTTTATCAAGATTTCAAGAAAGAGCCATTTTTTGGCATTTACGTGCGACAAACTCCGATACTCGTGTTGACAGATCTCGATCTCATAAAAAACGTCCTTATAAAGGACTTTAGCAAATTCGCTGATCGCGGACAGCCGGTGCACGAGAAGGTCGAACCGCTGTCGCCGCATCTGTTTAATCTCGAACCCGCGCGCTGGCGGCCATTACGATTGAAATTATCGCCGGTTTTCACGTCCGGAAAATTGAGAGAGATGTTTTATCTTCTCGTGCAGTGCGCCGAACATTTTCACGGATATGTCGAGGACACGTGTAAAAAATCCAATTCCGATGAAATTATCGTGGAGGTTCGCGAATTAACGGCAAAATTCACCACTGACGTTATCGGGGTTTGCGCTTTTGGTCTTCAAATGAACGCATTGGCGAGCGAGGAAAGTCCATTTCGCGTAATGGGAAGAAGAATATTTGCGCCCAATTGGAAAAGAATGTTGCAGTTTAATTTTCGAACTATGGCACCGAAATTTTATGAAATGATCGGATATCTTTTGGCCGACAAGGAAATGAACGATTTTTTTATAAATACCATGAGACAGACGATGGATTATAGAAAAAAAAATGGCGTCGTGAAACACGACTTTATCGATCTTCTTATGGCGATTAAGGATCATCCCGATAAATTGGCTGAAATTGGTAAGTTGTTTTTTTTAGCGTTTGCGTTCGTCGAAGTCTTAAGATAACGTGAAAATCACCTTTTTTAATTTTTTTTTTTTATACATATATGCATATTTTTTAAAATACGTATTATCAACGTAATTTTCTTATTTATATTTAACATTCTTTAAATAACGGTATAAACAACTGAAAAAAAAATTAAGTTCCAAATTTAAAGTTTAAAAAACACGACGATATATTGTTCTGAAATTCGATACGCACTAAAATTACGCAAAGCAAAATCGTTTGCGAGTTCGAAATTAGTATTATGTATAAATTCTCCGATAACGCAAAAATTCTATACGCGTGAGTTCATCATCGACTTTCCTTATAAACGAAAAAATTCCGTTTATGAAGTTAAATTTGCATAAATATGATTACGCAAAGCAAATAATGCAAATAAATATTAATTGCCGATAAAAAAAAAAAATAAAAAGTAATAAATGTTTTTTTTTTGCCATTGAAGAATTAACGGACAGTCTTCTCGCGGCTCAATTATTCGTATTTTTCATCGCGGGTTTCGAGACATCATCGTCGACGATGAGTAACGCGTTTTACGAATTGGCGCTGAATACTGATATTCAAGATACCCTGAGGCGTGAAATAAAAAACGAGATGGAGAGAACCGATGGAGTTATCGAGTACCAGGGGATCAAAGATATGAAATATCTCGACATGGTATTTCAAGGTATCGTATCGTATCAAACGATTTTACCGACGGCGCTAATTACATCGAGGAAACTTTCAGCAATTATCCTACTTAACGATTCGATCGATCGTTTGCGTGTCCTATTTTCCAGAAACGTTGAGAAAATATCCACCGCTCACATTTCTAATGCGTAAATCCACGGAAAACTATACCTTCGAAAATGCATCGAAAGATAAATTATTGACGATCGAAAAAGGGCAAAAAATTTGGATACCGATTTACGCGATACAGAGGGATCCTCAATATTTTCCGAAACCGGAAGTCTTCGATCCCGAAAGATATACGGAAGAAGCTATAAAATTGCGACATCCAATGACGGATTTATCTTTCGGCGACGGACCACGAAATTGCATCGGTACGTGAAACTCGAATTTTAATTATTTTAATTTTTTATTGATTTTTATTCGCCAAAAATGCTCGATAATCCTCTGTAAAATATTATTTCACATTTATCGAAGTATTTTTTTTTTTTTTTTCGCATTTTAGGCAAACGATTCGGAGTTATGCAAACGAAAGTCGGTCTCGTGAAGATTTTGAATAATTACCGAGTGGAAGTTTGCGACAAGACTGACATACCTTACGTGAACAATCCTAAGACATTTTTACTGTCACCGAAAAATGGAATTCATCTGAAATTCATAAAAATTAACTACGAGAACACGAAACTTTAAAAGAAAAGAAAAAAAAAAAAAAAAAACAAAGTTCCTTCAGTATTAATTAAAATATCATAATTTTTCTTTCTGTATCATTCGCATTACTTCCGTTTCATCGGAAGTAATGAATATTTTATTTGTGAATAAAATTTTCTACACAGATTAATCGATAAAAATACGTCTTAAGTTCATTGAATTTATTTATTTATTATAAATTTTCATGACTACAGCAATAAATTCAGAATAATATCGGAATAAAAATATTTTTAAAAAATACCAAATCGTCGAACGTCGAAAATTTATTATTATTATTAGTTTCTTTTTCACGTCGAATCAGCGAAATAACGAAAATATATGTGAAATATAAACATATAATCAGCGAAATAACGAAAATATATGTGAAATATAAACGTTTGAATAAAATGAATTTCTTCATTATGTATGTTGGATGCATTTTGTCGTCACGAACTCAATAAAAGTACCAATAACGCCGAGAATTACTTTTCTTTACCTTTCGCATGCAATAACGTGATGTATGTCCCGTTGAATCTCTTTTCAATTTTGCCGAAGTGCGTTTATACCTCAATTGTTCGCTGTGTGTCGCGTTGATGATATGCAGAATTTCGCGGCGGAGTTACCGAATATACGTGATTTTTTCACCAATAAAAAATATAACTACCCGCGCGTAACGCGCGCATTTCATATTATTCCGAAATTAATTACATCGCATTATTTTTAATTGCATTGTCATTGTTTTTTTTTTTTTTTTTTTTTTTTTTTCGTTCCCTCCATTAAAAAGATCGATAAAGAAAATTTTCATTGTCATCGTAATTTGCCGTAGAAAAAAAAAATTGCGCTGTTTCCGTCTCGATAATAGCGATTCTGCGACAGGAGAATCGATCGAAAGTTTTTCTAAATCGACATCAGTTCGATATCTTGAAAATTCCTCTTTATTCTATAATTTTTCGTAATAATTTCGCCATTTTATGTTCGAAAGTAATTATCAATGTCCACCTATTCTGCGACAGGAGAATCGATCGAAAGTTTTTCTAAATCGACATCAGTTCGATATCTTGAAAATTCCTCTTTATTCTATAATTTTTCGTAATAATTTCGCCATTTTACGTTCGAAAGTAATTATCAATGTCCACCTATTGACTGCTAAACAATTATCTTGCTACCGGCGTGACATATGCCTCTCGTAATGTCACGAACACCGGAGCCGTAGAGCGTCGAAATATCACGAACGCTGTACAATACCGGAGTACAGGTTACGTTGTCGTCTATAATGCTCGGCGGAGGTATCGCATAACTTCCACAACTTTTCCGAATTCCACGAAACGAGGTTTGCAAAAGTTTCGATCACATATCGGGTTATTAGTCGTCTTATATATTCATCCTATTCGCGACGGTAAGAAAATTTCGCTCCGATTCGTATAAATCGCGGAATTCGATTAATGACAAAATATCGATTTATTTGTAACGAATACATCGAAAAAATATTCATATAAATAAAAAGTAAAAAAAAAACATCGAAAAGAAAGAATTTCAACGATGGAATGGATGGAAATAGCGATCGGTATATTCGTATTAATATTCAGCGTATACTATTGGTCGATATCGACATTCGATTTTTGGTCATCGCGAGGTGTAGTGTCACCAACGCCAATACCATTTTTCGGTAACATGTTCGATCCGGTTATTGGCAGAACGTCAATCGGCGAATGGGGCATAACGGTATACAATACTTATCGCGACGAAAGTGCGGTCGGTGTATATCTGACCCGCGGACCCGCGTTGATGCTGATGGATCCGAATCTCATTAAGGATGTGCTAATAAAGAATTTCTCAAAGTTTTCCGATCGCGGCTTGGGTACGTACGGGAATGCCGACCCGTTGTCCCAAAATTTGCTAAACCTCGAGCCGAACCGTTGGCGTCCGTTGCGCTACCAATTGACGACAATCTTCACTTCCGGTAAATTGAAAAAAATGTTTAATCTTTTGCTTGAATGCGGTACCGATTTGGACGAAAATTTGGAAATATTGACGATGAAAAACGAGCCGATCGAGTGTCGCGAATTGGCGGCGAATTTTTCGATCGATGTTATCGGTAGTTGCGTATTTGGATTAAAGATGAATTCCCTCACCGACGAGAATAGCCAATTTCGAAAAATAGGGTGCGAAATATTTTCCCCAAGTTGGCTGCAGTACTTTAAATTTCGTATACGTGATTATACACCGTCCATATATGGTATGCTTGGGCCCCTTATGACCGAACGGAAAATCGTGAATTTCTTCATGAAATTGTTGAAAGATACGGTGGATTATCGTAAAAATAATCACATTGTTAGACACGATTTTATGGATCTTATTACCCAACTCCGCGATCATCCTGAGAAACTCGGAAATATGGGTGAGAAACAGATATATATTTTTTATTTCATCGAATGGTGTTAATTAGTGCAGACGGAGCGAATGAAGCTATTTTTTCCCCGTTCGATCGATTGCTCCCTTTTAAACGCCGAAACTTTTATTTACCAATGGATTATATAGAATTAACGGATACGCTGCTAGCATCTCAACTTATTATTTTTTTCGTCGCGGGATTCGAGACTTCCGCAACAACGATAAGTAATGCACTGTACGAAATCGCGCAAAATCAGACGATGCAGAATAGGCTTCGCGATGAAATAAATAGCGAGTTGGCGAAAACCAACGGGGAACTCACTTACGACGGTATCAAATCTATGAGATATTTGCATATGGTATTCCAAGGTACAATTTTGTATTTCACTCGCGATTTTTTTTTTTTTTACGATACCGGTGATCGAGTTTTCTTGTTTTTTAGAGACACTAAGAAAGTATCCACCGGCTTCTTGGCTCATGCGAAAGTGTACGGAAGAGTACACTTTCGACGATACTAAATTAGTTATACCGGCAGGAATAAAAATTGTCGTACCGGTGCTCGCGATACACAGAGATCCGCGAATATATCCGAAACCGGAAGTGTTCGATCCCGAAAGATTTACGAACGAGGCGATCGAGAATCGGCATGCAATGCACTGGTTGCCCTTCGGTGACGGTCCGAGAAACTGCATTGGTAAGTTCTTTCAAATGTCATTATCACAAAAGACTACTTTCTTAAATTGTGGAATCGACCGCATGAACCGAAAGTGATCGTCTCAATACGAGCTGAAGATGAGTGTTCGCTTCCGATTAGGTGCAGCCGACGCCTATGAAATATTTGCACCTCCAGCGTAATAATATATAATGATAATAATTATAATTAACGATTTATTATCGCCGAACGATTATCTGTATCGATCTATCGTTGGTTATTTATTTTTTTATTTTTTAGGAGCTCGTTTCGCCGTTTATAACGTGAAGATCGGACTGATAACGATTATCCGACGCTACAAAGTCGAAGTCTGCGATAAAACTCAAATACCGTATATTTTCGAACCGCGCAGTTTCCTATTGGCCCCGAAACATGGCATTTACCTTAAGATATCGAAAATTGTTTGAGACGATTAATTAAGGAGGATCGGTGATGAGAAAAATAAATGTTATGAAAAAACATTATTATTATAGCGGTTACATATGTATAAAATGGATATAAGATATAAAATTACAGTGTTACGGAATTTCATGTACACGAATAAGGGAAACAGTTCGATAATAAAAAAAGGACAATTATAATTATTTTCCATAGAATGTTTTAAAATAATGCAATGACATCATAAAAGACCGTGTTTTTCTCGTCATTTGACGACTACTCAAAATTACGGTAACTTCACATAACAACCGGTGCCCTCTGATGAAAATTCCTCACATCACAAACATCGATGACAGCTGATCTGTGTTTATAAAGACGCGAAAACATCGCGACGATCCACGAGTGAATGATTATCTGTTACGTAGACGAACATTAATTCTGTTACGTGAGTGAATTTTTTCCGTATTTCGATTAAAATATGATGAAAGACATAGGGGAGGAGGCTGCGGCGGAAGTCCAGCCAAACATCGAATCTTCCGAACGGTACATAACCTCAATTAACAATTTAGCTAAATTTGATTTTCGCTACTCGCTAATCGGCTTATCGTCGCGTTCCATCAAAGAATTCAAACAAAACAACTTTTTTTTTTGTTTTTTTTTTTGTTTTCCACAGAGAAAACGCGATGGTTAATTTTTCGGATTCGACGGTTAAACTAGCGACTGGTCTGTTAGAGATTTATCAGCCGCCTTTGGAGCAGATAAAGAAGGAACTCGACGAATTGACGTAAGAATATTTCAAAACCATTATATTAACCATTTTTCTGCTTTCTGCGTGAAAAAAAATATATATAATTACCTCGCAGACGAAAACAGGGAAGTCTCATCGATCGGATGCGAGTCGAAAATTTGAAACTCGACGATACGTCCGGCGATTGCATGTTAAATGAAATGGTAAGTAAGCAATAATTACGATAAAAAAAAAAAAAAAAAAAAAATGATCACCAAAATTTCCGACGAATTTTCAAGTTTTCGACGATAAAGGCATACCAAGGAAGATTGAGTTTAATAAAAAAGGAAATGACCAATATTCACGAAAGAACTTTGAAGCTGAAGGTAAAACAGTTTTTAACATTTTTTTTCTATTATTTTACGATTTAATTTCATAATAAAACCTCATAAAACAACATAACATCAATTATCCGAATCGCGATGTGAGATTATATTGAGATAAGAAAGTAATATTGCAGAAACGAGCGCTGAGGTTGCAGCAGGTAAAACAGAAAGAAGCGTTGAGTAGGGAACATCAGAGAGAACAGGAAATTCGCCGAGAACAAGAATTAATCGGCAAACCGTCGATCGCTTGATTTCGCGAATGCGCCGCGTTTTTATTTATTTCATAAAGTAATATAAAATTATATTGAGCTGTTATCTTGCCTAAGAATCATTTTAAAGAATAAAAGGAAAAAAAAACAACAAAAAAAACGGAATTTTATTCGATCGCCGATCTTTGGTCGTTAATATTGTGTGTCTCCCTTCGTTACCAAACGATTTCCCACTGTCCGCCGCGCGAACATTTTTTGTCTTTTCCACAGAGACGATTGAACGTTGTTTTCACCGGAAAACCCATTATTTCCCGATCCTCTTGAATGCGGAATGTAAAAGTCGACTCGTGAGTTCCCACAAAATATCTTGAAAAAAAAAAAAAAAAAATCTTAGTGTTTCCGTATTTTTTTTTTTTTTTTTTTTTTACAACGAAATATCGTATTGATATTATTCACCTCGCGTGGGAACATATTATTTGATCTATTATCGCTATTCCTCCGTCTTTAAATTTCTCTCTGACTTGACGCGAAGGAACATAGCGATTCACTCGATATTTCGACATTAAATTTTTCAATTCTTCGTATTCTGAAACGAAATCCATTATTTTCGTGAATTGTTTATTTTTATTTTTATTATTTGACGTATTACTATTATTATTATTATTTTATTATTTTACTAATGAAAAAAAATACCATAATAATAATGGTATTAATGATATAATGAAATCGTTATGTTTACCGTTGTCCGTTGCGTCAGTTGCGACGAAAATAATTTCTATCTTAAGTTTTTCCATTATTTTACTCAATTGTTCCGCCGCACTTGCGATTGTTGGCACAGTTTTTGGACGACCATTCAAAAAATCGCGTCTTCTCAGATGTACCGCAACATAAGGACCTCCGATAGCGTTCCTTCGTCCCTAAAAATATCATTAATCCCAAAATACCTTTTCTTTTATTTTTTTTTCGATCGAAATAATTTGCAATTTGTCGCATACTTTTTCTTCAGTCCAATCTAAAGGTCGAACAGTATTGTCTCTCGTGTCAGTTGATTCGAGATATTTGCGACGAAAATCGTCAGCGATATCGTACAATTCACTATTGTAACGCATACTTCGTCTGACTTTCCAGTATTCTCGCGATCCGTATTCGTCGTGCAGAGGAATTTCCATGCGATCGAACATAACGGATCTGCGGGAATTTATTTTCTTTATTTTTAAAATTTTTTTGTAAAATTATAATAACATCGATAAAATTAATCGTAACAATTTTTTTTTGAGATATTGAATCAAATTTTTGCGAAATTTTTATTGCGTTTATTCTCAATGTACCTGAGATTTCGCGGCTCGATAAGCTTCGCGATACCGGAAACGGTTCCATGAAAAACGACGCACTCGACGTCTCGCGCAGTTACATTCGAAAATCCCCAAAAATGACCCGAAAACTCGTTATTTTCGATCATTCGATAACCCACTCGTTCTTTCGCGCATTCGATCAATTCGACTTTATCCTCGAATTTGCCGGTTTCGAACATTTTCGGATCGTTCTGAAGCACGTAAACGATGTCGATCGACAGTCGTTTCGCACTTTTTTGCGGATATTCTGCAAAATCGGCGCTTTAAAATCATTTTTTTTTTCATTTTGGCACATCACCTTAACACGATATAGTTATATTCTGAGCGATAAGAATACCTCGAAAAAACTCGTGCATCTCGATAACCGGTGCGTAACGTCGAAGACTCGGAATATCGAAAAATGTGCCCCATGGCAATCGACGCTGCGATCCCAAATCTTCACTTCTCCAGTGATACATTCTTTCTGCGAGAAAAAAAATTCTTTCTACAGAAAAAAAAAAAAAAAAAACTGCGAAAAAAAAAAAAAAAATTTACGAAAAAAAAAAAATCGGGAAAAAATGTATATTTTTTTCCAATCGACATGCATATTTCATTTGTATTCTTTCGCGATAAACGAGTTTCGGATACCCATTTAAAAAATATCTTCAATTTTTTGAGATTATTTCGCTATCGATCTCTTACTACTCCACGGTAGATAATTTATTTCGAATTTATTTCGATGTACGTACCCCAAGGTGGAAGCACTAAGTTCCATTCATAATCTTTGTCCATTTCATTCAAAACTCGAATGAACGGAGCAATTCTGACGTAAACGTCGCGTCGAAGATTGAAACCTTCGGAAGGATTGACATCGTACAGTATGTATCTTAAACAGACGATAAAACAGCGCGTAACAAAATTATTCATATTTTTAATTGTTTTTTGCGTCTTTCATCCCTAATAACAAATGCAATCATCCGAAATATTAATTAATCCATAAAAAAAAATATCGCCGACTTTTTTTTCGCGTATCGATTAACCGGCGAGCAGTCAGGAGTCTCGGAATCCGGTGATTTTTCACAGTAACCTTCCTCGTCATTGCGCGAACCCTCGATAAAAGAAAATGCCATAAAAACTAAAAGAAATAACTCCATTTTTACGCGAAGCATCGTTTGTAGGTTAAAACTACAGCAGACCACAACAATCACACATAACACATTACTATGTGTGTGCGTTACGCACGCGCGCGCGCCGCGTGTTATTTCGATATTCGATTGCTCGATAATCGATATTCAGTATTCGACTTGTCGATACCTATCAACGAGATTTTTTTTTCTAAGTATCGATCTCTTAATTATTTGTATTTTCGTTGAGTATTAAAAAAATAATTAATCACACCAATAAAATTGAATAATATTGGATTTTCCGTGATAATCGATATTTATTATTCGATCTATTTGACGATTAAATTTTTTTCCAAATATATACATAACGAAATATATAAATTTCTTTATTTTTTGGTTTCACACGTAATAGAAAAATATACATACAATTAATTACATTACTTAAATTATATGACAAAAACTAAGTTGTAATTGGGGGTTAAGTTTCGACGGTAACCCCAGAGAGATCTTTGAGCGGAAACATCGCGGCTTTTTCCTCCACTACGCCATTGGCTTTCTTTTTGCCGGCGAACAATTCGTCGATTTCGTGTAGCGTTTTTCCCTTCGTTTCCGGCAAACATAGAGCGACAAAAATCGTACCGAACAACGACATCATTGCGTAGAAACAGAAAACTCCGTGTTTTCCCATATGTTCGAGTAAATCGGGATAAGTTTTAACGGTAATGAAGCTAAAGACATACGCGAGACATGTCGTTACACCGGAAAGTACGTCTTTCACTTTCGCCGGAAATATTTCGCCGATCATCGCGAACGGTAATACGAGAAAACCAATGGTACTCATGAAAATATACATTAATATACAGACGACCGGTATGATTCCGCGATCGCCGATTTCGTATCCCCGATCGACGAGAAGCAAATATATCGCCAAACTTCCCATAAAAATTGTCATTCCGCAACCGGAAATTATCGATGGCCAACGGCGACCGAATTTTCTCGATACCGATGCAACTATCAGCGATCCGAATAATCTCGTTAAACCGATCAATATTGCGCCCAAATAAGCGTCGAGCTGAACGCCCGCTTCGATGCTTATCGCCACCGCGTAATATACGATAACGAATATACCGGAGAATTGTTGAAAGAAGAAATACGTTAACATTATTATGAAAGGTTTCACCGAGGCGCGTCGCAGCAGATGCTTAAATAACGATTTTGCCTTAGGATGCTGTTTAACCTGAAGCTCCGCCTCGATCTCCGGTGTAAGTTGATCGCCGTCCGGTATTCCGCGGAATTTCTTCATTATCACTCGCGCCTCGTCGATCCTTCCGGTTTCCTTCAGCCATATCGGCGATTCGGGAAGTACGAAAAGCGCGAGACCTATCGCTGCTGCTGGGAATATCGAACATAGCAGAGCTACGAGACGCCAGTTATCCTGAAAATACAATAAGTAACAAAAATAAAAAAAATTAAAAAATATCGTCGCATAGTTTCGGTGAAAAAAAAAAAAAAAAAAAAAATCGGTATAATGCGGAAAAATCTTGAAAAGACAATAAGTAACAAAATAAAAAAAATTAAAAATATCGTCGCGACATCGTTTTGCTGAAAAAAAGATCGGAGTAACGCGGAAAAATTCTGAAAATTGTTAAATGTTCTTTTTTTTTTATCGCGAAACTTTCGTTATGAAACACTTCCGGTTATCACGAGGTAAAAAAAATTGATTTTACGTACTTGAAGTATGTAACCGAAGACGTAGACGATAAGAATTCCCTTGGCGATAGCTACGCTGCTCCAGGTAACCAAAATTCCGCGCCACTTCGGCGCCGCGATTTCGGCGGAGTAAACGGTCGCTGGAACAGACGCGAGGCCGGTCGCTATTCCACAAATCACGCGCCCCACTATGATTTGCGCGTAACTCGAAGACATATAAATTATAAGCCAACCAGCGAGAGAAAAACCCGATGTAACGAGTAGACTTATCTTCCTTCCGCGTCTCATTACGAAGCTGCATAGGATGCAACCAAGCGGCGTTCCTATTGCCGCTGAACTTGCTAAAGATTTACGAAGAAATTTCATTATTTTGGTAAAGTTTCGTTGAATTCTCTATCATTTCAACGTTGTTTTTAAAATTTTCGATTAATCCTCGAAGATCACACCGTTTCTGATCCGACAGCGTAAGTTGCGCCGAAATTATTTGGTAACAAAATGAATTTGCGACAAAACAATAAAAAATAAAAAAAAACTGAGATACGAATTTTTTTTTTCGAAAAACTAAATAAAAATTGAAACCATCGTGAACATTTTTTTTAATTTTCGGTCGTAAAAAAAAAATGTTATCTTTAATTGGAATAAATTTTTTTTAAATTTTAGTATTTTTCTCGCATCGGGAGTTTTCCTCTCGTAAACTTCGAAATATCGTTACTTTGTCGAGAATTAATCTTCGTGACCATCGATTGGTCAGAATGGAAGCGTTATCTGAGTCAAGGTTTCTCTTCGATGTTATTACCTACGAGAATTACAAAAGCTCTAAACAGTAAAGTAAGTATCCCGATCTGTCAGACACGTGTGATTTCTTCGAAGATTAATCGTTGGGTATACGAGTTTTATTCACCTATCCAAGACGCCTGACTGGCATTGATATGTAATCCGCTTTCGGGGGATTGCAATGTCGGCAGAACTACCGCACTGTAACCAAAACTCATTGCCGGTCCGAGAACCGAAGTATTGGCGAAAAGGCTCATCAGCATCTGCAAATTTAATTTCATTGTCATCGGATTTCGGAAAAAAAAAAGTATAATAATTTCTTTTATTTTTCTTAATTAAATTATATACGATCGATTATACGTTCTATTATTATATCTATATAAACTCATCGGTATTTATTTGCATTTTATTAATGAAATTAATGGAGTAATCATTCTGTGGACTTATAGATTCGTTTCTAATCGCAACAAAAAAAAAAAACGAATTCCCAAAAAATCATATCGAACAATATATCGAGAATTTTTATATGAATTATTGATTGGGTTTTCATTTGATTGTTTTTATGTCCACTGCGTCTATATGGTGTTTTTTTTTTTTTTCGAGACGTAAAAACGTTTCATCATTCTATTTATTCAGTTATCGATTCGATCGAACGATCGTTTATTACGAGTCACACGAGTTTTTAGACTCCAATTTACCGCCGTCGGTAAAAAAGGCCTAATTCGCCGGCGATAACTGACATTCTGATTTTGCGATCACCCATTTTTATAATTATTTAATTCGTTATTGCAAATTCTTGTAACTCTTTCATATGAAACATGACGCAGTCTTGCCGTGTTTTACGTAAACGAGACTGCAATATCACAAGTCGCGTTTTGTTACATAAATATACCCGTTTCCACGCATAACCGTGTGTGGGAGATGAATGCTTATGCGCCAAGTGAACGATGTAAGAAGAAATGAAACAGACAGATTAGAATTATAATGTAAAACTTTAATGTCCGCTCGATGGTATTTCGACGCATGATAAAAGGCTCGCGTATGGAACGAGGTATGTAATTGCAGCCCGCGTGACGTCGACTCCGCGAGTCGGCGCAACGGTCGGCGTCTCAGTACGCGTAACCATGGAAAGAAAAAAAACATCGTGTGTCCACTTCAGTCCTATAAATCAACGCCAAAAGTTAAGAATATTACGTATAGAGACAACAAGTGATTTGCCATTACGTCGATTAATCGTTCGGAACAATAATCGATATTAAAATCTGCGATAAAAAAAACCCGAAAAAAAAAAAACCGAATTATTTACATATTACGAAAAACGATCCGTTTCTCGAGAGAAATTTTTTTTGAATCGCGGAAAAATGCTTACAGCGTTATCACGATCTGTAATATTGAAAATTTTAATCGCGATGCGTTCTGCATTCTGATAAATTTTTCTAAATCGTCGAACAATCAACGTCCTCGTATGTCACGCATACCGCGAGAGATATTGTCGCGTGTATCATAGGCGAACGTCGGCCTCGGTGACAAGAACAACTTCGATAATCTAATAATCTATTTTCGACGTTTTATTAAAAGTAACATCTGTCGTCGGGTATTTATTCATTATTTAGAAGGAGAATTAAATTGCGTACGAGTAGTCAAGCCGATGACGCGGCCGTTCTGCATATTTCTATAATTAACCCCGATGTCTCGCAGACTTGATAGTGCATGAATAATAATAATCGACGAAACACAAGCTTCGGGATGCCCCAATCCACGTCGTAAATTACATTTTTCGTTTCGTTTCGCCATGAAAAGTCAGATAAGAGTAAATGAAAAAAAAAAAAAAAAAATGCGAAATTGCATGACCGATTATAGTGGCGCGCGGAGACCCCGATACTTGGAACAAATGCGTATCGTCGATTGTGCGTCTCGAACTGTTGCGAGACAAACAAATTTAGTTGATTGAGAAGCGAGCAATACTAACCGACTTCAAAGTGTTTTCGGACGGCGCGACTACTAAATTTCCATTTTTTTTTTTTTTTTCGTCATTTTCGTCAAATTGGATGCATTATTTTTTATTATTTTCATAATATTGATTTAATGCAAATAAAATTATTTTATCAAAAGATATGTCGATAATCGATGTGATATATTAACTCTCGATGTAAAAATGAATAAAATTTTTTTTATTTAATTTCGATTTCGCGGATTGTTAGAAAAAAAAATCATTTTTTTTTGCACTCGATAGATATTCTTTAATTTAAAATCGCTATGTTACTGCTGTTTTTTTCCTCGTATAATCGCATTAACAATGTTTCATGATTGCGGAAATTTTGGCACTCTTTTTATTTATTTTTTCCGTTATTCGAAGGTCATTAACGCGACGCGTTAATTAGACACGTGTCGATCATTCGACCACCTGAGCGAATAGACACAATTTTCTCCTTCATAAAATAATAATGACGGACGAGACGGAGCAACGTACTTGATAAATCATTCCCTTTCTTCTCTGTCGTTTTCTTTCCTCGGGACTCGTCTTCTCTCCCTGCAATGTCAGCATAAATCATAAATACATAAACAATAACAATTAAAATATAATAATAATGTCTGATATAAATTAATAATTCAAAAAAATTGCGCAATATAATTTTTTTCGTCAGTATTTCGATAAGACTTCATTTCATAATTCGTTTTTTTCCCGTAATTCTCGATTAGCGAAATATCTCCGGCAACTTGTTGTTCTAAATGTAGAAATGTTGTAATAATGTATAAAGTTCATTAAAAACAAAATAAAAATTGCGAAATAACATTTCTTTCAAATCTTCGATAAGAATTATTTCCGTAATTTTTTTTTTGTTTTTTTCCATAGATCGCGATTTGGAAAATTACGCGACGATTTAGTTTTCCAAATGTAGGAATGTATCGAAATGTATTTCGGGGGTTACGGTTCAAGATTTCGCTCTCGTCTGATCGGGTTTCCGTTACATTATTTTTCCTCTCTGTTGCTCCGATAACCGTTTCGTTATTAAAACGATTTGGCAATCGCGGGTATCTCGCGTATGTGTGAAAAATACAAAGGAATCGATAGGAGTACTACAAGTTTAATTTCTTGTCTTACAAGCCGCTCAATCTACAGATAAAAATCTAGACATTTTTTTTTCGTCATATCGTCCAAAGCCCCGTCATTACAATGTTCGATATACGATACAACGAAATTATATTATAAAAATTAAACTTACCTTCATTTCGGTTTCATTCTCGTTCATCATTTTGTTATTTTTTTTTTTACTAAAAAAATATCTTTAACTGTACGTCGTATTTTTCAAATTTATTTATTTTTTATTTATTTTATTTTTTATTGTAAAGGTTATGTATCGAAAGAGTAAAACAAAAAAAAAAAACAACGAGTATCAATACTGCGATATTGCGAGAGGATAACTGTGACGGCGGGAATTCGTATAGAACCGACCGTTTCGACGACCGAGAGAGCGTCCGGACCTTCGAACTCCAAAAACTTCGATCGTATTGATTAGTGTGAAATTGTGAATTTGGGAAATTCAAAAAAAAAATTAAACGTCCGTTTCCTCGCTGTCGAAAATTCGAAGTATTCGAGAATTAACATTCACTTGTCGGCTTTTCTTTTTTTTTTTTTTTTTCCTTTGCTAAACTACGAAATCATCCGTCCGCTCGAGGTGCATTCAGGGGGCTCGGGAAAAGCACGCCGGCGGCGCGACCTTGATGCCCCGAAGGATTTGTACTTTCGTTCAGCGTACACCTGAACTCGAACGGAGAAAAGTGGTAGAGATTCCAACGTCGTCGATGCAGCGAACAAGGCGAGAGAAAGGGCGCGCGCTCCGTGCACCAGTTAAAAATATAATATTCTCCGCTTCGCGGTTATCGACGAAAAAGGTCAATTTTTATCTCGAAGCCCTATCATGTTTGCGGTAATTTAGAAATAAAAAAAAAATGAAACCGTAAACTTTTGAAATAAATTTTGAAGTTCGGATAATAAAAAAAAAAATAACTGAATTTATTGAGATCGTAAAATTATTTTGTCGAACACGTGTTTTTTTTTTTTTCGTTGTTCTCCTCAGACTCCTTTACTCTCGTAATATCGCAGTAGCACTACGTCGTGATGTTGTCTTCGAGTTCGAAGTTAACGAGGGAACAGATACATAGAAGAATCGGAGTCACCGGTTTCTCGGGGTCCATGAATCTCCCCACGACGACGAATCGGAGTCGAAAAGATTCCCCCACAAAACTCTTAACTCGTTCGCGGCTTATTCATTATCAGCTGCATGTATAGCGCGTAATCAGTCGTCGGAATACAAGTGTTATACGGAGGGAGGGATTATAGGAAGTCGCGAGCGGGAGATACGAACGAAAGAATAAATAACAATGAACACCGATGTTTTTTTTTTTCATCAATTCTTTTGTTCCTTTTGTCAATTAAGCGGAAATATTTAAATCGACAAAGTTTCGGCTGTTTGTTTCGCAGATTTCTTGGGACGATTTCTGAATGAACAGAAATCGATTTTTTTTTTATTTACTCGAAATTGCGAAGAAATGTTAATTTTAATGGAATATAAATTCGAGGATTTGGGGCTTTCGACGTTTTTTTTGTTTAGATCCTTCAAATTAAAATGTATAATGGGATAATTTTTTTTTTTTTTTTACACAAAACAATCGACGTATGTTTTCGTGTATTTTTTTCGATGTTTCATCGGGATGCATAAATATCTCTTTTCAAAAATACGAAAGATCGTAACTTTTTACTAAATTATCGGACAAATAAAATTTTCTGATTTGTCATTTAAAGGAAAATTTGCGATGTACTTTTGCACCGCCGATCACAAATCCGTCACATTTATTTTACTAAATATTCATTTTAAAATTCGTTCGAAAAGAAAATCGATTTTTTTTTGTTGCGTTTACTGTATCCAAAACCTTCCGGAGCTCGCGAAACACCTGCGTTGTTAATAATTTACAAAAAAAAAAAAAAAAAGGTGAGGCTTTTTGAACTTTAAGTCAATGATATCTTTCCGATGATAGCCAAAGATCATTAATTAGATAAAAAAATAAAGACAGCAACGATTAATGCTCTGATTTTTGCGGCAAAGTACCGATACCAATCACGATTTTTTTTTTTTAATACCATCGAATCGCAATCGAACGTCGAATCGAAGCAATTGAACATTTAACATATATAACATTGAAACGAACCTCGGTAAAGTTTCTTGCACGTTATTTGATAGATAAAGGTATCAACAGTCCGCGTTTTCTCTCGGAATTCTAATCCAGGGCTTTGTATTCTTGGACGAAGCTTTGTATTGTCTCTTCTTTTGCAACGGAGCGTTGAGTGACGCGATATCGGTACACGTCAAGCGTCAAATACCGTCTATCTAGAGACCCACAATAATAATCCTATCGTTTCGAAGCTAATAAGCGTTAAGTAAGTAGCGTTGAGCTCATTGATAGACGATAGTAACAGACCAACAGTCCAGCAGTTCAGTTTCGTTATAATCCTTCGATCTAATTGTCGATATGTTATTTAAAAAAAAAAAAAAAATTAGCTTCGTGAAACCCGATTTTTCGTTCTGCAGATGTGAAATATTCCGATTTTATCTTAAGGTATTGTGAAACACCGTCCCTGCCGCCCCACGTGTGCTCAGTCGGTAATAAAATCTGTAATGCTGTTTTCACGCGGCGCGTAAACTTTAGCGTCTAAAGGAAATAGAATGCCTATTAGTTCTGCAGTCGTATTCTATTTCTCTTAATGCCTAAAGTTTCCGCACCGTCGAAAAAACTGCATTATCGTCTTTGTTACCGACCACGCAATTCCAACGGTTCCAACAAAGTACTACGCTATTAACATTTTTTTTCACGTTTCTTCTCGAAATATTATTTTATCATTATTATATAACGTATTATTGATGTAATTCTTCACATCCGAATAAATTAATAAAAACATCAATATCAATGTGTTGTTATTATTATTTACGTCCGAAGATAGATATTCAATTAATTTTATGAAAAAATAATTGAATTAAAAAAATTAATAGAATGGGATTTCGGGTGATATTCCCGGTCAATCATGTAAGGAAATTTCAAGGTTTTTCACACATTATTTGCTATATTTCATAATTTCACGCTTCTCGTGGGCTGAGAAATGAGTTGACAGCTTACATAACCAACGAGGTAAAGAACGGGTCCACTATATGCGCGTATTCACGCTTCCATTGCATTCATAAATCTTTTTTTTTCATTAACTAAGAGATGATGAGAACAGTGGATGCTGTGACGAGATGAGTAAAATGCCACGCAACATAGGCATTTGCGCTGTAATGTCGTTGTCTGTAGGTTCTGCACGTAGATTTCCGATCGAATACCTCGCGACGACAGCGCATCGTCGTACATACGATGCAATTATCATACGCGTATCACTCACAATGTAATTGCTAAACATTGGCTATTTTTTTCGTTAAAACTTTTCTTGTATCCTTTGATAAATCATCGAGAAACAGTATTTAAGTTGCAACATTACGAGACGCCAACGACACGAAACCTTCGAATGCATTCAATGTTTTCTTCTGAATGTTAATATCCATTCGATGTATTAAAATTTTATCATTTGAAAAATGGAATTAATAATAATAATAATGATACATATTGTTGTCGTGTTGTTAATTTCATTAAAATTCACGATCTATACGATACAATGTTAGTGTTTTTTTGTACGTGCGCGCCGCACGTTGTAAACAGTAATAACATCGGCGACAGTCGAAAAAAAAAATATACATACAAATCCCCACGCGGAGAATATCTTGTAGACACTCTGTCTCGATGTGCTGAAGTGTCTATTTACACATTCGCACTATAATTCACAATCGCTCCCTTTTCAAGTGAGACTCTCGTAAATAAGGTGCACGAGAACATAGCTGTTGATTAAAACCGCAACCAAACCCGCGAAACTGGTGCCCCGGTTGCAATCGGTAAGAGAATACTTGCGCTGCAAGAACCGGAGTGTCGTTGCCCCTTAATACGAAATACATCGCGGCGATAAATTTATGAATCTGTATATTTGTAGAAAATATACTTCGTAGATTTCAATAAGTAATTAAAAAAATATATATAACTAACTAAACGAGGCGATTGTTATTTTAAACTTATTCGATCGATTTACAATCGATCTTTCGATTAATCGAAATGTTCAAGTGGAAAAAAAATCGTAGTAACACAATGTAACGTAAGTAATGCAATGTAATGACGATATCAGAGGCCAGAGAAGCCTGACAGCGCGGTTAATCCAAGGGCCGCGCCGGTAAAAAGAAGAGAAGAAGAGTAACGGAAGCATTGCGAACACCACAGGTGTGTATCGATCGGCGCGACCTGCACTACTTGCCTTTGACAGACTTCCGAACGAAAAGCTGTGGATCTGTTGCTATTATTATTATTTTCCGTTTCAATTAATGTTCATCAATAAACGATGCCACACAGACATCAACGGTGCGCATAGATGAGTTAGATGTGCATTAGAATTAATTATTCTACCAACAAGACGGAGATATGGCTTATCGCAGCACACCGAGCATAAACGAATATGCTGAACGTGTTTGTTAATTCCGGTGATCGTGCGCAGTTCGTCTTCGACTTGCATCGCGCGAGGTTGCAACAAAACCGGCACTCGTACTTTAATAAATTTCTTAAAAATAAAAAATTCGAAAAAAAAAGAAAAAAAATACATCGAAATTTCGACAAAAATCGAAAAATTTTGTAAAAAATATGTGTTCGGCGAATAGTTTAAAATTCGTTTGATCGCAATTACAAGAGACATCGCGAGACGATGTTTTCTCCGTGCGCATGCAGCGTCGAACGTCAGGTCGTTTTTCAGGTACGAAGTTATAAACCTTTTCCACCGATCGACCGATTAAACTTTATTAATCCCCTCTCGATAAAGTTATATTGCAAACTCGCCATCATTCGCCGATGCACTTTATATCGAAGGACAGAATAAAAATAAAAAAAATAAACGATAGCTCGTCTGTTACGTATCCTCGAGGCTCCTAGGACAGTGGATACGTAACGCGCGTTACAAAAGTTCCAAAGAGGGAGGAATCTCGCGATCGAGACTCGCGACGATCAAAACCCACGAGAAACCTCAGTATAGCATGCAATTTCATTCGCGATTCATATCCAATGGATTCTACGCTATTTCAGTTTATATATGGTGTCGTCGCTGTCTCGTCGCTTCTCGGACCGGGAATGAGTATGGGATATTCTTCCGTTGCTCTGCCGTTACTCAAAAATTCAACTTCCGAGCCAATTTTGACTGAGGAAGAAACAACATGGTTCGGTTAGTTACGATCACCGATTAAACCTTCGAGTGCAACTGGATAGCGTACTCAGGGATCCACAGGCGATGAAACTTTTTTTTTTTTATAATTTTTTTCAATTTTCGTAAAAAAAAAAAATCCGAAGTTATTTTTTCGAACAGAATTCAATAAAATTTTGTTTCCTTTGGGTCTAAAAATGAAAATAAAAAAATTCAATTTTTTTTAGAAATCGTATTTTTTTCGCGTATTTTGTTATAGTAATGTGGCTAAAGCGTTGAGAATTTTTTTTTTTTTTCGATCGGAAAAAAGTTCGGTAATTTAATGGTTAACCCTTTACAGATGGGACTTTTGTAAAAAAAAAAACAAAAATTCAGCAATGACGATCGTTAAAGGAAGCAGAAAAAATAATATTCGATCGATTGATAAATGATCGATATCATTTTTTTATTACACGGATATTGATATCGATTTTCGTGATATTCATACATAATATTTATTAACCCTAAACGGTCACATAGAAATCTTTCGGTGTTTGATAACTCTATTCGGGTGCAAATAGGCAAATATGCAAGAAAATCGTGCGCAACGTTCGATTACCAAAAAAAAAAGTCGTATTATGGCGGAAATCACGGTTCCCGTGTTCTTTACCGCATAAGGGATGAAATAACTACCAAAGTCACGAAAAGATTCGGTGAATCGTAACTTTCGTTGCAAATCCATTATTCGATGCAAAAATAACGACCCGAATGCTCGAAAGATCAAACGCGAAGCAGCGTGGAGTGAGTAATTAGGGATAAGATTTATAATGTAATTATTTCGGTCTAATAAAATTTCTTTTTAAATCATTAACATTACGATTTGGCAATTTTTTTTATTGTGATCATAATAATAGTAATAATAATAATAATAAAAATAATAATAATAATGCCATTGTTTTGTGACTTAAACCCAATTTTACCGTTTATTTCTGCCAATCCGTCATTATTATTTTTGCGATTCTCTCGGGACTTCAGCCCAATTCCCTTTTTTTAAGTATTTCGTTATTATAATACTATTACGCGCGTTGCGCATCGTTGGCATAAGATCGATTATTACTTCGATGTTCTTCATTTGCCATTAGACACATTATTTGTACGATAATTAACGGCTTTACCAATATTATTTAATTTAGCATCAATAGCCATGATATCGACGCCCATCGGTTGCGTCGTGAGTCTCTTCACCATGAAGGCCGGTCGGCGTTTCGCTATGGCAAGTTCCGGTGCCGTATGCTCGATCGGTTGGATTCTCATTGCCACCAGTCATACCGTTAGCCAATTGCTCATCGGCCGATTTGTCACTGGTAATTTATAGGGAATAACGGGAGGAAAAAGCAAATATCAATTGAATTTACGTCCGCATTCTTTTTTTCGTCATAGAGGGAGTTTCGTAAATAACAACAAAAAATGAAGATATGTGCAAATTCAAGCCGTTTTTTTTTTACGTTATCTCAACATTCTTTTTAATTATTATTTAATTATATATATATATTTTTAATTTTCATTAAGTTTTATCCAAATCTTTTTTTCGTAGTTTTTTCAAAATTACGATTAACAAATGCGACGTAAAATTTGGTGCCGAATTATCTGCGCATGTGCATATTGATGCATGTTAATATTAATTAACTCCCGCGTTGTGATAAGATTTTTTTTTCGTTATCGATCATTCGCATGCATTATGTGCATAGGCTTCGCTACGGGATTGGCATCAACGCCGTCATGTGTTTATCTTGCGGAGATCTCGATGCCGCGGTACACAGCGATGCTGACTACTTGCTCGAGTTTCTTTATATCCATCGGATTAATGATGATTTATTTTCTGGGCTTTGCGATCAAAGTGAGCGACATATTTATGATCGATGAAAGATTTGATTAACGCATCTTTCGTTTAAATAAAGAAATAAGGTTTGCTGAATTTTTTTTTTTTTTTTTTTCAAGGACGACTGGCGAATGGTAGCCGCAGTTTCTACACTGGTACCCGCCATATCGACCATATTGAACTTCGCTGCTATACCCGAGAGTCCGAGATGGCTTTTGAATAAGGGACGCAAAAATGAGGCGAGAAAATCGCTTCTACGATTGCGAAGCCTACAACGGGAGACTCCGTCGTTCGCAGAAGAATTCGAAGCGATGGTGCGCTACAGCGAACCGAAATATGAGATCGAATTGACGAACGGCGAAATCGCAAATTCTCGAAACGTCGGTAACGTAGGAATAATTGTCGAAGCGAACGTTGGGGATAAAATAAAAAATCGAAGGACACGTCATTTGAACGTTTTGTGCGGAAATTTGAAAGAATTCGCGGCCGCGTTGAGAATACCGGAAGTGTGGAAACCTTTCGTTATATTGAATGCATTCTTTTTCTTTCAACAATTCTGCGGAGTTTACGTGATAATGGCTTACGCCGTCGATCTTGTGGAGAAAACTGGCGTTACCACTGATCCGTACTTCATCACGGCGATCATTGGACTCGTGCAAACTTTCGGCGCGCTGTGTCTCGTCATTTGCAGCGTCAGGTTAGTCGTTCGAAAAAAATTATTTATTTATTGTCTCAAAAATCGTAGAAATTTGATATTTTCGCATTGCTTTCTCATTAATTTACGTAAAACCCGGGAAATTGCATATTTTTACATTGTTTCGTCATTAATTTTCTTTCAATATACTTCGCGGAAAAAAAAATCGAAATGACAATCTTATCAATAGAATAGAATAGAATATTGTTACCTTTTTTTTAAGTCTACGATTTTCGTCGGTATTACACCGGAAACACTATGTTTCGCTAAATTTCGCAATCGTTTCGAAAAAATCCTATCGAATCGAATCGCGATGTTAATCGCGGTAAAAACGAAATTTTTACCATCGCGAACAATGAAACTATAGACTCGCATAAAATGTTTCTCGACGAAAAAGTACATATTATTATTTTTTTTAATAAATTTTTATCTTTATCGAGAATATATCAGTTTTTTTTTAATTTCCGAATAGACTCGGCCGACGACCAGTGGCTCTTCTTTCCGGAACAGGAATGACGGGATCGCTCGCTGCGCTTGGAATTTACAATCAATTGTTCGAACACACGAAACTCTCGTCAGTTCCACTCACCTGCATCTTCATCTTCGTGGTAAAAAAAAACACAATTTTTTTTTAATTTTCCCTCATAATTAACCATTTAAATTTTATTTCTTTTTTTTTCATTCTTATTTCGCATATCCTTTCCGTAGGTATTCGGCTCCTTTGGATTTCTCGCGTTACCGTGGGCTATGATAGGCGAACTTTATCCAACGAGATTCGTCAACGTTCTCGGACCGGCGACCACGTGTTTGGCGGGTCTATACAATTTCGCAACAGTACAAATTTATCCGAGTCTCGTGTCCCTCGGACCGGTGACGATGATATACACCTATTGCGCGGTCTCATTCGCGGCGACGATTTTCGTCGCCTTTGCACTGCCCGAGACTCGCGGAAAAACTAAAGACGAAATCGAGCGATCGTTTCGCAAGAGATCCTAAAATCGACGAAAGATCGATCGTAATTTTTTTTTTTTTTTTTTTTTTTTTTTTTTTTTTTTTTCACCGATAAAATTGTACAGTATCGGCATTTTTTTTACAAATATTTTGTAAAAAGTACTATTGATAAAAAAAGGGAACCTGAAATAAATGTATTGAGAATAAAAGGCTAAAAAAAAACGAAATTTGACAACCATTTTGTATTTTATACAGAGGCCAATGTACATATATATACTATATATGTATCCTATGCGCAAATACACACACATATATATATACATATATATAAAAATGCATATATATATATATACATACATATATACATATATGATTAACAACCACATTCGATAATATCACCTAAAAGTCTGATATAACAAAAAAAAAAAAAAAAAAAAAATTTGAAAAAAAAAGTTGTATCAATAATAATAATTCGTTACAAATGAGATTTAGTGCGAACAGAATCAGTGACCGCTATAAACTTACGCTTAAATAATAATACGTACATAAATATTATACATTAACTATTTTCTGTTTTTTTTTTTCTTTTTTTTTTTTTTTCGATCTTCCGAAATTTTTTTTTTTTACTTCGTTTTTTTTTTGTGCCTCGCGTGACGAATTCGGTTATATTAAACCGTTCACGCGTTTGAGAAAAAAAATAAAAATTATTATAATAATTCGATTCTCGTGTGTTATCGCTCCCCCCTCCCACTTCCCTCCGTCTCTTGAAATGCAAAGTCGGAATGTCGGTGACGAGAATCATTCATCACTTGTTTCGCCCGAACGCTAATTTAAGAATTTTATTTTCGAAGCTCGCGTTTTGGCGCTCTATTGGTGCGCCGGCGCTTTTTTTTTTTTCTTTTTTTTTTTTCGTTAATTTTTAGGCCGGTGCGGTGCACTAAGATAATTTTTTCTTTTTTTTTTCTCTTATATGATTCAACGATCGTGCCGATTAACGGGTGCTGTTTTCTCTAAAAAGAAAAACACTCATTTTATCTCCTCGTTTAGTGCTGTGCGATTTTGTATTTGTGACGGATAAACGAGTTCTTTTTTTTCTCTCTTTCTCTCTCTCTCTTTCTCTCTGTTTTTCTGTTATTTCGAAGCTTCTCGTTGGCTTTTCGCTCTAATTGTATTGCTCCGGTAGTACGTAAGAGATGTCGTCCCACGGATGCCGGTAGAGTCCCTGTTTCAGTCTCTTTTGATCCATGTAGTGACCTGCGAAACAAATAAATGTATATTATATCGAGTTTAACAGTTAAAAACAAAATAGTTAAGTCTCAGTTTCTGAAGAAAGTTTGAAGATAAAAAATTGTGTCTCTAATCTAAAAGTAGAAGAATATTAATAAAAAATTTTGGACGATAACTCGGAAATTTCAAAAATTTAAAGCGACTTTAGAGATTTAAAAAAAGAAAATGCAAAATCGCACGAAATGTCCAATTGGACATCAAATATTCATATTCTACCAGCGTGAAAAATTAAAAAAAAAAAGTAAAAAGAATTTCGAAAAAAAAAAGTAAAAAAAAATTCGAAAACAAAAAAAAAGTAAAAAAATTCAAAAAAAAAATCTCACCGATAAATCCTATACTTCTTCCCAAAACGAAGAGGCTGTTTATGGCTCCAATTTCGATGTATTCCTGTGCCTCTTCTCTCGTGAAGCTGCCGCTGTTTCTCAGCATATCAACGAAAGCGCAGGCGATAATACCGTCGACGTTCAATATAAGATTAGGTTTCTTACTCGTTGTAATTTTCTCGACTTCGAGTGCATAATCAACGAGGGGTCGAGCGGGAAAATTTTCCAAAACGAATTCCTTTATGAGTTTAACTCTCATATCGGGATTATTGATCGATTTAACGCGATGTCCAATGCCCATTATAAGTTTCCCTTTCTTTCTCGTGTTGTTAACAAACTCTTGAGGATGAAGACCGGTGTCGTACGCCTCGGAGAACATTTTCGCAGCGCCATCGAGAGCGCCGCCGAAGCGATCGCCGATGGTTAGTAAACCGGAGACGAGGGACGATACCAAATCCTTTCCGGCGCGAGCGCAAACGATGGTATTGTGAGCTCCCGAAACGGCGGGTCCGTGATCGGCGGTGAGCATCAGCGACATTTCCAAAAATTTACAATAAGTCAATGGTAAACAGCGTTGGAACCACAAAAGCGATACAACACCGCCGATTCCAACGTTTTGTTTCAAAACTTCGGTAACCGGCATTCCGGCGTAAAGTAATTCCTGTCCGCGTTCGTCGCATATCGACGTCATGAACGACGCGGGTTTGCGGATCAATCCGAGTTCGCGGGCCCAATTATAATCCATAGGTACCGTTGGCGGTGGTACTTCGGGTTCCGGAACGACGATTCCTTGTCTGACGAGACCGCGATAAACGGTACCAATCAAATCGCCGAGATTATCGAAACTTTCCGGTACGAAGGCACCGGCCGCTTTCAGCGCGGCGTTCTTCGCCGAAGCGGTTTCCAAATTGCTGTGAGCTATCGAACCCGCGTGTCCGAACTGTACCTCTGACTTAAACATACTTGCGCACGTGCCGATGCACCATGCAACCAATGGTTTCGTTATCTTTCCGGATTTCAATGCCTCGCAAACTTCGTACTCCTCGACACCGCCGACTTCACCCAAAAGCACTATCAGCTTCGCTTCCGCGTTATCCTGGTAACGCATTATGTGATCCATGAAAGTTGTGCCGGGATAACGATCGCCACCGATCGCTACACCCTCGAGAACGCCGTTCGACGCTTTTGATATTATGTTATTCAGCTCGTTGGACATACCACCGGAACGCGAGACGTAAGCGACGCTGGAAAAAAAAAATGTATCATTTATCATTTATCATTTATCATTTATCATTTATCATTTATCATTTATCATTTATCATTTATCATTTATCAGACAATTGCGTGGACGCTGTCCACCGAACAATTCTCATTGATCGAAATTTTGAATGGATAGACATTTATTGAAGATCTCTACACTATATATATATTTTTTTTTACCTGCCGGGTCGGTAGAGTTTGCTGTGCAGAATATTATCCATCATTCCACCGGTATTGCCGATCTTGAAACATCCGGGTTTAACGCCACCAACGGTCGCCGGACCGATAATCGTAACGCCCTTTTCATTCGCCGAGAGAATCAATTTTCTCGTCATATTTTCCGGAATACCTTCGGCGATAATAGCGATAGTGCGTATTTGCGGAAATTGGAGAGTCTCTATGGTGCTTTCGTAAGCGGATCTTAGAGACGCGAAGGTAACCATTACGTCGGCATCGGGATGTTTAGTCATCGCGTCTTTCATCTGCTTGTAAACGGGAATGAGAACCTCTTTGTGTCCCCAGTAGAATTTTTGTTTGTGATCGCCGACGAAAGGATAAACTATCGCTGCGACCGACGGTACAGCGCGACGACAAACAAAATCAAAATCTAACATTCCTTGTACAGCGCGCGTTTGCATTCCCCATATAATCGAACGCGTCTGATCGCTGAAAAGACGACGCGGACCCGCCGAATCGACGGAATCGGTTTTCTTGAACGGCGGAAGCTCTGGCGGTTCGGAAGACGACGATGGCCCGTGTGCCGACGGTGTCGTTGGTCCGACGTCTTGTCCCGAGGGAAGCAAAAAATTTGCCGTCGAGAATTCCTGAGCCTCCGGATCGGGAATCGGCTTTCTTCCCAATGCCATTCCGCATATCGCAGTCATATGCGTTTCCGGTCCGAATACGTGAACCGGAATACCGAGACGTCTACCGACTTCGCGGATTATTCTCAAACCCTCTTGATAATTGGGACCCGCGCGTCGCACGAATATTCGTATGTCGTGTTCCACGAGCTTTGGCTGAAACTCTTGAAGCGCCTTTACGATACCCTTGAAAGTTGCGGCGACATTTGTGAAATTTGCTATACCGCCGCCTATTATCAAAACTTTGCCCTCCGCGTGTTTCTCTTTTGTCATTAGACTCAAAATTGTTTTTGCGTATTCGTATGTCTGTTGTTCACTTGGGGCGCCGGAATATTCACCGTAATTCGCCAATTCCGAGGCACCGCCGAGATCGCAAATCGTATCGGAATATATAACCGATGCACCTGTTGAAATAATGGTATCTATTAGTGTCCGACATACATTTTTAGAGATCGATGAGAATTGAGGATCGCGAAGTATTTTTGGTAAGAAATTTCTTTTTTTTTTTTGCTGAACACTAATTTTTTTTTTCGCGATGCAAGAAAAAATCGGCACATTCGGAGAAAAAAGGAAAATTATCGGTAAATGAAGTTTTCAATGCTTTATAGGTATTTGTTTTCGTGAAAAAAATTCTTCACTTTCGACTGTTTTTTTAACAAACTTAAAGAAAAGAAAAATCCATCTTTAACGATTTTTTAAATTGTTTTCCAGTCGACTTTCGAATGATTAGTATTACTTCATTTTCTTCCACAAAACATCAATGAAAAACGCCTTTCGCGTTGTTTAAAATACTTTAATAGAATTCTAATTAATTTCTCTGTTATTTTGGATTATCGGTTTGATGGATGCGACATTTTTGTCGGTTTACTCGCTATTCTTGTTGAAAGGAATCGAGAAATTTAGACGCGATTGATCCACCGTTTGGTTAATTGAAGTTTTACCGCACAGCGATTATTCTAAGAATAGTTTTTTCTTTTTATTTTTTCTGCCGCTCACCTCCACCGGCAACCATCGTCCATATCCTTCCACTCGGATTAAGAATAGTCAATTTAAGACTCGCGCCGGATTTAGCGTCGAGATCAGCTATGTAAGCTTCTTCCGGATAAGCGTCGCGACCGAAGGGAGGCGGATAATCGATTTCTCCCCAATCGGGACGGCAGATAAAATCTGCTGTGGTGTCGAGTTTCGCCGCGAGATCCAATATGTAAATTGCCTCATCGGTAACAACCAACGGATTTATCTCCAAATATGTGAAGTAAAGATCCACGTAAAGTTTGTACAAAGCTTCGATGAATTTTGCGATAACACTGCAAAAAAAAAAAAGTTAATTAATTAATTTCTCACCAATGACCTTTTTTTTTTCGTCTAATCGATTAATTATGAAAAAAAAAAAAAAATTGTGTGTCCAATAGCGTTTTCTCAGAAAAATGTATGTAGAAACATCTTAAGTAGAGACATCGCATCAAAATCTCTAAAATCCACAAATTTAATTGAAAATTCTAAATTTGAAAGTCCGCATGAAACGTTTTTCGAAGAAACTTTACGTTTAAAAAACGCGCAAAAGATTTTTTTTACATATATAATGTATATATATATATATATCTTACGGTTTCTTGTCGTCTGCTACGTTTATCAGTAACTTTTCCGTTAGAGTCGAACTATCGGGTAAATCGGTGCCGACCGGCACCTCGAGTTTCAGCGCTTTAGCGTCAACATCGCCGATATCTACGCCGCCTTGATGATGAAACAGTATTGTGTCTGCTTTGCGATGAGAATAGATGCATACGTACGCTTCTTCTTCCTAAAAAAAAAAAAAAAAATCGATTATTATTAATTTTTATTTAAAAATTAATTATTTTATTAATTATTAAAATAATAATAATATTATTGCTATTATTTTTATTTTTTTTTATTAATTATTAATTTATTTTTTTTTTTCATTTTTTTTTTATTAACATTATAAGTATCAATTTTTTTTTTCGTATTACCGGCGCGTGAGGTACGAAAGGTTCGATGATAAAGTTCCTCAGTTTTCCAGTTGCCTTCTCGACTTTCTGCTCCTTATTCATGCGTTCCATTACCCATTCTTTGACGGTATCGAAATCGGCGTTAACTTTTATTAATCCGAGTTTTCCACGTCTCTTTATCAGTTGATCGGGTTTAACGACAAGTTTGTCGGTCCGTAGCCACGGATGATCGGCGACGATAGTCGTCCAATTGGTGTTCTCGTCGATAGCAACAAAGCGGCATTTCGCCGCATTGGTACCGATAACGAGTTTTCTGTTAATGAGATCTTTGCCGGTGGCCTCGCGTATCGCTTTGGCTGACATCTTTAAATCCTCGAGTGTCGGTTAATATCTAAAAAAATAACCGACAAACAGTGAGAACAACGATTGTCGACAATTTTGCGTTTAACTTTCATTTCTTTTGTTATCTTATCGATGCCACGGAGGCGGAGCGGCGGCGACAAATGTTTTCAACGTCTTCGCTGACGACTTTGTTAACTTCGCGAAGCACCGAACGCGTTTAACGCGAATTCGCCGTTAAATATCGATTTACGAAGTGTGCAATAAAATAAAAATCGAAAAACTTGAATATTCGCATTCGCAATCGCAGAATAACGAAGTTTCGTCTTTGGAAACATTTTTTTACGGTGCATAGATCGCGAGTTACGAGTGTTCGAGTGTATCGACCAATGAACGATACGCGACGGACGGCGCCAACGGTATTCGAGTTGTTTCATTGGTCGGAAACTTTGAACTCTCGTAACTCGAAGATTATACATCGTACGGAGTTTTTGCAAAGCAAAAATGTGTTTTTACGTATCGCGGAGCGAAATATGACTCTCATTTGCAGAATTTTTTTTTTTTTTTTTATCACCGCGAATCGCTTCGACTTCGTAAAAAAATCGGTCAACGCTATTAGAATATAAGTGTCTATTCGAGGGTCGAGAAGAGACAAACGTCTGATATACCGGGTGAAAACCGGTTTTTCGAAATCGTTCTGATATTACGATTTATACACGAGAGAGAGTTTTGTTATTAGTAAAAGCAATCCGACTGCATTCCAACGCCCGAAAATCACGACTATGTCTCGTGTATCGCGACGACAAGAGAAAGTTTCCAGCGTCTTTTTTATTATTTTTTTTCTCAGCTTTATCGATCGATACTTATCGCGATTTCGAGTGCGCGATCCTCAAAGATAAAATCGTCGGCCATTGTTCGGCGACTAATTGATTTCGCAAAGTCGACGTATGCATAGTTAGCGAAACGTGACTCGGAGAACGCGATCTATAAGATCGCAATTCCATTAAAAAAAAAAAAAAAAATGATACACTCATTTTTTGCTCGGAACTCCGTTTCCGAGCGATCGATGTTATCGGCGCATCGCACTGCCGCAGCATCAAAAAAAAAAAAAAAAAAAAAAAAAAAACAACACGAATCCTCTTTCGCGATCAACAAATTAAGAATTCTTGCGAACGATGATAATTGTGTCGAATAATCGTATCACGCTACGCTAACGCTAACGCTTTCCAATTGGAATCACGAGGCACTCGTGGTGCTCGCGCGCACTCCTGCGTATGCGGAATTCGCGACGAATGTAATTGACAAACTCGTACGTTGGATCGCACGATACGCGCGCGCGTCACCACGAGAGCTCAAGGTCAGCGTTTGTAGAAACACGAAAAAAAAAATTAAAAAAAAAAGGAACTCAGCATTCGAAGAGAAGAAATGGAAAAAAAAGAGATTCTTACGGATGTAATAATGCAACGAGGATCGTTGCGAGACGTCGCGATATCAGGGGTCAGTGAGCAACTTGTGTAATACACGGGAACGCAGGGGGACAGGTGCTGTATTATTGCGGAATAAACTTCGACGTCGTAGTTAGTCTGTTGCCGTCGAACAAAAGTTAATAAAAGTTCCGTGCGTCTCGTATCCTCTCACTTTCACCGGCTGTGTGCTCTCGCGAGACTTTCACGACGCCGCGACGAATGCAAAGCGTTAATTAATTAAATACGCGGCAACAGTCGATTCTATAGCTTCGTCGATATTTATCGAAATCACCATTTTCTTCGATCGGATAATAACGGAAATAATCGTAAAAATTCTCGCAAAAAAAAAAACGAAATATTAATAGAAAAAATAGTTATTACTCAGTATATCTCGAAATAATCATTACGAGTTATTATTATTTTTCATTAGTAACGCATTATCGTCGAATCGAGAAAAATCAATGAATACCGGGTGCACAGTTCACTGACCCCTCCCCCCCTCCCTTTTTCATGCTTTCAGTTCTCGAAGGCGGGAAATCGATGTTTTTTTAAACATCGATAACTTCGCGCGCGAAGTTTTTTTTTTCTTGTATTATTGCAAGTGACGCTAATTAATACACTTCGCGTAATATTTCTCGTATTGGTGAAAAAATTTCGAATCTCATCGATAATAATTTTACTACATTATTTACGCACTTCGATAATTGGGAATTGATAATTAACTGCTTGTCAAATATTGAAAAAAAAAAAAAAAATTTTTTATCACTTCGCGCGCTTCGCTCCTCGGTGTTTATTCAATAATAATAATGATGATGATAATACTGACAATAATAATAATAACAATAATAATAATAATAATAATAATGATTTAAATACCAATGATGTGAGATGAATAGAAGGCCGCGCGGGTAAAAAGGACGTTACTCGCGACACGGACGGAGGCCGACTGAGCGCTCATCGAATTGACAACGAGTTCTCATATGTAACTCTAACACGCGGTTCTCGCGCGATATATCCCACCAACATATCGTACGATATTCTTTCCGTCTCTGTCGCTCTCTTTCTCTCTTCCGCCTCCTTTTTATTTATTCTTCTATATATATATATATATATATATTTTTTTTTTTCTATTATCCATTGACGCGCCCGATAAACACGTTTCGTACTTTTCTCGCTAACGCGTGATTCTCACTTACGATTATAACGGTTTCGGCATTTACTTGTATTCGCGCAAATTTTGTAACCGCGATAAATGACAAACCGAAAAAACAATGCCGATTTCAACGAGTAACGAAAATTTTACGAGATTTTTCATCACCTTTTTTTTTTTTTATTCATTATCAGAAATGATAAGTATTTCGATAATTATTTTTAGTCATTAACGACGAGGGGACGATTTGTCGTTGTTACGAAAAAAAAATCGAAATAAACGAAAAAAATTATTATTCATTTTTTTTTTTTTTTTTTTGAAAAAAATTATTTTACTTTCGTATTTTTGATTGTGAAAAAAAATTATTTTCCACTTTTTTTTTTTGCCTCACGACGAGCCGGCGGAGAAGAGGGAACGCCGAGTATCGCGAGGATTAACTGCAATCTCTCGTAAATTTATCGAGTAACCGTTAACCCTTGCAAATACTTTGTACATAGGCAATGAATAATTTAGTATCACAAGTCACAATCGTGTGTTACTTCATAATTGATTCCGATTGATCGTGATTGCATGCGGTCAGTAGTCGGGAGAGGGGGGTGACGTATTAGAGTTCAAACTCCCCCCCTCCTCTCGTACCCTCGGTCATCGAGGTTCATGCAACCCCGTGATTGTTACGTGACACTCGGGCATTTGCTGGGCACGTGAATTTTTTTTTCTGTTCTTCTATCGGCACGTGTCGGCAGCCTGAACTTTCGTCGTAAAACTCGCGTTCGCGAAAAAAAAAAAATAAAAAATTTACTTTCAATAAGTTTCCATAGATTTTTCGTTCGACAAATTGTCCATTTTCTTTTTTTTTTCTTGTTAACCAAACTGAGACGTGGAAAAGCTGGTTGACGGGCTTCGAAATGAAAACGTGTTTGACGAACTTCGATAGCGAGACTAATTTCCATTGCGTCACCGACTCGAACTCTTGCGATCGCGTACGCGAGAGGGGAAGGGAAGGGGGGGGGGGGGGGAGGCGAACGGCAAACCGTGCGAGAAACTCGTGAGTTCATTAAAAATTTTAATTTTCAGTTATCTACGAATGTAAGCATTGGCTTTAAACTGTCCGCGTAATCGTGTTCAATTCACGACTCCGAAGACCTTTCGATTCTGTAAACATAACCGCGTAAATCCGTGCAGTTTTTTCTCGTCAATATTATTGATACCATCGGAAGATCTGCTACTATCAATATCGTGTACGGAATTTATAACGCGAAAAGCATTTGCCTCTTCGAGATTGAAACGAATTGAGCGGAAAAGAGATGGGAAACGACGAGAAGACGCGACTCTGACACATCGAAGAACATAACCTTGACCTCGACGCCGCGCTGCAGGGAAAGCGATAAGACAAATTCGTCACTTTCACATTCGGGAGCGAACGGGAAAAAGGTAAAAGTGGCCATCAAAAATTGGTGAAATTTAAACTGCACGCGCAGGTAAACAGGTCGAACGAAATAATAATGAAAAAAATCATTTCAATACTTCGATAAGTTGAGTTTTGCAACATTTCGCGACGTCCGTTTGTGAAAAAAAAAAATTTTTACCGACACTCGATAATTTTTTTTTTTTTCGTAAATTTTGTTGGAATAAATAGCGAAAAAAAGTATCAAGTTTCAAAATATCGAGTTTATTTTTACCAAAATATATTGCTATTGGTTTATTCGGAGAAAAAAAATGTTTAGAGATAAAAAACATCGGTAGCCTTTTGAATGCGATAGTAAAAATAGTTTTTTTTTCTCACCGATGACCCCCTTGAGGATATTCGTGACAAAGAGGCGACAGAGCAACGAAAAAGTTGAATGCACACTTCAATATGTGAAAGAGAAACGCAAGTGTGAGCGACAAAGCAACCGACGTCACGTGTCTTTCGCTCGAACTCGGAATAATCTCGCAAACTAAATCGCGGAATATTCGTAAAATTTTGACAGAAGAATGGTTCGTTTTTTTTTTTTTTTTTTTCATTCGGGTTACTAAAAAAAAAATTTCATTTTTTTTTTTCAAATTTTATTTTCGTTAACCGATTTTTGTTAAATTTTCGAGGAACGCGTTTGTACGATTAGTTAATAAAATTCATCGAATCATTCGGCGAAATTAGCATTAGCCGTTGTCACGACAAAACCACGTAACGGAACTTAGACTGTGTGCACCTTCAACGCTAGAGAGGCCTCGGCCTCGAAACGGGTCAAACAAATTCTTTTAGAGGAAAAAAAAAAAAAAAAAAAAAAACGAGGAAACGCCAACCACTTGTATAATTCTGTCCGTAATGGCAAACAGAAACGAGACTACAGCAACGCGCCTCATTATCTTTTACTTCGATGTAATAGTTAATAAACAATCTATCGATTTGTTATTTCATTTTTTTCCGCACATTGAGAAAATAATCTTTTTTTTACGATAAAACGACGATTCAGCCGATCGTGTCGTCAATATATTGTAACTTACGATAATAAGAGTATCGCACAACATTAGAGATATCGCAGGGGTAATACAGAGGCCGGGGATAATAGATGCGTAATGTTTTTCTTTCGAAGTATCGCGCGACTGCTTCCACGTTATTGCAAACTCGATGCTCAAGGCAAATTCTTCGAGAGCGAGAGTTGCGAAATCGGTCGAGCGTGAAGTAAACGTATGTGTGCTCAGCGTACACTACCGGGTTAACTATATACGTAACATTGTAATATCGCATTACTATTATTATTAAAATCGTGAATAACTTATCAGATACTAATCGACCGATTATCGTACACAATTTTTTTTATCAAATCATTCGCGAGTTTCAGAGGTTCGTAAAAAAAAAAAAGAATTTCGATAGATCGAAGAATCATCGATTTATTCGTATTTTCGGCTGCACGCTGGTTCCGAGAATCTACCGGATTTTTCCTCATTATTCAATATTTAATACGGAAACGAGCGTAAAAAAAAAAATGCCAGTACCGGCCTTCAATTATTCATGAGCGCAATGATCAATGCGTTACCGGTGACTCGTAAACAATTAACGCACGTGAAACTCTCTTTCGTGTTAACATTACTTCGTATATATGTCCGTATGAATTACTGTACAACTGAATTTCAATGGAATATTGAGATTAATATCTGTCTCTATGATATATTTGTATATATATACGTGTGAATGAACAATAAAAACAATTTAGAAATTTTCCTTTCGAAAGCTTCGTTGCCGGACGCCTCTCTCGCGCAATCAATGACGAACCGTTGGCAACAATAGGGAGCTATATTCGCGAATAGGTTATGTACGCTGGTAATATCAGCGATGTTTGCGAACTTCTTCACAGATAGCAATCATACCTCGCGATGCGAAATCGTTGACAAGTGGATCATTGATTTAAATCGCGAATGAATTAAAACTCATGCATTTGAGAACACCGACAATCGCGTCGTCGAAATTTTACGTGCGTCAGAAGGGTAGTTGAGAATTTTGCTCGTGAGCAAAAATTCGCGATCTCGAGAATATCATGCGGAATAAAATTCTCATCGTTCGAAATATACATCGAATTTTCGCGTAGAATAAATTTCTTTTTTTTTTCGTCATTCAGATAAATTGTGAATAAATAAACAATTCGACTCACGTATCCTTGCGGAGAATGTTTTCTTGTTTTTTTTTTTCCTTTCTATCGGAGAACCGACGGGATTATGGCCCTCCGGGGTTAAACGTATTCTCGGTCTGGAGAGTCAGCACAGCAACGTCGCTCAGTGTATCCGTCCGACACTGACGCACGCGCGGAAAAAACTGATTTTTGAAGCCGGGATGGTTCGCTACTCGCCCTCGAGCTTCTCAACTGAGCCGAAGAAATTCCCTAAATTTCGCATTATCGACCCCCGCGGGGGGGATACGAGCTGTCGACTCGCAGCATTGTCATTGGTCAATGTTTCGACGACTATGCATGACGATTTCGACTAACGAAACGAGAATCGAATTTTCGCACCGTCGCGATGTCGATCGATCGCGAAGAGCCGTATAATGGAAGAAAACATCGCCGCGGGACACGGGACTTTGAAATCGTCGGGATATGCCGACGTAGGGAATTAAATTTCTCTTGTATACTTACGAATTGCCTCGTGACGTCATAACGGTATACGTCACATCGTACGATATCGAATTATCTTACATTGAGCTATTGTACGCTCAAGGATCGAGCCATTCACCGCACGATACTTACTTTTCGCTGAGAATATTTTGTGAATGAAAAGAAATGAAAAAAAATAAGAAATTAATGAAATTTTTTTCGGGAGAAAATTTCATGGATCGGACACGAAAAAATTCAATGTTGTATTCATTTTATTTATTTACAAGAGGATAAACTATCTGTAGAATGTTTTAAGTATTGTTGAAAAATATTCGTTGGTCCGCCTTGCAAAACCATTTTTTTCTTTTTTGTGTAAGAAACGCGATGTAGATATTGCAAATGTGCCCCGTGTAGTAAAAATTCTCGTGTCGGCCGAAATCGTGGGATCCCTTCGGGAAAAAGGGTTGCAGTCGTTTTTTTTTTTTTTCTATAAGTCACTGAACAATCGTCAACTCGATGGCTTCGTCGTATATTTCATGAATAAAAAAAAAAACAAATAATTGTTAAATTATATTTAAATTATCTTTCAGTCATCCGAATCTTAATTTTTCGATGTATTTTAGATTATATCTTTTTCGCGGGTGTTTGAGAAATCGTAATTAAGATTGAAAAAAAAAAAAAATATATCGAGGAACGTGAGTAATAAATTAATCCTGTAACACTCGTGGAGATGAAAGCCATTCTTTGAAAATAATCTTCTCACTGAGCGTTAAAGGGTTAAATATCCTTTAACAATTTTTCGTTTTTTTTTTTTTTTTTTTTTTTTTCATATTTGCTGTCGATCAGTTATAAGTTATTTGCACTCCGCTGTCTGACTTCGATACGATATCGGGCGGTAAAATTGATAAAAGATATTAAAAAATTCAAACTCTTCCTTCGCGTTTCGCGATCGCGTCGTGAACGCTTTCGATAACGCTGTAGATATATGGACGTTCCATTGGATTGACTTTAAGCATCGATAGTATCAGATTCGCCATATCCTGAAATAAAATTACAAAAAAATACGATTAGGATAAATGAAAAGAGTTTTTTTTTTTGTTTGTAGAGTAAAACCTCAATTAACCGAGAAGAACGCATCAACCGGATAGCAGATTAACTGCGCATAGATTTTTTACTCCTTCCAACGCGTACGGCAATTAACGTGATGAAAATTAAATAGCGACCCTTTCAAAATTAGAAAAAAAAAAAAAAACAATCAGATGTAACGGATTTTTAGTAAACGATTTGCCGTTGAAAACTTCGTTACCGCTGATTTTTTTTTTTTTTACTTGCCGATTTTTCGTTTTTTTTTCTTTTTTCGGCTTTATGCCGATTTTTTTCGGGGATTCTACATAATAAAATCGTATTATGATGGATTTCGCATTATCCGAAGTTTTTAGGTATCCGTTCTGCTTTTCCGAGATAATCGAAGTTTTACTGTACTAAAGGTTACGAATTTACCTCGTCGTATGGTGTATTTGTGGGAAAAGTTACATTGGCGCTCATTACGGCGAGAGCAACGCTGTCGCCGCGTTCGTAAACGGCGTCGAACGGTGATTTGAAGTAACATAAAGCGTACAAAATGCAACCGAGAGCCTGAAAACGTAGAAACGATTGGAATTAATACACAAAAAAAAAGTATCAAATAATAATTACAAAAATCGATAAATTTCACGTTAAAAAAATCGATCGATTTTGCGTTAAAAATGTATCGACCGCTTTTAAAAATAATCGATCGATGTTCCGTTAAAAATTCGATAAGTTCGGAAAAAAAATGTATTCATTTTTCATTAAAAAATCGTCAATATTTCAACAAAAAAAAATCGATTTTACATAAAATTTTTTTAATGATTTTCTCACCCATATGTCTGTTCTCTCGTCAACCATGCAGTAACTCTCAACATTGAATAATTCCGGTGCTCTATAAGGCATGGAGCATCTTTCAGCCGCAACGTCTTGCAGCGTCTGCGCTGCTTGCGCTCCGTAAACTTTGACTCTCGCTGGTGCAACGGATCCTGCAATAGTAATTTTTCACTTATTCTGAATCTCATTTATAATTATAATTCCGAAAAAAAAAAAAAAAAAAAATTTTCTCACCTAAATCCATTATCACCGGTGTGTAACCATCTCCAAGTACAATATTTGCAGTTTTCAGATCCCTGTGAGCCAATGGCTCCGGTTTAACTTCGTGAAATGCCTTAACGCCTTCGCATATTTGCAAAAATATATGCAAAACCTCAAGCGGCGAGAAGTGATCGTTGTTTTTTGCGCGCCGCTCCAATTCGGTGGCCAAAGTTCCTTTCTGCAATTATTCTCTCCTTCGTTCATGAATTTTTTTTTTTTTTTTTTTTTCTCATCTATCGAAGGAAAATACAAATTTTGTGCGCTTCTGACGTTTCGACGAGAATTGATACGAAAACTTACATGATAATAGGGAAGAACAAGTAGTACTTCGCTGGTAGCGTTGACCACCGGATCTGCCGTTCCCTTGTGTGTAGAATCGATGCATTCAATCACATTGGGATGTTTCAACATGGAATGGTATTCTATCTCTTTGACCGCTAGTCTCTGGTCATCCAAACCGTGGCATACTATCTTTTTTATCGCGTACCTCTGGCGAGTCTGAATTTCTTCCACCAGAGATACTGTGCTGAAACCTCTGTTCGAAAAGACGAAAATATAATTTTCGTAAATTTTCGTAATGTTTCGATTATATTTCGAGATAATAGAACGATGTTCGGTGCCCTTGAAATTATCGATGTGTGAATAACGACGAAAACTCACGCGAATAACGCCCGTAAAAAGACCGTTTATTAAATTTAATGTTTATTTCGTTCGTTTACATATTGTTTAATATTATTGTTGGTAATAGAAAAATTAATTCGATTGGACTCACCCGTCGCCGAGATGCTCTCGAACAACGTATTTCCTCCCGTTCACAGTGATCGTTTCTTTGGCGCAAATACAACCCATTTTGAGAATCAAACTGAGACCAAGGCTATTCATACTTTGTGTTATCGCTCCGCGAATCGTCGGTTAAATAAATTATAATGTTTCAAAGTATAAACGTAAAATATAACGACTATACAAGTTGTTCGTAACTCAAGTCAATCGCACAAACGTCATTTTTGTGTCAACATTGCATGTTGAGGTTAAGGGGTTAAAACATCGCGGCGGCATCGTTTTTCGTAGATGGAGCTGTCGGCCAATCAGCTGTTGTGGCGTGTTAGCATCCAATAAATAAAAAAGTATCTGCGTCAAAAACAGAAATTCTTTTCTCGATCAAAATTTCAATATCTCACTGAAATAAAAATTTTAAAAATACAATGACTTCTCGAAGAATAAATCTGTTGCCTCTAAAGGGCCGGGAAATTGACTGTCCTCCCTGTGAACCTATTCCTAAAGGCAACAACCCTTGGCTGAGCCTATCGACTGGCATCAAAGTAAAATAAAAATAATCTACAAGCTCTCAGTCTATATGTATAAATCGCGTTGTTACCGGAAAATAAAATATTTTCTTTTTCCTTGCAAAACGAAATAGGCGACTTATTGGCTGGCATTCTTCGCGGTCAGTGCAATTTGCATTTTATTTCCGAACGATACCGAGAATGAAATCATCGACGATCAGTGGATGAATTTACGTGGCAGAATACAAACCGACGATCTTTATCGACTGTTCGATCCAAACGCGTATTCGCAGCAATAAAAGTTAATATGTTTTTTCGATAATTTAATTTCTATCTTGATAACAAATAATGCGGCGATCGAAATTTGTATCGAGCGGTCAACTCGGAGCCGTTGCCTTGACTCTGGTGGTAATTATCTGCGACGTTACTCAGTATGCCAGCTGACGCCGGCCACGAAAGTGGGCAGTGTCATCGGTGTCAAAAACATTAGTATCCTAACAAGTAATTCAAGTTAAAAAACCAATAAACATCGTAATATTTGGGAAGTGCGGAGCGCGGGATGGTTTTTTAAAGGATTAAGAATAACTTGTCACGATGTCCGTGGATAACGATTACTTCGAAGATTACGAGGATCAATTGCCTCAGGATCTCGAAGACGATGTCGTACAGGAGGTACTCAAGAGCGGTACGGATCTACGACAATATTCTCGACAGATCGAAAAAGAGCTCAAAGAAGTCGAAAACAAATCGATACAGGATTACATAAAGGAGAGTCAGAACATAGCGAGTCTGCACAATCAGATCGCGGCATGTGACAATATACTCGAGGTATGTGGAAACCATTACGTGTTTGTATTGCTTAGAGTGGTACTTGGAGTTATAGGTAAACTGTAGTAACTCTTTGATCGACGGGAATCAAACAATCAAAAAATTAAATATCCCTGAGGTGCTATTGTAATAACGAATAACTTCCTTAACGCCGCGTAAAAAAAAAATAAGTTTTGGAGTTCCTCGAAATTTCGCAATAATAAACACGAACATCGTCTGCATCATTTCTGCATAATGTTAAATTACTTTTCTTTGCCATTAATCATCATGAAAAGAATCATTAAAAATCGTAAATACATTTTTTGAACGAAATAGCGCGATGTATAATCATTTGCATAATCAAAAAAAATAAAAAATACCTCGCGAAATCTATCGAAATACGTGAGGCATACTTTTTTACTCTTTTTCGTGTTTTGTCCCATGGAACGCGATGGATATCTCGATTTTTTCGATATCTTATCGCGATGCAAAAACATCGTTTAAAAATATGGAAAAACGCAATATTTCGAAAAATGAGTCGAAATAAAAAAAAAATTTATGAAAATGGAGTAAAACGGTTTTTTCATTGCTGCGTGTGTCTCTCTATTATTATTATTATTATTATAAGAAAGTTTCAAACGTTAAAATTTTTTTTTTGCAGAGAATGGAGTCGATGCTTCTGGGTTTTCAAACGGATCTCGGAAGCATCAGCACAGAGATATTAAATCTTCAAAGAAAATCCGTGTCGATGAGTCAGCAGTTGTCGAATCGTCAAATGATACGCGGGCCGTTGAGCCAATTTATCGAGGATATGACGGTTTCCGAAGCTTTGATAAAGTACGTTAAAAAAATCGTAAATTAACGCCGAAAAACCGAAAAGTAACGTTCGATTGGCGTTTTTTACAGTGGAATAATGGAAATTCCGGTAACGGAGAAAGAATTTCTCGTACAACTGCAGATACTGAATCACAAGATAAGCTTCGTGAAGGAACAAAGTTTCAAAGAGGCAAAATCGTGTCTCGATGTAAAGGACATCGTCGACAAATTAAAAGTAAAAGCGATGTCGAAAATTCGTACGTATCTGTTGGAGCAGATATACAAATTTCGTAAACCAATGACGAACTATCAAGTGCCGCAAAACAATATGTTGAAATACAAATTTTTCTTCGAATTCGTTCTCGCGAACGAGAGAAACGTTGCGGAAGAAATATGCGGCGAATACGTCGATACGATGAGCAAAATTTATTACTCGTACTTCAAATCTTATTCTTCGCGACTCGCGAAACTTAAGGTAAAAGAATAAAATTGCATAAAAAAAAAATTTGCCGAATTTGCGTGAAAAAAATTAAAAAAAAAAAAATTTCACGTTTTTCTTTTTTTTTTTTTCGCAGTTCGAAGAAAGCGCCTCGAAAGACGATTTAATGGGAGTCGAGGATACCGCGGGACGTGGAATATTTCACAAAACTTCGTTGCGTCACAGAGGAACAGTTTTCTCGATCGGTACGCGAGGCGAAGTTCTCGGATCGCAACTCGAAGCGCCGATAATCGTTCCCCACACAGCGTCGAAGACCAGAGTAATCAAATTATTTCCATTTGCTTCATTAACACAATGTGATACTTCTGATTTTCCAAGTTTTATCCTTTTCCAAGGATTTTAAACCTTTGCCCACAGAATTAATCATATTTTTCATTATTTTTCTTCACAGTATCACTACGAAGCACTGTTCCGAAGCGAACAATACGCATTGGTCGATAACGCGTGCCGCGAGTATCTGTTTCTGACGGAATTCTTCAAAGTTCGCGGCGCTCAGGCAATGGATATATTCAATCAGGTAAAAAAAAAAAAAATAGAAAATCTTCAGCGTTCGTCACTAAAAAAAAAAAAAAAAAAGTTTCTCCACAATTTCTTTTTTTTATTTTCCGCACTTTTATTTTTCGCAGGTGATGGGCAGCACTCTGAGTTTAATGTTGAAAAATCTTCAACACTTCGTCGACGATTGCTACGACACGATCGCTCTGTTTCTCTGCGTTCATCTCGTGATGCGTTATCAAATGACTTGTCACAAGAGAGCTGTACCTGCGCTCGACAAATATTGGGATAATCTTACGTCGATTATCTGGCCGCGGTGCGTAAATTATTCCCGCGAATCGCTGCTTTTCCCAAAATTTCTTTACAACAAATTTTTGTTTTTTTTTTTTTTTCTTGATTTTCCTTACAGATTCGAAGGAGTCTTTGGACTGAATATTCAGAGTATAAAGGACTGCGATCCACTGAAATTCAACAAGGAAACCGGACCCCATTACGTTAGTAATAAAATAACTTAAAAGTGCAATTTTTTTTTTTTCAAATTGCAAAACAATGTTATTGCGAATCATTCGTGTGATCTTTGGTTGTTATTAACATTGTCGATTAATTTTCACAGATAACACGAAGATACGCAGAATTCAGTGCAGCGATGGTCGGCGTCGGTGAGGGTTTTCCATGCGAACGCGCGACGCAACTACTCGCGCAATTGCGCGAAGCCGTTCAGTGCTTTTTGCTACGTATGGCAGCGATATTTCCTCACAGAACGCAACAGCTTGTTTTCCTCATAAATAATTACGATCTCGTACTCGGCGTATTGATGGTAATGTCACAAAAAAAAAAAAAATTCGAAAAAAAAAATGTTTTTTTCGAAATTTTTTTTTTTTTTTTTCGATTGCTTCGTTTTTGATCGATGAAACATATTTAAAATCGTAATATTTTAGGAACGCACGAGAGACAATTCCAAGGAAGCGGAGAGTTTTCGCGAGCAACTGAACGCGCGATCGTCCGAATACGTCGAAGAAGTTCTCAGTCCGCATTTCGGCGGTATAATACAATTAGTCAAAGAATCGGAAGCTTTGATCGAAAAAGGTCTGCTGGACGATCTGAAGCGTCAGGAAAGCCGTTCTCTCGATCTCGTGCAGTCGTTTACCAACAATTGGAAACGTTCTCTCGAAGATATAAACGGCGAGGTATTGCGCTCCTTTCCGAATCTCGTACTCGGTGCTGCGCTCGTGCAGCGCGCGATGACTCAACTCGTTCAATATTATCATAGACTTCACAAAATATTGCCGGCGAACGCGCGCGTCCAATTAACGAACATACATCACATTATGGTGGAAATTAAAAAATATAAAACTAACTACTGAAACGGATGGATATTATTTATACTCCATAATTGTACTCTCATTCATTCCCATTTGACGAATCGAAATTTCGACACTTCAATTAATTTTTTTTTTTTATGATGATTCGTCCATTGATTGAAAACTCGTTAATGGATAAAGAAAATTGTATTTTATGAAATATTCAGGAAATATATTTCTTAAAGAAAAAAAATAAAAAATTATACGGAAAATAAAATTAATTTTTTTTTTTTTTCGTTTTTGAATTTAATTTATTTTTTGAGGGTTTTTCGGGATTTTTGTATAAAAAGTTTATATTTAAATGAAAATTTTTAGTGACTCACGTTATCATTCAATGGACGATTCACTCGATAAGGAAGAAAAATGAAAAAAAAAAACCAATAATAATCTGTACATTTGTTTATGTAAATTAATGAAGAATATACATAGATACTTTTAAAAACTAATTAAAGTCGTTGAACCATTTTTTTCGCATTTTTTTTTTCTATACAAAAATTTGAGTGAAACTCGTCTCGATATTTTTTTCTCTCGTTTGCTTGTCCGCAATATTTCTTTTATTTTTTTATTTATTTATTTTTTTTCACGTGCAACAATAGCACGCGATTGTTGATAAATTAGTAAATTGTTAGTCGAAGTTTTGCTCATCAATAGATGATAAAAATACAAAACTTTAATAAAGAACGAGAAAAATAATAATACCTTTTAGCAACTCCGCAATTATTTTTACAACTCTCGTCTATAGCGCCTATGGCATTTTTCGCGTTTAAACATTTCGTTTTTTCGTCTATAAGAACCACTTTTTTTTTTTTTGGCAGTTTAAATATCGTATCGTCGTTTTTAGATCTTCCAGCGTTGAGCTCAGAGAATGCCGTCTATCGCGTGTATCACTCCGTTCGTCGCTGGAACGTTGTGCGTTACTACTTGCGCCTCGTTCACTCGTACGCGTCCTGAAAAACGAGAAAAATAAGATTCACATATTTTGGAGGGAGAAAAAAAAATAAATAAAATTGCAAGGCGCAAATGTACCGCCGCGCAGGAGGGTGAAAAACCTCCACCCATCGACATCGCGTTCCGAGGAAAGAATTTATCGTCGAGGCGAATAAATAATTCGTTCCGAAGGGGCGAAAGGAAAACTATGAGATCGCAGACCCTTTCCACCTTCGCGGTAATAACGGCTTTACACGCCGCAAATGATACGTTCGCAACTTATACCGGAAGTGAAACTTCGTGTTTTACTTTTTTTTTTTCTTTTTTATCATTCGCGTACATTTGATATTTGATCGAAAGCGATTTAGACAAATTCCCCGTCAATTTATCGACGATTTACACCGCGCGCAACGCTACAAATACCCGGAGAACAGCCGATCGCAATATTAATATATAGGAGAACTTCCGCTTTGGCGAAACTATCAATTGAGATAAAATATAAAAAAAAAGAGAAAAAGAAAATGAAAAAAAATAGCCAATTGTCGAGATACATGTGGTACACGAGTACGAGTCTGAAATTCGTCGGACTTTGGCCCCTTTCGCGGGACCGATATGGAAAAGTATCGAATCTCAAAGAAACAGTTAATTTTTTTTATTTCGTTGTCGTCGCGTTTAGTATGATTGCGCAAGCGTTTCAAATGCTCGCGAATTGTTGGATTAATTACACGAATTTCGAAGCCGCTGCCGAGAGTATCGGCCCAATGGCAAGTGAATAAATAGATCGCAGTTTAGAATTTTTGACGATGAAAAAAAAAAAAAAAAAATTCTTCAAAAATCGAAAGTGGAGTTGTGAATACGTGAAATATGTGTTTGAAAAAGAAATTAATTATCAGTTTTTGATTTACGGCCGATAAAATAATAATAAAATAAATTCCCTTATCAATAGCCAATTTTTTGAATCGCTAATATATATATTTTTTTTAAACGTGAAAACTGGCGATTTATTTTTGCAAGTCAACGTTTCAAAATTGAAAATCACTGATTTCAAAAATTTGGAGTAATGAAAAAAAAAAAAAAAAATGTACGCAAATTTGGCAATTTTTGCTCAATTTTCTGACTTAAAAAAAAAATCAATTATCGAAGTATTGAAAATACAGATATCCGATTACTCATCGAAATTTATGAACCATTAGTGCATTACGCAGCGATCGATTAATTTACATCGTTTCATCGCCAAAATAACGTTTTTTCAGATGGCATTGGTAACTTCTTTCGGAAAAATGTGTATCTATCGTCGTCAACGAGGACGACTAACGCGTCTGGTAATTTCGTTGGAAAATTGTTTGCGCGAAGGACCATCCGGAGTACTTAATTATCTCGAGGCTTACGCGCGAATCGGTAGTCTCGCATGCGGTTCGTTGCTCGGCGTTTCATGGATTCTTACCGTTGGATATCTCAGCGCTCCGCTTATCGAGCGCCGAAGAAATTTACCATTCGTCTCTTGGTATCCGTTCGATTTCGAGAATTCTACGGTACTTTACACTTTGGCTTACAGTCACGAAGTCGTGTTAACGTGTCTCGGGTGCTGTACGATGTCCACGGAAATTACATTCGTATGGTTTATATGCCATTGCTGCGCGAAACTCAAAGATCTTCGCGAAAAACTCGTTAAATTTCGCGAAGAAAATAACAACGACGAGGCGACCAGCAATGTCGGATTAAAATTATCTTCCTTCGTGAAGATGCATTGCGATGTATTGAGGTTTGTAATCATTTTAGTTTAATTAGAAATTTTTATATTTTTTGGAATTTCAGCTTTTTTTTTTATGATTTTTATTTTTGATTTTAGAATTTTAGAATTTTCGATTTTTTTTTTAGAATTTTTTTTACTCTATTCGCGATTTTTCGCGCGTATTCTTTTCTCGCGTATGCGGAGTAAAAAAAAATATTGTAGTTTTCGTACAGAGAGATCGATGAGATAAATTCCGTCTACACGTACATTGTCATCGTACTGTTTCTCGCTGCTGTGATAGCAATTTGCTGCGCCGGTCTCCAAATCACCAGCGTAAGTTTAATTGTTCCGAAACTATTTAACAAAATACCTATTTTTTTGATGAAAAAAAAAGATCGATATCGGCTGTTGCACGTTGAATATTCGATCGCAATTACTATTTCACCGATAAAAGTTTATTATTATTGAGAATAATTGATAAATTTGTCTATTAGCATTTTTTTTTATCGATTTATTTTTTTATAAAGGACTCTGCGGCTTCGACAAGTTGGACGATACTATTTCTCGTACTTGCAATGTACTATGCTGAGCAATTGCTGTTTTATTATCTACCCGGCGAGATACTTGCGGGAGAGGCGAGTATTTTTCTCGGAATACAGTTAAACGCTAATTTTTCATTGTAATTTTGTTTTTTTTTGTTGTTTTTCAGTCAATGGCTATCGCTTTCGCCGCGTACGCCAGCGGCTGGGAATCTTTTCGTATCGAAGATCGACGGAGCGTCAATCTTATGATAATGCGCTCTCACGTGCCTCCGAGACTTCTAGTTGGACAACTGAGTCCCCTTCGGCTTGAGAATTATAGCGCTGTGAGTAAAAAAAAATGGAATATAAAATAAAAAAAATACGATTTCATAAAAGACGATAAGCGAATTTAGGATTCAAAATTTCGAAACTCCGAAAAAGCGCATTACGTTTCCTGAGGATATTTTTTTTTTTACTTAATTTCCTGAAAATCCGTAATATTTTTTGTATCGATGTACATTTTTTAAATTGAATTTCCCAATTTTGTACCTAAATTCCGGAAGTGCCGTAATGCTTCTTGTAATAATTTTAAAAAATGTCCTTAACTTCCCGAAGAGTCGTAAAATGTTTCAAGGAAACTTTCTCCGTTTTTTTACAAAATGCCCAGAATAGCCATAAAATTTCTTCTTTCCGCTTTCCATTCAAAATCTTTGCTAGAGATATTTTCGCATACCATTTTTTTTTAAATTTATTTTTTTCAATTTATCTTAACTTTTTTTTCAGTTCTTGACGACTACCGGATCGTATTTTACATCCATCCGCGCGGTAGCCGACGGCTGAAGACGACTTGTATATTACGAACGAAAAATACGATTGTTACGTTGTTAAAGTTGAATAGAAAATACTTTATAATGGACGACTCTGCATCGTGTATATGATACGGAACGATGGATGGGAAAAACCGTTTGAAAAATTGCGCTTCTTATTTATACTCGAAGAGCGCGTGCCGCGAGCCTCGAAGGCGCCTTTCCAATGCGCGTTTTTGTTTTCTCTTCTATTATTTTCTTCGTCGGTACCGACACGCCGACACTCACTCTTCAGCCCCATTACGGGTTCAACTGTTACGAGAGTTTCGATTTGCTTCCCGACAAATGACAAAATTGGTGTCATTTAGAACCGATTTTCGAGAAGTTTAGTTCGGCCGCCGAATCACGTCGAATTGTCAATTTCGAAAGAAACGTTCGCTTCGAATACCTAACGAAGAAATCTCGAAAAAAAAATGTAAAAAAAAGTATTAACTACAATAACAAAAAAAAAGTAACAATTTTAAAACCCGGAATCGGCCTGAAAAATCAACTTTCATCCTCTTCTCTTCTATTTTTCTTTTTTTTTTTTTTTACGCGATGTTTAACTTACCGCCGTTTTTATGGATGCTAATCGTCGTCTGAGGTCTCAGCGTGTCTCGTTGATGATAATACCTCATTCCACCGGTGTACAATGTCGTCGGTATAACGTGCCGAGAAATAATATCTTTGGCAGCCTCCGGGCCATCAGTTTCGCTCCAAACGGCTCTTCCGTTTTGCGTTGCGGCATTAGCGAAAGCCGCGTCGGTCGGTGCGAAGACCGTGAATGTTTTCGTACCTTTGCGCACAGAAAGAAGCAAAGAAATTGCGAAACATTAATGAAATATTTCTTCCTCAGAATCGAAGCCATTTACTTAGACTCTCGTTAAAGTTAATTTTCTTTTTTTTTTCTTTTTTTCTTCGTCTTTTTTTTTCTTTTCCTTTGCATAAACTTTGGCGTTCTACTTTCACCGTGAAGCATACGTATCGTTTCAGTTGAATAATAACAATGATAATGTTAATGGGATAAGTGGAACTGTCGAATTAACGACAGAAACAGCTTATTTTCCTCGTAGCGAAGATAATAATCCGACCGGTGTGCGGGCGTCGGGAGTCGAACAATAGGGGAAGTCGAACAATTTGGCAAAACTCACCGGCGAGCGTTTCCTCGAGTCCTGAGGCGTGCAGAATCTTCAGAAATGTACTGAAACGCCTTTCCCGATCGGCTTGAAGCGTCTGCGAGAGATCGCCGACCGGTAAGGGAAACATTACCCTGTCGATCGCGTGCGCGATCCCCTGAGGAATTTCGATGTCTCGTTTGTTAGGCGCGACTTTTGCGCCATTTATCGTTGTGACCTTAAAATACATTTTTTTATCAATTTCTATTACTTTTATTGGTAAAATCGGTAGAATTTTGAATATAAAGAACGATATCGGACCTTAACGTCGTTCCATTCGTGATCGTGCATATCGTAAACGTTAACACGCAACTGAGTGCCGGCGAGACTAACGCCGGTCATCTCATCCTGAAGCGAATCGATTCTGAAAGCTCCGGGAATTACGTGGTGAAGCAATAGCTGTAAGGAACACATTTTCGTCGTTTCAAGGTTCGGAAAATCATTTATTTGACGCGCGAAAGAGTAGTTTAAGGAGATATTAAAAGTATATCTGCGATAAAAAAAAAAAAAAAAAAAAAAAAAAGCTTCTGGAGAGTGGAAATGAAGGATATGTTGGATACGCAATAGTAACATCGAAATATGGAGCGCTAAGAAATTCTGTGCCTTAAATGTATCGCATATATATCGTTTATACATATCGGAGATAAATTTCACGATATATAGGATATGTGTATCGGATACACGAGCGGCAAGAAGTTTTGCTGTAAAATTGCGATTAACCGCGAGCTGTTTAACCGGACAACGGATTATCCTTAACTACATTTCTTCACTCCTTCCAACGCGTGCAGCAAGTAGGCTAATGATAATTTCACGACCGACACATTGATAATTCAAAAAACGATGGAAAATCGATTTAAATATCAATTATGTTAAATATCGCGGAGCGAAAAACGAAAAACGGCCAAAAGTAAAGAATTATTATAGAAAACGGTTTCTAAAGTATCGAAAACTTTTTTTTCTCCGAATTCATTTTTTTTTATACTCCGAAAAATAAAATTTGTCTTATAATCGATTTCCGATGATCCGCGAGATACGACGATACCGTTTGCTTCGAATAATTGAAATTGCAGCTTTGATTCTGTATATATCTCGTGAATATCCTTTTTCCCATTAATTTAGAATGTCTGCAGAGTCGAAAGTTAAGATAAAAGATATCTAATTTTTTTCCGAAGGATAACTAACAGAAATGTCGAAATAGGAGTCCGAAGTATGGATAACGAATGTCGAGAAACATTCGGAAAGATGGATAAAGGATATCCGATAAGGATAATGAAGGAGAAGATAAATAATCATTGCAAAAGCCGAAGCTGATTGCCGTGAATTTAACTTACGCCACTCAGAAGCCGAGGATTTTCACGAAACTTTTGTTCAGCCTTCTCGGGGCCGCCGAGCTGAACGAGAAGCGTCCTGAATGCCTTGTCGGTCGGTACGAATATCGTATAAGGACCTGAAATAAATTTTTTTCACATTCAGCATCGTTAAGAATCGAAGAAAATAATCTCATCGTCTTGATAATCACTTCGACAATCGAATAAATATGATGAGTCCATAAAAAAAATCGATGCCATCTGCGATATATCGTTCATTATCACAGGCAAACGATCGAAACTTTCTCACGGAACCAATTCGCTCTCTCGGGACGCTACACAATTGTGTTGCAACGTTCGTTCGATGTTTACAAAGTATAATTTTTGCTTTATTTTCCATTAATGCTTAGCGCCCGTAGTAAAAGTTTGTCGAACGTGAGAAACGCGAAGAATCGATGTATTGTATTTTTTTTTTTTTTTTTTTTTTTTTTTAATGCGATTCATGCGGTTAATGTAAAGTATAACTTACCGGTTTCATTGAGAACGTTATCCAAACCCGATTGCCGGAGATATTTAGCCATAGCGTAGAGTCCCTCGCGTCTCAACAAATTCGTCATTCCTTCCTGTGGACCAATGGAATTCGGCGTACTGCCGTCCAAGAAACTCGAAGTCGTCGTACCGATGTTGAATTCGTCGAGAATCAAATTTTCGGATGCTGCGCCCGAAGTTCCGGTGTAAGTTGTGCCGGAAGCTGCGCCCGATGTTCCGCTGTAAGTTGTGCCGGAAGCTGCGACAGCGGAACCGCTGTATGTTGAGGCGGAAGTTCTCGTTGAACCGCTTGGATTGTTCGATGTAAAGTGGACGTAAGACGAAGGCGATTGCGGCGGGAAAAATGTCGTTGAATAAGTCGGTGCGCTTGTCGTGCTGAATATTTCGATCATTGGGGACATCGTGAAGACTGCTGGATCGCGAGGGGTACTGGAAATTGTGTATCTCGACGACGTATCCTCGTAACGGGAACTCGGGGAACTCGCTGTTGTGTATCTCGACGATGTATCCTCGTAACGCGAACTCTGGGAATTCGGAGTCGTGTATCTCGAAGATGTGTCTTCGTAATGGGAACTCTGGGAATTCGGAGTCGTGAATCTCGAAGATGTGTCTTCGTAACGGGAACTCTGGGAATTTGGAGACGTAAATCTCGAAGATGTGTCTTCGTAACGCGAACTCTGGGAATTTGGAGTCGTGTATCGCGAGGACGTGTCCTCGTAACGCGAACTCTGGGAGTTCGGAGTCGTGTATCGCGAGGACGTGTCTTCGTATCGCGAACTCTGGGAGTTCGGAGTCGTGTATCGCGAGGACGTGTCTTCGTATCGCGAACTCTGGGAATTCGGAGTCGTGTATCGCGAGGACGTGTCCTCGTATCGCGAACTCTGGGAATTCGGAGTCGTGTATCGCGAGGACGTGTCCTCGTATCGCGAACTCTGGGAATTCGGAGTCGTGTATCTCGACGATGTATCCTGATAACGAGAACTCGGATTCCTTGGTGTACTCGACGGTTGGAAGTTTGACAATGAATTATATATATGAGAACTCGTTGTCGATGCGGAGGTCACATAGTTGTCGGGTTGCGATACCGCGTTCGGCGACACGGTAACGTAAGGGAAAAATTCACCGGATAATGAGCTGAAATTATGCGATGATTAATGTTAGAAATTGTTGACATTCAATGATATTGATTTTCTGTAGAAATTAATTTTTAATGTTTAAGGGGAATGTATCGCTACAGTCCCAGCGACAGTGAGATTCCGAGCGAATTTCTAATAAAAATCCGAAAAAAATCAACTATACAAAAGATTCTGAAAAGATTAATTTTGTACAATAATAATAATGGCAAAAATTTATTAACAAATTAGTAAAAAAAAAATTATTCAAAAAATCGTTCGGTAACCCAAATTTTCTTTTCCCAGAAATTGATCCGTTAATTTTTCGGAATACATGTACATTTTTTTCGAATTTTTTTTAATCTGTAAGATAATTTTTTTTTCAGATATTTATCCCATCGGGAAATCTTCAAAAATCTCTCCAAATCTCCCCTTCGGCAGGAAATGTAGAATACCCGGTAATAAATGTCTGGAAATCCGACAAAAAAAAAAAAAAAAAAATTCAGCGAATTTTGGGTCAAAACTTAATACTAATTCTTACGTTTCCCTGTCCTTGGAAGTCGATGGAATTCCAGTATACTTTAGAGTAGTCGGTCTAAAAGTGGTCGGTGTAGTCGGCCGCGTGCCTTCGGTACTTTTCGCGCTGCTAACAACGGTGGTATCGGTGTTGCTGACGACATTAAGATTCGAAGCCGCGGAGTTTAGTGCGGCAGAATTTCTCGGTGGTAACTTCAGTTCACCTTTCTTGATTCGTTCAACGATCGAATCGACATCAGCGCCATTTTCTTTGCCACCATTACCCTTGACGCCCTGAACCTTGTAACTTCCGTCCGCCTGTTCCTCCAAAACGACGAAAGTAACTTTTTTTCCGGGTTGATTTTGGATCGGTGATTTGCCGACGTCCTCCAACTTCCCATCGTCTTTGTGTCTCAAGACCTCAAAATCAGCGCCGGGCGGTAGAACGCCTTTCGTCAATTCGTCAAGAATCGATTTGGCCGGTCTGATGGTCGTCGTTGATGGTGACGATTCCAGCGCTTGCGTTACCGTTTGAAATTGACTCGCGCCATCGTTAGGAACGATAGACGAAAGTCCATTGGGCGCCTGAATGACCTGAAGCTTTTTGCCATTCGGCAAAACGAGATCTCGTGTCGTAACGTTTCTCGTCTGATCCTCGCCGCTCTGGGAGAGCGCGAGTTTCAGTTGTTTCAAGAGAACATCCCTTTCGGATGCGGCTGACGAAGCCGTCGACGCGCTCGACGAGTATTGACTCGACTTGTCTTTCGTCGCGGTATTCGGCTTTTCCGTCTGATAAATGATCTTTATCTGCGGCTTATTCTTGCCGGTTGCGGCCAGCAATTGGGGTTGTTGCGCCTGAATAAGCGATAAAAGATCTTTAGGTATATCCTGTCCGCTGCCGAATTCCTCAACGTGTTCCTCGCGATGTTTCGCGGTCGTTTTAGGAATGGCGATCGTTGATGGTTTGGTGGTCGTTGTAGTGAACTTTTTCTGATGGGTCGCTATCGCTTTGAGAAAAAGATCGCTCTCCGCCGGTGTTATTCGTCGGGCAGTTGGTGAGGACAATAGGAGAGGCGAAGAGGTCGAAGTAACGTAGGATACGGGTCTCGATGTTGAAGGAAGCGCTGTGGAAGTTGGACGGGCCGTTGATGTCAATTGGGCGATCTGTTGGAGTCGCAATAATTCCTGTTGGCGTTTTATTTCCGCCTGTTCGGCGATCAACTGCTCCCGTTGTTTCTTCAAAAGTTCCAATTGCCTTTGCTTCTCGTAGTACTCGTCCAGCTGCAACTTTGGCTGCTGATCGAAGATGTTTTGGAAGCTTCCGAATTGCTGATTGCTAAGAGTCGACGGGAATTGCTGTGGTCGCAACTGCGGTTGGTATCTCTGACTCTGCGCGGTCTGAAGGAACGGTCGCGTGTCGGCTTTCTGTTGCTGCTGTTGTTGTTGCTGCTGCTGCTGCTGCTTTAGACGATCGACGCGATACTTTGCTAACGACGAGAAACCCGATTGCTCGGTGACCTCGGAACTCTTCGAGGATATTTGACGACTCAAACCCGGAAATGAGATCAATTGGGAGGCCGATATATCTTGATGCGGAAGATTGTAACGTCTCTGATGTTGCTGAACATCGCTTAGTATCTGTTGTTGTTGCGAATTCGAGAGACGAGGACGCTGGTCGGGCGGTAGTCGTGACTGGAACTGTTGAAGAGCAATTCTCTTCTTAAGCAACACGTAGACGGTCTTTTTTTTTTATTTATTTTTTTTTAGCTTTTTTGTTTCATGTTTTTGAAGAATTTCTTTGTTAATTGCCGTCTTCTGGATTAATTAAGCGTGTAATATTAATGTTAGTACGCGAAATTTCATGCAGATCACGATACTCCGAAGCAATTAGACGGCAGTCATTATAATTCCGGGGTGTTTCGCGAACTTAGGAGACACAGAATTGAATTATGAGTATTGCGCAAAGGTGAGTACTACGATTCTTGTGGAATCATCATTTCCGGGATAAACGAAAGCAAATGAGCGGCAATTCGTTCGAATGGAATTTAATAGCTATCGAGAATACATTTTTTTTCTCTCTTTTCTTTTTTCTTTCCATATACCGAAACGTTGAAATATCTAATTTCAATAATGCAACGTCTTTGTTGCGAAGCGTATAAAAGTGCGACGATGTTCGAGATAAATGGCAGTAAACTCGCGGAACGTTCCGTTTCAGACACGAGACCAACCGAGAGAATTATAACAGTGGTTTTCTCTTGGACGCTATTGAAATTGTCGACTCGTCGTGGCGGTAGCGTGAAATTCATATCTAAACTGCGTGGCGCTTTTACGGAGCGATTCTAAAGTCGCTGTTAGGCTTTCCTCGACTCCATCAAATTTAAAAGGCAAAAATTCGTATAAAAAATACACAAATTTTTGCTTCTCAAATTCATTTTATAAATTTAGATTTACGTTAAAAAAAAAAAGAGAAAATTCGTTTTTTTAAATCGCTATTCGGATTTCTCGATCGTAAATGTAAAAGGAAATTTAAAAAGCGTAAAATTGTGTATCTTTTTTCATAAATTTTTGCAGATAATAAAAAAATAAAAAATGTTATGCTTCACGCAAATTTTTCTTAAAAAAAAAAAAAAAAAAAAAAAAAACAAAAGAATTTCTTTTTTCCTCCGTTTAAAGTTTCGAAATATCTTACATTCCTCACGCCAACAGCTCGAAGCTTGGAAACCACTTTTCTTTTTTTCATTTTAATTTAAATCAATGCCCGAACCAAGGAAGTTATCATCTCGATTGCGAGTGCATATCGTTCATAAGATGCCTCATTAGTCATCACGAGCTCCTCGATATACATATAACGTTGCGTAACTTCTCGAGGTACGCGAAGTTCTCGCTAACATCAAAGTGGAAAGCTGGCCACTTAGATTGTAGCCGCCAAGTAGGCTGAATCAAACTGCTCCCCTCGTGCGTGATATTGAGTTCGTATTACAGTCGAGAATAATTGCCCGCAAACGCGATTTAATGAATAACATCCTGGAATATGAAATACTTTGCGGAATATGCGTTCATTTTTTTTCTAATCTATTTACATAGGTGGTGAGAACGATAGACGGAATAAAAGGAAGTAAAAGTTATATACATAGTGGCCATTTCTTTTTTTTTTCCTTTCGCAATCGATTGCATCGACGCCGAGTCCGTAAAAAAACGATTATAGAATATTTTCGATTTTTCGATGCTAAATACGCGCAATTTTTCATTTTTTTTTCCCATCAATTTTCGACTCAGTTGTCCGCTGTTCCATTTTTTTCGCGTTTATTCAATTCTCGCGGACCTTTCTCGCGGCATTTCGACGTGGATAATTGGCGAGTGAGAGCCTTAAAGGCCCCCGGGGGGCTAACATAGCGGTAGCCACAGGTGAAGTCTCGGGACACAGAATTCTCAGACGAAAGAGATTCACTTTTACCCGGGTGCAGGAGCGCTCGCCTCGCCGGTCATCGTCGCGTTCCCGCTACTCCCCTCACTCGCCCCTCGCTGCTGTTCGTATGTATGTGGCAATACCTTTCGTTTTATTTTTAAGTGAAAGGATGACCGGCACTGCCGTGAGCCACGATGCCGGTTCGAGACTTTAGAATGTGTTTAGATTATCGGATTTGCGGTGGTATACACCGCGGAGAAGATGACCGGCGAACGCGAGTACACGAGAAAAACGTTGGCGCAGAGGCGAGCGGCGCACTCGTTAAACTTTCAGAGAGCAGAGACTGACTTTCTTCAATTCCAATCTCTCGAGAGGCCTTCGCTCGAGGAAAGGACTGTGGATAATCCTTCTACATATATATATATATGTGTAAAATAAAATACATACGTGTGTACGTGCGATGGGAACCCATTTTTTTTTTGTTTGCCATGCGGCGCCACACGACCGGTAAATTGATGGCCAATTTTGCGTTATTCGTCGTTTCAAGAAGCCACTTTTACTTATTGGTCATCTGAATATCGTTTATGAAGTTATGACGTATATTGAGACTCGTGTGACGAAAGACACGGGGGTTTCTACCGTTTATGGAGGTGCGGATGATGTAAAAGACGACTTGGGGATTGAAGTATCGCATGTACGCGATACGTGATAAAATTATCTCGTCGTCGTGTGGTCCTGACATCGAGAACCGAGTAATTTGTAATCTTCCGTTGGAAAAAACCCAGTGATCGATGTAAATTGCGTCCCCGATGTTTGGCACGCGAATCAATTACCGATCGCTACTCCTCTTGGAGTCGATAAAATTTTATTTTTTTCGCACTATGCGCGATGATGCTACCAGCTTTATATACTTATTTTATTGTAAGGAAGTTTCGTATTTTTACGTTGACCCAATTTTTTTTTATTTTGTGTCTAAGAGTTCGATGACACAATATTACGTAACATTTTCCGGTTTTTTCTTTCTTTTTTTAAATCGGAATAATTCTCTTCTACAAATATTAAGTAAAATGGATTAAAATTATTAAAATTTTATTATTATTATTTATTATTTATTTATAGAGGATTTTTTAAGGTTCAACGAAATTTTTCGAAAATTTCCAGATTTCCCAATTTTTCACAACCGTCGAACATCGATATTTTTTTTTTTATAAAAATCGGATTAATTCTCTACAACAAATATTAAGTAAAATGGATTAAAATGATTAAAATTTTATTATTATTATTTATTATTTATTTATAGAGGATTTTTTAAGGTTCAACGAAATTTCTCGAAAATTTCCCGATTTCCCGACTTCTCACAATCGTCGACCATCGATCTTTTTTTTTTTTTTTTAAGTTTACCAAACTGCGCAAAAATGATTACCAGTTTTTATTTGCAGATCGAGTCTCGTTAAGGTTATGCAAAACTTGAATCAGCTACCGGTTGGATCTCATTTTTGACAAATTGGTTGACTCTTAAACCCCCCGTTGCCACTCGTCCGTAGGCGGCAGAGATATTAATTTCTACTTCTCCACGGGGGCTCTTGACCCAAATACGAAAAACCTACGCATCCTCCTTAAATTTCTCTACTCATCTCTTTAATGATAAAATTTGTTATTTTTTCATTTTTATTTTTTTTTATTTTTTTTTTTTTTAAGATATTGTTATAGTGTCACCGATATTCTTTACACTTTATAGTGTGAAAATAGCGGAAGAGCGATAAATAAACTCGGAGCCGGAAATACGATGGCACACTACACGCTGTGAGGCGCGATCGGCGCTCATTCGTTTATTCGTCGTCGGAGAAACTGCTTTCAGGGGTCAACGGGAAGAGGACTTTCGGTTTCACTTGACGGTATAAACGAGTAAGAAAGCAGCTTCGCTGGGATTTTGTTGTTGTCGTTGTTGGCGTTCGACGCGAATGGTTAAAGGGAAATGGGATGTTCGTTCCGAAGATTCCTCTTGCAGGTAACAAGCGAGAGAAGACGCCGGGAATCGAACGGAGAGCAGATGGTTCAATGGACTGCATACCGCGGAGCCGGTAGTCGCGCGTGGGATCGTAATCGTTAAGACCGGATGGAGCCACGTGGAGAAAGTAAATCGGCTGGTCGCGAGGGCACATCCTTCACCTTCGCCGAGACGAGACCATTGTCGCCGGCAATCGCGGGCTTTTTTACGCGTTACGACCTCAAAACTTGTAAAAATATCGCTCTCCCGTACTTTTGTAATACATTTTTTTTTAAAATCCTGCGACTGAAAATGCGCATCGAAGCATTGCTTTGCATAATTTTTTACAGAAAGCATAGTTCCGGAGTTACGACTGCGTTACGTATCACTGCTTTTCTTTTTCTTTTTCTTTTTTTTTCACAGTGATCTCATTGGTTGATTACTTCGGCAACTCAATTTTAGAAAACAATGCGTCACACGACGCTTTTCCAGAGGGAAAGTTTGGTCGGTCTGCACATCTCGAATATAAGTTTAAACGGCTTTTTCTTTACGATTTTTTCATCTGCGTTTTCGGGTCCGCGAATTTCCTCGGCAAGGGAACAAAAAATATTACGAAATGTGATTTTCGAATGAAAATTAATAAGGAAGCAATGTAAAAAAAAATTATTTCGAGATTTTTTTTTTTTTTTCGTGGAATTGTTGTTATTTAATCGAGAAAAGGGGTTTTTATGCGAGAAAATTGACGACTCATTTTTTTTTTTTTTTTTTTTTCGGAATTGAACAACTCGCTTATTTATATCAGCCGAGTGCATTCCATATTCATTAGAGCAGAAGCCGTGCGAGCAGATTGCGCTTACGATTGAATGGAAATAAGTGTCTTCCTCGTTGTTCGCTTATGGAGCGTATAATCAAAGGAGAAGTCCGTCTCTCTTTCGCTCGCAAAGACTCATTCGCGCGCCTTATGAAACGAAGAGAAAAGATTCCTCCTCGTCGAGATGCACGGACGTTATTTAGAATTTACGGGAGGAAAGAAGCAAAAAAAAAAAAAAAGACCGACGCATACACGTGTCGACACATATTTGGTTTCGCGTTTACACTCGTTAATTATTACTCGTTATAACAGTTCCCCTTTAGAGAGCGAAACTCGTACGAACGCCTGAGTAATAACTCTTCGCAATCATCTTTAAGGCTTCGAAGTATTTCTTAAGCCCATATGACAATTATTACTTTTGAAACAACGATAAAAAAAAAAAAAAAATCATTCATCAATGTGCAAATAATTATTACCGACAGTCTTCCCAAAAATTCGGGTTTTATGAATGTAACAATACTGTCAATACGTCGTTTAGCCTTTTTTTTTTTTTTTTCGTTGAATATTTTTTATCGAATGCCCACCGGCAACGATTCGGTAGTCGAACAAAAGATCGTAAATTCCGTTGAAATGCGGTCTATAATAATTGGTTACAAAAGTCCAAACGTTTGTCTACAATTCCGGGTAATAATTCGAAAGGAGGAAAAAATTGTGTCGCGCGGAGCTAATTGTCTCCGTTTTGACGAGAAGCGTAAAGTCGGAAGGGGCATTGAAGCGGATGGCCAATGGTTGATCAGTTCTACTTGTGCGATTGACATAAAAATCGATCTATTGAATATAAATTGTGGTATGTATAGGATATTTACTTCGCGAAATCCCACACTCGTCATGATCTCCTTTCACTCTCGTCCCGCGCGCCTCTCCTGCGCGAAAGAGGGACTCGAGAGGTTTGTGAGAAAATCGCAACTTCACTTAACTCGGCTTCAACGTTTCTCTGCGTTCTATGCATTACATGGTTTGTTTTTTTTTTCCTTTTTACGAGAGAGGAACGTTTGTACACTCATAAATCGCGGCAAGAATGCATCTCGTTAAGATTAAATGGTAAAATCGTAAGCGATGCAACGAAGACGAAGAGACGTTCGTATCGCACGAATGACTTCCGATTCTTCCGCAAACTTTTCCTATTCGACAGGCAAATACTTTTACTTGAAAACGAATTTGAATTGAAGCAGAAAATCAGTTTGAAGTTCCATTTGAAAATTCGGGAGAATACGGCGTAAAGAAAATTACGAAAAAAATTCGAAAGCTATTTTTTTGCGAAAAAAAACGAAAAAACGAAAACAGATTTCATAAGTTACTTCTCGGAATCCGGAAATAAATGAAGAAATAATGAATAAATTGAGTTAAAAAATAATAAAAATGCAACGCGGAAGAGAAAAACACATAGATTTTTCGATTTTTTTTATTTTTTGTGATAAAATACGTTGATAAAAACATAAAAATAGATTTCTTGCAATTTGGAGACGAAGAAAGAAATTAAAAAATCAATCGAATTAAAAATAAACGAAACGCAACAGAAAAAATCAACACGCGTAGATTTTTCGAAAAAAAAAAAAAAATCTGTTTTTTTTTATATAAAAAAACGTAATAAACGAGTTGAAAAAATATTTTTCTCGTGATTCCGGTGGTGAATAAAAAAATCGTCGCCTTGTCCTCTCGCGCGCGAGAGCGCAACAATGTTTTCTCCTTTCTACGATTTTTCGCATGACGTTTTTTTTTTCCCAGCGTTACATGTTTCCGTCGCCTTTCGGTTCATTCATCGCGCCGTAAAGAATTAAACTGCTCCCATCGCGAATTCCCGGAACGATTATTACATCCGAACTTCTTGTATCCCAATTGCGACACACAATATAACTAAGAATTATCAACAAAAATTAACAACCGGAAATACCCGGATACCCGTGAAGCGGAAAGCTTCAACGATCTCTCAATTTAACGTACAATTGCTTCGCCGCGGTATAACCGGAAATCTCGTGTCGCGATAGCTATATCTTCATTTTTAGATCTACAATATCCGCTTTATTTCGCTCCCTAAGTCTCTCCCTCGGGGCCTTTCTTTTCTCTTCAAAGTACCTACTAATATTACTACTCTGCGCAAAGTTGTAATACCGCTTATTAACATTTTCGGCTCTCACGCTTTCCGGTTCCTGGTACCGTCAATGCCGATTCGCGGGATATCCGGGGAACACTTTCGTATTAATTTGTAGACGCGTATCTCGCGCTTCCGGAATAACCGAAATAAACGAAATAAAAAAATAATGGAAATTAAATTAAATTGGATTTACATATCGTCTACTCATTTGTTTTTTATCAGCGTTTCCAAAGATATTTTATGATAAAGTTAGTTATTTAATTTTTAGCTTTTTGATAGAGCGATTTTTATAAAAGCCGATTAAAAAAAATGAGGAATCGACGCGTAGATTTCATTTGCATTTTTTTTTTTTTTTTGTGATTCGATCCAATCATCAATATGACGCGAAAAAATTGCAGGGATTATCGTGAATTTCGATATTTTTGATCGTTAGCCAAAATTAAAAAAAAATATTATTTTCCGGATTACACTGAAATTTCAAAGATAAAAATTTTCTCGAATTATAGTCGTTTAAATTGACGCTTCGATGTCTCTGTTGAAAATTGAAACGTTACAGTCATCGTGCAGTCGTCAGTGGATACAGTGGTGAATTACAACGTCGGGGGTTCCGAAATTGGCAGCTTAATTGTTGCGGAAGATCGTATAAATTAGATACCGTCGACATTTTTGTTCGTCGCGTTATTAAAATTTTGTAATAAACTAACAATTACGCGATTTCGGTTGCGTTGGCGCTTTCGCGGTTTCCTTGGGTGGGTCTATCTCGTTAATATAACGAATAATTCTGATTGGCTATTTAAAAGTGATTTCGGAGTTTCGATATATTTATCTCGCATTTCGATATATCTAACCGTTTTTTTTTTACAACAAGTTTTCAGTGAAAAATTCGAAAAATCCGAACCCAATAGTAAGGTGTTCGAGATACTGAGGTGTTATTATTATTGTTTTGTATATACAGGTGGAATAATCGACTTTATATAGTGTGAAATGTGTAGGAAAGTAGCTGCGGCATATTCACCCACTGACTGAATGACTCTTAACCCTCCCTATTCAATTTTCCTTCCGTCTTACATCGTCCGCAACGGCTAACGGCTCCTCTGACCTCTTTTAATACCATATCTCATCCTCTAATTGCCGGATTTCTCTTCATCCCGTTTGAATCGAGGATTTTGCACGACGATCGCTCGAAGGCACTCGCAACTGCGAATTCGTGGGATTAGAAAATTTGGCCGAAGGGGATTTCGGAGTCAATCGGTTGCAAATTAATAAAAAAAAACGTGCCGTAGCATCGTATATTATATATCTCAAGACAATTAGTAAACACGCAGCGAAATTTCAACAAAAGTACGAGAAAAAAATGTATGAAAAAAAAAAAAAAAAAAAAAAATTGCCTTTAATTCGCCCGTTTGCGTCCGAACAATGTGATTCATTTTGTTTCTACGACAGTCTATACTGACCTACAGCAACGGTCTTTCCGTTGAGGAAGCGATCGGGAGACGACACGTAGCAAATGCATAAATCGGCTCCATAAAAGCGTTGTAAGTATAAAAACATTTAAACGTCAATCAAATCTATTAAAATCTATTAAAAAACTGATTTCACCCAATAAAAGTGTATTAAAAAAAAAATTTCAATCCCAAATAAATTCGATATAAATTGCTTTCCCTTTAACCAAAATTCGATTCTCGTCCATTTTTATTATCACAAACACGCAAACCAATGAATATCGACGAATAACAATCCCGGAATCCCTCTTAAAGCCTTTAAGCGCCATGAAAAAAAAAAGAAAACCAAAAAACCACTAAAAATGATCGATTAGCTTACCGGTCGAAGATGCGCTTCAGCCGAATTCGACAAAATTGCCGGTTCGGCGTCCCCAACGGTTAAATCACATAATTGCAACAACACGCCGGTCCACACGAGGCACACAAGTTCCCTTCGTCTCATTTTTTCTTTTTTTTCTTCGTAACACTTGAAAAAAAAAAATAAAAAAAAAATAAAAGAACTTCGAGAAAAAAAAAAAATGCACTGCTGATACTCGTATCGAAGTTCTTTCTCGTGTCTTAGAGACACTAATATTCGAGCGAACAGTCGAGAGAAGATTTCGTGATTATGCGAGAGTGAGACTCGCGATGGGGGGACTTTCGAGTCTGGGAACGGGGTTGCGACTGACACGAGATCGGAAAAGGCGCGAGAGTTTTACTCGCTGCGTTCACCAGAACAGAGCAGCAGCAGGGAGAAGATATTCGTACCGCGGTCGTCTCTCGTACGTTAAGGTAAACGCAGCGAAGTGGGAGATCCGACGTCCGAGAAGACAATCCTCGACGCTCACCACGCGAGTGAACGTTAATCGCACGTCTATACGCTCACTTCTTCCCACAGATCCCCTATCGTCGTTGCCACAGATCCTACTTTTTTTTTTGTCCCGATATCTCAATTAAAAACTTACGGTGACGCGCGGGTGTATGTAGAAAATTAATAAATTACATTATCCGCGGGATAACGAAGCGGAGAATATATCTGCGATCTTTAGTACCGATATTTGTCGATTTCAGTGCTTTAGGATGGTAAATATGGAAATATAACTCGATAACAGCGGAAAACTCATAGGTGGAAACTTGTGGAGCAAAATAAAGAAGCGATGAGCGGTTGCATCAGTTGCCACACGCTATGCAGCGTGTAAAACAGATACGCGTGCATTTTGCTCCAAATCGCCGCTGACGTTATGTTCGCTACGCTCTCGTAGCGCATAATTGGAAAGTCTATCGCAGTTTTGCAGGAGGATAGAGGGATTTTACCGGCTCTGTGTTGTACGAGAGGACGAATAGTCTTCTCGTAGTTTTGAACCGCTGGCGTACAGAGTCGACGCCTCGCTTTTCGCGAACTCTTTTACCGCTGCGAGCGTTACGCTGATTGCCTTTGCAACATCCGAGATGCGCGCCACAGTCCACAAATTGTCTCGAGGCAATTATTGCCCACCGCCTTCTATAGTCTTCGCGGACACGAAGACTATACTTCTTCGCGGAGTTATCACGAGAGACGAAAAAAAAAAAAATATATAATATACGAAAAAATTTAAATTATTTAACCACAGAGATGCGTATATTCGTTGACATCGGATGCGGTCGCCGCGCACGGCAATGGCCTCCATTCTGCCGCATTAATATTTAGGATGCAAATTGCACGCATTTTTTTTTTTTTTTTTTTTTTTTCGGTTTGGTAACTTTTGTAACGGAACAATATTAATGATGTGGGGATTGAAGAAGACGCGGAGGTCGGAGAGTTCGATAATTAGGAACTGAGGATTAACTTTCTTTTCGAACTTTTCGTTTTTTCTAATTCATCACTTTCTATGAGAGGAACCGCACGAGACTTTCGTTGTGTATCGGAAGTTATTTATCGATAAATTTCGTTGATGAAAAATTCAATTGGCCTTTGACTCGAAAATCTCTTATTTTGGATCTTATTAATTTATTACTCGATAATTCCCGGGAATTTTCCAGATTTTCAGAAAAAAAGGTAAACATTTCATCAAACGGACCGCGTAAGCTACACATCGATTAACGATTTTTTTTTTTTTTTACTATTTCGCGACACAAAATTAATTTGTTACGCTTACTTAATTTTCGCGGCCGAAATTAAAAAGGAAGTGTCTGTTGTCACCTAAAAGTGGATATAAAAAAGTCACAAAAATTTTATTTTGCTAATTACAATTTTCCTTATTATACGCAAATTTTTGCATAACTATTATAGACGATATGCGCTAAATACGCGTAAAGATAATAGGACTTTGCGGGACTTTAATGTTTTTCGTGATGTTAACTAACGCAGCAACGTGCCTAACGGACATTTCTCGTTATAGTTGACTAACTGCGCGTCGTAATTTGACTAATAATATTCCGCTTTAGTAAACACAGCTGCAGTTCAATTAATTTCGTAATTTTGTATTTTTTCTCAGAAAAAAATTTACTGCGGTGAATTCGTAAAATATCTATCGAAAAACATGAAGTATTTTCATTCGTTAAAATCGAATTAATATAAGAAATTTAAATTCACGAAAATAGTGTAAAAAAAAAAAAAAAAGAAAAATTCCCGTTCATTTGTCTCGTAAATTCAAGTTGATACTCCGTGAAGTCATTGTAATACAATTCTTTTTACCACATAAAGAAGGACCTCGTTAATTGAGATTCACCTTCGTTCCCACGAGTTCCTCGTATAGACGATGTGTACAAACGATTTTTGAAGTCTTTATACTTGACTCGCGTTACAGTACCACGAGGACTACGAACGACTCGATGTACTCGAGTCATATAATCCCCTTTAATAATCCCAATCAACGATTTGTGACGTAATGTTTACCGAAAAGAAAAAAAAAACTTTTTACGTTCTCACGATCCGTAATATAAAATTTTAAAAATGAATCCAACGCTCCAATATTTTTCGTATTTTGGATTTCGTTTTTCTCATTTTTCGTATTTCCCTAAGTATCTGAAAGTTTACACTGTAAATTAAGAATTCGAGTGGTTAATTTCACCCGCCGTTTAAATTTTTTTTTAAATAGTCATAAATCACGAAATCGATCCGTTTGTTTCGTCCATTTGCCCTCTAATATGGTGAAAAAAAAATTCCAATGTCTCGTAAACAAATTTTACAATTTTCCAAGTTTCGGAATATAAACAGCGAATCCGTATCGCGATACCAAAGCGCAAAAAAAAAAAAAAATACCGACTAAAAACATCGAAGTTTCGAAGGAATAGTTGATATGATTTCAACTGCAAATGCGTCTCTTTACTTTTAGCGCTCAATTTTTTTTCGTTTTTATATCCTGCGATATATTTACCGAACTCTCATAACATCTGTATCGCTTCGCAGTCCGGATAATCGTCGCGGTTTCCGAGTTTCAAACGTTTTTATTTTCAATATCCTAACATTCGCCCGATAGACTAATTATATCGTGAAAAATCTTACGCTCACCAACTTCCGCCGACTCTCGTACCTTATAGAGAGAAACTAAACACTCGCTGTGTGTCCTTTTTTCCCATATAAGACAGAGAAGATTCGTTATATTCTCTTCTCCTTACCACACGTGATTTCCGTCGACAGATTCACCCGCCGCGTCCTTTTCGCGTACACCGTAACGTCGCATCTCCGTCTCGTTATATAATTCCTTCGCGTATCGCAAACACCTCAGAAATCGCGAGACGCGTGCAGAACAATTGCCATTTTTTCTTAATTGGTTCGCTGGATGCACGCATGTCGCGTATCTCATTGTTAAAACTCCGAGAAAAGAAGAGAAAAGACGAAAAAAAAAAAAAAAAAAAAATTGAATAAACAGAAGATATGAATGAATTGCGCGCGCGTTTGCGGCAATGAGACGCGATGAATCGCGAATTGGACTTTGGTACGACGAATATAATTCACAATAATCGATAAAAATAATGCACACCGTCTCGCGGAAGCGCCGAGAAGCCGCGGCGCGATGAAAGAGAAAGGATTACGAAGACAGGATATCGTCGAGAGCCTTTCACCGATTGTGGGAAACGCTATCAAAAAGTTCGGGGAAGTTGGCACGTCCTTGTACCTTCGATTAAATATCCGCGCTTCGCCGCTCAAATTCTTTTTCACACGGCCGCGACGTCGATTGTTCGATAAAAAAAAAAAAAAAAAAAAAAAAAAAAAAAAATGAAGTTACATCAGCGCGTATATTTATTGAGTACAACAACCGCAGGTGATAAAAATGTACAATTATTTGTTAAACGTAATCAGTTTTACCTGTTAAGGGAGATTCTCCTTGAGATTCTTATAAGTTTAATTCCATTTCATTGCTCATTGTTGTAAATTTCTTGCACCGGCGTTCGTTTCGCATTATATTTTTCTACGTTCTTACGTACCATCGTAAATGAGGGAAAATTATAATGAATAATAAAGTGATGGTTACGTTATTATATCGAATCCCGTCGTTCTCGACAATGGAGAGCGTAAAAATAATTACTTTAGGGGATCGAACAGTTTTTTTTTTTTTTTACGATATGCAAATAAAGACTTTTTTTGGTTTTTACTTTGAAATCGAAAAAAAAATTATTTTTTGCTTTTTTTTTTTCTTTCTTTTTTCTAAAGTAATGTTTCTTACAATTACAATTTTCAAAAAAAAATAAAAAATTTTCAAAATTTTTTAAACCCCTTCAACATTAATTCGCAATTAAACTTCATCTGAATTTGATTCGCTGAATATCGATGGTGATATATCGAAAAATCGATTTTCCGTAGTATAATGGAAGGGGAAAGATGCCGAGGGACTGCCAAATTCTATAGGTCGGTCCCCTTCCCAATCGCACACTTTTGTTTTTTTTTTTTTTCGTTCCTTCGTCTACCGGTGATTGTCGAACGCGACGACGATCACAATTATTCCGTTGCTTGTTCCGTACGCACGAAAATAATTTTTCATCGCACCGGCTTTCTGCACTCGATAAATTAATTTCATATTTCTTTTCCGTGTTCAATATCTTCTGTGAAGAAAAATGCGGGAAATAGTGCATTTGCAAGTCGGACAATGCGGCAATCAAATAGGATCGAAGGTAAGTACTCACGCAACTATTATTACGAACGGTGGAATGAAGATTTTTTTTTTCTTTTTTTTTTTCAAAAAATCTTCGTATTGTTCTTTTCGATGTTTTGGAGCACTAATAACGCGCGATGAATCGTTTTTTTCGCGATAGTTTTGGGGTATAATATCAAAGGAACACGGAATTAATGGCGACGGGCGATACGAGGGATCGACGAAAGGGCTTCAATTAGATCGAATCGGCGTTTATTACGCCGAAGCGGCAAGCGGAACGTACGTTCCGAGGGCCATTATGGTAGATCTGGAACCCGGTACTATGGACGCCGTGAGATCGGGTTTTTTCGGAAAAATATTCCGTCCCGACAATTTCATATACGGACAGAGCGGTGCGGGAAACAACTGGGCAAAGGGACACTACACCGATGGCTCGGAACTCGCCGAATCGGTGCTCGACGTCACGCGAAAGGTTTGACCTCTCCGCAAATATTTTTTTTTTTTTTTTTTATCGAATGTTTTTGTTTCGCTTGTTATCGGAATTTTCGGAGATCGTATGCTGAGGAGAGTCTCACGAATTTATAGCCGAAAATAATTCGAAGCGAAATCCGTGAATATTATTGCGACGAAAATTTCGTAAACCTGTAGCGATCTATATTACCCCCCCCCCCCTTGCCCCTTCCCTTTCTTTGCTACGAAGTTTTATTTATCTATCGTCTGTTCTACGAATCCTCGGAGAATCACTGCTGATGTCGCTCGCGAAATAACAACGAAATATATAATTCAAGAATATTCTGTACTCAAATTTTTGGTGGTCGTGTACCGAAGTGATGTATTTTTCTTTGATTTCGTGGCTTCTTCGTTATATTTTTATTTGTGACGACTATCATGAAATTTCTTTATATTTCGCGAGAAATTTATTAAAATTCGATGTTTATTTAAGAATAAAAATTATGCAGTTACCTTTTTTTCTGCTCGATACATCGAAAAAAAGAAAAAAAGAAAAGAAAATTCGTGATATAATTCGGAAGTTTCTCGATCACTTAAGATGAAACGATTTAACTTCCGCGATGCAAAGTAAAACGTTAAAATTTCGTAAATCGATGTTAAAAACGTTAATTAAATGTTATTATTCATTATATCGGAGAATAATAAAATTGAAATAATTTCGCTGCAACGAAGTAAAACGTTAAAATTTCGCAAATAGTCGTAAAAATGCGAAATATATGTTATTATTGATTATATTACGGAATAATAAAATTGAAAAAATTCCGCTACAGCGAAGAAAAGGGTTAAAATTTCGTAAATCGATATTAGAAATGCGAAATATATGTTATTATTTATTATATTAAAGAATAATAAAATTTTCCGTGCAGGAAGCGGAGGTTTGCGACTGTCTTCAGGGTTTTCAACTGTGCCATTCACTGGGCGGTGGAACCGGATCCGGATTCGGAACGCTTCTCGTATCGAAGCTTAAGGAAGAGTTTCCTGATAGGTAAACTTAATTAATAACACCAATAGCGAGTTGAAATTAACTCACGCGAACGGAAAATAACGATTAAACTTTTCGATTCAGGATTATGACGTCATTTAGCGTCGCCCCGAGTCCCAAAGTTTCAAATACCGTCGTTGAGCCCTATAACGCGACATTGTCGATTCATCAACTTCTCGAGAGCACCGATAACACATTTTGCATCGACAACGAGGCGCTTTACGATATTTGCCTCAATACCTTGAAACTACAGCAACCGGCTTACAGCGATCTTAATCATCTCGTCAGCTTGACGATGTCCGGTAATGTTACGCAATACAACCGGAATTTCAAAAAATTAGAGCGGCGAATAATTTTTCAAAAATCAAATTATTGATTTTTTTACGAAAAAAAATTAATTAATTGTCGTTTTTTTACGAAAAAAAATGAATTAATTGTCGTTTTTTTACGAAAAAAAATTAATTAATTGTTGTTTTTTTACGAAAAAAAATTAATTAATTGTTGTTTTTTTACGAAAAAAAATTAATTAATTGTCGTTTTTTAGGGGTTACGACGAGTCTCCGATTTCCCGGTCAATTGAACGCGGATTTGCGAAAACTCGCGGTAAACATGGTACCGTATCCAAGATTACATTTTTTCGTCTCGAGTTTCGCACCTTTGACTGCACTCGCCAGCCAGCAATATCGGGCTATGTCGGTCGCGGAACTCACGCAGCAAATGTTCGATCCAAAAAACATGATGACTGCTTGCAATCCGAATCACGGAAAGTATCTAACGGTCGCGACGATTTTTCGGGGCAAATTGTCGATGAAAGAAGTCGACGAGCACATTATGAACGTACAGAATAAAAATTCGTCGCATTTCGTCGAATGGATTCCCAATAACATTAAAACTGCCGTTTGCGACGTCGCCCCGTGCGGTATGAAAATGTCGGGAACATTTATCGGCAATACTACTGCGATTCAGGAGCTTTTTAAACGTATTTCTGAACAGTACACAGCGATGTTTCGCCGTAAGGCTTTCCTGCATTGGTGAGTTATCATTTCGAGAGAAAACTTTTTCATTCTTTTTAAATCCGAACTTTAGAGAGTTGATAATTATAATAATACATTTTTTTATCACGATTTCAGGTACACGGGAGAAGGAATGGATGAAATGGAATTTACCGAAGCGGAGTCTAACATGACTGACTTAATATCCGAATATCAACAGTATCAAGAAGCCGAAGTAGATGATGAGCCGGTGGAAGAGAGCGACGCATTGGATGGTGTAGACTTTGATTAAGCATATTGCATACCCTTTAATAATGGCGCATTAACAGTGGGGATAGCGGAGGGAGAGTATTTTCATAGTTATTAAATTGTCCTGTCCCCAGTGGATTGTGATTTATAAATGTAATGAAACGATGTAATGTGATGTATATGTGTTATGTAAATGATAATAAAATTCAAGTATTGAGAAGCTGTTTCGCGATTACACGGAATAAAAACAACGCCGCAATAATCGCAAACCACAAACGACTGTTTTTTTCGTCGCGCGCTTTAAATGTTATTTCGGGCTTCTGGATGGCCTAACGGAGAATTACATACGCGCTGTCATCCCTCGATCCAGTGTCATCGTAGCAACGTCCCGGTGTCCTGTATACAAGCGCCTCTTCGAGGTTATGGCAGGAATCTTGTTGTATCGTTATTAGATTACGATTATTAGCCCTCGCTGTGCACGACTATGCGCAGAAGTATCTGCGCATATACGTGACGACACACTCAAGCATGAAAGCTAACCGAGTGAACATCGTCCGATAAGCGTAAATATACAAATTCCTCAAATCTTTTGTTTGACTCACGTCATTAATTAAGCAATAAGAAAAAAAATATTTCAAAAAATTCCTCAAACCGTTGACCCATTGTTCAATCGTATGAATTGTTAATAAAGTAGATAATCTTGATAGAACACACAAAATAAATAAGCAAAATGAAATTTTGAAAGCTGTACAGAGTCCACGAGAGTGGGATAATCGATTGTAGAGCTCGAGTTCGAGATTTATCTTTGTCACACCACGTCTGTCAGTGAGCAATATGGCGACGAAAATTCTACAGTCCAGAATGTTATTAGTCATCGGTCGATGTTTATGAGCGAATGTCAGCTGGACGTGAGAAAAAAAAAATAAAGCCACAAGAAACTCTGTGAAAGGTGATACGAGAAGTTGTTTCTTCGTGTGTATGTATACATTTAAAGAAACTGTGACAAAATTTATATTCAACTGTAAACTGCGTCGTGGGTGTTATAAAGTTTTTTCCAGTGTGTTATACTGTGCAAAAGAAAAAAAAATATAAATGATGGGATTCTTCACAAATTCGTCGCCGTTCGACCAAGACGTCGGTGAGTCTTCGAACAATTATTATTCTTAATTCGTTCAATTTCCCAACACCGTCCCGAATGATTCATTCGAATATCACGTCAATTTCTTTTTTTTTTCATCCAATCACTCGATCGTATCGCTCCACTAACTCGATTATAGCGTTCTACTTTTGCGACAATGAACGGAATTTCGCAGTTTTCGATCGAAATTGTGTCAAAGATTGTCGAAAAAAAGTCGAAAAAAAGTTCACGGGAGGCGAGAAAATGTTGTTAGTCTCATTATCTCCTCGTCTGACTAACAGACTAGTTGTTGCTTTTTCGCTACGACCTTTGACACCGATAACAAATATCTCGCGTCTCTACGATAATGTAGCATGTTTTTTTTTCGCCATCAACATTGTATCGAACGTTGACGTTGCGTCGATGAACAAAAAAATATATATATGTAAACAGAAAAGGCAACGAACGAGAAGAACACAGCGGAAGACTGGAGTCTGATAATGGATATTTGCGACAACGTAGGATCGTCGAGTCAAAATGCTAAAGACTGTTTGAGATCAATTGTCAAACGTCTCAACGCGGCTGACCCTCATATCGTCATGCAAGCGATAACGGTGAGTCCAATTTTTTTTCAATTATCGATAAAAAACCAATTTTCTTTTTTTTTTTTTTTTTTTTCTTTTCACAATTGAAAAATATTTGTTCTATCTACGCAGCTTTTGGACGCATGTTCAAGTAATTGCGGAAAGCCGTTTCACCTGGAAATAGCGTCGCGGGACTTTGAAGGCGAATTGAGAAAATTGATACAACGTTCGCAGCAAAGGATAGTTGAGAAACTTAAAGGATTGCTGAAAAAATGGGCGGAAGGAGATTTCAAGACGGATCCGCAGCTAAATCTCATACCGAGTCTCTATAATAAATTGAAAAGCGAAGGTCTCGATTTTTCGTCGGTTACGGAAACCGTGAGTCGGCAGGTAATTACAAATTTGATAATTTTTACGATACAATTGTCACGAATTTTTATTAAATTTTTATTTCCTTTATTTTTGCAGCCCAAACATGCAGCGGCTTCTCACGGCAGAGAGACGAGCGCAGTTGCGCCGTCACAGGAAGAGGAGGATTTAGCGAAAGGTTTACATTTTATATGTTTGGATAGATACGTTAATAAAGGTTTTCGGAATGTTAAAGTTGAAAAATTGTAATGTTATAAACGTTATAAGGTTTGGCAAACTTTGTTAACGTTAAAAACATTATAACGCTCGCGAAATAACGTTAACATTGTACACTATAGTGATCGTTACACGACGTTGAAAACAATAACGATAATTGTAACGAAATTTATCAAATGTTAATCGTTAATCATTGCGATGATAAAAAATTTGATTTTCAGCGATTGAATTGTCGTTGAAGGAGAATAAACAGCACGCAGGATCGTCCCACAGTTCGCCGTCTTCGAAGAAGAGCTCAAGTCTGTATCCGAGCGTAAATCCGTCTGTAGCCACTGCCGCCGTTCCGGAGGGTCGAAAAGTTCGCGCATTGTACGACTTCGAGGCGGCGGAGGATAATGAACTTAGTTTCTTCGCGGGGGATATAAGTATGAATACAAATAAAGAATAAAGAAAAAAAGATCCGATAATACGACGCATAAATATGTCTGCTTATCTGTAAACGTTGCGTTAACTTTTTCAGTACACATACTGGACGATTCCGATGCAAACTGGTGGAAGGGAACAAAGAACAAAGCTGAGGGACTCTTTCCATCGAATTTCGTCACCGCTGATTTATCGGTCGAACCCGATCAATTCATTAGTAAGAAGTTTTAACTTTGGATTTTTTCCCTTTTGCTGCGATTTTTTTTGTTTTTCTTTTGTTTTATTTTTTATTTTTTTTTTATTGCGAAAGGATTAACCGATTTCACGAATCACGAATGGGATAATTTCACGAATAACACGAATACAGACAATGTGTAGCTGTAACTGTAAATGTTTTAGAATTGGAACACGGAAACAAAAAATCGGTACAGTTCTCCGAGGAGGTTGAGGTGAAAACTGTGAAAAGAGAACCCGAGATAATTGAAGTCGAAATCGACGAAGCTAAGATCGATAGATTGTTGCATCTGTTGCACGAAGCCGATCCCCAATCGGATATGAATGATCCACCGGAAATGCTTGAATTGGAAGGTAAATTTGGCACTTTGACCGTTAATTCAGAGTTCTTCGAGGTATTCAAAGATTTTTAAAAGTTTTTCGAAGTATTCAAAGAACTTTTTAAAAGTTTTTCGAAGTATTCAAAGAATTTTTTAAAGTTTTTCGAGATATTCAAAGAATTTTTAAAAGTTTTTCGAGATATTTAAAGAATTTTTAAAAGTTTTTCGAGATATTAAATGAACTTTTTGAAGTTTTTCGAAGTATTCACAGAACTTTTTAAAATTCATCAAATAAATTTTTTTTTTTACGATTTGTAAAATGTAAAAAACTTACAGAACAAGTAACGGCTATGGGACCTCTGATTGATGCCGCGTTGGAAAAAGTCGACAGGCGGCACGCGCAGCTAACACAATTGAGCTCCGATCTCGTTGACGCGCTAAATCTCTATCATACGCTTATGCGCGATCCGCCGCATCCCAGTCCAGCGACTTACACACTACCGAAGATCCCACCAACTCACATTTATCCTTATCCGAGTCAGGGACAACCCGCGCCGGTAAGTACCGAACAACTGATCGATTAAGAAGGGTGTATCGTTAAAGTTTTAGCTAAAAGTTAGAATCCGAACGAATTTCGAATACTTCGCAATGGGATAAAAATCTGAAAAAATCAATCATATGGAAGGTCCTAAGAATATCTATTTTGCATAATAATAATTCCAAAAAGTTATTAATAAAAATTTAAAAAAACATTGATTAACGTATCACTGGGGAATCAATTTTTTTTTTTTGCAGAAATTGATCCGTTCATTTTTCTGAGTTTTTTTTTTTTTTGTTTGTGGATGAAAAGTCACGAATATTGGATACGAGATCGCAGAAACACTGCGCATTATATTCAAAAATATTCCGGACAATCGATCGATAATATTCGCAAATATTAATCAAAAAAATTTCTAAAAATGATATTTTCGAAAATGTTAAAAAAATTCTTAAAAAATTCATATGTATTCCGAAAAATTAATGAATCAACTTTCGCTAAAAAAAAAAGTTACGTTTCCCGTAAAACTTTCTCTCCGTTGAGGAAAAACGGAGTGCAAATAAAGTTACTAATTTTGAGAATAAAATTGTTTTTTTCTTTTTTTTTTTATAGATGTACAACGGAATGCCGGGTCATCCGCAGCCAGTTTACGGTGGAGCACCGGGACCGCAGGGACATTATAATCCAAATATGACAGGAATGCCTCCACCGAACGATTATATGCCCGGTGTAGCGGGCGGAATGACCAGTATGCCGTCAATGGCGCCGCATTATCACGTTCAACAGGGTCCCCATCAGCATCAGCAGCCGGGTCTGCCGCCGCAACATCCCCAATCGCATTCTCAGGGACCACCGATACATCCGGAGCAAAATATGGCCTATCAACAGCCGCAGCCGTAAGTATACAAAACGAAACATATATATGAAAAAGAAAAAAAAAAAAAACGAAAATTAACTGCAATCAACAATATTACGCATTAACTCGAATCTTACTAATCATCATCGCTGTACGAAATTGATAAATAAATAATTTACTGCATGACGAATATTTAATTTGAAAATTTAGAAATCGCGCAAATCGCTTGGCGGATATAATACATTTTTTTCGAATTTTTTTTTTTTTTTTTACTAAATAAAAATAATATATATATATAACAAAGTAAATTAATTATCCAACTGTACGAAGTATCATCGCTGTACGAAATTGATAAATAAATTATATACTGCATGACGAGAATTCTTTATCTGAAAAATTATGAATCGCGGAAATTCATTGGTCGATACTGAGATAATAGATTTTTTTGTTTTTTATTTTTTATTATTTTTTTTTATTAACGCTTTACGATAGTGAGATACAAATTGTATACTGCATGACGAATACTTTATTTTAAAAGCGATGAATCGCGTTTATCGATTTGCGGTTTCGGAAAATAATAATTTTTTTTTTAACAATTTTTAAAAAACTACGCGGTTTTTTTTTTAACTGTTTTTTGTGAAATGAAAAAAGAAACGACGAATTTAATGTGAAATTTCTGGTGGAATTGTTCGAACGCGCAGCAGATTTCAACCTCAAGGATTGCAGGGCCCGTACGTGCAGACTGTACCTCCCGGTGTAACCCCAATGAATCATCAACAGCAGCAATACGCACCGGCGAACGGTCAGCAAATGATGTGAGGAAAATTATAAAAAAAAAAACAAAAAATAATTTCATAAAAAACGAAAGAAAAAAACGTGAGAAAGAGAGAGAGAGAGTCACCGATGGATCTGCGACTCTATACTACGCCTCAGCTGTACAATATTACTATAAATATTATTATGAACTATTAATATCATAATTATTTAAACGAAACAAATACACATACAGACGGAAACACAAAAATACGAAGAGAGAGAGAAGACAGAATTAACACGCCGAGTAGCCAAAGATTCGGATTGGTGACTTTCGTCGATTATTCCATTAATTGGAGTCGTCTGATAAACGAACAAAAAAAAAGTTCAATCGATCAATAAAAAAAAGTAAAAAATAAATAGCTGAAAGCAAAATATTCGAAAAACCCTCGAGTCGCGGTAAAACGGAGAATTTTTTTTTATTTTTCTTGTATTACAACTTCTCGAAATCATAATTATTACACATTCCCGTCGTCTCTTCGTTCGATCGAAAAACATAAATAAATAAACAAATAAATAAACGAATTAGTTAACATATTTAGATAATTGAAACTTCGAGAGGTCCGGATACGATTAGCGAGCATAATAACAATAATAATAACGTTATTTTTAAATTTTTATCGACAAAAAAAAAGAGAAAAAAAATGCGAAGTATTTTTTTTTTTTTTTTTTTCTATTCTGAAGAATCTTTTGCCGAAGGTACTGTAACGTTTGTGCCGTTTTACTTTCACCCGCGTATCGCGGGATTAAAATTTCAAATTTTTACTCCGAGAGATACAATAGTGGAGTTCGTGAAATAATTTTTTTTCGAGGATTTCACGGCATTTCGTATGCGGGATTTTTGACTCTCGAAAGTTATGAAAAGATTTTTTAAAAAATCATTTCTCTTTTGCAGATATCCGTTAATCGTCTTTCTGAAATTATTGTTTGTTGTACGATATTTAATCGTTGATTTAAATTCGCGATTTTTGTATCACAGTGCGATTCGTAATGATAAATACGGAGCTCTCCGCGCGCGTCTCGACGGCGACTAGTCTGTCCATTGTAAATAATCAACGATGTTCCGAGTCCGGCGGGCTAAATTTTCATTTTTTTTCTTTTTTTTCTTCCTTTTTTATTTCTATTTAAAAAAATTGAAAATAAAAAAAAAATTAAAAAAAAACTACGATACATCGTATTTCCATTCGTGAAATATAAAGATATTGTAATTGACATTGTACGCGTTGCGTTTGCCATTAAACTGTCATTGTTTACGTAAAAATAGTGTATTTTGTTATTCACGTCCCCAACAATTGTCCACATTTAAGGGCCGCAATTGCGGTACCGACGAGTCGATCGGATATTCGAAATTTAAAAAATTGCGCGTTTCATCGAAAATATTATCGCGAACTACGATACTTCTGAATTAAATATTTCGTTCTTCATTTCGAAAAATATAAAAATTTTGCCGAAAATTTCGGACTGAAAAAATGGCGTAAAATAATTTTATCGGTATACGAAAATATCTCCGGTGGAGTTGAGAAAAGCGGATAAAATAATTCAACGGAATTTTCTTCGATTGCATCGGAAATTTTTTCCAAATTGTTAAAATTATTTTAAACTTTTTGTAAATAAATTATTTTTCAGTTAAATATTTTATTCGCAAAATTTAGATTTTTTTTTATTGATATTTTTTTCGGTTTATTGTATAGCGAAAATTTTCCGTTTTTCGACGGCATTTTTGGATCTTTTTAACGATTTTCGGCACAACGCTTATCCTTTCCATTCGGCGATAAAAAAAAAATATAACATTGAATTCCCAGAAAAATTAACTCAGTTTACGCGAATAAATTGATGATATATTTATACGTAATTTTTTTCGACGTCAACTTTGTCATTTTCGGTCGTCGAAATGTGTTTCACGAATTCGCCGACGAATTTGTTACTTTTAGACTCTCAACGACCCGAAAGGGTTCGTTAACGTCGGCAGCTGCGTTTTTTTTTTCATAAATGCATATCTCCGATTAATAGACGCGAAATTTTCGGCGTAAACAGAGTTATTTTCTTGTATATCAATCGCCACATACATTTTTGACACATAACCTAAAAATTCTTCAATTCGCATCGATCTTAATATGCGCCGAAAAACTCATATAAAAGGTTTCAAAAAACTCATTTAAATCATAATAACGCGATGTATTCGCGTGTACCGCGAGGACTGCCTTAACACCAGAATAGCGTCATCGTCGTTATAAAAGAGAAAAACAACAAAAAAAACCGTTTTCATCGATATTTATGAACAAATTATCTCACCGTTACGAGAATTATGTTAAACGATCCTTCGGCATATCCTGGCGAGTTGCGCGCGTCGCGAGTCGACACGATCGATGTATCGAAACGAAGGGATGGAAAACGTTCGCGTAACGTCGATCGTTCGGTGTGCGAATACAATCTCATGAATTGTTGAATAAATCAATCATTTTTTTGTTTATTTAATATCCCTATAATCGCATACTTTTCCAGTTGCATTCGCGTCTCTCATAGACATCGATGATACTGTTGACGTGAGAAAAAAAAAAAAAAAAAAAAAATGAATGACAACGAATTCTCGGTAATAATAATTGAATATCATTAGGATAAAGATAACGGATGTAGTTGTCTCGTCGACGTTGTAGGTGTGTTTTGCCTCTTCCACCTCCGTAACTGATCTGTCGATAACGATCGATTGAATAATACTAAACTGATGGTAAACGTTTTTCCCGCAACGTCTATCCGGAAATAACGACATAACATAATAGTTCGCGGTGCAACCGAAGCCTTGATATGGAAATTTAAAAAACATCGAAGCTTTTTTAATCGAAATCGATTTAAAAATGCGATCGATCGATCGCGAAACGGTCGATTTGTTAAAAAAAAAAAAAATCGATTTTTCATTGAGATTTATTCATGGGATCGAACCTTCGCGGAGGATCGATGATTTTTAGAGGTGACCCGTCTGAATTAATCCGAAACCCGACGAGGAAAGAGAGACAGGATGGAAGCGCGTTTATCCGCTCGCGACATCAAAATTCAATGTCACGTCTGATAGTTCTATTTATATATCCACGAGGCGAATCTCACGCCGGTTCTTCCGACGTTCACATTTTTTTTATATCTTCGACGGCTTCGAAAGCTTTTAAATAAGTTTCTCGACAATGTAATGGAGCAGCAGAGTTACACGACGGAAAATCGGGAAAATCCTATTGGTATTGAATTGCTAAATAAACGAATAATACGAAGAAGAATACGAAGATAAAGTTTTAATTGCTGCAGTGGGACGTTGATGAATGGATAGACGGTAAATTATGATGGAACACCTTCGCGATATAAATTTTTTATCTGTTTATCGCGCCTCTTGAATTTTATTAAAACATTATCGAGCCTCCGAAGCGCTTGAGAGACGCATTAATGTGTTTAATTTGTATCTGTGTTTTTTTTTCTCCATCTGCCTATTTGATGTATCGTAAGTAACTACATTATTAATCGATTAATCGAAGAGCGCGAATAATTTCGATTTTTTTTTATTTGTCCATTCAATGTATCGTAATAATTGACGAGATTTTCACAGACATTGAGCGTCGCGCGAATATTTGAAATTACCGTTCGTCAATCACAAAAACATTGTTTTCGTTCGGTGAATAAGTTCCGATGTATTTAACACGGAGGTTTCGTTGAATCACTGAATTACACGGGTATCGTAATAATTAACGAAATTATCACAGATCGCGAGCGTCGCGCGAATATTTCGAATGATCGTTCGTCAAAAACAAAAACATTGTTTTCGTACGGCGAATAAATTCCGACGTATTTAACACGGAGATCACGTTGAATCGACGAATTACACATGTATCGTAATAATGAACGAAATTATATCACAGGTCTCGAGCGTCGCGCGAATATTTCGAATGATCGTTCGTCAAAAACAAAAACATTGTTTTCGTCCGGCAAAAAAGGTCCGATATATTTCACCGGGAGATCTCGTTGAATCGCCGAATTACACACGTATCGTAATAATTAACGAAATTATCACGCGCCTCGAGCGCCACGCGAATTCTTCGAATTACCGTTCGTCAAAAACAAAAACATTGTTTTTGTACGGCGATTAAGTTCCGATGTATTTTATTTACGCGACGATCTCGTTAAATCCCCAAATTAAGTACACGACTGAGCGAACAAATCGCGAACGGTATGTATTAACTATTAATTTATCTCCGCTCCCGTTAAGAGGTTATGTAATCTTCATGAATAATCGCATCTTATTCGACACGTAAGAAGAATAATCGGTTCGAGTAACCGGATAAAACGTTCCCGGATTGCTCAATGCTCAATATCTAATACAGCATCCCACACACAACCACATCGGCATTGCCGAGAAGAAGAAGATTAAGAAGTACAGAAGAATAATAGGTAAAGGCTTCTTCGCGCTCACGTGAGAGTACGATTACCCGTTCGACTCTCTTCGCTTGTTGCTCGCCTTGACGTCGTCTCACTCTTCTCGCTAAAGGAACGTTTACATACATATATATATGTATTTCGTCGTCACGCAGAGCTCTCGCCCTCAACACGCGATATTCGCGGATATAATACCATCGTCTTTTTTTTTTTCAATTTTTTTTTTTCGGCAGTTAAAAACAGACGCGAATGGAAATCGCGGCAGGGTGTCGCGACCAAAGGAGAGGCATCCTCCTTGGGAATTGACAGTTTATGGGCGAGAAATGGATGAGTTACCCTTGAGCCACATTACACGGAACCGCGATGTGCTCGAGAACTTTCCGTCCTCTCGGTCGAGTCTCATCTTCTTTGCTCGAGTTCGTCGTTCTTTTTTTTTTTCTTTTTTCATTCTTACGATTACCCTATATGGAGCCCCGAGAATCGTTGGCGGATTTTTCTTGCAGTATGCTTTCGTTATTTCGATTATTTTACTACGCGAAACAAATTTGCTGTTCGATTACAATTTCGCGGAACGATTGATTGGTTGCTGATTGATTTTTAAATTTTGGGATTTTTGAGGAAGTTAAACGTTTCGTCGGTTTTTCCATATACGTCGGAGTTCACAAAATTCATTAATTGAAATCGAAATTCTGTTAAATGCAAATGTCGACGATGCGACATCGCGACGGAGGGTAGAGTGGGGCAAAATGAAGCGATTCGAATGATTCGATTCGATGAAGTGATTCGAGTTGATTTATTATGATAGTCGACTATTTTTTATAGCATTTTTATGAGACAACGTTTTTATCAATTACGCGCGTTTGACGCATTCGATAAGGAAATGGGGCAAAATGGACCACCGATCGAGAAATTATTATCAACTCGTAAGAAACATCCAAAATGTTTTAAAAATAAAAATTCAATTAAGAGAAACGGTTTGGCGCATCTTGACGAAAAAAAAAATGGGGCAAAATGGACTTTTCCTTCAGATCGCAGGGAAAATTTGTAGCTTTTCCAAATTTCATTGCATTACAAAACATTTCCATTTTGTCCCATTCTTCGTACATTTCGGAAAATTTCACTTTGCCCCACTGGTCCATTTTGCCCCACGTTTTCCCCGACTGATTTCTGCTCTCATCTCGTAAGAATTTAGATCAACCTTCACGAACGCCTAAGATAGAAACTTCAAAAAAAAAATAAATAATGAGTCGCTCGCTGCGACAATGGAAAAATTATCTTTGCGGTGATCCGCGAGTGCATATATTTCTCTCTCTCTCGCTGAACAGTATTCCTCGAAGTTCATTAGAACGACGACCGAAGGCTCGAAGGGTGTTTGACCGAAGCCACAGGCCGCAAAGATGAAACAATAATACAAAAAAAAAAAAAAAAAAAAAAAAAAAAAAAAAAAAAAAAAAACGAGGACAGGGATAAGATAACATTATAACCTAAAAGACTTCAGCGTTTTTCTTTGAAATTATTCGAACTCCGAGCTTTCAATCGGCATGGCATCGACGTGATTTTCAATTTCTACAATACGTATGTATGTGCAAAGCGCACGAGCGCGTCATCCGGCGGAACGAGATCTCCGAGAAATCTCTCGACGGTTCTTTCGACCGTCTGAAACACAACGTCAGTGTTGATACGAAAGAATGCCGCTGAGAATTATAATTCGCAGGCATTGTTTCACCCGGTACGCGAATACAATGAGATAATAGTGAGAAAATATATGACTCTCGTGGTGCTACACGTATATAGCTCACGAGACGAGAAATCATCCAGCGCGTTAGATCCGCTTTCATCTTTGTATTTCTTCGTGTATCCCAACGATGTTATTACACCGATGTTAGAAGTATGCAATTAAGACGGATATTATAATTTTGTCACTTTCTCGTCACCGATGAAGTAAGCTGTTTCGGACATAAAAAAAAAACGTATCGCAATCATATCGGAAAAAAAAAAAAAAATTCCAAAGATTCGAAACAAAAATTTAGTGACAATTGTATAATTGGACAATCAGTTGCGCGATTCGATCGATGCGATCTATCGGAGTAAATCGATGCGGATAATATTTCGGAAAACAAATGATCGCGATAAATTTTTTTTTTTTTTTCGAAAATTGGATTTCAATTTGAATTGATTTTTAGTTTTGATTCAATTTTTTTTATTATTTGATTTCGATTTGTTTCGATTTTTTTTTTCGAATTATTTATTTATTATTTTTTATTCCATTTATGATTTGGGAGAACAATAAAGAATAATTGAATTATTATACAATTAGATGAGATAATTCATTGATTTTTTGGCGCTACAATCGATATTTTTCTATTCCTAATTTGATGGACCAGAGACGGGGAAAGGGCGGGGGCTGCGGGGCGAAGGAGGGGGAAGGGAACGTATCGATGTTGCTGCGATTACGGATGCAGTTACGAAGGATAGATCATTACGAAGATCATGACGAAGTTAAGGGGCGTCGAGGCGCCGATATTCGTGAAAGTCCCGAAGGCGTTGTGCAACGATGAGGAATATACCGATAGATACGTGTATTTACAACGCTCGAAAAATACCAATGAAATTTGATTAATCGACGATTAAAAACGCCGTGTACATCCGCGAGACGTGCGATCTATTATTTTTTTTATTTTTTTTTTTTTTCGTCTCATTGACTTTCGTTTTAGGTGAGGATCTCATCACTCGAGGATCTTTACGAAGACGAGAGGGTGGGAGGTAAAAGCGAATAAATCGAGAAGATTCGATGCGGATATGAACAACGAAACGGGAAAAATGAAAAAATTCGCCAAAAATTTGCTTTTTTTCGATGAAATTTTCGAGTTTCATATGAATATAATAACAATTATATATTAATCAAATTCATTTTTTCATTTTGATAACACGAAAAAAAAAAAAAAATTTTTTTAAATTTTGGAATTTTTTAATTTTTATTTTTATTCATTTGTTAGTTTTTGTTTTTTTTAGTATTATTTTGATTTTTCGTAAATTATGTCTATAGCACTTTAAACACGTATTCCTACCTTTCCGTCGGAAATACTATGCAAATTGCTCCGAAATCTTTGCAGCGAATTCTCTGCTCTCCAATAGTGTCGTATTGCCGAAAATATCGCGAGTCGTGTAGTTATGCCGTTAAATTCTATCGTATATAATGTTAATATGTCCTTAAGGCTCCGAATTGATTCTATGCATAGATATATGTTAATTATTAACGAAAAAAAAAAAATTAATATATACATCGCGTATATTTAGCGTAAAGTTGAACTTGAAACCGCCTGTAGGTGGAAATAAATAGGTGAAACACCTGTTGAGTTCGAGACTATGGATGGTTTCACCTGTCACGCGTGGGATTAAGGCAGCTGAAGATTATTGACGTTAGGGTCCGGTTCTACCTTAACATACACATTCTTGTGTTACCGTATACACGCGTAGACTCCGCGAGGCATGGTCACGGTCTCTGGAGTTTGACAAGTTGAATTCCTACGGCTATACGGCCGTTAAGATTGGATTTACTAATGTTTTGATGGGGTTGTAGATACGAATGCGAGGAAATTTTCGAGATTAATCTAAATAAGAATTTTTTTTTTTTTTTCGTCGGGATTTTTAACAGATCGAAACTTCGAGATCAATCTTTCGCTTTTTATTTAAAGGGGAAGAAGCGGATTGATATAAACTTCGAGATCAATCTATCGCTTTTTATTTAAGGGGAATCCGAGTGACATAAATTTCGAGATTAATCTATCGATTTTTATTAAAAGGGAATCCGAATCATGTAAATTTCGAAATTAATCTATCGCTTTATATCCACGGAGTATGCAAATGTATGGAATATGGAGATTTATCTATCGGTTTTTATTTTAAGGATCCGTGAATAATTGAAATTTCGAGATTTATCGGTCGTTTTTTATTCGAAGGATCTGCGAATAATTGAAATCTCGAGAAAAATCTATAGATTTTTATTTACGAAGTACGCGAATAATTGAAATTTCGAGATAAATCTATCGATTTTTATTTACGAAGTGCGCAAATAATTGAAATTTCGAGATAAATCAATCGATTTTTATTCACGAAGTACGCGAATAATTGAAATATCGAGATAAATCAATCGATTTTTATTCACGAAGTACGCGAATAATTGAAATTTCGAGATAAATCAATCGATTTTTATTCACGAAGTACGCGAATAATTGAAATTGCGAGATAAATCTATCGATTTTTATTTACGGAGTACGCGAATAATTGAAATATCGAGATAAATCAATCGATTTTTATTTACGAAGTACGCGAATAATTGAACCTTCGAGATAAATCTATCGATTTTTATTCACGACTTCGTGAATAATTAAAATTTCGAAATTAATTTATCCCTTTTTTTTAAGGGGTACAATACATCAATTTCTGAAAGTTGTTCTAAACAGGTATTCATTTTTTTTAGGGTAGAAAAAAGATTGAAAAAATGTTGTGCGGAGGGAAGACGCGGTGATCGAGGTCGCGAGCCCCCGAAGAATCAGGGGCCGCTCGTTAGCGCCCGTTAGCATCTCTTTCCCATATCTCATCTTCATCCTCCTGTTGCTTACATAATCCTCCACCGAGAAACGCAGCATCGCGCGTGTATTCTTTTTATTTTTTTTTTCTACATCCTCTTCTTTTCTCGTCTTGTGGTACCTTCGTGATCGGTCGTTCGTGTCAACTCAATGATACTGACACCGGGAACCGTAGATAAACGTGTATTTGTAAAAAACTAACGAAGGCTGAGATAAGGTCGAAAAAAAAAAAAAAAAAAAAAAAATATAAAAAAAAAAAAAAAAAGATCGATTTCGAGTTTTTTTTTCTTTTTTCAATTTAAAAAAAATTTATATCGGTAACACATCGTTTTGTCGATAACGATGACAAATCGCCGCTGACGATCGATCTCTCGACTTACTACGATCGGCAAACCCCCCTAATTAGCAATAATTCCTCGAAGCTCGTTACGTTTAAGGTCGTTCGATCGTCGATCGTCTACCGAGGCGGAGTATAGGATCGTTCCTTCCAAGTACCTACCTACCTACCTACCTACCTACCTCACCGATCACGAGGCACAGGCAGAAGAGTCGAATGCGCGTGGGGTGGGAAACGGAGATACTTAAGTCGTGTTGGGGCCCCAACACTTGGGGGGCCCCATTCGCATGGTGGGGGTATACCTTTTCTATATAACCGTCAACGAAGCCGAGCGTCTCTCCATATCCTGTCAGTGTTTCGATCTTTTTGTTAATCCGTATTCCCGACTTTGAAAATACCGCGCGACAAGGTGAGTTAAAAAAGTTGTAAAATTAAAAAGAAAAAAAAAGAAAAAACATTCTCGTCGTTCTACGAATCGTCGAAACGATAAGTGCTGAAGTGCAATTTTTACAGTGATTCGGACAATGTATTTTTCGTTTTTCATTATATAAATAATGTTTGTTTTTTTTTTTTATTTTTATTAAAAAAAAAAAAAAAAAATTTTTTTTTTGGAAACGCGATGGAAAAAAAATGAGGACTTTGAATTTCAGATGATGCTGGTGCCGCTGGCCATTGTGGTCGTCTTAGCGGCGGTCGTGAGCGCCGAACCCGCTATCAACGAGGCGAGACCTCACAGCAATCGCCCGGGAAGATTCTTGTCACTGCCTGTGCCCCAGAAGTGTGCCAACCGTGAGTGACGATTTTTATTAATTTTTCGCTCGAAAAAAAAAAAAAAAAAAAAAAAAAAAAAAATTCGACAATGCAGTCGATCTATTGGAGATTCAAAGTTTTTATGCAATGGACTGTGTGCGATGTATTTTAATGGTAAACAAGAGGTATCGAGAGCATCCAAACTTTCTTTAGGTCAAAGCCGACTATATTTTCGGCGTTCCCCATCGCGACCTCGAAAAACCACTTTCACGTCCCGCGCGATCCGAAGTAAATCTTACCATGCAAATTCGTAAATCGACGTTATTGTATCGAAAGAAGAATGAAAAAAAAAAAAATGTTTTGACAAAAGTTCGTAAAATTTGCGTCGGATAAAAGTAAAAGGATTATGACCTTTCCGCGGCTGGTTACTGTATTAATTCATTTTTTTTTTTTTTTTTTTTTTTTTTTTTTTTCGCTCGAGAGAGTTACAAGAGCGATGACTTCATCGTGGATATTTTAGCGTTTCCTGGATTGAGTTATTTATTGTCCTAATGGAAACGAACCGGATTCGTTCTTACGATCGAGAAGACACTCTCCTCTCGGCGCTTCGCGAGGATAATGTTTCAAATCGTTGGTAGTTACAACGGCGGTTTTATTTATTAAACGCGAGAGAAGGCAGAGAGAAGGCACAAGCGGGTCGTGGGAGTCGTCGTTGCGCGGTGAAACAAGCAATGTCGCAATTATCCCAACGATCTTCGGGTTCGTGAGATTATACAATAATCCCGAATGCATTTCATTTGACTCGCTACGGTGTCAGTGGCAAATCAACGTTACATCTCTTTACAAACGTATAATATTGTATTTATCCGTTGCACATGAGAGAAAGTGGTCGTAATTATGTAAAGACATAGAAGTTAAGGGATTATTCGAAGTTTCTTCTTTGTTAGGATGTCGATAACTCGATTACGCGGTAATGAAAAAGGGGTTAAAAATTTGGTACAAAATCGAAACTAATGACTATAAAAATTGCCGAAATTATTAATAGATTTCGTTTTATCGAAGTTTTTGATAGTTTTACGAAATTTGCATTCTTTTTTTTTTTTTTTCGATAACCGGAAGTCAGTTTTACTCGATTTGAAAAAATTTGATAATAAAACGGGGAAAAAAGTAGAAAATCATACAAATTTATTAAATTCCGAATCAGATTCGTTGAATAACTTTATGGTGATTTTGGGAGCAAAATTTCAATTTTTTGTTCGCCGAGTAGACGAGTTTTCCCGTCGATTTTTGCAACGAAATTTCAACTTTTTACTGTGTGGATTTTCGTAATCGCGATGTTTTCGTAACGAATGAACGATAAGAGCAAAAACTTATTAAAGACTCGAAAAAACAATTGCAATTGTTGACTGTTACGTTTCGTCGGGTTGATGAGATTTTACATCGATTTTTGCAGCAAAATTCCAACTTTTTTACTGTTTAAATCTCCGTAATCGCGATATCTGCATAACAAATTACCAAAAAGAACTCAAATTTCTTACAAACTTAAAAGAAAGTCTCCGAAAGTTGACTATTAAGTTTCAATAAGATTCGTCGAGTGGATTAGATTTTACATCGATTTTTGCAGCAAAATCCCAACTTTTTTACTCTTTAGATCTCCGTAATCCCGATAACTTCGTAACAAATTACCGAAAAGAACTCAAATTTCTTACAGACTTAAAACAAAGTCTCCGAAAGTTGATTATTAAGTTTCAATAAGATTCGTCGAGTGGATTAGATTTTACGTCGATTTTTGCATCAAAATGCAAACTTTTTTACTCTTTAGATCTCCATAATCGCGATAACTTCGTAACGAATTACCAAAACGAACTAAAACTTCTCACAGACTTAAAAGAACGTCTCCAAATATTCCCTACAAAATTTCAATACGATTCATCGAGTAGAATACATTTTCCCCCGATGTCCAGCAACCATTTCAATTTTTTTACTCCTCTGATCCCCGCAATCGCTTAAACTTCGTCCACTCGTAGCAATAACTATAAACGTTGTCGCCCGCAATTTTTGGAGGTGTTTCATCGAGTGACTTCGCGAACTCCCGTGTATTTACCGATGGCGAGACAGAGATGAGATGTTTTTTTTTTTTGCATACGCTAAAAGTGGCACACGAAGACGAACGGTTTTGTAGTTATCTCGTGACGGGATGGGTATCTCGAAAAGATATTTCGCAATGTAACGAGACATGACATTTTAGGCTTCGGGGGTAAGGAAGAGGGACGACGTACACGATGATGGGAGGGCAAAGAGGGCAACAGCCTTTTGTAAGCTCGTCGTATTGTCGGCTGATCGGCTGTCCGATCGGGTCGGACGTTTCTGTGTTGCGACATCGAAGCATCCAGTATCCAACGTATCCAGCGGCCGTTCGGGATCGTGGCAAACAGCCTTAACTCTCATTAACTATGAAACGAACATACCTCTTCCATTTGCACGTTTTCTTGCGTAATTATACGAGACGAATAAGTATTACGAATTAAATAACGATAGGAGAATCGTCCCCCCGATCCTTTCTCTCGAAGACATAAAGTTACGGGGCGGTGCAGTGAAAGCAGTTTCGATAGTTCCTACGGTTTAAGGTTCATTTTTTTTTTTCAACTTTGCAACAACTTTGTCACAATATTTTCCTTTAGTTGAACACTCGATGATCCCGAAAGCACGCGGAAAAAAAATCATATACGGTGTAACGCGGCACTCGTGAGATATATATTTATGGCTGAATAATTACGTTGAACTCTCAGTAGTACGTGAGACCACAACGCGAAAAGAAAAAAAAAAAAAAAGTTTCACCTTCGCGGTCTCTCTTCTCGTCGCCGCGTCGTGTACCTGTCGTATTCCTCTGTGTAATCAACACAACACCCGAGGCGAAGGCTTTCCTTTTCAATTGTCGAGTTCTTTCACATAGAAACGCGCGTCTTGAGCAGAGATTCATCTCACTTATTATTCTTACTATCGTCCGCACGGTGCTTGCGGTACGTTGTTATTAGAAATAAAATTAATTTTTTTTTTTTTGGCGATCGGATATCCGCGATTGCGATTAAGTCAAATTGGAACAGCGAGAGTTTGAAATTCGATCGAATTTGGAGATTGTTTGTCGAGTGATGGATTGTGGGATTTTTAGTGGGCGAAAAAATGATTTTTTTTTTTTTTCGTCACGGAGATCGCGACAAATCGTACCGAAGCCGGAATTTAATTAGTCGCCGATTTCGCGATCGGCTAATTTTTTTTTTTTAATACGAAGAAAGCCACAAAAAAAAAAACAATTTAATCTTTTAACATTAATAAAGCTTTCGATATTTTTTTTTTTATTATTCTTTATTTCACGACGATAAAAATCGGCATTTTTGTTCTCCTATATTTTTCGGACTAATCGTCTCATCGGGCGCTCCATTCGATTCCTTGTGTTGCGTGTAAACACGCGAATTACGAAATTCCCCGATTGAGAAACGCGGACAGTGTGATCGTTGCGAGAGTAAGAAAGATTTTAATCAGTTCGAAACGTGGAATAAATCAATGGAGAAGGCGTTTTGTGGGGGTAACTGTGAGTCGTACCATTCAACGCGGTTGATGTCATTAAGATCTTTTTTTCTTTTTTTTTTTTTTCTCTCCAAATTAATATTATGCATACGAAGACCACGGATCGCTCGTTATTTCGTAGCAAATAATATTCGTTGCGAAATAATGACGAAGAAGACGTCGTTAATGTTTCTTCGATAGTGAACACGTGAAGAAACCGCACGAGCGACCGAACACCGAGGGGCCCACTGATCGCGTGAATTTATTATGTACCATAACGTTCGTATAAATCACGAAAATACTTCGTGTGTTTCAAGAATCGATGTTATTTCTCAGATAACGAGAAAAAAAAAGTAAAAGAAAAAACATTAAGATAAAAGTAAAAACACGAATACCCATACATGACGAGAATTTATCGCTGTCGAGCTGAATCGACGGTTGCTTGCGACAAAGTAAAATCGAAGTCGAGAGAAAAAAAAAAGGAAGAAAGAGAAGAAACAGAAAGCTAAACCGGCGTATCCGCCTCACGTGCATCGTGAATCTCAATTTTTTTTTCGTTCAAACATCGTAATTTTTCGAGATTTTTTTTTTTCGGTTAAACATCGTAATTTTCAAGATTTTTTTTTTTTCGTTTAAACATCGTAATTTTCGATTTTTTTTTTTCGTTTAATCATCGTAATTTCCGAGAATTTTTTTTTTCCGTTTAAACATCGTAATTTTCGAGAATTTTTTTTTTTCGTCTAAACATAGTAATTTTAGAGAATTTTTTTTTTTTTCGTTTAAACATCGTAATTTGTAGAGAATTTCTATTTTTTCGTTTAAACATCCTAAAATTTAGAGAATTAGAGATTCTCTCTTCTAGAGAGATTTAGATTTTTTTTTTCCTTTAAACATCGTAATTTTTCGATATTTTTTTTTTATGTTGAATTGACGAAAAAAAAAAAAAAAGCAAAATTGTTGATATTAACAACAGAATAATAATGTTCCGAGACTGGGGACTTTCTACTCTCGATTATTCTGTGTGGCTTTCCTGTTCGCTTGCTGCATCGAGGCCCCGAGGCACCGGTAAAAGCGGTGGGCTCGTTGATCATGCCGCATGTAGAAGCGATTTCTTAATGGGGAAGCAACATCGGCGACTACGGGGGACGCGCCTTAACGCACAGATATATATGTATACAAATATATATAGATGTATATATATATATATATATCTATATGCAAGTATAAGCGCCAAGGAGAGACCGAGAGTCGGTTCTCGACGTACAAAAGTTTCGGTGTTTCTCGGGTGTGTAACACTTTCACGTGAAATAGCTGCGCCACTGCAGGTGTTCCGTAAAATGTGATCGAAGCGTCGGGTCAACATGTTGAATGGACCATTGAACAATTATTATTTAAACTCTCTTAACGCGGCATGACATACAAATAACGACATTAATAAGTATATTTCCTTTTTAGAATCAAAAATATATTTTTTTTTATAGTTATAAAAAAAAAAAAAAAAAAATTACGCGGATCGCGGGGGCGTTTTTCAAAATTTGTTCAACTCATTTTATTTGCTCAACAAAAGTAAATTTAATTTTGCAGGAAATTGTATTGAGTCGTTAAAATTTTATGACGCGTTTCGGATAAAAAAAAAAAAGGAGTTTGGATTTTTTTTTACTATCCGGAAATCTCGTGGATCGCTGTAACGCGAATACAAAACGGCGAAACAGTCGTAAAATTTCGGGTTCTCGACTTCACCTTTGTTATTTAATTTGAAGGAAATTAATCGATTGATTTGCATTTAACGCGAATTACCGAACAACGTAATCGGCAACCAATTTTTGACGGATTCGCAGGCGCACACCTCATCCGCCCAAACATAGTGTCGCCGGTTTTGCATTTTTTTTTTTTTTTTTTTTCCCCCGTTTTTTTGTTACGTCGTTTCTGGAGCCGAAGGCTCGGCAAATTCTTTCGCAACCGGTCGGTCAAACGCCTCCGGAGAGTCACGCGAGACACAGTAGCAGCGGTTAAATCGTTCGACGCTCGACGACGATTATCGAATCGACGGATCCCCGCGATCGATCTTTCGCGCCTTTACGATCGCGTCACGTATTACATAGACGGTAAAAGAAGATATTCCGCTATTCTACTTAATGCCGTTAATGCCTTCGCGTCGGAGTCTCCGGGACCGATGACATTTCGCCGGGGAATGACGGACTAATGACACTCGTGCGAACCTTCTCTCGCAAGCAATTACCAATCTCGATTCCTCAACGAGCCTTAGCACTCCTCGCGAGAAATACTTAACAATCTTTTTCCCTCCCTTTCCCTTCCCCATTCCATTCGTTTATCCTCGTCGCGAGAATCCTATAGATCGCGTGAAATCGAAAACAAAAAATTCATTCCCGTCGTTATCTCGCAGCGAAAAAAAAAAAAAAAAAAAAAAACACTGGTAGCCGTAGAAAAAAAAAAGAAAAAAAAAATGAATATCTCTGATTGACGATCGTAAGCTATTTGCCAAATGCCAAGAGTTCAGGAAACTTAATAATTCGTACGACTATCGTCATTAGCATAGAGCAATTGCGCGATGACTCTTTTTAAATCTCGTCAAACGTTTATATCGCGACTTTTCGCGATTGTGAAAGTTGCGCAATAAGGAATAATCAAAGGTGTCGAGAAGTTACGATGTTTATAGCGAATTTATGTGTATATATTACATTTTTTATTTTTTTTTTATCGTTTTGCAGGACCAAAGGAATTCAATTTCAAGGGCCGCAACTACTTCTACAGCGGTCACGTGCCCGCGCACGCCAGTCAGAAGGTCGATTGGCTCGACGCTCGTAACATATGCAGAGAGTATTGCATGGATCTCGTGTCCATCGAGACTCAGGAAGAAAATAATATGATCTTCAGACTTATTCAGCAAAGTGAGTATAAAAAAAATTAATACCGATAAATTACCGATTTAAAAAAAAAATTTTGAATTTTTATATCCATTATGAAAATCTTCAGTAGTGGAAAAAAAAAACATTAGAGTTAATAAATTTTAAGCTTTCGCCTCTTATTTTCGATATTTTTTCGTTGGTTCACTACGGATTTTTATTATTATAATCGTAAATCGCAAAAAAAAAAAACAACCGATTTAATAAAATTTAAGTTTTCGCGTTTTACTTTCGATATTTTTTCGTTCGTTCTCTACGGATTTTTATTATTAAAATCATAAATCGCAAAAAAAAAAACCAAATTAATCAAATTTAAGTTTTCGCTTCTTATTTTCGATATTTTTCCGTCCGCTATAGATTTTTATTATAAAAATCGTAAATTGTAAAAAAAAAAACCAATTTAATAAAATTAAAGTTTTCGCGTCTTATTTTCGATATTTTTTCGTTCCATCGCTATAGATTTTGTCGATTATTATCGAATTTTGTGCGGCTAAAGTTTCTATCGTAAATACGGAAAAAATGTATCGATAAAATTCGTACGATTGAAAATTCAATGAACCGCGAGACACGGGACGACGAGTTCGATTTTAACGTTAGAAACGAACGGAACAACGAATCGTATGTAGAGAAGAGACGCCTAAGGGCTTATAGCTTATGCTCGATAATCTGACTGTTAGAAAGTTTATGTTCGTTAAATAACAGGTTGCTACTACATGCGCGGGGGGTGCGCAGGGTATCGACTGACTCTCTGTGACGATCGTTAGCATAGTAGGCCACTGGAATACCAAAGGATATTTCGCAACTTTTTTTTTTTTTTTTAAACGCGTGTGTAGTGCGCGTCGCGTCGTTTCGCTCGAAGAGTATCCGCGCGTGTAATATGCACTCAGAGAAATTTAAATTTGACGCTCTCGGGTTCGAGTAATTTATTTCACATCGCGATAAAGTTGAAACGTCAATTATTCGTGACTTTAATTAACAATGATTAGTTATTTATTGTTGTTGTTCTTAGTAATAATTAAAGATAGGAAAGGGGAAGTCAAGAGGTCAGAGTGCGATAATTAGAGATCGGAGACATAATCGGCCAATTATCCGATGTATAAAGGTGACGAGAGTCGCGATGGTTGCGAGAGGATAAGCAATGAACGCGCGCGCGATCGCCTCTCGGCTTACATACTAAAAGTGGGTTGAGGCTAAACAGTCGTAGCATCGTTTTTACATAATCGTACGCGCGCTTCTTCGATCTCTCCAATCGATTTTTCATTCATACTGAATCTACGAAGATTTCTTTTAATTTTTTTCCTTTTTTTTTTTCATTATTATTTTACGTGACGATCGCTTGTTTTTTTTTTTTTATGAGGAGATATTTCCGGAGTTTTTTAGAACTTCGAAAACGATCCGAAGTTATCGATTTTTCAATCAATTCGTTTGATTAATCTTCGCGCGTTAATCGCCTTTTGTTTGCTTTTTATTTTCGTATGACGATCGCTTGTTTTTTTTTTTTTATGAGGAGATATTTCCGGAGTTTTTTAGAACTTCGAAAACGATCCGAAGTTATCGATTTTTCAGTCAATTCGTTCGATTCATCTTCGCGCCATAATCGGCATTTTTTCGTTTTTTTTTTTGTTTTGTTTTCATAATAACGCGATCGATATTTGTCAATTTCAGACGACGTACCTTACATCTGGACGTCCGGACGTCTCTGCGACTTCAAGGGTTGCGAGAACCGCCGCGATCTCGAGCCAAAAGCTCTGTACGGATGGTTCTGGTCGGCGAATCGCGAGAAGATGGCACCGACGAATCAGGCGCCCAACGGATGGGGATACAATCCGTGGTCTCAGACCGGACACAAGAAGACTCGTCAGCCCGATAACGCCGAATTCGACATCAACGGTACAACTGAGGCGTGTCTTTCGGTTCTCAACAACGTTTACAACGACGGAATCGCATGGCACGACGTCGCTTGCTATCACGAGAAGCCTTTCGTCTGCGAAGATTCCGAAGAACTTCTCAACTACGTCGCCAGTACCAATCGCGGAATTCGTCTCTAATTTTTTTTCGTACTCCTTAAAAATTTTCCTCCTTCTCGCCATTTGTCCCTTCGAAAAAAAAAACAAAGAAAAATGAGAAAAAAAAAAGAAAATCAAACGAATGATCCCAAAAAAATTGCGATTTCGCAATTTTTTTTTTTTTTTTTTTACCAATCTTTATCCCTTCTTTTCTATATTCGTAATTTTACAATGTTATTGATGATTTAACGCGATTAATTAATTATGTACACGTATTTATTGATAAAAAATTCCTGTGCATTTATCTCTGTACATTTTTTTTTTTTTTGTTGCGTAAAATACGAAAACGCGAAAAAACACGAAAATACGCGAACACTTACACACACACAGGCGTAATTATCATTTACACACACATATACACGGATAACACGAAACAATGAGAACAAAAAGTTGAAAAAATATGATAAACTGAAAAAAAAAAAAATCGTTATTGTGTCGTCGATATTGACTTTTTTTTCTTACTGATGTCTACGCTGCTCGACCATTCTTCGTCCGAATCCTCGGTATCCTTACGCTTTTTTTTGTTTCGCGTCATTTTTAACTCTTCCGCCGTTAGTCTTCCGAGACGCGTGTTTTTGCGAATTATTCGCTTACGCGGCAATTTCGTCGGATCTATTCGCAGAAATATCGCAGAAATGAGAAGATACTTTGGAGACTCGGAAAAGGAAAGAATTTTGAGAATATTAATACTTACGATCCTCCGGAATATTCATTTGTTTTCTGAGTACCGCTCTGACCTGACGGTTTATTATCTCGCGACACTGATCGCTGAATCCGCTCGGCAGCCAACCGCGTTTTTCGTCGCACTTAACGCCCGGCAAATGTTTCGGTAACTTCGCCAACATCTCCTGTATCTCGTCGACGTGAACGTCGCAATACTGAGATCATGGAAAATCGATTATTTAATTTGTTTATTCTTTTCAAAATTCTATAATTTTTAAAGATTTTTTTTCAAACAATTGCCGTTGTCGCATTTCGCCCCAAATTCTACGATATCATAAAAAAGAAATTTCAGGATTCAAAAACATGAGAATGAAGTTTCTGTGAAATGTGTTGTAAATTCGAAAAAATAGAGAATTTCACATTATTTCTTCATAATCTTCGAATTCTTATTCAATAGATTTTTTATATAATTTCTGACGATTTTTGGATATCAATACATTCGCAAAAAAAAAACTTTACCGAATTCTAAAATAATTGCAGGCGATTGTTAATAATAAAAAAATCTGTTCGGAACCGATTCCGTGACTTTTAAAAATTTCCTTGGATTTTATAAGCTAATTATCTAAATTATCGCGACGATAAAAAAAAAGGAATTTCTTAATAAATGCGCAATTTTTTTTACCTGATAAAACATTTGTCGCGACGGTGGAACGATACCGTCGCGATAGATATAAACGTTTTCGTCCAATCGTCGATCTTTTTTCTGACTCTCACTCTCGTCCTGCATACTCGTTAAAATCGTAGTTCGCGGTCTCATTCCCGATGCCGATTTGTACGGCAGCGTGTACTCGGAAGACGTACGTTTGCACATTACAGCAGTTTCCAATCCATCTACAATAATACGAGGAAATTGCATTACGATAGTGTAAAAAAAAAAGAAAGAAAATCTTGAAAAAAGATCGCAGGAGACTGCGAAACGATGTTTTTTCGAAAAGAAAATAACAATTAGAAGCATTAAAACCATTGTTTTCGCATATCGCATGCGAAGAATATCGTCAACGAACCTTTCGTAAACGCGAAAGCGTTATTAACTCTGTAGAAAAGAAACTGAAATAAAAAATACTAACGCATAGCTTTGAGTCTGTAGTCGAGAGTCTGATACTTCTTTGCGTGAGGATCTCTGCGCGGATCGTAACCGAGTTTTACCCACATAATTCTCCACGGACCACTCATGAAGTAGTAAGCGACGGACGGCAGAAGAAACTTAAGTTGTTCGCTCGTAAAATTCGTGATACACATAAGTGCGTTTTTCGACCAAATGGGACGTTCTTCGAATATCTTTCTTATGCGATCGAGTTGAGGTTTTTGAAGAAATTTAATTTTCATCGCTGTCTCGATACCGGCCGGCGGTTCAGTCGGCGTTTCCGGTGTCGTGAATTGAATGAAATTCGAAAAACCCGCCCGACGCTTTCGCGTTTTACCAATTACATTTTCGGGCCCTTTGTCGTTTTCGGTTTTTAAACTGTACTGCTGTACGCTATCCATACGACTGAACGCCGGCGGTGGAAGGAAATACGGTACTTTATTTTTTAACCAACGATACGACGGTATTTCCGCCGGATATATCGAATCGTAAATACACTCGTCGATCTTCGGATCCGTTATATTCTTCGTTATCGACAAATATTGAAAATCGCAGAGATCTGAAAAATGCGCAAAAACGTTAATAAACTTTATTTCTTTTTAATATTAAATAATGATAATAATAATATTTAAAAACATTTAAAAACACAATATATACAACAAAATAATAATAATAATTTTTATTATTATTAATAATGTTATTAAAATATTTCATTTTTTATATGTTAATTTAAAATATAATATTTACAAAGCAATAATTACTCTGAAAGGTAAATTCAGTCTCAACGCGTCCCAAAACTCTTGCTTTTGGTATTTCATAATTTTCATCCTGCGACAAGTCATCCCAATTTTTTTTTCCCTCTCCATCTCCGATTTTGATGTCACGTCTTTCGGAAAATGGAATTTCTCTTTCTACTATCGGCGGCTCTTCATTGCTTTTGGTATCCTGAGATTCGACGTTACAATCTTTTGCGACACTTTCGCTCGACTCGTCGACATTTGTTTTTTTCTCAAGAGTATCGGCGGCGGTTTTTGCCGCATTACCGACTCCTTTGCCAAGATTGCCGAAGAGTTCGTTGAGTTTGTCGATATCATAGGGACCTTTGTATTCTAATTTTTCAATACTTTTGATTTCACGTATTTTATCGGCTCGGCGTTTTTTCACTCGAATGCGTAGAAGAAAACCGGCGCTATGATTTCTGTCACCACATGTCGGCTTGCAGTAGCCGTCTTCGGGACGAAATCGAAGTTCTAACCTACGATTCGACGTACTCACCGCTGTGGACATCGCGCCGAGACCGCCGAGAGTTTCGATCGCTTTTTCGGGATTTTCGACAACACCGGGATATCTGACGCACAGAAGTTTCTTGTCGAAACGATGACCTCCCGGCAATATCGGTCCCGTGTATTCGTGTTCCGATTCCGTTTCGTTCGCGTCGACCTTAGTATAACATTTTTGAAGATTTAACACGCGGAATTCTAGGAGAAAAGAAATTAAATACGACGCGCGTACGATTAGAAATTTCTTACATCTTCTTCGTCTTTATTAGCATCGAAGCCGTCGAAGGATTCATCGCTGTCGATGTCTTCCTGATAGTCTTTGATGTTGAAGTCGTCGTCTTTGTCGTCCTCGTGATCCGTCACATTGTCATCGTCGCTTTTGTCCATTTTTTCAAATTTTAAAGAAAAGTGTATTGCGCGATCTAATGGCTCGTTGGATTGTTCGAATAATAATTAAACCGGTATTTGAGGTTAGAATAACGCGCGCATATGTCGTGAGTATCCTCCCCGTCGTGCCGAAGAACAGACTGAAATATTTTTGAATTCATTGGCGAAATTCTTGTGGAACCGATATTCGTCTACGCTATTGGTTGTTTGCTAGTAAGCATCGAGTTCACTAGGTTTCGCGCCACCAAACCGTCAGTCCGATCCCCAAGTCCGGTCGACGAAGGGGTTACCCGTTTTTGTTTTTGTTTTAACCTTTTCGTTTCGGGATTCTCGTGTTGCGTAGTCGCGTGGTCGCGGCGGGAAGAAAGTTAAGCAAGCAGCAAGTATGGTTAGTATTCGGGTCGTGACGCAGTTTCTGACAGCGACGATGGTGTCGGTTTTTCATCATGATTATGGCGATAAACAAGTCTATGTTTCTCGAATAAAAGTGAGGTGATGCAGCAAATGACGATGGGGACACCGCTTACAGGTATGTGAACTCACGAAGCTTTCGCTTCGGAATTATAATAAAATTTGCGCTACACTTTTACGTTTTACGTTCGTGAGATCCATCGATGTTTATTAATGAGATCTATTCTGTCGCCATTTTGTGCAAAGATCGCGGCGTTAAATACAGTACACCTGTAGTGTACTTTGCATGCAAAAAGTAATGCAACGAACTCGAACGTTTACTCGTAAACTACTCGAGTTTATAGGCCCAATTGTCGTCTTATCTATGATTCTTATCACAGTTGTATAATACCCAACAATTGTACACAAAACTTATCGAGTGATGTAAGAATCGTTAGTATATCTGACGTCGACTACCATACAATTCAAAACCTTATCTCGAACAAATTACAGTATTAACGTAGTATCGTTCCGTATTTGTCGTACACGCGACATTTTGTCAGACACACAAAAAAACACGCGTACTTTGCATTTTACGAGCGTTCGTAACGCGGAAGAACATTACAAGTGACTTTTTCAAAAGTACTTCTAAATTTAACGAGTACATTTTTCAAGTGTATACCTCGGAATTTTTCGAAAGTCATCGATGCCTATTCAGCAATTCAATGACGCGCGTCATTGAATGACTATCGAAATTTTCGACCCACTCGTTAATATGCCGAACACGGACGTAGGCTCCGCGCGTGTCGTGCGATAAAAATTAAAAAACCAAAAAAAAAAAAGTTGCGTCACACAGAATCATCCGGTAAAAATAAATGAATTCGTATTCACGTTTCAAGTAAATATATTTGTCATGTTTTATTTCTCGCAATTTATTATTATTGCACATCGGAAACAATGTAGAGTTTTGCGCGCGTAATTTTGCAACACTTTAACTCTACAATATATATATCTGTCGTATCTTTTTCTGCGCGATCGAACATTTTTATTATATATTTTTTTGTACAATATGATAGAATAATATCTTTTTTTTTTTTTTTTCTTTTTTTTTTGTACTAAATTAATTTCGTCAATGAACGGATATAGCCTGAACCAATTCTTCCGGCTTTTGTACACCTTTCGGTATATTGAGGCTATCGAAAACATCCAACGTGTCCCTTACGAATGTATCCATCATGAGACGCGTGTGTCTCGGTGTCGGCGCTAATCGTAATTTTTCCCCGCCCTTCGCAACGGTCGGATAATTTATCGCTTGTACGTAGTGACCCTTTTCACGTATAAGCGTATCGGCGATTTGGCTGCAGAGCAATGGATCTCCTATCTGTTTGGACATATAAAAAAATTTATTAAAAAATTAACAAAAATTATCAAAAAATACATCGATGATTTTTTCGCGAAAAATCGATTTATTTCGTTAAAATAAAACAAAAAAATTATAAAAAAAATACATCGATGATTTTTTCACGAAAAATCGATTTATTTCGCCAAAAAAAAACAAAAAAAATTATAAAAAATACATCGATGATTTTTTCACGAAAAATCGATTTATTTCGCTAAAAAAAAACAAAAAAATTATAAAAAAAATACATCGATGATTTTTTCACGAAAAATCGATTTATTTCGATAAAAAAAAAGAAAAAAACTCACCTTAATCGGAATGATATGAGAGGGCGTTTGTTCGATCGGTAATCCAGCGGCAGTGAGAACGGACTTCATATAGGCGACATTTTCTTGATGAGTCGTTCTCAGGGAGCGTCCCTCGTCCGACGCGAGAATTTCGACGGCGGCAAGTGCTCCGTAAAGCACAGTTGGTGGCAGTGAAGTAGTGAAAATAAAACCGGCCGCGTAGCTTCTTATCATATCGACGAGTTTCGACGAGCCGACGATATATCCGCCGACATTGCCGAAGGCTTTGCCAAGAGTACCGGAAATGATATCCATTTTATCGAGAACCCAATCTCTTTCGCCAATTCCCGCGCCGGTGTATCCGTACAAACCGACCGCGTGTACCTCGTCGATAAAAGTCAAAGCGCCGTATTTGTGCGCAATATCGCAAAATTCTTTCAACGGACATATAGTGCCGTTCATGGAATGTACCGTTTCGAAGGCAACGATTTTCGGAATATTTCGATCGACGCTACTAAGCAATTCTTCCAAATGTTGCGGATCGTTGTGACGAAATATGTGTTTCGGAACGCCGCTGTTTCGTATTCCCTGTATCATCGACGCGTGATTACCGGCGTCCGAAAATATATGACAATTCGGCAAACTCTTCGCGAGCGTAAATAGCGTCGAATCGTTTGCTACGAAACAGGAAGTGAATAAAAGACCGGCTTCCTTCTGATGCAAAGCTGCTAAACGCTTTTCCAGCATCTCGTGACCCATAGAATTGCCCGATATGTTTCTCGTGCCTCCGGCGCCTGCGCCAAATTTCTCCAAAGCCTTTCTAACGGATCCCGTAACTTCGGGATGACGCGACATTCCCAAATAATCGTTAGAACACCAAACGGTTATTGGTTTCTCGCCCCACGAGTATTCGACGGCCGATGGAAAATCCTCCGCTAGACGATTTACTTTTTTGAAGATTCTGTACGAATGATCCTCTTTCTTCTTCATTATCTGCTTGTGGAAGAAATCCTCGTAAGGAAAGTTCGACTCCGCGGTGGGAACCTTTCCGAGATTAATAACGTCCTCTTCGACCGCCATACTGGCCTCCTTAACCGCGTCTTTCTCCTTTGAAAGAAACGGACATTTGTTCGCCACAGGCGATGATTGACTCTCCGTGTCCACCGTCTGGTCGGCGAGAGTACTCGATAGTCGCGACATTACCGGGCAATGCTGACGGTAATTCATCAACGATGCACCGTAATTGCGAACGTAATTCGCCGATAGGCGCGTTAGGAATGGACACGGCATCGTTAGTTCCGATTTCTTTTTACCTGAAAAAAAATATTAAAAATGTTAGCGATGTATTCGAAAAAAAAAAATAAAATTGGTTCATTGATTTTTCAAATAAAAACGATATTACGAAAATGCGAATGAAAACAATATTACGATTCGAAAAAAAAAAAAAAAAAATGGTTTATTGATTTTTCAAATAAAATCGATGTTACGAAAATGCGAATGAAAACAATATTACGAGGATTCGAATATTAAAAATCGTTTTTTATAAAACAAAAAATATTAGTGATCTATACGAAAACAAAAAAAATTGATTCATTGATTTTTTAAATAAAAACGATATTACAAAAATGTGAATGAAAACAATATTACGATGCGAAAAAAAAAAAAAAAAAATGGGTTCATTGAATTTTCAAAAAAAATCGATATTATGAAAATGCGAATGAAAACAATATTACGAGGATTCGAATATAAAAAATCGTTTTGTATAAAATAATAAACAATATCATTGATTTTTTTTTTATTTTTTTTTATTCATTCGAAGTTATTTTTCTCGGAAACATATTCGGGATAATGATTCGAGAATCGTTCGTTCCCCCATTCGTGAAGATCGATGGAAAGTAAAATTGACTTTTCGATATTCGCGGTTGTTGCTTAACGTCGAGAGATACGTTACGTAAAACACGGTTAGTCGTGGAATTTTGTTCGCGAGCAAAGATTGTGGAACAGCGAGCTGAGGTCACGAGAAAAGTGAGAGCTCGCGAATGAAATTTCGAACGATGTATGTTTTTTTTTTTCTTTTCGAACGACTTGTCCTGATTACGATAAATTCCTTACCTTTCGCGACGTTCGCTAATTGGTAACTCGCTTGACGCACGCCTCGTCGAATGAGCTGCAAACAGAAACGAATAACGAGTTTTCGTTGACCGTACGAGTGTTGCTACGAGGGACTGTGGAGTAGCCGTTGCGAGTGGACAAATGTATTCGACCGTCGAATGGGGGGGAAAATATCGACGAAAGCGGAATGATAGACGCGCGTTTAACGTGCAATGACAACCGTTTCGCTCGGCAGCTACTGCACGACTGGCGTCTGACCGCTACGCTTGCAGACGAAGTCGACTCGCTCGGTGGCGAGAGAGAGTCTCAGCCGCGCGCGCGGCAGGTCGTGGTAAAAAAAAAAAAAAAAAAAAAAGTCGAACGATTCGAGAACTCGAAGGCCTCTAACCTCTCCTCGCGCTTTTCGCCGGAAATAAAAAAGTGGGACATCATTCGAATTCTCCGACGTGAATACGTATTTTTTAAAAATTAATTAATCAACTGATATTATCTCCGTCGGTAGGCAATGTTTTAATACAATTTTATCGATCTGTTCCACATCCGCGATGTTATCATGTTATCAGCTGATTCCGTTTGATACGATAATATATCGTAAACGCGCTTTTTAGATTTCGGTTTTTAAACATTTAAATAACTTTGACGATAATTATTGCTACGGATGCGGCAATATTTTAATAATAAATAATTTTTTTGTTTTATTTTTTTTTTTTCGAAAAAAAAAAACGCGATTTAGTTTTTAACGATATAAAAAACATTAATGATAATTATTCCTACGAATGCGGCAATATTTCGATTATAAATAAAAAATCGTAATTTTTTTTTTTCTTAACGCAAAAAGAATAGTGTCACGTAGAATTGATTGGAGGAATAGTTTCAATATGCCTTATGGCGCCATCGCATTTAATTCGTACGCTACTGATTCTCAATCGATCGAATTTCATATATATATCGATGCCAAATGCGGGGGGGGGGAAATTCACGGGACTTTACAATTTGATTTCGCAACAATCCGCTCTCGAGAGACCTCGACCCGCAATCTAGAAAATGGAGTACAATAATCGATTCATTCACATGTGAACTCTATTCTCGTAGAGCCGTTGATCTCGAAAGATTCGATATTATCGATCTATTTAACTGTTCAAATGGGTGCACGTGCACCGCGTATGACTTTCGTGTTAAACGATTTTTTAAACATTTTTTTATCGATCCGACCGAATAACTATCGATTTATCGATATTTACCATTTTGGTGACGAATTTTTATCGATTTTATTATCCAAATCGCAAATTACACTATTCGAGTGTAAAAATCGAACTAATCGAAGTTACGCACTATACAACTTGACGAGTGACCGACGAAACAACGACTAGTGTTTCGTCGTCAGATGTATCGATATTTAATGTCTACGAGGCGATAGAACAGGGGAACTACTTAAGTTTAGTATAAAATATTCCGCAACCACAGTATCCCGTTCGGTAGGGAACGCGAAACATCGCATCGCTAATAAATCGACGATAGCGAAACTTAACCTTGTCGTTCTTTATTCTGCATATTCAAAAGGCAAAATGCAGGCGTCATCAGTCGCTTCGCGATCGTAAAACATCGCGGGAACTCCCGGCTGCGTGTGCGATAAAAGTTTTTCCCCGTATTTCATTATTACGAGAACCACTTAGATAATTGTATCTCAATTACAGTTATAACCGTTTATTTTACGATTATTCGACTCGAAAACGATACACTTCGATAAATTAGAGTTCTCGTTATTAATTACGATATTTCATTATTATCCTCGTAAAAAATGACAAATCAGCTTATGATAATTACTTCGAAACAACTAAATTAGTTTCGTATATATTAGCGGTATCACCGAGAAATTGAATTTCCTCGCTGTTCATCACAGATAAGCTGAACGTTACGATGTTTTCTCGTTATTAAAAAAAAATTAAAGAAAAGTTTCCCTCCGATAATTGCGTTTGTTTAACGTAACAATGTTTACTCGTTAAAAAAAATTCAAGAAAAGTTCCCCTTCGATTATTGCGTTTTTATCTAACAATGCAACCGGAAGTTCAGCGCGAATCGGGATCGCGGCGACCTTTGTATATTTTTTTTTTCCAAATGTCAGCCACTTGACCTTCACGTCAGATATCTATTTCTATATTATTTTTTTTAACGATTTGCGATATAAATGTCTCTTCAAAGGATCGGAGGGGTGTTGCGCGACTGTTATCGTTTCTTAAATGAACTCACAAATAGTTCGTCGCTTCAAGTTTCTCACAGTCGATTATATTATTTATTCTGTAAACGCAAAAAATGAGATCGTATCAACACGCGGGACTCGGCGGCGGTGGCGCCATCTCTAACGACTGCGAACGATACCGTTGACACCTACAGTCGGTAACGATGCGAGAGACCGTAAAAAACGAAAGTTCGCGAACGCGCCGCTTGTCGGCGCTCGTAAAATATTTCGAATTGACAGATCAATACGCGTGAATTGCGCGGGAATGCGCCGGAGTCGAATTAACCTTCGCGGACTCCTTGATATTCTTCAATCACATTTTTTCATTTTTTTTCTCGAATTTTTCGATCGTATGGTCTCCGAAACAAAAAAAAATGCAAAAAAACAATATATTAATAAATTTCAATTTTTTTTTATCTCGAATCGTCGATTCGACGACAACATCGATTCATTGATCCCCCGTTTAAACCCCATTAACCATAAATCGCAATAACGATACTTTCTCTGTTGCGAAAAATTGTTGTCCCGATGAAACGATATCAAGGAAAAATGCATGGAATAAAAAAACGAAACGAGGCTACAAGCGTAACGAGGCCTATCGACGTCCGACCCTTCGGAGTCGGCGCGTTGGTCATGTAATTCCTCCGATGCGTCCCCCCCTCCCTTTCTTCATGCGAGAACCCCCCGCGGCTCGTCTATTGCGGATCTCAGGAGTCAGAATCCACGAAGCGAGTTGCCCGGTATTCAGTGTCATACGATCCCGCATCCAGTTCATTGTTTTATCTTTTCCACGATTGAGAAAACACTCTTACGTTTCACTGTGCGACGACGAGACTTGAGGGGCTGAATTACGCGACAAGAGAACGAAGTGGAGATTCCAAGGATTCTTCGTCTCTGTCAATCTTCGCTGTCAGCGCTGTCAATTCATAGTGAGTTTCCTTCCTTCTCCATTGCGTTAAATAAAAGATCGAAAAAAAAAAAAAAAAAATGTCGATTTAAAATTTTTTTTATTTCGATGTTTTTTCTACAATTTTTTTTTTTTTCTATTTATTGTTTTGTTACGTTCGATATTACTGATCCACTTGCTATTTGCAAGACTTGCGTCACACCGGCCCGACAGCTGGCCATTCAGAGGCATAACGTAGAATCTGCGTCACCCGTCGAGTACTTCGATCGATAGGCCTCTTTTGTTGTTTTCCTTCCGAATGAGACGAAAAACTGCGTCGGTTTATCCCATTTTACGCGAAATCCACGAAAAAAAAAAAAAAAAAAAAAAATCAATCTTACGAAAATTTTTACGAATCTTCGAATTCGAAGGATTCACTTTCAAACGTAAAGCTTTCGCTTACGGGGCTTCGCAATCCTTCGTCGAAAGTGTTTAAAGGTCCATGACCTCGGGTTGCGTTGTGACCTCCGAAAGGACGATTCTCAATGTCGCGAGAGTCGCTTCGTCGTTGCATCGTTTGAAGCGAAACAAAAAGGGGAGGATTTTCAGTAGTTAAAGTCAACGATAGTCAGACAAAACATCGAATTACGATATTTTTTTTTTTCGTCGCCACAAAATTATTAATTCGTTACATTTTTCACTGATAATTCGTTATCAGATGATTAATTATCTTGTGTTCGACGAATTTCTCGATATTTCATTCGATTCGTAATTTTTTTTTTTTTTTTCGAATTATTTTAAGTCGCAACTGCGAGGAGTAAACAGATTCTATGATGAAATTTCTCGATCGAGTTGATCGCTCTATTTCTCGCGGGTTATAGTTCAATTGGCTTTATTGGCTCTGAAGGTGGTATTCATCGTGCGGTTTATAAAGCATAACGAATCTTAAGCGTAACTACGCGCAGCTGCCTATGGCGCGTCTCTCGATAGTCAGATTTAAATTTGCTCCGGAAAGTTCATTCGCTTCGTTCGCAGCGCGATAAAGGAGGAGCCGCATGAATAAGGCGGACGTAAGCGAATGGATAAGAATACACGTATTTGAAGCATCGGACGTCATTTATTCTCGAGAAATGGATATAACCGTTTAGTTCGGCGCGTTAAAGTTAAAGGATATCAACACGTTCGTTCCGCGATGTATCGAACTTCCGATAAAACGGGAATTCCGGATAAACTTTCATCGTCACAGCGTCTTTGTCGTTAAAACCGTACGTGCCGCACTCTCGGCTCACGAGTACGCAGACGATGAATATCGGAGATTTCTTTATTGCTAATACATCGAAGGCATTTGTTTAAAGTGTCTCGCGAATAAAGAAACAAAGAGGAAGAGAGAGATACGCGATCGCATGACGTCGGTTTTTCGTGCTCGAGACTCAAATAGAGTGAACTGTAATCTGCCCCCCGAGTCAAGTACCGAATAAACGTTCTTCGCCACTTTATTCGACAATTGAGAATAAAAAAAGTTTTTAGAATATCCGAAAAAAAAAAAAAAAATTACGTTATGATTGATAATTAAGAATAATTCTGATATTTAATTATTATTAAATCAATTTGGATGAATATAATTTATTATTGTCATTATTATTAACTATTTATTAATAATGACGAATATTGGAATAAAAATATAAATAATCGGATATTAATCGGAATTAATAATAATAATAATTATCATTATTATTATCGGATTTTCTTTTTTTTCCCAACATTCGTTATTAATAATTCAATTGATAAGTATCAATTAATTATCTTCAATATTATTATTATTATGACATTTATTCGAAAACAAGATAAATCTCTTGTTACTTTTTCCGGTTTTTTTCATCTCGTAGATCTCTATAGATCGATAGTGTCTGATTCTCTTTATGCGAAAGGGGCCAACGGAAGTTTTGGTAGTTTCGCGGTTCAGAGATCAATGTACCGTAAGAATATACAACGTGTACTCGTTGCTATTTTTTCCTTTTTTTTTTTTTTTTGAAAAAGAAGGTCGAGAGTCTCATTGAAATGGATATTCTTTGTCGTCTTCTCGTTGCCACGAGCAACAACAGCGCGAGAGTTCAAGAATAAGTCGCTTTCGCGTAGCATAATGGTACTCCACTCGACGTCTATCAATATTACGGGAATTTCAGACTGCGGTGACTTTTGTCTGATTATAACGGATTAAAAAAAAAAAAAAGAAAAAAGTCCTTGTGCGATCGCATACGCGCAATGAGAATTTATAGCATGCGATTTCGTACCGCAGTAGCTAACCGCAAGGACAGTGACACGTATCGCCGTTGTGGAACGACCAATCGACGACATGTGCGCTAACGTGATCGTTGATTGAGTCTATCATTTATAATGCGCACGTGTCCTACTTATTTCATGGTTTTCAATTTTTTTTCATCGTAATAATTTCATCAAAAAATTTATCGAGGAATTTTTTTTTTTTTTTTCGGTAACTACGATAAAATTTCGAAATTCTTCGAAAATGATTAATAAACAGCTGATATCTATAAACTATAAAAAAAGAATTTAATCGATCGAAAAAACTAATCGATACTTTACTTTCGATCATTTATTGAATTTTTAATATTTTAATAATAAATTACCGTATTTATTGATGCGTAGAGAAATTTCTATTTTTTTTCCGCGTAAGTATCACGAAATAATGATTTTTTCGATAAATTTTTAATTTCGGGTTTCGCGGACAGTGAAAATCGTTCCTATGGTCCACGTTCTCGAGTTCGATGAGTCACGAGATCGCGGAACCTTCGTGTACAACATTATTATTGCCCGTATACCTGTGCCAATACCGTACAGCGAGTAAACACGTCGAGCGAAAGAGTACAGTAAGACACCTTACGCAGCGTCCAATATAGCGAACTCGATATTCCGGGGGCACATGTGCGAAAAGGGAGCAGAACCCGAGTGTGGCGAGCGTTCCGGTGAACGTTGAGAGAGCAAAATGCTTGTCGCGGGGTATATACGGCAGGTAAAGCTGGAGGTACACACAAAGCGGCGATATACTATAGCTAAGTAGAGAACGACTCCCCGACACGACGAACACGCGGATCCCCGGTGATGTGCACGTGATTCCAGCGTGCGCCAGAGAACTCGACGGCATCGACCGCCTTCCCCTTCTCACTTTTACTCTCAACCCGCTTCCAACAGCTCGAAGGCCCTCTGTTCGTTGTCGTTTTTTTTTTTTTTTTTTTTTTTATTCCTTTTTCGTCGTCTCTTCCTATAACTTCTGCTCACTTGACATTACACAACACCGCAGCGGAGCTCTTCTCCTTTTTTTCGTAATTTTAAGACGAACAAAAGGATTCTTTGTTTATTTTGGAGGTTAACTGAGATGCAGAAAAATCGATGCTTTTTCATGGGGATTTCATTTCATTCGCAATTCCGAGTTAAAAGATTAACGGAATATCGATTTATCGTATTTCGCGCACAACGCGAACACGTGAAATACGCGATTATCGATGACGCCATTTTGACGAAATTATCGATAAATAATCTCGCGGATCGTTGCTTCGAGATTGGATCAGACGATATAAATACTGTGCGTTTATCGTTCGGTAAGCATATAGGTGAAGAATTACATAATGCATCGTGAGATTCGTGCACTATGAACAGTGGCTGTTAGTGTTTTTATTTACATCGGCCTCTTGTTTTTTCTATGGAATGGCCTTCGCTATCGATAATTTCTTAGTCCCTTCACGCGCCGCGCATAATACGAACTGAGCGCTGAGGAGCGTCTCTCGATTGTCGAGGAGAATCTTACGAGTTATAATAGTATTGTTCGCGGGGATTAAAGATACTTCGTTAGATCCGATGTTTGTTATGAATACAGGAAATAAACTGCGACCCTGAAGTTGTAACGATTCAGTTATTTATCTGATTTTCACGACGATTCGAACGCGTCGAAGATAACCTTCAATTCATCTTCTCGTTCGTAATCGTTCGTTCATTTTTTTCGATCGATTAAACAAATTATGATTTTTTTTTTTCGTGAATGACATATTTCGGATGTCACGTGATTTTATCGTCGAAATGTACGACGGGAATGAAAGAGTAGTACAGTTTCGTTTGCAGTTACGCGAACAAACATTCTTTTTATTTGCTGATTTAAACACTCGGGATGACCTCGATGCATACTTTTTTTTCGCAGATATAATCGAAATTTTTTTTCGACGAATTAAATTATTTATAATAATAGTAAATTTTGTATTATTATTGAATAAAAATAAATAAAAAAATGTATAGAAAAAAAAATATATATATTCCGTCGCGTAATTATTTGGAATACGATACGCGACCACACCGTCCAAATATCCGCGTGCTACGAAGGGAGTAATCAACTTTCGTGGGTATTTCTATTAATAGTTTGTCGAATTTATACGGTGGAACGAACATTTGGTTTCTCTTGAACTCGAAAAACGATGACTAAACATCACCGTTTTATCAGTGTGAAAGCCGCGGTTGTGTTTACGCTGAAGAGTCCCGACAGCGCTCGGCGATTTCCGCGCAATGAAAAGAGCAAAATCGACCGTGTAAATATATCTCGCATGCCCTTTGTGTGTTGGCGAGGATATTATTAATGTGTGCAAATGTTATCGTTGAAAATTTTAGTTCAGTTTACTTTTTTTTTTTTTTTTTTTTTTTTTTTTTTTTAGGTTAAGTTTCGTATTTATACGACAGAAGGAAAATGACTTCGCGAGAGATTTTCGTGATGATAATTTTCGAAAAAATGATTATGATTACAGTTGTTTTAATTACATTATATGTTTGTCAGTCTTGCATGTGCCGTTATATCCAAAGTATTACGTCAACGGCGTGAAACACAGCCGCTGAGTTAATGATCGCGACGGCCCGATGGCGGGCGCGTTTACGCCGCGTTTATCCCTACAAAGATCGATAGTTATGCTTTGTTTCTTGTTACTTTTTTTTTCTCTCTCGATCGTCATCACGATCCATAGATCTGCTGAATCGATGCATAACATCATAACGGTACGATGATTTTTTTTTTCTATAGTCCCCAATAATACGCGAAGTAATCCTTGAATCGATAATCGATGGAACGTTCGAGTTGTCGATATCGACTCAAAGTCCATGACGCGTTTTTTCACGTAATAATAGTTCGGATACACGAGAATGAGATTCGATCCGGTAAATTCGGTAACAAGTTATTTACGTTTAAAAACTTTTCTGTTTTATTGTTTTCGACGAACAGATATATTATCTTTCGTAAAGTGTAAACGCGAGACATCGGATCGACGATTAAATTTCTCGTGTCTATCGAGTGGACGAATACTCTCGATGAATCTTCGGATAATATTTCGAGTACCGCACGGGTTGTTTGTTCGGTAACTCGAGTGGTATTTGATAACTTCGTTATCGACAATCGTCACGAAAAAAAAAATATTTTTCGATGCGCTTTGTTCTATGAAAAGTTTTACGGATGTGCGCTTCGCGTCTGCGGCAGAGTCGTCAGACTGCACAACAAACCTATTATGAGGCCGCAACGAGGTCAGACGATGATAGTCGCAGGCGTAGGCCACTCGTACAGTTATAGTTTCTCCCGGGAACCTTCCTATCTACATATCTCGCGAAATACATCTCAAGTTTTGCGCGTAATCGAGGCACGAGTCGCGTTCGGAACGTTCGAATTGTAATCGTCGCGTCGTGAGATCGTCGTTAATTAGCGCGCACCGCGGTGCGAGAGGCCGTTAGCAACATCGATAGATGAGTCATTTGCAACTCGAGAAAACTTAGAATACACTTACGACACTTGAGAAACTGTTTCGTGTTAATTAAACGGATGTTCGTCGTCGTTACCTGTATCGTCGACAATAATTCAAATTTACGTTAATGAGAAACAACGACACGCCGCGATGCGGCGTCGCGGAAAATTGATAAACAGATAGTGTCTGGAGCACGTAATTGAAATGTTTTGCTTCTCTTTACGCGGCTATTTTTAAACGATTTGCCGAGTCGCGATCACTTCCGGAAATTCTTGTATCTCAGACAACAATCGTTTCTCAATTCTATTTAAAAAAAAAAAAATTTCCCGGTTCCCGATGTCTTGATTTTCGTAAAAAAAAAAAATATATCGTCACGTAAAAATAATCGCTGCTTCGATATATCGAAAATCGATTTTACCGAAAGGATTCTTGGAATTTTTTTTTTTTTTCAATTTTTCAAGGTTATAGCCGATGATCTTTTTTTTTATTGATCGCGAATCTGTCAATTATTTTACGATATTTCATATCGAAGTCGCGTCGGATCGTAAGAAATATTACGACACTTTCACTTGTGTAAATTTAATTACGAGACTCGTTCGCGAAATCGCGCAAAGCTTTAAAATCGAACGTTGTAAAAACAATATCCGTATAGTTTCGATCGTAAAACCAATTTTAATAATGAAAATGAACGAAAAAAAAAAACAAACGAAACGATCGTCATATGGAGGAAACGATATAAAACAGATGGAAAACCACGGGGCGGCAATGGAAACAAACGATATACGTTTTATCGGAGAGACCTCTCGGGATTTCGTTGAAAAAACAAATCGTTTCAAGGAGGTAAAAATGTGGTCTGCGATCTATTCTATACAGCCACCGATTCACCATGTGGTCACGTGATGCATAGACGTGCCACGCGCGTGCCTGTCGACCTGACTGAATCAACAAATAACAACGCTGTTTGTCTAACATCACCGATTCTATTACGTTTTTTTAATAAACTAAGTGCTGAAACCACTCCCATGCGACGTATCGTCTGCTCTAACATATCAAAGGACATACGCCGAACGCAAAACGACATTGGCCTCCGTTATTTCATTTTTTTTTAAACAGTCGATTATATATCGACGTACGTCACGTGTAACAGATAAAATGGATATCTATGTATGTCGCCTCGAAGTCTTTGACCTACTCGCGTGCTTTACATCGATTGAATATTTCGTATATTTGTTGAACTGTGACGAACCTTATTTCGATAAAATAAAAACTTCAAACAACAGAATACTCCATCTTTTTTTCTAACCCTATCGAACTACTCGTTGTTTACCGATATTCTAAGATTTACGATAAGCCTCTCAGCGTCGTAGTTGAACGTGAAAAATTAACGTATGACTCAATAAAACAATCTGTTGACGACGTTTTCATCTGTTAAAAAGAAAAAAAATAAATAGAACCTTCGCGAAAAATCGTAAATGTCGCTTCACGATGTTTTTTTCGTTTATTCATTTTCACTCGCAAACACCACGAACGGGTACACGAAGGCGCAACGTACACATGCGCGCGCATGCGAGATTCCCATTCAGTGGACGCTTGCGTCGTTGAATCACGACTTCGAGAACGATGCGTTGCGTGCTACGAAACAGAAGAAAACAGTGGGTTGCACGCGTTTCCCGAGTGTTCGTCCAGGTTATCCCCTCTCCGAAGTCGGAGGAGATTCCCCTCCGTGTTGTGCCGCGACATGCCCCGAGCGTCCGTATAAAAGCAAACGAGAATAAGCGAGTCGAGTTAATACGTCACGCGCAGCTGTTCGCGTAGCGTGCGAGAGTTTTCAGTACGAGAGCCGTGAAATAACGTTGCACGACAGAGTTTTCGCTTTCCTTGCATATTTCACGAGACAAAAGTTGAAAGAAACTCCGAAGTGAATCGAAAAGAAATATAAAGCGTTCAACGTCGTCGTCGGCGTCGTTTGTTCGTTCGTTAAGTACGATAATCGCGAGTTCGCGAAATAGAAATAAAAATTCGTAGCGTTTAGTGGAGTAATTGTTCCGAGTGAAGGATAATATACGCGAAGGGAAAAAATAATAAACCGCAACAATGCCTGTCGAATTGCCACCCATACCAGTACCTCACAAGGCACACAGTACTTACAGCAATGGGTACATAAAACATTTTTCTTATAATTTAATTCACTCCTCTCGAAAGTTCGAACGCAAATTACCCATTAATTAGTGCCGAACGAAACGAATTTTGAGGAGAAATATATATATAAATTAAATAATATTGCAATAAAAATTACGATACATTATTAAACATTAATAAATGCCTATGTATTCGATTAATAAACTATTTACCGTAAAAAAAATGTCTTCAATTAATTTGTTTTTTTTTTTACCGGAAAACTATTCTAATTATCATCGAATTTTTTTCCGAAAGCCGAAAACCATAAAACATTTTTGTTACAATTTCATTTATTTCTCTCGAAAATACAAACGCAAAATTACTTAAAAGTTCGGACGAAAAAAAAAAAAAAAAATCATAATAACAATAACGATATATTAAATAACAATATTTCTCTATGTATTCGATACGTAATTAATTTATCGTAAAAAAAATTTCGTCAATTTTTTTTTTTTTTTTTTTCTATCGAAAAATTGTTTTTTAATAATCATCGATTTTTTTCAGAGAGCTGAAGATGAATAAGCTGTGCCGTCAGCTGTCGATCGAAAGTCCCATAGTAGGAGGTCGCGACTGTGTCTTCAGTTTCGATGTTCCGGTACCGGAAGTTCCCAGTCACGGCGCGAGGATTCGCGTCGTATGCGCGGGTGCGTGTTATCAGCCGCGACGTTCGCCGAGTCTTACGAGTCTCACATCGGTATCGAGTTCCAGTAGTCTCGCTACCGAAGTTTCCGTCGAAACCGATTTTCCAATAATGCCGCATCAGCCGCATCACGGATTTCGCGATGCCGCGTTATTTCCGGGTTACGAAGTCGCCGGTGTCGTCGAATCTTTGGGTTCCGGCGTCGCTGACGATTGCGGCTACGCGGTCGGCGATCGCGTTATTCTCTATCCTTTCGACGGCATTCCCAATGGTTACGTCGAGTATCTCGTTGTTCACGATCTCAAATATCTCATCAAAATTCCGGATGCAATGTCTCTCAGCGTCGCCGCTATGCTTCCCGCCGGTGCGCTTTTAGCTATGAATACCGTTTTCGCGGCTCACGAACACGTGCAGGTAATTTTTTTTTTCATAATTCGTATTATTCTTGAAACAATAAAATTTCTCAATTTTTACGATTAAAATGATTTTCATGACTTTTTTTTCTTTTCGATTGCGATAATTTTCACGATTTTTTTTTCTCAATTACGATAATTTTCACGATCTTTTTTTCTTTTTTTTCGATTACGATAATTATCACGATTTTTTTTTCGTTTTTTTTTCGATTACGATAATTTTCACGATTTTTTTTTTCTTTTTTTTCGATTACGATAATTATCACGATTTTTTTTTTCTTTTTTTTCGATTAAGATAATTTTCATGATTTTTTTTTCTTTTTTTTTCGATTACGATTTTTTTTTCTTTTCTATTACGATAATTTTCATGATTTTTTTTTCTTTTCTATTAAGATAATTTTCATGATTTTTTTTTTTCAATTTTTCGATTGTATTATTTTAATTGTTATCTATTTAATTTTGTAGGCACTGCTGCGGGAAAGAGGCGAATCGAGTGTTTGTAAGATTCTCATAGTCGGTACCGGAGGATTGGCTCTGTGGGCCCTGAGAATCGCTGCTTATCACTTCAGCAATATGAAAGACAAAGTTCAGATAACTATCGCCTCGCTAAAGGACGTCGAACTGTTGATGGCGCAGGAATTTCAACGGTAAAGATATTTGTCATTGTAATTGTCGTTTAGATCGAAAAAAAAATCGATACTAGTTGCGCTCTTGAAGTTTTCTTATCGCGTATTATATTTAGCGATTTAATGAAAACATCGTTATCGCGCGTTAGGATAAGAATTTCACGACCGAACGATACATCGAGAGGCTATAGAAAAATCTTTATCTTTGAACTTTTGACGATATTGTCGCACGACGATCGCGGATATTGATGACAAAAACATTAAACACTCGACGCGTTACAAATAGATAACAAAAAGACTCAATCTATCGATCTGTTTAATTTGATGGACACGTGCGGAGATCGTGATATCGTATCAGCGGTACTCTGGATGCGATAATTCGTAAATTCTTTTTTCGACGATAAATCTCACGATTTACGAATCGTGACGCGCTGAGTATAAAAAAAAATCGATAAATATGCTGCAGATATTCAATTAAATAATATCGTTTCTCGATAACCGACTTATTATCAGTTATTGTATTACAAATTAATTATTAAATTTAATTAATTTACGAAAAGACGGAAAATTGCGAAACTACGAAAAAAAAAAAATGGAAAAAATCGTCCCGGTAATTTATCGAGAAATCTCTTCCGACCGCAAAGTATCTTTTCGGTCGAAAATTCTTTTATTCTTCCCGTAGATTAACAATTATTTACATCGGTGTAAAAAAAAACATTTTAGAGTTAATTATCCGCGTAGTTAACGATCGTAAAAATTGCGTATCGATTTTCTATTAATTCTCTACCGGTATTAAAGAAAAATATGAATTATGTTTGCAGAGTAAACGTCGTGCAGTGGAACGAAGTTCTCTACGAGAAGCAATTGATTGAGCGAACAATGGACGCGTGTCAGGGAGCCGTCGACGTGGTAATCGACTTCGGCACAACATCGAGAAGTCTTCATCGCAGTATGCAATGTCTCAGCAAAGGTGGTGTCGTCTTTGTAATCAAAGATGTTGCCGACAGACTTTTGCCGAAATTCAGCAGACGGGCGGAGGAACGTCAGCAGAGTATTAAACCGGTAGAACCGGGAAGTCTCGAGCAGTTGCAGGAACTCGTGCAGCTCGTTGCGTCCGGCGAAATCGAACCGCCGCCTCACACCGTTTATCCGGCGGAACAAGCGATGGACGTCGTGCAAAAGCTTTGCCACTCGGAAATTCACGGACGCGCGATTCTCCGCTTCTATCCTACGGATTAGATGTGTCCGTAGAGGTTGAAAACCTCGATGAGACGAGTACATGTCGCGTTCATTTCCGTGACTCGATCGTCTGATGGGAATCCCTCTTACAACGGATTCTTTTCGCGTGGAATGAAATTTTGAACGATGGCGTGTACGCTGAGCCCCGCGAAGCGGCACAGTTACGTCCCCCGAATGATGCGCCGTTTGTCTTATGCAGATTACGCGAAATCTGCATTATCGCGAGAGTTCGAGTCGCGCAAACGCCGAATTGAGAGAGAGAAATAATTTTTTCGAAAAAAAAAAAAAAAAAAAAAAAAAAAAATTGGGATCGCGTAATATTTATTGAACTGATTTTCGTACGCCGCGATCTATGGGTCATGATAGGCCCGCGTTTCATGTTTTTCATGTCGTTTTCATTATATGTGCACCAATAGGACACGTAATTTATATTATAATTGTTCAATCGATCAAAATAAGGATCGTCGACTCTCTCGCAATTTGGCGCTATTGCGTTGTTATACATTCGGATCGTAAGTAATAAAAAAAAAAAAAAATAGAGAGACATCTATTTGCCATGTAAATCACGGAAAATTACGGTTACTTCGTAGTGTAGATTGACATACAAAACTTACGATAGAGACGCGTTGTACAACGTTCGATATAAGAAATACGCATTTACGATTTACCATCGCGATATTCGAGTCGAAAAAAAAAAAAAAAAAAAAATTATGTTACGCTTCGGTGGACTCGAATTTTGAAATATATCGATAGAAAATCGTTTCTATCGTATATACAACATATATGGTATGAATTTGTAATCGCGTGACGCTGAGAAAAAAAAAAAAACGAAAAAACGTTGAGACACCGTATTGAGGACTCGAATTACGCGGGGCATCGAGCAAAATCATTACAAATCTTGTTGTTAATCCCTTAGTATCAGTATTTTATCGAATGGAAAGAAAAAAAGAATGTGAATATAATGAACAATCGTAATGGCAACAAGTCAATTAACGACTAATATATTGTGAGCGTTATATGCATCACAAATCGTTTATCATTATATAAAGTTATCACTATACACTGTGAACGCAGTTCGACATCCTTGTAACTTTGAAAGACTGTGCGTTTTATTTGTAAGTGTTTTCGTTACTTCATTTATTCGATTTATGATTTTAATTTTTTTTTTTTTTTTCAATTTTTTTTTTTTTTTTAATATTATTGTATTATGTGATATAGTTGATTAGAGTTGAAGCAAACGCGTCATCATTGTATCGTAATGACTAATGGCTGTTGGAAATGCCGACAGCAGTAATTGTATTATATGAATGGTAAATATAGCGTATACGTTTTTTATTAAATTCAAACGAATTTACAATTATTTTATTCCCTTCTCTCGAACGGTGAGGTTTCGCGTTCACTTTTAGGGAAGTTACGACTTCCGGTGAGAAAATTGTTTCGTAATTTCGTAATTTCTCGGATCGTCGAAAGGGATGAAAACTCGAAAATTACAAAATAATTTATTTACATTTTGTGAAATAAAGCCGAGAATTCGGGAAAATTATAGCTGTGATATTTTTTTTTTTCATTTTACTTTTAGAGAATGAAAGTCCTCATTTTTTTTCGTCGGTGTTATCGATAATGGGACATCAATTTTTCATTAAATCGTTCGATTTTGTTTGCGAATAATTCGAATAATAAAGATTCGTAAACTATAGAAAATTTCACACGAAACATTAACAATCGTTTACTGATTATGATAATTTGGGAAATGATGATTGAGTTTTTATTTTACTGTTTTCTTCTGATAGTGAAAGTTCTCTTTCAATACTGTTGCCGCGCCGCTTTTTGGCGTGGTGGGGATGATCGCCGCGGACGGGACGCATGCGCATGCGCACGGAGCTTGCGAAATGCCGGCTTCAGTGTCTCGCGACTTGTCCGGTAACGCGCAAGCTCTCTGCTAAGTGCGGCTCCGTGTTTTGATTTCGTTTCCCCGGCAACGAATGCCTCGCTTGTCATCGTATTGCACGGTTTTTTTATTCGCCGCGCGTTTCTCTTCGAGTGCAGATACGCTTTTCGGCGTCGTGCAAAAAAGAGTGAATTAATCAGTGAAAGAAGTGTAAGAAATCATGCGGTACGTTCAGTGTCAACACGTGCGCGATCTTCGGTCCTGTGGCTTTGTTAACAACATTTTTCGGATATACCGCAATCGGATTCGGTTATTCAGTATTATTCTCATCGGTTCATCAACATCTCCAGCATTAATCGTAAGTTTTTATGACACAATAAGCTTTCGTTCTTTATGTTGTTATTATTTCGCACGCGCGCACGACACGAAGGTTTTGACAGCTTTCGCGACTCGCGCTCTCGCGCCTCATGTTCGCTGTCGTTCCCCGACAAAAAAAATAAACCATTTTTCCGTTAAATACAAACCTCTTATATAGTTTTTCTGCATTGAGTTGTCAGTATTTGAAAAAGTGATTAAGATGCAAGTGGATCGCGATACCAAGTTTCATGTCGTAAATAATTAAACGTACGATATTCTACTCCATTTTTTTTTTTCGTCACCGTTTATTTACCTCCGAGGCGTAGCGCGCGTGAAAACTTCAGAGACGCAACAATAACTGTACGATTGTTTTGCTGTACGAGGTATAGCATCAAAGCTGATGAGTGACAGTAATCGGACTATAAGTAGCGTTGTTTCTCAATCCCGAGCTTTTTTTTTTCTTTGTACAAAGCCAGACGCGACGAGATCGATAAAATCGATTGCGCCTTTAAATTGCACTGGTCGTCTAGACTCGCCGCATAAATTCTATAGTAAAGTTATCCAGACTGTCTGATAACTTTGAATACCGGACATAACTTCGAAGTTTCTCGTTGCTCGCGCTCTATCATTGTTCGATGTGGAGAATCAAATGACTCGAACTCCGATTACGTAGTCACTTTTCTCGACGGAACTTTTACAATATCGCGATCGTATTATTGTTCTTTATTCACCAGTTGCGTTCCATCGCGTTTTTCAATGCATCGACAAAGAAAAAATCAGAAACCAATGGCGCGCAGCATATTTAAATACGCTAACGTAGTTTTCATTATCTGAAAAAAAAAAATGGCGATTTTTTGTAATCATTATTTTGATCGCGTCGAAGTTTTGTTTTAATGACAATGATTTTTTTTTTTCGTCTACCGACGACACTATACAAAGTTTTTAACAATTCGAAAAAAAAAAAAAAAAAATTACGAAAATTTACTCACGGAACCGAAGCTGCTGATAGAAAGTTCCATCATTCGACCGGCCGTAATGTTTCGCGGATAATTTCTCGTCCCTATTATCATAACAATAGCGAGACCAGTGTTTCCGGGTAATTTGTACCAATCGCTCATATACGCAGCTCTTTCGATTTTCTCGCACTGTTACGAATTTCTTATCGGGTATATATCGCGTGGCAATAGTTCGCGTCATCGTAAAATCCACTGTACAAAATCAATTATCGCACCTGTTCTTTCAGTAGTTCGCCGATATGACAAAATATAAATATATTGAAACTCAGCGATATCAGTACACTGACGTACGTTAGAATAGCCAATGTCTCGCTGTTTTCCCATTCCTGCAAAAAAAAAAAAACTCCATAAATATAAATATTTATTTGAATTTTTTTTTTTTTTATTTTTTTCTACCGTCATACAGTAGTATTCGTCGAGACATATTATAAATGTCGATGCGACAACTTCGACGCAACATATTTCGCGAAGAATCTCTTCTATGGCCGCCGAAAATCTGACGGAATTAATAAAAAAATCTCACGCACTGAGTTTCTGTCCTTTTTTTCATGCAATAATATTTCGAGTCAATAATCGACCGATTAACATGAAAATTACCGTTAAATTAATTTAAAAATGTCGAAAATAGCATTTTTTCGTAAAACGTAAAAAAAAAAAAACGTAAAAATGAATGTTAAAAAAAAAAAAAGAAAAAAAAAAAAATTCGCTTACCCGAGCACTCGCACGTGAGTCCGAACGATTAATTTGATTCTCATTTGCAAATTGTCGTTTTTATCAACTTTCGCGATATCCAGCAAATTCTCGAGTTTCGAGACGACTACTTGAAATTGTCCGCAGGCGTGACTCACGAGTACAGCGGCGATGTTACACGATGTTACGGAAATCGTAGAATTAACGCACGAAGCGAGAAAACACGTGTAAAGTATAAATTCATACGCGGGACTTTTTTGATCGTTGATAAACATATCGTAACCGGGAAAAACGAGAGTTCTCGATGTTTCGTTGAATTCGTTGACAAAACTTCCCGACCACAGCGGCATTATTAGATGATAACACAGCGTACAGGAATAAAGAAAAAGACTACTGACGATCGTCAAATCTCTTCCGACACGAACGTTCCTCGTCATTATTTCGCGATCCCTTTCGCTATTTATGTTTTGCCAATCAACTTCCATATGCGCCATGGAATCCTTTAACGCATTGCGTCGGTAAATTATCGACGCGTATTTCAGAATATTTGCGATGCAAAAACCGATCGGACCGATCAGCATCACTCGAACGATCGTTTCTTTTTCTCGCAACGCGATGTGTAGTACACAAGGCACAGTGACGAATGTCATCAACGAACATACGATCGTTATTACGATTTTCGAAAAATATATTTGCGATTTTGTCGAATTCGTCGAAACCATCGGCCAAATACCGAGTAACGATAGCAGCCATTTTGTGTAATTTGTCGTGAAATTTACGTCTTCCGACCAATTTTTGTTGAAAATTATTTCGTTCGATCGATCGTCGATTAACATGTTGACTGTTCGAGAGTTCGCGATCGACTGCGATGGGAATCCCGAAATTTTTTTTTTCGCACTTCCGGTGTTGCGGCGATTTTTCTATTTATTATTTATGCATCGGAGTTCGCTGGCTTTGCTTCGGTTACTTCGAGCTTTGCTCGTTCTTTGTTTTTTTTTTTTTTTTTTTTTTTACTATTCCGAGGATTTGGCTATAAGATTCACCGTAATCACGCGGCAGCGAGTTGAAGATTGCGATGTAACTTAAAAAATAATGGAAGACTTGCGCAAAGAAAGGTTTACTGCTTTCTCTGGACAATTGATTTTTTTTTTTTTTCGTTTGCACTTCTCCCCTCTCTGCGATTCTTTGGATTGAGTTTTCCACGGCGCAGAATCTCGCGATTTGTTGCGTGTCTCGTCTCCGTGACAACTGCTATCGTGAAATCGTCACATTTTGATTCATTGATTTTATTAGTTGCTTCGCGAACGTTCGTCAAGTGATAAACTCGAGAAAATTATCGTCATATGGCAAAAAAATTAAATGAATAAATAAAAATAATAATAATAGCGGTGAGTCGTCGAATATGTTATTTAACGATTTATTAAAATTAACGGTTTAACTCGACGTATCTCGCGTCTTATTTATTCTTAGAAAATCTTAGAAATATACATTAAAAAAAAAGATGCTGTACATTTTTTTTTATCGTGTTCACCGAAAAAAGACGACAATTTCGTGAGGATACAAAATTTCTATCATCGATGGTTAACTGACAATAATAATTATTTGATTTGTCAATCAGTTATCTTTCGTAACATATTTAAATAAGTGAGCGAAGTCTTCAATATCTAAAAAAAAAAAAAAAATTATCGTCTGATATCATAGAATAAAATTTTCCGAAGAAATTTCGCACGTGATAATTAAAAAAAAAAATACATCGTAACGTCGCGACACGAATTTGCAAAATAATTTTTTTTTTTCGTAAAACTATTGAAGTCAACATGCATCGCATCTGATTGTAGAGGAAATGATAATATTTACATTTTTTATGCTCCGATACGCGAGAAATATGTAAAATATTTGAAAATTTTCGATACGCGAAAAATTTAATAAATTTACATCGATTTATTGCGTATACTTCACATTATCGATTTTAAATACATAACTTTAACTTACCGTCGCGAAAGTATCGATAGAAAGTTCTATCATACTGCCAGCTGTTAGTTTTGGGGGATAATTCGCCATTGTGATAATCATAACGAGCGCCAAACCGGTTTTTCCCGGTAATCGGTACCATTCGAGATTATACGCTGCGTTTCCGACCTGATGACACTGATAACATCGTTTCAAATGATTATTTTAATCTCTCAAATTACAAGATCGACGACAATTTTCTTTCGATTAATTACTTGATTCGTCAGAAGCTCACCGATGTGACAATATATGAATATATTGAAAGACAATGAGACTAACAGAAGAACGTAAGTCATTATCGCTACACTGTCGCTGTTATTCCATTCCTGAAACAATTATTTGTTTTACTCATAAAAAAAAAAAAAAAAAAAAGATCGATGGATCGTTTATAGATCGAAAAAAATGTTTTACCGTCATACAGTAGTATTCAAGCAAACATATCAAAATCGTCGACGCAACGACTTCCAATAGGCATATTTCACGCAAAACCTCGTCGATTTTCGATGAAAATCTAAAATTTGCGAAAAAAAAAAAAAAAAAATCGTCGATATCGGCGACAATCATAAAAAGTTCGAAAAAAAAAAAAAAATAATAATTTCGGAGTTATTACTTTAAAACTCTAACGTGAAACCGAATGATAAATGCTATACGATCGGCAACGACGACGTTGTCAACGATTTTTTCGTCTTCGGTACTCAAGAGATTCTCGAGTCTCGACATTATTAGCTGTATCTGTCCGCATGCGTGAGTTACGAATATCGCTGCGAGATTGCAAGCGCTCGTCACCACGGAGTACAGGAAAAATGACGAAATACATATCGTGCAGAATATTATTTCGTAGTTGTAACCCTTTCGGGGATCGAGAAATATATCGGCACCGGGATACGCGAGGGGTCTCACTGTTTCGTTGAGATCGTTTATCGTATTTTCCGTCCACAATGGCATTATCGCGTGATAAAACGTCGCACCGCTGTACATGAAAGTCGCGCATATTATCGTCATTTCGTTTCCGTTTCGAAGATTTTTCAACATGATATTCCGATCGTTTTTGTTCCTCCAATTTTGCCAATCGTTTTCCATATGCTGTATGCATATTTTGATCGAATCTGTGCGAAAAACGAGAACAAAGTGCTTGAGAACGTTGGTTACTTGAAAGCCTATGGGACCGATAAGTACGAGAAGTTCGGAACGATTCATATCGCGCAGAAAAACGTGAAGTATGAGATGAAAAACTACTATTAGCGTGAAAAACGAGGAAATCGGTAAAATTAATTTCGAGGCGTATCGCTCGAGGGGCGTAGGATTCGATATTACGTCGGGCCATATGCCGATAAACGTTAGAAACCATCGGGTATATCGCAACGCGTGATTTATGTCGGAGACGCGATTTTTCGTGGATATTCTTTCGACTACAGAGTGCGAATCATCGAAATTCATGGTGCCGACTCGGAGGTACGCGAGTAACTGCGATTTCGCTTTCGTTGTTTTTTTTTTCTTCGATTTCCGGAACTTTTCTCGCCGTCGCGAATTCGATAGATATCGTTAATTTTTTATAAGTTGAATCGTCCATTTTTTTTTTTTTTTTTTTTTTTTTTTTTTTTTTTTTTTAGAAATCGTCGATGTATCGATGTTTCTCCCACCTTAGGATTTAGTCTTGACGTCTAAGAAGGGGTAGAAAAATAAAATAAAACCGGTGGATGAAATGTCGATGTTCTCTGAGTTACAAAATAATGAACGACATGCGCAGGAAACAGTTTCGTAATTGCGGAGCTTTGCGGACCTTTGTCTTCCGCAAACTTTTTGTTTTTTTTTTTTTTCTTCTTTTTTTGCACTCTTTCCGTGCGAATCTTTGTGTCGTACGGCGCAAACTCTCGCGATTTGTTTCGGAGTTTCGTATCCGTGACAACTGCTATAGACGGATATCGCGAAAGAGATATATACTTTGATTCATTGATTTTTATCAGTTGCTACACGGTCCCCGCGAAGTGTGAAACACTGGCGAAGTGCGATAATACAGTAAAATCGAAGATAATGAATTTATACTTTATTATTATTACAATTATTTATTGCGCACACGCGTCGGACGAATTTTAATAGTTGGAACGTAAAAAATTGCAGTGGTGAGTCGTCGAATTTATCAGCGTATTATTTTATTATGAAAATATTAATATTTTTCAATGCAGGAAATCGAAGCAAAATAAAGAAACGAAGTAAAAAAAACGCCTTTCGCAATTAATCGCATAAATTTATTGTTTTAATTGAAATTCTAACTTTTAAAACTTGATATAGAGATGCAAAAAAATTCAAATGTGGGGGAAAAGGTTCCGTTAGATTTGTCGTCTTTTCGTTATCGCCGATTACCCCTCTGTTTGCGCCCGCGATTTATTTTTTTTTGGTAAATTTCGGGTATTCATTTTTTTCTCCATCACTTCGTAACAATTTGCGCATTTATTGAATAATCTATGTTGATATTATTCATTGAATGAAATATTACTCACGGGAATATATCTCGAAAGGTTCTCTTGAAATCAGTGGACTAATTTTATTCGGCAACCGTTCGTAACATATTTAAATATGCCAACGACGTTCTCATTATCTATAAATAAATTATTGTCTCGTAATCAGTGAAAAAATAAAAAAATAAAAAATAAAAAATAAAAAATAAAAAATAAAAAATAAAAAATAAAAAATAAAAAATGAATAAATAAATAAATAAATAAATAAATAAACAAATAAATAAATAAATAACAGTAATTCCAGTGAAAAACTGATACACTTAATTTGCAAATTTCATTGCGTACTTACTGTGCCGAATGTGTAGATTGAGAGTTCCATCATTCTTCCGGCCGTAAGCTTTCGCGGATAATTAGCCATAATGATAATCATGACGAGCGCGAGACCGCTTTTTCCCGGTAGTCTGTACCATTCGAGATTATACGCTGCGGTTTGCACTTGATGACACTGTTAAAGATTCGTTTAAACATATAACTTGACGCACTAATCTACGATCGCGAGATCAATCTTACGATACATTAAAAACGATTTTTCCAATAAATTACTTGGTCCTTCAGAAGCTCACCGATGTAGCAATATATGAATACATTGAAGCAAAACGACACTAGCAGAAGCACATAAGTTATTATTGCTATACTATCGCTGTTGTTCCATTCCTGAAATGGTTTTTTTTTATACTCAAGTAACAATGTTTTCGTAAATCATTCATCGATTCAATTGTTATTTTCTACCGTCATACAGTAGTATTCAAGCAAACATATCATAATAGTCGAGGCAACCACTTCCAGCAGACATATGTCTCGCAAAACTTCGTCTATCTGCGATGAAAATCTAAAATTAAAAACACCGAAGTCACAGAAAATTTTCGTAAAAAAAAAATCGTACAAATAAAAAATACATTTTTTGTAAAAAAAATAAAATCGTAATAATAATAATAAAAAAAATTTAGTAAAAAACGATTTCGTAAAAATAAAAAATAAAATTTTCGTAAAAAAAAATTTCGTAAAAATAAAAAATTAAATTTTCGTAAAAAAAAATTTAGTAAAAATAAAAATTAAATTTTCGTAAAAATAAATTACTTTAAAACTCTGACGTGAGATCGAACGATAATAGCTATTCGTTCGTCGATAACACCGCTGCCGATGTTCTCGTCGTCGAAGTTCGAAAGATTCTTGAGTCTCGACATGACGATTTGAATTTGTCCGCAAGCGTGCGTTACGAATATCGCTGCAAGATTGCACGCAGCGGTGACGACGGTGTAAAGAAAAAACGAACAAATGCAAATCGTGCAGAATATTATCTCGTAGTTGTAGCCGTTGCGAGGATCGAGAAATAAATCGCTACCCGGATACGCCAGCGGTCTTACGGTTTCGTTGAGATCGTTTACACTGTTTCCCCTCCAAAGTGGCAACACGACGTGATAAAACGTCGATCCGCTGTACATGAAAATTCCGCACATTAACGTTATTTCGTGTCCGACTTTGAGACTCTTTATCATAGTTTCGCGATCCTCGTCGTTGTCGATTTTTCGCCAATCACTTTTCATGTTTTTTATACACATTTTTATCGAACGCGAGTGAAATAACAGCACAGAGTGTTTTGTTATACACGTTATTTGAAACATTATCGGTCCAATTAGAATTAACAGCTCGGAAGTACTTATGTCGCGCAAAATAGCGTGTAACGTGAGAAAAGTAACGACGATTAACATGAATAACATCGAAAGTAGTGACATTAGTTTCGACACGTATCGTTCTATTGTCGTTGGTTTCGTTATTACATGGGGCCATATGCCGAGAAACGTGAGTAACCATCGTGCATAACGCATAGCATCATCTATGTCCGATAGGTGATTTTTGTTGAATATCTTTTCGATTCCGGAGTGCGAATCATCGAAATTCATACTGCCGACTCGCGGGTTCGCGGATAACTGAGACTCGCCTTCCGATTTTTTTTTTTCTTTTTCCGGAAACACTTTTCTATACCGTGGAATCCGAATACCATTAATTTCCTATGAACTGCGCGATGTTTTTTTTTTTTTTTTTTTTTTTTTTTTTTCGTATTTTACGATGTATATGGATTCTCCTCCCCCTTCCCTCCCTCTTCTTTAATTCTTTAGTCTCGAATCGTAGGAAGGGGTGGAAAAAAAATCAAACGAAAATCGTGGATGAGATATCAATGCTATATATCAGTTACAAAAACATGAAAGACCTGCGCATAGAATTGTTCCGTAGTTCACGTTTTCCCGTTTGCGCACCTTTTTTTTTTTGCACTTCCTTTCGGCGAATCGTCGCCTTCCGCGGCGCAAACTCTCTCGCGATTTGTTTGCGAACTTCGTATCCGTGACGACTGCTATAGGCGGATATCGCGAAGAAGCCATATTTTGATTCATTGATTTTTATCAGTTGTTACGTGGTCCCCGACAGGTGCAAAACAATAGCGGAGTCCACCGATACAGTAAAACTGAAGATATTGAATTGCAGTTTATTATTATTACAATTCGAATTCTATTAATCGATAATAAAACTCCAGTGGTGAGTCGGCAAATTTTTTTGTTGATTTATTTAATGCAATCATTTGTTATCAGTGAAATAACTCACATGGACTTTAAATATATGAAAAAAATATATTAAAAATATTTTCGTGGTATACGATTTTTAATTTTTTTATTTATTTATTTTTTTTTAATATATTTTGTATGTTTTATATATCTGAGATATATCTTTCAAGATATACATAAGATATATGAGGTACAGATTTTTTTTTTTTCGGTATACATAAAGATATAAAGAATACAAAACATATATAGATGTTGTATACTATACACGTTTTTAAAATATTTTTATTTAATAAAGAGACGCTCACTGAAGTTATCGGCGTTATGCTACCGTCCGCAACATATTTAAATATCCAAGGGACGTTCTGATTATCTAAAAAATTAATTAACATCCCGTATCACACGATAGACAAGTGTAATACGCGAGAAAAAATATTCGGGACACTGAAAAAAATTTTTTTTTCGACAAATCGAATTATTTACTCACAGTGCCGAACGTGTGAATCGATAGTTCGATCATTTTTCCGGCCGTAAGCTTTCGAGGATAATTAGCCATCGTGATAATCATAACGAGAGAGAGAGCCGTTTTACCCGGCAATCTGTACCATTCGAGATTATACGCTGCTATGCGCACTCGATGACACTGCGATTATATCAGATCGTTAAACATTATTCGTTGCGTTAATAAAAGTCGTAAAAAAAAAAATAAAATGTACGACTCGTGGAAAACGATTTTTTCAAAAACATTACTTGGTCCTTCAGAAGCTCACCGATGTAGCAATATATGAAAACATTGAAGGAAAACGACACTAGCAGAAGAAAATAAGTTATTATTGCTATGCTATCGCTGTTATTCCATTCCTGCGAATAAATCGTTTGGCATTTAAATAACAATAATTGTGTGAATCATCTGTTGATTCAATTACTATTGTCTATCATCAGCGAGCATATGATAGTCTACCGTCATGCAGTAGTACTCCAGCAAACATATAATGATTGTCGCGGCAACGACTTCCAGGAGACATATTTCTCGCAAAACCTCGTCGATCTCCGATGAAAATCTGAAAATTACCGATACATATTTATTAACTCGAAAAAAAAAAAGAAAACTTCGAAAATAATTTTTTTTTTTTTCGACTTACTTCAGTACTCTGACGTGACGACGAATGATAAACGCTATGCGATCGGCGACAACCGCCCTGTCGATTTCCTCGTCGGTTTCGGAGCTCAAAAGATTTTTGAGTCTCGACATGACGATCCGAATTTGTCCGCAAGCGTGAGTTACAAATATCGCGGCGAGATTACACGACGCCGTGACGACCGCGTATAGGAAGAATGAGGAAATACAGATTGTGCAAAATATGATTTCGTAGTTGAAACCGACGCGGGGATCGAGAAATCTGTCGATTCCCGGATAGACGAGGGCTCTCACGGTTTCGTTGAATTCGTTTGTAGTTTTTCCCCTCCACAGCGGCATTATCGCGTGATAAAACGTCGCACCACTGTAGACGAAAATCGCACACACTATCGTAATATCGTGTCCGATTTTTAAGCTTTTCATCATAATTTCACGATCGCTTTCACTATCGATTCTTCGCCAATCGCATTCCATGTGTTTTATGCACTTTTTTATCGAATCCGATCGAACGAAAAGCAATAGGTATTTCAGTAAACTCGTTACATCGAAACTCATGGGTCCTATCAGTTTAATAATCAGCGCGTAATGTACGTCACACAAAATAACATGAAGTATCAAAGGAATAACAATTATCAGCATGAAAAACGACGAAAGAAAGAAAAATAATAATGATAAGTATCGTTCGACATTCGTTGGATTCGGTACGATATGAGACCAAACGCCGAGAATCGTAAAATACCAACGAGTATAATGCAAAACATATTTTACGTCGGATGCGTGATTTTTGTTGGTTATCTTCTCGACTACGGAATACGAATCATCGATATTCATGGTGTCGGTTTCGGGGAACACGAGTGACTGCGGGTCGCGAGGTTTTTTTTTTTTTTTTTTCATTTTTTCATTTCCCGGAATATTTACGATTTCCGTGAATCCTATTAATTTTTTATGATGAACGACGTATATTTTGCTTTCGTTGGGATTCTTCGTGTTGTACGTATGTTTTTCGTTCGTACGGTACCAAGTAGAAGGGGTAGAAAATGTATAAAAACTGTCGAATCAGATGTCAATGCTCCGCGAGTTAAAATTTAACGAAAGACATGCGCACTACGCGGTCCTATAGTTCGATAGTTTTTTTATTTATTTCGCGTCTCTACACAGTTTCGCGAATCGTCGATATCTTCATCCGCGACATAGCTATTGCGTATTTGTTACCTTGAAAAACGCTGTGGTTCCTTTCATCGATTGTATCAGACGCTTCATGATGCTCACAAAAATACGAAGAGTGCTGTGATATCGTGAAAGAGATTTTATTTCAAAGTTTTTGTGTCCTGCGAATAGTGGTTGGGATTTAATAAGTAAGAAAAGCGATCGCGAAAGAGATATATACTTTGATTCATTGATTTTTATCAGTTGCTACACGATCCCCGCGAAGTGTGAAACAGTGGCGAAGTGCGATAATACAGTAAAATCGAAGATAATGAATTTATAGTTTATTATTATTACGTAAAATTGCAGTGGTGAGTCGTCGAATTTATCAGCGTTAATATTTTATGAAAATATTATTATTTTTTCAATGCAGGAGATGGAAGCAATTGCTGATAAAATATATTAAAAATATATTCGCGATAAACAATTTTTAATTTTTTTTAAATTTTATTTCTTTTTATATATTCTGTATGTACCATATATCTGAGATATATCTTTCAAGATATACATAAAGATATGAAGAATTCAAAACATATATAGATGTTGTATACTATAGACGACTTTTTAATATTTTTATTTAATAAAGAGACGCACACTGACGTAATCAAAAGCTTCTCGGTCAACAGTCGATTGACAATCAAATCGTAATTTTGTTATCGCCGTTACGCTACCGCCCTCAACATATTTAAATATCCGAGGGACGTTCTGATTATCTAAAAAATTAATTAATAGCCCGTATCACACGATAGATAAGTGTTATACGCGAGAAAAAATATTCGGGACACTGAAAAAATTTTTTTTTTCGACAAATCGAATTACTTACTCACAGTGCCGAACGTGTGAATCGATAGTTCGACCATTTTTCCGGCGGTCAGCTTTTGAGGATAATTAGCCATCGTGATAATCATAACGAGAGAAAGAGCCGTTTTATCCGGCAATCTGTACCATTCGAGATTATACGCTGCCACGCGCACTCGATGACACTGCGATTATATTAAATCGTTAAACATTATTCGTTGCGTTATTAAATATCAAAAAAAAAAAAAAAAATGCGACCCGTGAAAAACAATTTTTTCAAAAACATTACTTGGTCCTTCAGAAGCTCACCGATGTAGCAATATATAAAAACATTGAAGGAAAACGACACTAGCAGAAGAAAATAAGTTATTATTGCTATGCTATCGCTGTTATTCCATTCCTGCGAATAAATCGTTTGGCATTTAAATAACAATAATTGTGTGAATCATCTGTTGATTCAATTACTATTCTCTATCATCAGCGAGCATATGATAGTCTACCGTCATGACGTAGTACTCCAGCAAACATATAATGACTGTCGCGGCAACGACTTCCAGGAGACATATTTCTCGCAAAACCTCGTCGACATCCGCCGAAAATCTGAAAATTACCGATACATAATTAACTCGGAAAAAAAAAAAAAAAAAAAAAAAAAAAAAAAAAAAAAAAAAAAAAAAACTTCGAAAATAATTTTTTTTTATCGACTTACTTCAGTACTCTGACGTGACGACGAATGATAAACGCTATGCGATCGGCGATAACAATACTGTCGATCTCTTCGTCGGTTTCGGAGTTCAAAAGATTTTTGAGTCTCGACATGACGATCCGAATTTGTCCGCAAGCGTGAGTTACAAATATCGCGGCGAGATTACACACTGCCGTGACGACCGCGTATAGGACGAATCCGGAAATACAGATCGTGAAAGATAAGATTTCGTAGTTGAAACCGACGCGGGGATCGAGAAGTCTGTCCATTCCCGGATAAACGAGGGTTCTCATGGTTTCGTTGAATTCGTTTGTAGTTTTTCCCCTCCACACCGGCATTATCGCGTGATAAAACGCCGCGCCACTGTTGACGAAAATCGCACACACTAACGTAATATCGTGTCCGACTTTTAAGCTTTTCATCATAATTTCCCGATCGCTTTCACTATCGATTCTTCGCCAATCGCTTTCCATGCGTGTTATGCACTTTTTTATCGATTCCGATCGAACGAAAAGCAATAGGTATTTCAGTAAACTCGATACATGGAAACTCATGGGTCCCAGCAGTTTAATAATCAGCGTGTAATGTACGTCACACAAAATAACATGAAGTATCAAAGGAATAACAATTATCAGCATGAAAAACGTCGAAAGAAAGAAAAATAATAATGATAAGTAACGTTCGAGATTCGTTGGATTCGGTACGATATGAGACCAAACGCCGAGAATCGTGAAATACCAACGAGTATAATGCATAACATATTTTATGTCGGATGCGTGATTTTTGTTGGCTATCTTCTCGACTGCGGAATACGAATCGTCGATATTCATGGTGTCGGTTTCGGGGAACACGAGTGACTGCGGGGTCGCGAGGTTTTTTTTTGTTTTCTTTGCCATTTTTTTCATTTCCCGGAATATTTACGATTTCCGTGAATCCTATTAATTTTTTATGATGAACGACGTATATTTTGCTTTCGGTGGGATTCTTCGAATTGTACATATGTTTCTCGTTCGTACGGTACCAAGAAGAAGGGGTAGAAAATGTATAAAAACTTATGAATCAGATGTCAATGCTCCACGAGTTAAAATGCAACGAAAGACATGCGCACTGCGCGGTCCTATAGTTCGATAGTTTTTTTAATATATTTCGCGTCTCTACAATGTTTCGCGAATCGTCGATATCTTCATCCGCGCCATAGCTATTGCGTATTGGTTAACTTGAAAAGCGCTGTGGTTCCTTTCAGCGATTGTATCAGACGCTTCTCGATGCTCACGAAAATACGAAGAGAGCTGTGATATCGTGAAAGAGATTTTATTTCAAAGTTTTTGTGTCCTGCGAATAGTTATTGAGATTTAATAAGTAAGAAAACCATTAAAATATTATGGTGAATTATTAAATTTCGTCATTGTGTATACAATACGTAAATTTTAAAAATGAAATCGTAATTATTCGCATTGCACTGCAGTGAAGATTGTTGATAAAATTAACACAAATTTAATAAATGGAAAACCAACGATGGCGTCGCGATACTGGAATATCAATAGATTTCACTTATACTTAAAAAAAAAAAATTAAATTTCACAAAAAAGTTTCATTCGGTAATAATCACAAAATGTTTGTTTTACAAAAAAATCGCATCTTATTTTATGAAAAAAAAAAAGTTTTAACTCAATTATTTTTTTTTTACTATTTATCATCTTTATATCTAAAGACCTTTCTAAAAAAAATTGTAAACTGTGTAAATCATCCAACAACTCCATAATCTTCGTATAATCCGAAGATTCGGTGACTGTTAATCGTCTATTAACTTCTACATGAATCTTTTATTGTTATTCCGTCATTGTCGCCAAAAGGTTTAAATACGTAAATGATGTCTTCAAAATCTGAAAATCATTTGTCGTTTTACTGCTATCAGAAGAAACATTCGTTTACCAATGCGGAGCTTACGTTTCCCCAGCTGCGGATTGATAGATCGATCACTCCACAAGCAGTCAGTTTACGAGGGCAATTAGTCATCCCGATAATCATTACGAGACTCAGACCAGTCGTTCCCGGTAATTTGTACCAATCAATCATATACGCTGTTTTTCCAATTTGTTGACACTGGTAAATCGTTCCGTTAAATTAACGTCGCATTCACACGATAATGATTACGATAAATGTTCACCTTATTCATCAGAAGTTCACCAAAGAAGCAAAATATGTATATATTCAACGATAATGTTATACAAAAGAACAGATATATAAGTGCTTCTACCGGATTGTTATCGCGCCAATACTGCAAAATTTGACTCTTGAAATCACAATAATCATTAATAATCGATCGATCGATCATTTTATATAATTGTACTACCGCGATGAGGCTGTATTCGTAAATACACATAAGTATAACCGACGCTCCCACTTCCAACAAACACATTTCTTGCAGAACATTTTCAACAATCGACGTAAATCTACAAATCGCGATGTATTTGGTGAAATTAAAAAATCGACAAAAATTCTCGAAAAACACTAAAAACGAAATTTCGAATAAAGTTTTCGACAATTTTGTACCGCAAAACCCTGACGTGAAATTCAATTATGAAGTTTATGCGATGTTTAATGGCAACGCTGTCGTTCGTTATGTCGTCGGAACGAATGAGCGTCTCGATTCGCGATGTGACGATCTGAATCTGTCCACAAGTATGAGTTACGAATAGAGCTATGAGATTGCATACAGTGATTACAACGGTACATAGGAAGAACATGGAGATACCAAAGCTCCATAATGCAATTTCGTAGTTGAGAGCCGATCGGAAATCGAGAAACCGATCCAATCCCGGATAAGGGAGACGTCGCATTGTCTCATTGAGATCATCAATCGTTTTACCCGAATAGAATATCGCTGCAAAGGGTATGCAAAGCGTAAAACCGCAGCCGTAAACGCTGATCATACACACTGTTATAACATCCTTTCCAACTTTCAAATTTTTCATCATAATACTTCGATCGTTGTGACTTTCAATATTTCGCCAATCGTCTTCCATATGTTCAATGCAAAGTTTTATCGATGCCGAACGAACGAAAAGTAACAAATATTTGAGTACATTGAACGCTTGAAATATTGACGGACCAATCAGCATTAGCGACTCGAGAGTATCTAAATCTTCCGCAATAGCGTGTAATGCCGTAGGAAACGGAAGTGTTATAAACATGAAGATCGATGATAATGGGAAATGAAATTTCGATACGAATCGCTCGATTTTTGTCGGATTTGATGCGATAAACGGCCAAATACCGAGTACAGTAAGAAGCCATTTGGTATAACGCAAAGAATATTCAACACCGGATGTGTCGTTATGATTCGATGTTTTTTCAACTATCGACACGCGATTTTCAACATCCATAGTGCCGATTCGGATGCATACGAATGACTGGTTGCTTGGTACGATTTTTTAAAAGAAATTCGGGAATCTTTCGCTGTTTGATGAATCTTATCAATTTTTTATGATTCGCGATTTGTTTTTTGCTCACCGCGAAATTTCATTATTCATGAATTTTTCCTTCTGGACGACAGACTAAGGTATCAGAAGTAAGAAAAAGTATGAAACCTCACGAAACACATATCGATGTTTCGTCTGTTAAAAAGTAATGAAAGACATGCGCAGAAGTTTCCCCTATAGTTCGCCCGTCCATGTCGTCTCACTTTTCGTCGTACTTTTTTTTTTTTTGTATCCCCTTCCGCTTCACAGCGTAGAGTTTCGTGTAGAGACAACGAAAAAACTGTGAGGTTCGTTCATTGATTATATTAGACACTCTGTCGAGTTCGTCGAGTGGAAATCTTCGTAACATCGGGTAACAAACAGTGTCGATTGAGTAAATTGCAAAATCGTTGTCCGAAATTTAGAAAATATATGAATTATGATTCCGATAAGAAATTCGCGAGTGATGCGTTATCAATAAATTATTTTGGATTTGATTAATTAATTCATTTTTTTTTAATTAAAGTTCACGATATGGAGGTATTACGTCAGAGTTACAGACATTTTTAATTTGTGCGATTTACAAATTCATAAAAATTACGATGTACACAAGTTTACAAAATTCGTTAAATATGTTTAAAAATTGTTCTAATTTCTCTAATCTCTCGCGTCAGTGGATCCGCGAGTATCGGATATTCTCCTGAAATGAAATCTGTGAAAGTAAATCGATTTTTAGTTATGGTAATTGAAAAAAATTGTACTTACGGTGTTCTTGAGGTCATTTACCATACGAGTCATTTCGGTGAATCGATTAGTTATTCTACCGTTCGTAACATATTTAAATACGCCAGCGACGTTCTTATAATCTAAATAATAATAATAATTAATTAATTAATGGTTATTAATTTTTACGCGACACGAATCGGTATCTAAATAATTATCTGCTTAAAACACGCAACGAATATGGGATTTTCGATCTATACGCGTTGTACTTACGCTACCGAAAGTGGCAATTGAAAGTTCCATCATTCGTCCAGCAGTGAGTTTTCGAGGATAATTCGCCATAGCGATAATCATCACGAGCGCGAGACCACTTTTACCCGGTAATTTGTACCATTCGATCATATATGCGGCTCTTCCGACTTCATAACACTGCACCCCATAGAACGTTACATATTAAAAAAAAAAAAAAAATCGGCAATCAACAATTACCGATTACGAGTTCAAAAAATATAAAAAATTTCATCGTACAATTAATTACCTGTTCCTTCAAAAGTTCGCCGATGTGGCAATATATGAATACGTTGAAACACAATGAAAATAGTAACAAAACATACGTTATTATTGCAACACTGTCACCGTTGCTCCACTCCTGCAAATGAATTAATCTACCAATCGTCGAAACCGGAAAAAACCGGTTAACAAATCGGCAATTGAATCGCAATTTTTCATACCGTCATACAGTAGTATTCAAGCAAACATATGACGACTGTCGAACCAACAACTTCCATGAGACATATTTCCCGTAGAACTTCGTCGATACTCGACGAAAATCTGTTGGATCGGTTTCGATCGAATGAAATTTCATCGCATACCGATTTTTTTTCTTTCCACAACTTTCTTACCTCAGTACTCTGACGTGCCATCGAATAATCAAAGATATTCGATCGCCAATAATCTCATTAATCGTACTATCGGCATTTTCGATTCCATGGGTATCAACGAGACTCGATATTCGCGATATAACGATCTGTATCTGTCCGCAAGCGTGTGTCACGAGTACAGCCGCGAGATTAAAGATACCGGTGACGACGGTGAAGTGGAAAAACGCGGCAATGCATATTCCGCAAAATACGATCTCGTAATTGATACCGATTTGCGAATCGATGTAAATATCGGTACCGGGATAGGCGAGGGGTCTCACCGTTTCGTTAAATTCGTTTATCGTATTGCCGGACCACAGTGGCATTATCGCGTGATAGAATATGCAACCGCTGTACATAAAGACGATACACGTAATCGTTAATCCGCGACCGATTCGTTGATTCTTTATCATAATCGTTCGTTCGTTGTGATCGCCGATTCTTTGCCAATCGTTTTTCATATGTTGCACGCAAAGCTTCACGGTGTCCGTACGAAAAACGAGAACAAAGTGTTTCACTACATTACCCGCGTGAAAACCGATCGGTCCGAGAAGTATGAGTAATTCTAGACGATCGGTATTTCGCATTGTAATGTGAGACACCGTCGGCACCAGTAACATTATCATAACTATCGAACAAAATGGCAATGTAAATATCGACGCGTATTTTTCGATTTTCGATGGATTCGGCGTTACGCGCGGCCAGATACCGAGAAACGTGAGAAACCAACGCGTGTATTGTACAGCATTATCCATGTCCGATACGTGATGTTTGTTGCACGTTTTTTCAAATACCTTTTCCTCCTCTACCGACGTCATCGCGTCAACTAAAACGAACGCCGTCGCTCGCCTATTGTTTTTTTTTTTTTTTTTCTTTCGATACTTCCGCCAGCGCGACATTTTTTTTACTGGGAACAATAGTTACTTTTTCATAACCTATGAATTTTAATATTTTTTCTTGGTATTTCGCGATATCCGAATGTTTCATTCCATTTACGATCTTTTTATCAACCACTGGAAGGGGTAGAAAAATACGAAAGCTCGAGCTTTGCGCATGACGTATCGATACCTATGGCTTATTGGCGAATCACAAGGCATCGAAAGACCTGCGCACATCGTCGTCTTATAGCCTCGAAGTTTTTGCTAAACTTTTGTTTTTATTTTTTTATTTTTCTGTTCACTTCTGGAAAACTATACGTGGAATTGTGGAGAGCTGCTGCTCACAATTTGTCGAAAAATTCGAGGAGAATACTATCCCACGATATTCCATTGATTTTTTAGAAGTATGGCGGTTGCCATCGAGCGACGAACGACAATGTTCCCCGTTGAATCTTAGTGAACAATAATGTAGTCGTGAGTTCTCGTTATTTTTTTATTTTTTTTTTCGTAGTGCGTAAAATTTAATATTATCGAAGTTTCGAGTTTACAGCTTAAAAATTATGTCTATCGACGAAAAAAATACGTTCGGAGGTAAAATTTTAAAAAATTCGAGTATAAATTAGAAACTTTATATTGGTTAACGAAAAACTTGTATATTTATTTATAAAAAAAATGTGCGTTCTCCCGCTGCTTCGCGAAATGATTAACGATTAACGTAAGAGAAGCGATGAAAGAAAAATTCTGTTTAAACTTCGCAATCTTCTCATCTCGATAGATGTGCTCAACGAGTGTCTGAAAATGATTTTTATTCACAAATAATCGTCCGATTAATCGTCCGAAAAACGGCAAAAGCAGTACTCACCGGAGTAATATGAAATTATTGAATGTACAGTTGACTAATCGGCGATATCTGTGAGTTCGTTATTCAGCTACTGCTCGCAACATATTCAAATACGCGAGAGACGTTCTGATGATCTTAAATTTCGCGAATCACACATTGGAAATCAAACTTACGATGTGTTAATGTGTACTTACGGTACCAAACGTGTTGATCGAAAGTTCCATCATTCTGCCAGCAGTTAGTTTCGGAGGATAATTCGCCATAGTGATAACCATGACGAGCGCGAGACTTGTTTTTCCCGGCAGTTTATACCAGTCAATCATATACGCAGCTTTTCCGACTCGTATACACTGATAGCAGAGTGTAAAATATTACATATGGACCGATCCGCGAGTCATTATGTGTTTCGCGTGTTCCCCACGTGGAAAAAAAATATACCGAAAATATATCTATAATATATGCGATATATTTCCGCCGAAAAACGATATATCGAATTGATATATCAAATATATAAAAATGTCGAATTTAATATATTTTTTTGCATACATTCGATTTTTGCGGGAGTCGCGTGCGTATCGAATGAAATTTTGATTAATCAATTTACCTGTTCCTTCAAAAGTTCACCGATGTGACAATAAATAAATATATTGAAACCCAATGAAAAAAGTAACAAGAGATACGTTATCATTGCCACGCCGTTTCCGTTATTCCATTCCTGCAATAAACTTATCTTTTCATTCACAAACATCGAAAAAAAACAAAAAAAAATGCAATGATTTTCATTTAAGGATATTTTTTACCGTAAGACAGTAATATTCGAGTAAACAAATCATCCCTGTCGATGCGACCACTTCAATAAGACATATTTCTCGCAGAACTTCGTCGATCTTTGACGAAAATCTTAAAAATTCATTAAAAAAAAAACGGAGCAATAAATCGAATATAAAAAAAAATTTAAATAAATAAATAACGATCGTTATATGGCGAACAACCATTTTTACGTCGATTACCTCAACACTCTGACGTGAACTCGAATAACAAAAGCAATTCGATGCCAAACAGCAACGATATTGTTCTTATTTTCTACCGAATCAACGAGACCCGAGAGTCTCAATATGACGATTTCAATCTGTCCGCAAGCGTGAGTCACCAGTATTGCCGCGATATTAAAAATTGACGTTATGACCGCAAAATGGAAGAAAGCGGATACGAAAATGCCGAAAAAAATGATTTCGTACGTGAAATTTGCTTGGGAATCGATGTAAATGTCGGTTCCCGGATACGCGAGCGGTCGAATCGTTTCGTTGAGTTCGTTTATCATGTTTCCCGTCCACAGTGGCAATATCGCGTGATAAAAAATGCAACAGCTATACATGCAAAAAACACAAATTTTCGTTAATTTACGACCAATTCTTAGATTTGTCTTCATGATTTCTCGTTCGTTCTGATTTTCGATATTTCGCCAATCGCGTTCCATGTGCCGTACGCACAGATTCACCGCGTTGGAACGGACGACGAGAACAAAATATTTTATTACGTTCGTCGAGAGAAAACTTATGGGACCGAGAAGTACGAGTAACTCGAGTCTATCAATTTCCCGCATCGCGACATGAGACACCGTAGATATCGGCAGAGTTATCATAATTATCGAACAAAAGGATATCGTTAATTTCGACGCGTATCTCTCGATTTTCGATGGATTCGCCATTACTTTGGGCCAAACGCCGATTAATGTAAAAAACCATCGCGTATATTGTATCGCGTAATTAATGTCGGATAAATGATTTTTATTTAATATTTTTTCAACTATCGCATCCCGACTGTAGACACTCATTGTAACGCTTCAAGATTATTCGTCAGATTGTCATCTTTGTCGGGAATTTTTTTTAATTCTCGTGACGTCGAGGTTTTTTTTTTTTTTTTTTTTTACCACAAGTCTCGTAGTTTCTCGTCAATATTTCACTGTTCTTTACATTTTTTCTTTTCGTCGTGAACTCTGCTTTTCACAACGACGAATCGCGAAGAGGGATAGAAAAATATTTTCAGAACTCGAAGCTTTGCGCATGTCGTGTATCAATATTCAGTGAATTCGCGAATCGTCCATAGAACGAAACACCGGGATAGGCGCACGAAAAGTTCATCTTATAGTCAAGAATGCTGTTTTTTTGTACTGTTTTTTTATTTTCTCCCCTCCGTTGTAACTATAGAATGATATCGTAGAGCGCAAACTCTCGAAATTCGGTTGGGAATTGGATGGAAACTAAGAACGTGTCGTACGATATTTCATTGATTTTATTAGAAGTCTCGTAGTGTTGTTGGAGAGACGATCGACGGTGGGCTTTCATAATGTCGTATTGCCTTAAAATATGTAAATAAATTTCGATTAATCGTATCGACGAATATTTCTTAGTTATATCTGATGAGGAAGCGTTGGGGTCGTAAAAAAAAAATAAAAAAAGAAACACGCGTCTTGCATATGACGAAACGATATTTCGCGAAATATCGATCAATCGAAAGGCATTTTCTTGAAGTAATTTTACAATAGTGTTTCTTGTTGTTGTTTTGTCTCTTAGTTTCTGCGATTGAAAGTTACGGACCGATGAGAAACGTTTGGGATCTTATAGACGAGAGAAGTGTATCGATTTTACGAGGAACTGCGTGCTGCTGAGTTATCGAGAGGCGAAAGAAAGTTCGTCGTTAATCGTTATCAACATTTTATCAACCGGATTATACACAGTTTTGCGGTAAGTTTCATATTTTCTATATACAAATTAACAATTGACTAATTAGTCAGAGATTTTTTCGTCCAATTATTCGGCCATTGATTGCAACATTCCTAAATACGCGAACGATGTTTTGATAATCTAAAAAAAAAAATAAAAACCGTTTAACTTCCGGTGTGAATGCCTTCAACATCCGCAATTACAACTTACGGTCCCAAAACTGAAGTACGAAAGTTCCATCATTCGTCCCGCCGTAAGTTTGCGAGGATAATTAGCCATAGCGATAATCATAACGAGCGCGAGACCTGCTCTGCCCGGTAATTTATACCAATCTATCATATAAGTGGCTCTTCCGACTTGTTGACACTGAAAATCAAAAAAACAATAAAATAAAAAAAAAGGCTTAATATTAATATTCTCAATTAATAAAAATTCAAAATCAAAAGAAAAAAAAGAATGGGAAAATAATTAGAAAATAAAAAAAAACAATCAAATAAAAAAAAGTCTTAACATTAATATTCACAATAAATAAGAATTTAATAAGAGTAAAAAAAAGTGAAAGAAAAAAAATTCTTAATTTAAAATTTTTTTCGTAATATTTCGAAAAAAAAAAAAAACTCAAAAGAACACACTTTCTACTGCGTTTTCGTCTTTCCGTCGTAAAGATATGAAGTTTTTCAGTTTACTTTACCTGTTCCTTCAAAAGTTCACCGATGTGGCAAAATATGAATATATTGAAACACAACGAGACGAGTAGAAGGAGATACGTTATTATTGCAACGGTACTGCTGTTTCCCCACTCCTGTAACATTTTTTTTTAATTTTTTTCAAAATAAATTTTGGATTGAAATTCAAAAAAAAATTTAAATAATGATTTAAAAAAAAAATTTTACCGTCATACAATAATATTCAAGCAAACATATGATCAGAGTCGACGCGACGACTTCTATGAAACACATTTCTCGTAGAATTTCATCGATACGCGACGTGAATCTGTCGTCAATAAAACTAACTGCAATCTATTAGATACGAAATATTGTTGATAAAGAAGTATTCAGAATCCCATTTACCTCAGAACTCTAACGTGTTGTCGTATAATAAAATTTATTCGATCCTCAATAACGTTATTATTGACGTTCCCATCCGATCCGATGAGATTCTCGATTCTCGACATGACGATCTGTATCTGTCCGCATGCGTGAGTGACCAGTACAGCCGCGAGATTGCAGATAGCCGTAACAATGGTGTAAAGAAAAAAAGCCGCAATGCAATTGCTGCAGAAAACCATTTCGTAGTTGTAGCCGACTTGAAGATCGACGTAAATATCGGCTCCGGGAAAAATCAGCGGTTTTACGGTTACATTGAATTCGTTAATAGTTTTTCCCCTTAAAAGTGGCATTATCGCCTGATAAAAAATCGCACTGCTGTACATCGACGCCATACACATCAGCGTCAAGCTGTGTCCGACCCTTAAATTTCTCGTCATAACGTCGCGATCTTTTTCATTATCGATTCTTCGCCAATCGGTTTCCATGTGTTGTACGCAAAATTTGATCGAATCCCGACGCGTAACGAGTATAAAATTCTTCAGTATATTCGTTATGCGAAAACTTATCGGACCGAGTAGTATGAGGAGTTGCGGACGCGCCATGTCTCGTAATATGATATGCGATATAATGGGAATTACGAGTACAATTATGGAAACGGATGGAAATGGCATTAAGATTTTAGACGCGTATCTCTCGATTCTCGTTGATTTCGTTACGACATACGGCCAAATACCGAGAAGAGTTAAAAACCATCGTGTGTGCTGCAGAGCGTAATTAATGTCATCAACGTGATGTTTGTTCGATATTTTTTCAACAAATGGCCCTCCGCTATCGATTTTCATCGTGTCGGTTCGACGGTACGCGAAAGACTGTTTTCACCGTACAGTTTTTTTTTCCTTCGCGATTTCTCGGGTATAAGATTCGTATTGTCTAACGGCGAGACAATCGGATTTCACAATTGCCATTGCGCGGTTCGCGGAATCGTACTATTTCGCCTTTTTTTTTTTCGACTGATAGTATATAATTATTGCTCCCTCGCGGCTTTACACTCGAGGGGTTGGAAAGGGTGGAGAAATAAGAATAAAACAGAAAGAAAAAAAAAAAAATGCATAAGAATCGAATGTTCTATGAGTTATTCAGAAACTCAAGACATGCGCAGTAAGTTGTCTTATCGTTATAATGTCTTCTCTGCGCGCGATGTTTTTTTTTTTTTTTTTTTTTTCGATTCTCCTACCTTATGAAATTTACAGTTCCCCTACGGCGCAGAATGTGTCGATTTTTTTGCCGACTCGTACCCCGTCTTATCGATTTTATTAGACGGTTCGTGTGTTTCGTCGAGTCGGAGACATAACAGTCTTAAACACGTCATACTAACGTCTGTTTGTAATCATATCAATGGAACATTAATCAGAGGTGCCGCGATGAAAAATCGTTTCTTTTACTTCCTTCGCATTCGTCGTTCTGTGGTTCGTTCAGAATTTCTATACAAAAGTTTATTCCTTAAAGTGATTATCCTGAAAATATCGATTTTTTTTTTTATATTAATTATATTTCGGTGAATTATACTTACGCTGCCGAAACTGTAGACCATCGATTCCAGAATTCTTTCGTAGTGAATTTACGAAGACGATTTTTCATGATTGATCACTGGTACTTTAAATATCAAATTTTCAATTTGTTTCGTGTATCTCGTCGAGAAACAGTAAAAGCAAATATTCTTTTAACGCGATATCGTAATTCTATCAATCAGACGATAAATGCGACTTTTATCGCGTCCGTTTTTGGCGGTGCGGTTAACTTGCCATTTTTTCTCGTAATATTGTATATCGTAATAACAATTGTGAATAAAATGGAATCTATTAATTCTTCATAAAAGAACGTTAAACCGCATGCGCAATTTTTTTATCGTCATTTATAGAGAATCGGAAACTCTTTTCGAAACGTATTGACGGACGAATTATAAAAATGTCATCATCTCGTTACCCATTTATTACGTAAATGGAAGGACAAAGCTCCGCGCTTCGCGTAGAAAAATTCACTGAGTTTATACAATTTAACAATTGACTAATTAGTCACAGTAAGATTCGGGTTATTATTCGATCATCGAGCGCAGCATTCCTAAATACGCGAAGGATGTCTTGATAATCTGAAAAAAACGAAAAAAAAAAAAAAAATCCATTTTGTTCAAATCATTTGTTTTTCCATACGAACACAATGAATGTATTCATTGATGACGTATTTACGGTCCCAAAAGTGAAGTACGAAAGTTCCATCATCCGTCCGGCAGTGAGTTTGCGAGGATAATTAGCCATTGCAGTGATCATTACCAATGCGAGACCAGTTTTTCCCGGTAATTGGTACCAATTCATCATATACGTTGCTCTGCCGACTTGCTGACACTTTTCCAAATCATTATCCAATTTTATCATTCGCCATTCAACGATAAACGGCTATTGTGTAAATAAAAAAAAAAAATTCAGTTCCAATTACCTGTTCCTGAAGAAGTTCACCGATGTGACAAAATATGAATAAATTGAAACATAACGAGAGGAGTAATAGCAGATACGTTATAATTGCCACCGTACTGCTGTTTTGCCATTCCTGCAATGATATTCTGTTTAAATTCAATTCGTTGCTGAAATTTTTTTTTTTTTTTTTTTTTATCGAAAGAATTGGATTTTTGTTCCTTTTTTCATTAATTACCGTCATGCAGTAGTATTCCAGTAAGCATATGATTAGAGTCGACGCGACCACTTCGATAAAACACATTTCTCGCAGAACTTCGTCGATGCGCGACGAGAATCTACCGATAATTTAACTAACTGCATTCCGTTAGATACGCAACATCGTTGACAAGAATTCTTCCGATTTCCTTTACCTCAGTACTCTAACGTGATATCGTACGATAAAAGCTATTCGATCCTTGATAACGCGATCCCTGACGTTCTGATCGTCATCAACGAGATTCTCGAGTCTCGACATGACGATCTGAATTTGTCCGCATGCGTGAGTCACAAGTACAGCCGCGAGATTGCATACAGCCGTTACAATGGAATAGAGAAAAAGTGCAGCGATGCAATGGCTGCCGAATACCATTTCGTAGTTGTAACCCACTTGGAGATCAACGTAAATATCGGCACCGGGAAAACTCAGCGGTTTCACGGTGACGTTAAATTCGTTAACTGTTTTCCCTCTGAGAAGCGGCATAATCGCTTGATAAAAAATTGCACTGCTGTACATCGACGCCATGCAGACAATCGTCAAACTGTGTCCGACCCTCAGATTTCTCTTCATGATCACGCGATCGTTTTCATTCTCCAGTCTCTGCCAATCGGTCTCCATGTGCTGTACACAAGATTTTATAAAATCGCGACGCGACACCAGTATTATGTTCTTCAAGATGTTGGTGATTCGAAAACTGATCGGACCGAGCAGTATGAGAAATTTTGGACGCGGCAAATCGCGGAATATGATGTGCGATATTACGGGGATAAGAACGAACGCGATTATCGAAATCGACGGAAAAGGCAACAGAATCTTTGATGCGCATCTCTCGATTCTCGTTGATTTCGTTATTACATGCGGCCAAATGCCAAGAAGCATCAACAACCATCGCGTGTACTGCAGCGCGTAATTCATGTCATTAACATGATGTTTGTTTGATATTTTTTCGACAATTCGCCTATTATTGCCGATTTTCATCGTGCCGAGGCGAGGAAACGCGAAATACTGTTTTGTTCAGTTGCAGTTTTCGTTTTTTCGCGGATTTCGACTATAAGATTCATTCTATACCAGTAATCTGATGTATTCTCCTACTTTATCGTTTATTGCTTCATAATATATGATTACTCGCCTCCTCCTCCTCCTCCAAGCTTTACACTCGCGATGTGGAAGGGTTAGAAAAAGAATATATATAAAAATCTTGCATTACTCACGCGCCTCTCTGTGAGTTATTGAACAATTGAAGACATGCGCAGTAAGTTCTCTCGTAATTCACGAGAATCAATGATCACTTGTCTGCCGTTTTTTTTTTGCTTTCTCTTTACCTGGAAAAATCTACAGTCTCATACGGCGCAGACGCATCCCTTTCTTTGTTAAATCGTACCCTGTGGATATCGTTTTATTGGACGTTTCGGATTGTATTGAAGAGTATCGTACCATCATGTCGTTGCAATTGTTATATAATCGGACATTAATAAGTGCTTTGGTGTAATTCTGCATCCTCTACTCTCCTCTATCGGTTTTCAACGTTCCCGCAGTCAGTTTCACAATCGTTTTTGTGTAAAAAATTTATCGCAATGTGATACTCGCGACGATATCAATTTCTTTTTTACAAAATACAGTTGACTAATCGTAGTCGCAATTTTCCGATTATTATTCGCCCACCGATCTCAACATATTTAAATACGCGAACGATGTCTTGATGATCTAAAAAGTTGTTTGACGAATCATAAAAATCATTCGGATTAATACGACGCAATAATTACTTACGCTTCCGAAACTGTAGTACGAGAGTTCCATCATTCGTCCGGCAGTGAGTTTGCAAGGATAATTCGCCATAGTGATGACTAAAACCAACGCGAGTCCAGTTTTACCCGATAATTTGTACCAATCCATCATATACGACGCTCTCCCGACTTGATGACACTGTCGAAACATCAGAAAAATGCGTAAATCGATCAAATCAAATTTGTCATTTGTTTATTTTTTTGCGAATTGTGGTTACCTGTTCCTTCAGCAATTCGCCGATATGACAAAATATGAATAAATTGAAACAGAATGACATGAACAGTAGGAAACACGTTATTGATGCCATAAAATCGCTGTTCTTCCATTCCTGAAACGTTGTTTCGTTTTAACTGACCGTCGTTGCGATTGTGAGCTCCGCGCTCACCCTGTTTTAGATAGAAAAAAAAATCCTTTTTTTTTTTTTTTTTTGAAAAATCGTTCCAACAGACTTGGTACCTTCGAGTACAAGTTTCACGCGTATTTTTCAGTCATTTTAATCAATTGTTCGTTCATTTGCGTATATTTTTTATTTGTCTGCGTGGTAATTTGAAAACAGCGATCTAACTGCGTAAAAAAAAATTAAAGTTAATAAACGATTTCTTTAAGTATTAAAATAATGTTTCATTGTAAATTATAATGCTTACTGTTAGTATGCATGGTGAGCGCGGTGCTCTACGGGAACAATAACCCATGAAAATCATATTCCATCGATTAAACTTTTTTTTTTACCACAAGACACCAATATTCCACCCAACATATCATTAGACCGGCACAACCGACTTCCATTAAGCATATTTCTCGTAGAAATGCGTCAATTTTCGATGCAAATCTGAAAAAATGAAAAACAGCCCTTTAAAAAAAAAATATTTCAACATTTTTTCGAATTGCGCGTTGAAGACGATTTTACCCCAATACTCTGACGTGATTTCGAATAATGAAAGCTATCCGATCGTCGAAGCTAACGATTTCCTTCCCGTTTTTGTCGCTATCAACAAGACTGTCGAGTCGCAACATGACGATCTGTATCTGTCCACAAGCGTGAGTTACGAATACCGCTGCGAGATTACATATCGCCATGACGATTACGTGAAGAAAAAATACACTGATGCAGTGGCTGATGTACACGATTTCCCAGTTAAAACCATTATGAAGATCGACAAAGATATCAGCGCCCGGATAGGCTAACGATCTCACAGAGTGATTTTCGGCATTTATGTAAGAGGCGTTGTAAAGCGGTTTCGTATTAAAGAATACCGCGCTGCTGTACATGCCGATGACACAAATTATCGTAAGTCCACGTCCGACTTTTAGATTTTTCATCATTAATTCGCGTTCGTGCCGATTCTCGACACGTCGCCAATCGGTTTCTATGTGCTGTACGCACAGCTTTATCGTGTTGCGGCGCGATATGAGAATCCAATTTTTCAGAAAATTTGACGATTGATAACATATTGGTCCGAAGGCTGAGAGCAATTCGTCACGATTTAAGTTTCTTATTGTGACGTGACACAGGATAGGAATTAGAAGTGATAATATCATGATTGAGGGACAGAGTAGCAAAAACTTCGATACGTATCTCTCGATTCTCCTTGAATTCGATGCAACGGAAGGCCATATACCGAGTAGCGTCAAAATCCATCGTGAATGTTGTACAGCGTAATTTATGTCCGATTCGTGATATTTGTTTGATATTTTTTCTACCGTCGATCGACTATCGTGAACGTTCATTTTGACGGTCTGAACGCTCACGAGTGACTGAGGGTTGCGGGAAATATATTTATTTTTTCAATTTTTTTTTTTAATATTAAACAATCAATCGGTTATATTTTTTTCACGAACTGCGCATGCTTTGGATATTTCGATCTCTTTTATGTAAGAGGGGAGGATTCTTCGCTACTTCTCTATGTAAATACGAGGGGCGGAAATAATACTCGGAAAAAGATGCGCCTCTAGAGGTCTATAGCCCGACGCTTTTTTTTCGTTTGGTGAACTCCTTCATGCGTTATTGTATTTAAAAAAATGTACAGTTCGCGCAGGTCGTTTCATTGATTAAGTTAAATGTTTCGCGTCCCTTGTCGAAGAAGATTGAAAATGGACAATGGCGATATCGTAATAAAAACAGAAGTCACTAAATCACTGAGTATCTCATGATCGTTTGATTGCGTTCGTTTCATTGAGAAATGAAAGGTGCTGCGTTGCAATAGTTTCCATATTTGTGATCGGTGAGTTATTTCAAAGGTTCTTGAAGATCGTGTTACTTGTTCAGGAGTTTTTCGGAGAAAACAAAGATCGTAATTTATTTTTTATACTATAAAGACTATTAAAAACATAACACTGTTCAGGTTTTGGCAATCTGCGGATTCACCAATTAATCATAATACTATACAATTTTTTATGCAGCCATTGTTCGCATCATATTTAAATAAGCGACCGTCGTCTTCATAATCTAAAAAAAAAATCACATTTCGTGCATTTAGTTGCTACGATAAATAGATATGTGCAGTTATGAAAAAGTGCTATTTGCTTACACTTCCGAAGCTGTAGTATGAAAGTTCTAACATCCTTCCTGCAGTTAGTTTGCATGGGTAATTAGCCATATTCATAATAAGGATGAGAGAAAGTCCAGTTTTTCCCGGTAATTTATACCACTCAATCATATACGAAGTTTTACCGATTTTCTGACACTGTTGTGATATTAAAAAAAAATTAAATGTACTATTTGAAATCTATAATAGACATTTAATTACCTCTTCCTTTAAAAGTTCGCCGATATGGCAAATAATTAATAAATAGGAAGAGTGCGATATCAACAGTAAAAAATGCTGCAGCGTTGCCATAATATCGTTGTTCTGCCAGTCCTAAAATCGTTTAAAATACAACAATGTTTCACTGTTCATCTATATTTTCAAATATTAATTTTTTTCGTTTTCAAAATTTCTGAAAATAAAAAAAAAATGTTAATTTTTTAAAAATGAGGAACCCTCTCCATCTATTCTTTTTAAATACCAAAATGTATAATTTTTTATAGAAATCGATAACATGAAAAAATAATATGCAAATTGCTTTTCTACCTATTTTTTTTTTGTTTACCGTCAAACACCAATATTCGCCCCAACAAAGTAACAGAGTTATGGCAACCACATCTACTAGACATATCGCTCGTAGAAACTCATCGATACTCGATGAAAATCTTGAAAAATCACAACAAAATCGGTTTTAAAAAACGTTGAAAAGTCTCGTGAAACGCTGTAGATGCACTGTACCTCAATACCCTGACGTGATTTCGAATAATAAACTCTATTCGATTGTCTATGGTAATGATGTCGTCAGTAGTGCCAACGAGACTCTCCAATCTCGACATGATTATCTGTATTTGTCCGCAAACGTGAGTTACGAATATAAGCGCGAGATTGCGTATAGCCGCGTCGACAAATAGGCAACAGCATACGCAGATGAGACTGGCGAGGTACACAATTTGGTAGTTGTAACCGACTTGAACATCCACGAAAATGTCGGGACCAGGAAACAGCATCGGTCGCACAGATTGGTTCATTTCATTTGTATAAGTTCCCATGAAGTACGGTACCATACAGTACAACAAAGAAGATCCATACAAACCGAGAACACAACCCGTCGTTATGTCGCGTCCGATTTTGACATATCTAATCATGATGTCCCGATCATTAGGAGTCTGGAGTCTTCGCCAATTCGCTTCAATATGCTCTATCAATGGTTTTATCCCATCACAGCGTGAAACCAGAATCAAACTTTTGAGAAAAATGCCAGCTTGGTAGCTTATCGGGCCAAGCAACACCAGAGCCTCTTCACGATGTGTTGCGCGGAATGTAGCATGGCATAGGATAGCGCCGAGGAGTGAAGCTATGGCGATCAGGCAAAACCCTAATGTCACATTCCCTACGTATCTTTGGTGTCTCTTTGGATTCGATATGACGCGGGGCCACATGCCAATTAGTGTTAAAATCCATCGAGTTTGTTGCAAAGCGTATTTGGTATCCGATTCGTGATATTTGTTGGATTCTTCTTCGATCCGTGGTCTTTTTTTATAGACCTGCATGGTGACGATTCGAAGCTTCATGAGGGGCACTGATGAAAGCTCTTCTTTTTTCTTTATTTTCCATGAACATTATTCGCTCCCACCAACATTGTAGAAATCAGTAATTTTGCATGAGACGCGCGCATGCCTGGTGGTTCTTTTGTCACCATTTTGTTCGTAGACAGAGGTACGGCGTAGTTGCTCCCTTTCTTTCAATGTCGATGCGTTGAAGAGGTGGGAAAGTACCGAAGCGCATCGCTGAATTATCAATACTTTGTATTCTACGAATTAATGGAGGGGATGCGCCTACAATGTAGCGATTCTTTTTTTTACTGTTGATTTCTTCTTTCCCGGGTGAATCCATTGATTTCGCTTTAGATGGTTCAGAATTCTCGTTGAAGAAGGAATTAATATTTGGAAGCTATTCTCGCACTAAAAAAAAAGTGGAAAATTAATTTTAAAAAATTCGCCAACAAGATTTTCCAGTCAGTTTTCACGACAAAAGGAACCAAAGGTGTGGATTGTGATTCGTTGCTGCATAAAACATGTTGCATCGCCACTTCAGACTGAGTGAATTATTTTATTTTATGATATTGACGCCAGAGAAAATATAATACGTAACAAAGCGATGCCAATAATGATAACGAGTTTCTACGTTTGACTAATTAGTGACGACATTGGTCTCATCGTCATGAATTTGCCCGTCGCATATTTAAATCCGCTAACGATGTTTCATGATCTAAAAAAGAAAAGGTATTCATTTCTAACATACGATGAATGTGTATACTGTTCACCGAAGTGCGATATACTTACGTTTCCCAAAACTGAAATAGGAACATTCTATCATTCATTCAGCAGGAAGTTAGTGCAAAGATTTGATGATATTGCGAACCATCGTAAAAGAACTGCCTGTATTGCCCGGTAATCAGTACCATTTGATCAAATACGAGGCGTTTCCTATTTCGAAACACTAAAAAATTTAATACTTTTTATTATATTTTTTTTTGGAAATAACGCGTCATGAAATTAATAAAAATAAGTTGGATACTGTTTATCGTATCCATGTTAAGCGCGCAACAATACACGAGAATGTATCGTTGCGTATTACCAAAGAGTACGGATTCACGTGAAATTCAGAGAGAGTTTCGACAACTTTATATTGGAATAAAAATCTGAAAAAAATCAATCGGAGAGTAGGTGCTATGAAGATTAATTTTTCATAATAATAAATTCAAAATGTTATTGTTCGGCCTTTGTTCGGTGTTTTCTAAGCGTTTGTCATGAACACTTACATTATTGGTTGGAGACTTCAACAACTGGTGCCCGGGATCACCTTTTTCTTTCTTTGGTTTCTAAATTAATTTTCCTGTTATTCCGAACACAAACTCATTGATTTTTCATGAACCGCGCATGCCTCGTCCTTCCACCATCTTCCATTGCGCACAGAAAAGGGCGTAGTCGACACGCCCAATTCAACCCGACAGAGAGGGGGAGAAATCGAGTGGGAAAACTCCCCGGGGAAGAGCTGTTAATACTTTTAATTGCCATGAACCGTCGACGTGTGTATAAAAAAGTTTCGTACTTGTTTTTCTTCTGGATTTTACTCGAATCTTTTCTGCCTCTCGCCTGTTATTTCTCTTTTGCACCCTTCAAATTTTTCTTTTATTCGTCAGCACGTTCTTAATGCAAATAAAATTCATGGCACAAACTAATAATGCGATAAACTATTGACCGCAATTGATTCTAAGAAAAAAGCATAAATCACTACGGACAAAACAGTTATTCTATAATTGTTTACTAGTTCCATTGCTTTCATGAATTATTTTTTCAATTATGCTTAATAATGTTAACGACATTTTTACATATAAATATAATAAAAACTTACGATTGTGCAAACATAACCTGATTTCAGGTGACTATCATGATTAATATTTTATAGACACATGTTTATTACTATTATATTTATCGAATCATTACACTTCGAAGGCTCGCAGCATATTCAGATATCCTAGCGACGTCTTCACAATCTACAAAATTATGATAGTGTCCCTTAATTGGTCATCGCTATAACTATCAGAAATAATTTGATAAACACCTACGGACGATATACTTACGGATCCAAAAGTTGCCATTGTCAAATCTATAACATGCCCAGCTGTGAATTTTCGAGGAATATTAGCCATAGAAATTATCATCGCTAGTGCAAGAGGTCTTTTTCCCGGTAGATTGTACCAATTAATCATGTATGCGGCCGTTGCGACTTCACGATACTGATATAGAATTAAAAAAAAAATATTATTCGATATTAATAGTAAACGACTGGAAACCGTGATATCGTGGAAAAGTATATTGTGCAGCAAGAGCCGAAAGTTGGCGATTGCCACGATTGCGAGGTTGCGAGGTTCGCTCGGGCGACAATCATACGAATTGCAGTCGCCAATTCAGCTCGAGTTACACACTATGCAAAAACGTAGCTAATGGCTCGTAGCTCGTTATAAAAATGTAACGAGTGCAGGGGAAACCGGCGCATTACATGGCAGTTTTGCGGGACGGACAGTGAAATGTGAGATTATAATTTTTCGTCCCAAGGAACAAAAGTGAAACAATCGCGAACTGCACATGCGCGAACGTATATTTTCGCTACTGTTACGAAATGGACCACTTTCGTCCCGCAAAACTGCCATGAAATGCGCCGCTTTTCATGCACGAGGTACAAAAATATCATTTTCTGTACCTGTTCCTTGAGAATTTCGCCGAAATAACAAAAAATAAATATATTGTACATGTAAGACATCAGTAATGTGATAAACGTTACTATCGCCACGGTATTACCGTTTTTGAACTCCTACAATAAAATTCTTCTTTTTATGGAGACAAATTTCAAAGACTATCAATAATTTATGGCTTTTATTCAATGTTTTACCGTTAAAAAGGAGTATTCAAGCAAACAAGTTATCAGTGTATCTGTTGCCGTTTCAACGAGGCATCCCATGCTTAGTGTATCGTTGATTTGGGTAGACAAACTGCGATTTTTGAAAAAAAAAAAAAACGGGAAAATTAAAATATAAATATGTTGCCGATGATTTTCGATTATCATCACCTCAGTCCTCTTAGATGACAATTTAGGATTGAAGAAATTCGTTTTTGAAATTCATCGTTGTCAAAAGAATCTTCAGTCCCATCGACGAGATTTTCGAGTCGTGATATTACGATCTGTATTTGTCCACATGCGTGAGTTACAAATACAGCAGCGAGATTGCATAAAGCCAGATTAACGTTGCATCCGATGAATACCGCTAATAATATTCCGGTAGAAATGAGTTCGTAATTTGGGCTCTTAAGTGGATCGACGACCAAATCGTATCCAGGATATATGATCGGCGGTTTTCCGGTCATGTTAGATCGGTGCATCAAGTATTTCGCCACTAGCGTTCTTATCACGCCATGGAACACTGCACCGGAACCCATTATTACAGCGGAGATGATGATCAGTTTGCGTCCGATTTTAACGTTTTTCATCATAATAGCACGTTCGCTCAAACTTTCTACTTCAATCCAATCGTTTTCCATGTGTTTTATGATGTCTTTTATCATTTTACTGCACTTAATTAACGAGAAGTACTTTGCTTCACACGAACAAAAAGCGACCACCGCATTTCCTAGTCGGAGCTTCTTCGCCGTACTGACATCTCTCAGTATCATATGACTAATAATCGGTACTGGTATGATTGACATAATTACCATACTAATGATTATGCCAACTGGACATAAATATTGACTAATTTTCGAACAATCTTTCGAGATCAATGGCCACAGGCAGATAAGCTTGAATAGTCGTCGAGTATATTTCATTTCTTGGTCCATATCGGTTTCGACATTTTTGTTTGCTGACTTCTCGACAATTGAATTTCGATGCATCGTTGAACCTTTTGTCGTAACAGCTTTACTTCTAATTTCTTCTAATTTCAAGAGAAGCGATCAAGCGACTTCCACGATATCGAGTACACCAAACGCGCTCTCAGATATTTTTTAAATCGTTCTTTGCACTGTTTATGAATAATAAATCTCGGTGTTAGACATTTATGAGAACCGTGCGCCCTCCATTGTACGCAAACTCGCGATTATTGATGTGTTATTTTTCGCCTCACCGATCCGTCTGAAGAGACTCCGCCCCTGTTGCGGTCTTGTTTAATTGATTTCATTAGACGGTGCACAGTATTCGCCTAGTAGTTAGTACGGTTGAAGAACGGACAAGAGCTTAAACCGGCGTTTGGTAAATAACCTTCCATCAAATCAAACTATTGAATACTATTGTGTTGGTTATTTCAAGTAAATTAAAAAATATTTTATATTTTTGTTATATCAACAAAAAAAAAAAACAATGGTGAAACGAAAACTCTCGAAAATATGCAATTGATATGTAGTGTTCGTTATGTGACGAACGATCGAGAGAAGTCTGTTCTCCTTTCTCAATTATCTTTTGAACCCTTTGAAATGACTCGTTTTTTGGCAGCGCCGAGCCTTTGTTGACGATTGTTTTCAATGGTTTGCAGTGCTTGGAGTGCAAAGCGATGCCAATAATGGTAACGAGTTTCTACGTTTGATTAATTAGTGACACCATTGGTCAAATCGTCATGAATTTGCCCGTCGCATATTTAAAACCGCGAACGCTGTTTTCAGAATCTAAAAAAAAGTTCACCGAAGTGCGATATACTTACGTTTCCCAAAACTGAAAAAGGAAAATTTTATCATTCATTTAGTAGGGAGTTGGTGCAAAGTCAATCATGAAATCATGAAAGAAAATGTTCTGATCTTCAAAAAAAATGTAAGCAATAATCTATCCTATCTAAATCCAGAGAGCTCTTACTTCAGTAGTTCAACATGATTCTGTGAAATAAAAGCGATTCTGTTCTGTGCGGTAATGATGTCAATCATAACCCTCCAGGATACCCACCCACCCACCCACCTTTGTTCGGTGTTTTCTTAGCCTTTGTCATGAACACTTACATTTTTGGTTGGAGACTTCAACAACTGGCGCTCCGATTCACCTTTTTCTTTTTCTTCAGAAGTTTTTGTTCATGTTGAAGTTCTGTTGAAGTTTCTGAGGTTTTTGAATTAATTTTCCTATTATTCCGAACACACATTTATTGATTTTCTATGAACTGCGCATGCCTTATTATATTCTTCCACCATCTTCCACTGCGTATAAAAAGCGCGTAGTCGCCACGCCCAATTCAACCCGACAGAGCGGGGGAAAAATCGCGTATGAAAACTCCCCGGGGAAGAGCTATTAATATTTTTAGTTGCCATGAACCGTCGACGTGTGTGTAAAAAAGTTTCGTATTTGTTTTTTTTTTGGATCGAATCTTTCCTGCCTCTCCCCTGTTATTTCTCTCTTGCGCCCTTTAAATTGTTCTATTATTCGTCAGCACGTACGCGATTTTAGTGAATAACGCAAACTATATTATTGATTTTATTGGACTTTTTGTAAAGCAAACGAAAAAACCAAGCGGGCAGCTAATCTCGTAAAAAAATTCAGTCACAATCTCATAATGCGACAAACAATTGACTGCAATCATTTGTAAAAAAAAACATCAATCACTACAGCCAAAACAGTTATTCTACAATAGTTTACCACATCCATTGCTTTTTTATTAATCATAATTAACAAGATTATGCTTAAAAACGTTAACGACATTTTTAAGCACAATTGTGTTTCATTATCATGACCGTTGGTCTATCGACACAAGTAAATACAATCTTACGATCAACATTACATTATATTGATAAACATGATTACCATTATTATTATAACACTAACATTATATTTATCGAATCATAGCTCATTGTTCGGCGAAGCTTCGCAGCATATTTAGATACGCAAACGACGTCTTTAAAATCTAGAAAATGATGATAGTGTCGCTTAATTGGCCATCGTTATAACTATCACAAATCATTTGATAAATACATACGATCGATATACTTACGGCGGCGAAAGTGGCAACTGAGAAATCTATAATATGGCCAGCTGTGAATTTTCGAGGAATATTAGCCATTGCCATTACCATCACTAGTGCAAGGGGACTTTTGCCGGGTAGATTGTACCAATCAATCATGTATGCGGCCGTTGCAACTTCATGATACTGATATAGAATTGTTAATAAAATATTATTCGATATTATTAGTAAACTACAACAAGCTGTGATACCGTGCAAACGTAATTTTGTGTACCTGTTCCTTCAGAAGTTCGCCGATATAACAATAAATAAATATATGGAAAATGTAAGATAATAGTATGATGACATACGGTATTAGCCCCGCAACATTACCGTTTTTCCATTCCTGCAATAAAATTCTTTTTATCAAGATAAATTTCAAAGACTATCAATCATTTAGGAGTTTTATTCAATGTTCTACCGTTAAGATGGTGTTTTCAAGCAAACACCCAATCAGTGTGTCCGATGTCGCTTCAACAAGGCATACCGTGCTCAGTGTTTCGTTGATTTGGGTAGATAATCTGCGGGTTTAAAAAAAAAAACGAAAATTGAAATATAAAAATATGCCTTGCTGATGATTTTTGTTTGCCATTACCTCAGACCTCTAACATGACATCGTAGGGCGAAAGAAATTCGTTTTTGAAGTTCATCGTTGTCAGAAGAATCTTCAATTCCATCGACGATACTTTTGAGTCGTAATATTACGATCCGTATTTGTCCGCATGCGTGACTTATAAATGCAGCAGCGAGATTGCATCCAGTAATGTTAATGTTGTATCCGACCATAAACGTTAGGAATATACAGCAATGTATGATTTCGTACGTTGGGGTCTTGTATGGATCAACGAAAATATCGTAGCCAGGATACAATACAGGCGGTCGTACGGGTACGGTCTGGTTAATTCCATGGATTATGAATGCCCTTACTATCTGTTTTATCACGACATGGATCACCGCACTGGAATACATTGTTACAGCGACGATGAAGGTCAGCTTTCGTCCGACTTCAACTTGTTCTATCATAATCGCACGTTCGCTCGGACTTTTGACATCCATCCAATCGGTTTCCATGTGTTTCATGGAGAGTTTTATCATTCCACTGCACATTATTAACAAGGCGTATTTTAGTTGACACGCAAACATAGCGACGACCACCGGACCTCCTAGACGTATCTTCTTCATCGGACTGATATCACTCAACGTCAAATGAAAAAGAACCGGTATTAATACGAATAATAAAAATCCGAAACCAATAATGATCCATATTGGGAAAAAATATTGACTAATTTTCGAACAATCTTTCGAGATCATTGGCCACACGCCGATAATCTTGAGTAATCGTCGAGAATATTTCATTGAGTATTCTATATCCATTTTGAAATTTTTGTTCGCCGGCTTCTCGACAATTGAACTTCGATGCATTGTCGGACCTTCGTTGTAGCAACTTCTAATATCAAGAGAAGCAATGAAGCAATTTCCGGGATATAAAATACTCCATACGTGCTCTCAGATATTCAATCGTTGTTGCTCTGTTTATGAAAAATTAATCTCGGGGTGAAATGTCCAACCCCAACCATGAGAGACATGCGCCCTTTATTGTACGCAAACTCGCGATTATTGATGTGCTATTCGCCTGGCTAACCCGTCTGAAGAGACCCCGCCCCTTTCGGTTGTCTTTCAATTGGTTTTATTAGACAGTCTACGATACTCGCCCAGTCAGTACGGTTGAAGAACGGACTGGAACTTCGACGGTAAACCGGCCTCCGGTAAATAACCTTTAGTCAGATCGAACCATTGAAAATTGTTTGTTATTTGAAGTAAATTCAAAAATATATTATGGTTTTGATATTTCAACAATAAAACAAACAATGGTGAAATGAAAACTCTCGAAAATATGCAATTGATATGTTATGTTCGTTATGTGACGAACGATCGAGAGAAGTCTGTTCTCCTTTCTCAATTATCTTTTGAACCCTTTGAAATTACTCGCTTTTTGACAGCGCCGAGCCTTTGTTGTCGATTGTTTTCAATGGTTTGCAGTGCTTGGAGTGCAAAGAGATGCCAATAATGGTAACGAGTTTCTACGTTTGACTAATCAGTGACACCATTGGTCAAATCGTCATGAATTTGCCCGTCGCATATTTAAATCCGCGAACGCTGTTTTCGGAATCTAAAAAAAAGTTCACCGAAGTGCGATATACGTACGTTTCCCAAAACTGAAATAGGAAAATTTTATCATTCATTTAGCAGGGAATTGGTGCAAAGTCAATCACGAAATCATGAAAGAAAATGTTCTGATATTCAAAAAAAAATTAACCAATAATCTATCCTCCAGATCTAAATCCAGAGAGCTCTTACTTCAGTAGTTCAACATGATTCTGTGAAATAAAAGTGATTCTGTTCTGTGCGGTAATGATGTCAATCATATCCCTCCAAGATACCCACCCACCCAACCACCTTTGTTCGGTGTTTTCTTAGCCTTTGTCATGAACACTTACATTTTTGGTTGGAGACTTCAACAACTGGCGCTCGGATTCACCTTTTTCTTTTTCTTCAGAAGTTTTTGTTCATGTTGAAGTTCTGTTGAAGTTTCTGAGGTTTTTGAATTAATTTTCCTATTATTCCGAACACACATTCATTGATTTTCCATGAACTGCGCATGCCTTGTTATATTCTTCCACCATCTTCCACTGCGTATAAAAAGCGCGTAGTCGCCACGCCCAATTCATCCCGACAGAGCGGGGGAAATATCGCGTATGAAAACCCACCGGGGAAGAGCTATTAATACTTTTAGTTGCCATGAACCGTCGACGTGTGTATAAAAAAGTTTCGTATTTGTTTTTTTTTTCTGTATCGAATCTTTTCTGCCTCTCCCCTGTTATTTCTCTCTTGCGCCCTTTAAATTGTTCTATTATTCGTCAGCATGTACGCGATTTTAGTGAATAACACAAACTATATTATTGATTTTATTGGACTTTTTGCAAAGCAAACGAAAAAACCAAGCGGGCAGCTAATCTCGTAACAAAATTCAGTCACAATCTCATAATGCGACAAACTATTGACTGCAATCATTTGTAAAAAAAATCAATCACTACAGCCAAAACAGTTATTCTACAATACTTTACCACATCCATTGCTTTTGTTATTAATCATAATTAACAAAATTATGCTTAAAAACGTTAACGACATTTTTAAGCATAATTTTGTTTCAGTATCATGACCGTTGGTCTATCGACACAAGTAAATACAATCTTACGATTAACATTACATTATATTGATAAACATGATCAACATTATTATAATAATAATGTTATTATAACACTAACATTATATTTATCGAATCATAGCTCATTCTTCGGCGAAGCTTCGCAGCATATTTAGATACGCAAACGACGTCTTTACAATCTAGAAAATTATGATAGCGTCGCTTAATTGGCCATTGTTGTAACTATCACAAATCATTTGATAAATACATACGATCGATATACTTACGACGGCGAAAGTTGCAACTGAGAAATCTATAAGATGTCCAGCTGTGAATTTTCGAGGAATATTAGCCATTGTCATTACCATCACTAGTGCAAGGGGACTTTTGCCGGGTAGATTGTACCAATCAATCATGTATGCGGCCGTTGCAACTTCACGATACTGATATAGAATTGTTAATAAAATATTTTTCGATATTATTAGTAAATTACTGCAAGCTGTGATACCGCGGAAACACAATTTTCTGTACCTGTTCCTCCAGAAGTTCGCCGATATAACAATAAATGAATATATTGAAAACGTATGATAATAGTACGACGACATACGGTATTAGCACCGCGACATTACCGTTTTTCCATTGCTGCAACAAAATTCTTCTTTTGATCGATATAAATTTCAAAGACTATCAATCTCAAAGACTATCAATCGTTTAGGAATTTTATTAAATGTTCTACCGTTAAGATGGTGTTTTCAAGTAAACACCCAATCAGTGTATCCGATGTCGCTTCAACAAGGCATACCATGCTCAGTGTTTCGTTGATTTGGGTAGATAATCTGCGATTTTTGAAGAAAAAAAAGGAAAATTGAAATATAAAAATATGCATTGCTAATTATTTTTGATCGCCATTACCTCAGTCCTCTAACATGACACCGTACAGCGGAAGAAAGTCGTTTTTGAAGCTCATCCTTGTCGGAAGAATCTTTAATCCCATCGACGATATTATTGAGTCGTGATATTACGATCCGTATTTGTCCGCATGCGTGACTTATAAATCCAGCAGCGAGATTGCATCCAGTGATATTAACGTTGCATGCGACCATAAACGTTAGGAATATGCAGATATGTATGATTTCGTAATTTGGGCTCTTGTGTGGGTTGATGAAAATATCGTAACCAGGATACAATACCGGCGGTCGTACGGGTACCGTCTGGTTAATTCCATGGATTATGAATGCCCTTACTATCTGTCTTATCACGATATGGAACACGGCACCGGAATACATTATTACAGCGGCAATGAAGGTCAGCTTTCGTCCGATTTCAACTTGTTCTATCATAATCGCACGTTCGCTCGGATTTTTTACATTCATCCAATCGGTTTCCATGTGTTCCATTGAGAGCTTTATCATTCGACGGCACATAATTAGCAAGATGTACTTTACTTGACACGCAAACAAAGCGACGACCACCGGCCCTCCTAGGAATATCTTCCTCATCGGACTGATGTCACTCAACGTCAAATATGAAATAACCGGTACTAATATGAATGATAAAAATCCGAAACCAATAATTATCCATATTGGGAAAAAATATTGACTAATTTTCGAACAATCTTTCGAGATCATTGGCCACACGCCGATAATCTTGAGTAACCGTCGAGAATATTTCACTGAGTAATTTATATCCATTTCGAAATTTTTGTTCGCCGGCTTCTCGACAATTGAACTTTGATGCATCGTCAGATCCTCATTTTAGCAACTTTTACTTGTAATTTCAAGAGAAGCAATGAAGCAACTTCCGGGATATAGAATACGCCATACGTGCTCTCAGATATTGTTCAATCGTTGTTGCTCTGTTTATGAATAATAAATCTTGGGGTTGGACATTTATGAGAAACGTTGAAGGGAGCACCTTCATTGTACGCAAACTCGCGGTTATTGATGCGCTATTATGCACCTGGCTAACCCGTCTGAAGAGGCTCCGCCCCTTTCGCTTGTCTTTTAATTGATTTTATTACACAGTCTACGATACTCGCCCAGTTAGTACGGTTGAAGAACGGACAGGAACTTCGACGGTAAACCGGCCTTCGGTAAATAACCTTTGATCAGATCAAACCATTGAAAATTGTTTGTTATTTGAAGTAAATTCAAAAATATATTATGGTTTTGGTATTTCAACAATAAAACAAACAATGGTGAAATGGAAATTCTCGAAAATTTGCAATTGATATGTTGTATTCATTATGTGACGAACGATCGAATGAAGTCTGTTCTCCTTTCTCTATTCTCTTTTGAATTCCTTAAAATTGCTCGTATTTCGGTAGCGTCGACTCGGTGTTGTCGATTGTATTCAATGCTTTGCAGTGTTTGCAGTGCATCATTTCGTTTTACATGATTATTAACTCTTCATTCTGATTATGCACATTGGTTTGAGGTGATATTTGAACCATCGGTCCGTGAAATTGTTCATGTAGGACACGATATCATTTTCTGGTAGTAGATACGGTAAATGATGAACAGACGTGTGAAAAGCGTCTATGTATATTAGCAAACAATTGATGAACGTCTGTTTTGGCATCTGGCATCTCATTTTATCTCATCTCCTTTGAATAAAGTGACATTCGGCTGTGAGTACCATATTGTGGCGCAGTTGACTATGCAATTATATAAGAAAAATTAAAAAACAACATCATTAATTAAAAACAAAAACCGTGAAGATTCTATCAATCTTTATCTCTTTTAATTGTTTTCACAAACTATAATCTCTGCGATGCTTGGTATCGTCGATCTCTTTCATTACCAGTAATGTTGTTTATCGCCCGAATAAATTTACATTACGAATGCGTGAATTTGTGTTAATTACAGTTGACTAATATGAATCGGATGAACTTTATATTTATCTAATTATTAATCAGCGAATGTTCGTAGCATGTTCAGGTACACAATCGACGTCTTTATAATCTGGAAAGTGGTGATAGTGACGTTTAATTTTGATCGTAATAATAATACCATAACTCCTTACAAAGTAAAAATTGACGAATTTTGGTCACCATGATTAACATGGTAAGTGTATGGATTTGTACTCACAGCTCCGAAACTTGTCACTGAGAGATCTATCATTTGTCCCCCAGTGATTTTTCGAGGAATATGCGCCATGGCTATGACCATCACTAGTGCCAAACCAGTTTTGCCAGGTAGTCTGTACCATTCGATCATATATGTAGCTGTTGCAACCTCGTGATACTGGCAAAATATATTATGTATGGAGTAAAATATTGCTTGATACGGTAAGGTAGTCCTTTCGTAGAGTCTGACGCCACCTAAGATTGAGAAATAAGAGAATTGCGAACACTTCTCAATGAGATAAAAATTTGAAAAAAATCCAACATATGGAAGCTGCTGAAAATATTAATTTTGCATGATAATAATTCCAAAAAGTTATTAAAAAATTACTGAAATAAAAAATTGTGCAACCAATGACCCGGCAACCTAACTTTTTTGTAATGAAAATAATTTATTAACTTTTCTGAATACGTATGAATTTTTTCAGAATTTTGTGTAATGTTTGAAAATTGCGTTTTTTCAATGGTAAAATCGAAAAAAAAAAAATTGGCTTTTTTATTTTCATCAATTTTTTATTTCAGTAATTTGTTAATAAGATTTTGAAATTATTGTTATGCAAAATCAATCTTTTCAGCACCTTCCATGTACTTCATTTTTTTCAGATTTTTATTTCATCGAAAAATGTTTGAATCGAATTTAAAAATTCTCTCACATTCCTCTCTCGAACTCATGTGGCGTCAGACTCTACGAAAGGACTACCTTAACAAAGTATTTTATGCCTCACTTCATAGAAAAATTATTTTCATTACCTGTTCCTTCAGAAGTTCGCCGATGTGGCAAAGTATGAATATATTGAAAACGTAAGATACCAGTAATACCACATACGTTATTATCGCGACAGTCTCACTGTTATTCCACTCCTGCAACGATATTCCCATTATAAATAAGACGATTGTCAATTATCGCCGATAATTCACAGTTTTTTTATTCAATGCTTTACCGTCATGCAGTAGTATTCGAGTAAACATATGATCAGCGTATCCGCACCCGCTTCGATGAGGCATATCTGTCGCAGAGCCTCATCGATTTTGGAAGATAATCTGCACTATCGTAAAAATAAAAAAAAAATTGAAAAAATAAAAAAAAATATCCGTTAATGCTAACGATCTTCAATGGCCATTACCTCAGTCCTCTCACGTGACAATGTATGGCGGAAGAAATTCGCTGCTGTATCTTATCCTCATCAGTGCTCTCGTCAATTCCATCAAAGAGATTTTCGAGTCGCGATATTACTATTTGTATCTGTCCGCACGCGTGGGTTACAAATACAGCCGCGAGACTGCATTCCGCAAGGGTAACGCCATATCTGACGAAACCCGAAATGAATAATACAAAAAATATGAACTCGTAAGTCGGACTCTTTTGCGGTTCGACAAAGATATCGTAACCCGGATAAATTAACGGTCTGATGGTTTCGTTGAATTCATTGATTTTGGTTCCTTTCATTACCGGCATTATCAAGTGATAGAACACACCACCGGCGCACAATAACGAACCGCAAGTGATCGTCAGACCGCTTCCGATTTTTGCATTTTTTATCATTATCGCTCTTTCCGTCGCGTTCTCAATCTCCATCCAATCAGTTTCCATGTGATTTAAACAGATCTTTATCGTCTTACGACACATTATCATTAAGGCGTATTTCAACCAACTCGCGGAACAAGAACTGATCGGTCCTACTAGCATAAGTTTCACCATCGGATTTTTTTCTCTCATTATCATGTGAAGCACCGTCGGTACCAATATGAATGCCATTATTGAGTTACATGTGATTATCAAAATTGGCGAAAAAAATAAACTTGTTTTCGATGGATTTTTCGATACCATTGGCCAAACGCCGATACACTTGAGAATCCATCGTGTATATTTTATTGCGGTGTCTATGTCTCTTTCGAAATTCTTGTTTACCGGTTTCTTCAAAATTGAATCATCCGATGCATTGTTCAGATGCATCGTCGCGGTTCGATGATACAGTTTCGACTACCGAACCGTTGAAGTTATCGCGCAGCATTCGATATATAAAGTATTCCCCCTGATTTTTTACGCATTGTCGGCCATTAGTGTGCTATTGATGAACAGCGATTCTAGGAATGATTATTCATGAGAACTCTTGCATATCGTAGTCTTATCGTCGGGAATGTGCGCAGACTCTTCAATTGTGTTTATGCGATAATTCCCGTGGCAACCCCATCACACGAACCACGCCTCTTTCGTTTTTCTTATCGATTTCATTAGACTTTGCGTACACCTCGTCGTGTCAGTACCCTCGAGGGGCAGACGGAAGCTTCAACCATCTTTGCGCTGCGGTAAATTAATCACCGAACACGTCAAGTTGTTATTAATTGTTGTATATTTATTGGAAATTTCGGTGATTACTTGTTATGGCAATAGAGTGGAAAAAGAATCGGAAATTCGACTCTGTATCCCAATGGCGTCGGATTCCTACGCCATAAGAAAAGTGATCAATATGTGCTGTGATACGGGTTATCCTGTGTATCGCGTTACTACTGACGATAAATACCGATTTCAAAAATTACTAAAACTAATGACGATTAAAATAATCACTAAGATTTGTTCCTCAATTTTGATACATTTTGATTGGCACTCGATTGTCTGAATCTGCGATATCTGCGACCAGACGAGATTCGCGCGTTTCAGCAATCATTGATCATCGAAATCGTATGGGGGAATCATTTTATTAGACACTTTGATTCTTAGGAAGAGCTCAGTGGTGTAATTGACTGACATTTCTAATTTATTCTCGTGACAATTGAATAAAGATCGCGAAATAAAAGAATACATTTGTTGTGCAATTTTTCTTGGATTTCTCAACGGTTTAATCTTTTTATTTTCGCACATCATCGGTTTACTACCCCTAAAACCTCTCCTTTTTGCACCCTTCGAAACTAACGAGTTCTCAGTAGTGCCGGATAATGTATCATCAGTTTTATTCAACTCTTTGCAGTATTCATGGCAAGAAAACGATGCGGTCAGCTGTTGTAACTAATTGAAATTGCAAATTTATTTTCGTGACAATTCCTTGAAGTTCGTGTAGCAAAAACCATTTCAAGACTGTCTATCGTCTAACAGTAATCCATGAATATTGAATATTCATCGATTTTCATGTTTTTCGAGGACACCACGTAGTAGTTTCGGTTTTTAGTAGATACGGCGAGTACTGATCAGACGAATTGAAACATTATTTCGTAATTTATTTGTAAATCTGCCGGTCTTCAGTTGTTGCTTCGACGTTATCTCGTATACGTCGGATAGAGTGATAGTCAATCGTATGTAGTTGATGTGTTTCATTACTGCGATATTGACAATCGAAATCAGTAAAGTCAATTGATGCGCAAAATGGTGTAAACGTTCTTTGATCAGTGAACAGGATTAGTAATATTACATTTATCGAACGATTAGTCTTCTAAAGTTCGGAACATGTTGAGGTACACGACGGATGTCTTTATAATCTAAAAGATGATTGTCGTCGCGTTTAATTGGCATCTAGATAAGTAAACGCGTATCTGTTTTCGTGTGATGTACTTACGGCTCCAAAACTTGTCACTGATAGATCTATCATGTGTCCAGCCGTAAGTTTTCGCGGAATATTCGCCATTGCTATAACCATCACCAATGCAAGTCCACTTTTGCCCGGTAGATTATACCACTCGATCATATATGATGCTGTTGCGACTTCGTGATACTGATATAGAATTGTTTATTAAATATTGTTCGATGTATCATAAAACTACTGCAAGCGTAATACGGTAGGAAAATGATTTCCCATCACCTGTTCCTTCAGAAGTTCGCCGATATGACAAACAATGAATATATTGAAACAGTAAGATATCAGTAAGATGAAAAACGTTATTATCCCCACAGTGTTACTGTTATTCCACTCCTGCAATGAAAGCGTTTGTTTTTTTTTCATTGACATTAAAATCAAAGACAAAGAATCATTTATGCCTTTTCCACTCGATGTTCTACCATCATACAGGAGTATTCAAGCAAACATATGACCAGTGTTGCTGCGACGACTTCGACAAGATATATTTTACGTAAAGCCTCATCGATTTTGGAAGATAATCTGTTAGGTGAAAAAAAAAAAAAAAAGATAATAGAATAAAATCAGAGAAAAGTAGATGCTGATGATCTTTGATTGCCATTACCCCAGTCCTCTCACGTGACTATATACAATGGAAGATATTCGTTCTTGAAGTTTGTCGGCATCACGCGAATCTTCGATTCCATCGAAGAGATTTTTTAGCCGTGACATTACGATTTGCACCTGTCCGCACGCGTGACTTACGAATACAGCAGCGATACTGCAACATGCAAGTGTTACGGTGTATCTGACGACACCTGAGAGAATTGTCCCGAAATATATGATTTCGTAGTTTGGACTTTTTTGAGTCTCGACGAAAATATCGAAACCGGGATAAATAATCGGTTTTATTGTCTCGTTGAATTCATTTAACTTGCTTCCCTTCATTATCGGCATTATCAAGTGATAGAACACACCACCCGAATACATTATCGCAGCGGCAGTGACCGTGAGACCGCGTCCTAGTCTCGCATTTTTCGTCATTATCGCGCGTTCGTGCACACACTCGATCATCATCCAATCGGTTTCCATGTGTTCTAAACACATCCTTATCGTCTTACTGCAAAATACGATCAATCCGTACTTCAGGAAACTCGCGCAACACGAACCGATCGGAGCGATCAGCATTAGTTTGACCATCGAACTCTTTTCTCTCAGAATCATGTGAAGAGTAGTCGGCACTACTATGAACGCCATAATTCCGTTACACATTATTATCACGATTGGTGAAAAATATTGACTAGTTTTTGATGAATTTTTCGATATTATTGGCCAAACGCCGAGAAGCGTTAGAAGCCATCGAGTGTATTTAACTGCACTCTTCAGATCGGTTTCGTAATTTATGTTCGCCGGCTTCTCGACATTTGAATCATTCGATTCATTCTCGAGATGCATCGTCGTTGCTCGAAGTTTCAGTTTTGACTGATGGTGGAGAGTTAAAGTTGATCCGCAATTTCCGGGATATAAAATTGCAGCTGACTTTCTCACGCATTATCAGAGGGCATTTGCGGAACTATTGATTGATGAGCAACAATTCGCGGAATGAAAAACCAAGAAAAACTTTGCACATTGTACGCTCAACGATCGACAATACGCGCAAACTCTTGATTACTGTTGTGTTTTCATTCCCGTGGCAACCCCATCAAAAGGGGTTACGCCCCTTTTGCGTTTTTTATTGATTTCATTAGACTGTGCGTGTTGCTCGTCGAGTCAGTACGCCTTAAGGCCATACAGAAGTTTCCGCAATCTTTGCCTTTTGGTAATTAATCGTTAAACCCATCAAGTTGATTTACGTTGTTTTCAATTTATTTCAACTTTGTGCGATTGTTCAATGATTCATAAACGTGAAAAGTAAACTGCAACTTCTACGATATATTTAATGCAATTGAAAAGTTTACCTTACTGATAACAGTGAATATACAGTGTCGCCTTTGAGAATTGATTAAAACTTATTTTCTTTTTTTAAACGCGTTAGTACGCGGAAAAGTCAGTTGAATCATTGATTTCATTCGACGCGTTGTCGGATCAGTCGAATCAAAATTACGGTAGTGTTGTATTTTCGTGACGCAAATTTATGATTTTGCAGTATTCGAAGTATATGAATCGAATTCCAAATAAATTGCAGTGAGGATGATTTTTTTTCACCGACGCTCTTTGCGTTTTTCGAGTATAACACGAAAAAGATTCGTTTCAGTAGATACGGAGAGTAATGATCAGACACTTGAAAAACTTGGAATCGTATCAATAAAAATGATTGCATAACTTGCAACTTTGAAAATCTAAGTTATTGCAGTTCACACGTATCATATTCATCGAATTAGCTGTTGATAACAGATGTTTGGATCAGTTGATCGCGTAATTATTTATGCCGAAAAAAAAAAGCCTCAATCACTCAATACGAAAGCAATAATTCTATGAAACTTAAATTCTTTAATCGGTAACACAATGGGTAAATCTCGAAAATATCATTCTGTTTTATTACCGTGATATTGGCCCTCAAAATAAGGAAAATCAATCTTACGGATTACGAATGTCCATTCATTACAATTGACTAATGATTCGTATCGGCATTACATTTATCGAATCATTACTCAGCCAAAGTTCGCAACATGTTTAGATACACGAAAGATGTTTTCATAATCTAAAAAATGATGAGACTCCCGTTTAATTGCCATCGAGACGAATATATAACGAATTTTTTGGTCAAATGCTTCTGGGATACTCACAGCTCCAAACGTTGATACAGAGAGATCCATCATTTGTCCGGCAGTCAGCTTTCGCGGAATATTAGCCATAGCTATTACCATCACTAATGCTAAACCACTTTTTCCTGGCAATCTGTACCATTCGATCATATATGACGCCGTTCCGACTTCCTGATACTGATAAAATTGTTGACTATTGTTCGATGTATTGACAAACGATTAAAAAAAAATGAATCTCATTACCTGTTCTTGAAGAATTTCACCAATCTGACAAAATATAAATATATTGAAGGAATAAGATATCAGTAGTATGAAATACGTTATCAATGCCAAAGTCTCGCTACTGCTCCATTTCTGCAATTGCATTAATTTCTTTAACAACCACAGCGAAACGAATTATTGATTGATGTGTTGTTCATCTACCATCATACAGTAATATTCAAGTAAACATATCACTATACTCGATGCAATCAATTCTATGAGACATATTTGCCGCAAAATCTCTTCGATTTTAGACGATAATCTGCGAAAAACATATCCAATCAAAAATCCGTAGATGATCTTTCGATTTTTAGGGTTTACGTTACGAAAGAGCGGTGCAAAACAGGCACCGCGGGGAGCAAAATGTTCTCATGAAAAAAGAAATATTTGAAAAAAAATATAAACAAAATTTGAAAAAAAAAAAAAAAATTATTTTTAAAATGAAGTTAAAATTTACAAGCAATTAAAATTTTCAACATTGTTTTGTCGAATTCTATTAAAATAAAAAAAAATCTCAATCATTTTCCCGTTTTGCCTCGAAGTTCATTTTTTTTCGTCATCACTTACCTCACTCCTCTCACGTGACTCTGTATAACGGAAGCCATACGTTTCTGAAATTTCTTACGACTCCGATTGTCGTCGATTGTACCCACAAGAGTCTCGAGTCTCGACAATACAATCTGTATCTGTCCGCATGCGTGAGTTACGAAAACTGCAGCGATACTGCAAGCCGTAATGGTGACGGTGTATCTGACGAAACCCGATAGAAATGTTCCCCAAAAAACGATCTCGTAGTTCGGACTTTTTTGAACCTCGACGAAAATATCGAAACCCGGATAAACGATCGGTTTGATGGTCTCGTTGAATTCATTTATCGTACTTCCCTTCAGAATCGGCATTATCAAGTGATAAGAGAATCCACCAGCGTACATGAATAGAGCGCAAGTGACTGTGAGACCGCGTCCGACTCTCGCGTTTCTCGTCATAATCTCTCGTTCGTTAACACTGTCGATCGTTATCCAATCGTATTCCATGTGTTCCATGCAAAGCTTTATCGTTTTATAGTGCGAAACTATCAATCCGTACTTCAGAATACTCATGAAACACGAACCGATTGGACCCGTTTGCATTAGTTTCGCTATCGTACTTTTTTCTCTCAGTATCATGTGAAGAGCAGTCGGTACTAATGTGAAAGCCATTGCAATATTACACATCACTATCAATACTACGGAAAGACATTTTCGAGTTTTCGACGAATTTTTCGAGACCATTGGCCAAACGCCGATAAGTTCGAGAAGCCATCGAGTATATTGCACCGCGCTGTTTATGTCCGTTGCGTAATTTTTGTTTGCCGGCTTCTCGACACTTGAATCATTCGATGTATTGCCGATATGCATTGTCGCTCTTCGGGATCGTAATTTCGACTGATTCAGTGAAAAAAAAATAGCCGGATGACTTCCGGGTTATAGAACGAACATAAGCATTTTTTCCCACACTTTCGCGATCCTTTCTGCACTATTGACGAGCAATGTTTCTCGGTAAACAAAGTCATGCGAATCTTGCGCATTGCAACATTCAACGATGTGCGCAAACTCTTGATTTTTGTTACGCTGTGATTCCCGTGGAAACCCTTCCGAACATTCACGCCCCTCTGTTACATTATCGATCTCATTGTACTGTGCGTAGTGCGCGTTGTGTCAGTGCACTTTAAAAACAGTCGGAACCTTCAGCGATCTCTAATCTTTGGTAAATAATCGTTATTATTGAAACTGATTACGCGCTTCGCATAAAATATGGTAACTAATCGTCATGTATGAAAAATAGTTTCGAACCTATAAAAAAATTTAAAAAATGTGAATAAAAATAAATCGATTTCCTCGACTGTTATAGTTTTTCTATTCTTCGAAAATGTTATATTTCGCTATAATTTTTTTTTTTTTTTTTTTTTTCGTATTTTTGATCATTATATATGCAATTATTTCTATAAAAAAAAATCATCAATTCAGACACAAGTTATTTTGTGAATCGGCTGTAATCGCGACGATTTTTCGAAACGTTGATCTGTTTTGTTGCCGTGACGCTGTTTTTTGAAACGAATAAATTCAGTATTACGGACGTGCAGAATAATTGTGTAATCTACTTAAATACTTGACTAATGATTCGTATCGACGTTATATCTATCGAATCATTACTCAGTTAAAGTTCGCAACATGTTTAGATAAACGAATGATGTTTTCATAATCTGGAAAGTGATGATAGACGTGTTTAATTGGCATCGTGATGAACGTCACGTGTCTCTTAATGAATAATAATTCTCACGGCTCCAAAACTTGCTACTGAGAGTTCCATCATTTGTCCGGCACTTAGCTTTCGTGGAATATTAGCCATAGCTATCACCATAACCAGCGCGAGTCCAGTTTTTCCCGGAAGTTTGTACCATTCGATCATATAAGTCGCTGTTCCGACTTCGTGATACTGAAAAAAATGTAAAAAAAAAGTTTACGCTGTGAAAAAAAAAAAAAAAAATTAAAAAACCGCATTACTTGCTCCCGGAGAAGTTCACCGATCTGACAAAATATGAATATATTGAAAGTCAGTGAAATAAGTAGTATGAAATACGTAATAAGTGCCAAAGTCTCGCTGTTGCTCCATTTCTGCAATGACGTTGATATCTTTAATAACTATAGTTAAATAAATGATCAATTGATTTGTCATTTTTCTACCATCATACAGTAGTATTCCAGTAAACATATAACCACAGCAGACGCGACCATTTCAATGAGGCATATCTGTCGTAAAATCTCTTCGATTCCCGACGACAATCTGTGAGAAATTGGAGAAAATAGAAAAATCGATACTGAAAAAAATGATAATGAATTGGAAAAACGAATAGTTAAGTTGAAAAAACTGTCTGACTGATTGGTTTTGAACAAAAAAAAAGTGTTGTGCCAATTTACTACTACTTCTCTCGACGCATTATTCGTTTTTCGAATGCTATTACCTAACGCCTCTCACGTGACATCGTATGATGAAAGAGATGCGCTCCTGAAGCTCACAGTTGCCGCGCGTATCGTCGATTCCTTCGAAGAGATTTTCGAGTCTCCATATTACGATCTGTATCTGTCCGCACGCATGAGATACGAAAAAGGCAGCGACACTGCAAGCCGCAATAGTGACGGTGTATCTGACGAATCCCGAGAGAAAAGTGCCGCAGAATATGATTTCGTACGTCGGACTCTTTTGTGACTCAACGAAAATATCGTAACCGGGATAAACGATCGGTCTGACGGTCTCGTTGAATTGGTTTACTTTGCTTCCCTTAATTATCGGCATTATCAAGTGATACGACAAACCACCGGCGTACATAAACGCACCGCAGGTGAGCGTCAGACCGCTTCCGATTCTCGCGTTTCTCCTCATTATCTCGCGTTCCTTCGCACTGCCGATCGTCATCCAATCGGTTTCCATGTGATCCATACAGAGTTTTATCGTCTTACAGTGCGAAAGGATCAATCCATACTTTAACATACTCGCGAAACACGAACCGATTGGACCGGTTAGCATGAGTTTCACTATCGTACTTTTCTCCCTTATTATCATGTGAAGAGTAGTCGGTATTAATGTGAAAGCCATAGCTGCGTTGCACATCACTATCAATATTACGGAAAAGCATTGTCTCGTTTTCGTTGAATTTTTCGAGATCATCGGCCACACGCCGAGCAATTCAAGAAGCCATCGAGTATATCGCACTGCGCTCTTCACATCCGTTGAGTGATGTTTGTTCGTTGGCTTATCGAGTGTCGAATCGTTCGATGCATCGTCGAGATGCATCGTTGCGACTCGAAATTGTAATTTTGACTGACGATGTGAAAAAAAAATAAATAAAAATAACCGAGCAATTTCCGGGATATAGAGACGTCAAGAGCTTTTTTTCCCACATTTTTTTTTTACCATCTGCGAACTATTCATGAACAATGTTTCTCGGTAATCAGTTTCATGAGAACATCGCGCATTGTAAGCTCACTGTCTACAATGTGCGCAAACTCTTGATTTTTGTTACGATTGTCATTCCCGTGACAACCCTTCTGAAGCAACACGCCCCCTTTTTTACCCCTTAATCGATTTTATTACACTGTGCGTACGCTGTACGCCGAGTCAGTGCACTCGAAGAAGAATCAAAAGCTTCAACTGTCCATCGTCTTTGGTAAATAACTATCGGAGATCTTGGAGAACTATCTATCAACTTATTATGAATTATCGTATATTTATTGCCATTTCACGTCGTTGTGCTTTAAATTACCGTCGTAGAAAAATTCATTGAAAATTAGGATCTATAATAATTGTATTGATAAAAACAAAACGTCCCGAACGATCTGTGCTGCGGGAAAGTTTCCAGTGTATTATTGCAATAACTCACAATAAATATGATAAATACAATAAATATACGACGTTTAATGATAAACGAAGTTAATTGAACATTTTTATACATCACGATTCCCACTTATCGCTCTCAATCTTCTAGCTCCCGCAGTAGATTCAAATACATATATGTCGTTTTCATTATCTAAAAAAAAAAAAAAAAAAAAATGGCGCGACTCTAATTTTTGAAAATATTTAATTAAAAAAAAAAAATGGCGCATCTTAAATTAATGAAAATATCTAAATGATAAAAAAAAATTGCGCATCTTGAATTAGTGAAATATCTGAATGATCAAAAAAAAAAAAAAGGCGCATCTTGAATTATTGACAATATCTGATCGATCTGTTGTACTTACCTCACTGAAACTTCGAAGTGAAAGTTCGAACATACCGCCGGCAGTTATTTTTCGGGAATAGTTGGACATTATTATTATCATGATGAGGGAGAGACCGGTTTTACCTGGTAATTTGTACCAATCGATCATATATGCGGCTTTTTCGACGCGTACGCACTGGAAAAATTGAGAATATTGTTCGATATCGTTAACGTTGATTTTTTTTTGTTCCCGAAACAGTTTCATTCATTTTTTTTTCACTAATTGACCGATCAAATTATTTTCCAATAATTCATTTCGATCGATCGTTCACCTGTTCGTTGAGAAGTTCGCCGATATGACAAAATATAAATATGTTAAAGCTGAGCGATACGCCTGCTGCGAAATACATTATTATTGCCACTACTTCGCTGTTATTCCAAACCTAAAATTTTTATCGTCATTTTTCGATTTTTTGCATTTACGATCTTTTTTTTTTTTTCAAATTCATTTTTCATACCTTAATGAAGCAGTATTCGTTGATGCATATTACCAAAGTTGAAAGAACGATTTCTATGAGGCATATTTCGCGAAGCACTCGTTCGATTCTTGACGACAATCTTCGCGAAAAGAAGTCTGAACAAAAATATCAAAGGTCTCCCGAAGGATAATATCTTACGAATTGCGAGGTACGATCGTTTCTGCTTACCTCAACACTCTCACGTGATATTTTATGACCGTTGATATTCGTTTATCGAGGGAATCGATACTTTTCTTCTCGTCGACACCGTCGACGAGACTCTCGAGTCGCGAAATAATGATTCCGATTTGTCCGCACGCGTGGCTAACGAATACAGCGGCGAGACTGCACGACGCGGTAACAACGCTGAAAGCTACGAAAGCCGAAAGGCAAGTTGTCCAAAAAATTATTTCGTAAATCGGACTCTTTTGCGTATCGACGAAAATTTCGAAACCCGGATAGACCAACGGTCTAACAGTAACGTTGAACTCGTTCGTTGTTTTTCCCATACAGAGTGGCATTATCGCGTGATAAAATGCCCCCGTCGTGTACATAAACGATCCGCATATGACGGTGAGATCGTGTCCGACTCTGGCGTTTTTCGTCATTATTTCCCGATCGTCAAAGCTCTTGATCGCCATCCAATCGTTTTCCACGTGTTCCACACATAGTTTTATCGTGTCGCAGTGGAAAACGATGAAAACGTATTTTAAAAAATTCGCAAAAAAAAAGCTCACAGCGGCGATAAGCGTTAAAATGACTACTAAATTTTTTTCTCTCATTATCGTGTAAAGACTCGTCGGTACGAATATAAAAATCGGCGCGAAAATACAAACGATCATCAGAACTTTGGAAATAATTTTTTCGGCAATTGTCGTGTTTTTCGTTATCATCGGCCAGACGCCGAGAATTTCGAGAAGCAAACGGGTGTAATGCATCGTTCGTTTAATGTCCTCCGTGTAGTTTTTATTTTCGAGTTTAACGGGAGTCGAATTATCGACGTCATTGCACAGCTGCATGTTCGCGGCTCGGAGATGCGTCTCTGACTGATCAACGAGAGAAATTTCCGCGAAACACTTCCGGTTTGTAGGGTGGAATTTTTTTTTAATTTCAGTCCCAATAGTTTCGCACGCTGTATAGCCGAGTAATGATTTTTCATCTCGCGATTTGTTAATCGACTTGCGTACGGTAGGCGTTTTTTTTTCCGCCGATGCGCAAACTCTTCCATTGCTATGTTGTGGTTGCTATTTCCTTGGCGACGCCCCTTCGTGCGAAAACGCCATTTGTTTTACTTTTCTTAATCGATTTCCTCAGTCAGTGGTTGATGTTTGTCGTGTGAGTACGTGCGCTCGAAAGGACTACCGTAACGAACGGCTGCAATTAAAAAAAAAAATGTTCGAAGAACGAACGATCTTCGGGTGCATCTCACGTTATCAGCTTCATGTAAGCGAACTAAAATGAATTACTGTTATCGAGTAATAAATAAATTAATAATAAAATTATAAATAATGATATTTGAATAAAAAATTCAAATAAATCAAATAATAAAAAATATATATATATGTATAATTTTTTTAATTTTATTATTTGAATTTAAATAATTAAATCCATTAAAATAAATTAATGATAGAATAATAATGAGAAATATAATGAAATAAATAAGTTTTCTTCGATAATCCCGTCTCAAACGGCCATCGCTCGTAGCATATTTAAGTACATCACCGATGTTTTCATTATCTGAAAAATCATGAATAACAGTCATTGTAAATATTTAATATATATATTTTCATGCATATCGAACTTACAACTCCGAAACTACTAAGCGATAGTTCCATCATACGACCCGCTGATATTTTTCGTGGATAATTAGCCATAGCTATTATTATGACGATTGCGAGACCCATTTTACCGGGTAATCTGTACCACTCAATCATATATGTCGATTCTCCGACTTGGTGACTCTGAAAAACGTTTCAAACGTTATGCAAATAGCTAATCTAAGATTCGATTTTCGAAAAAAAAAAAAAAAAAAGTTCGATTACTTGTTCCTTCAGCAATTCGCCGATATGACACAATATAAATATATTGAAAACGTAAGATATGAGTAGTAAAACATACGTTATTATCGCCACAGTTTCACTGTTATTCCATTCCTGCAACGAAATTCCCATTGTAAGCAAAAAAAAGTCTCGATGATTACCGATCATTGGTCGTATTTCATTGATTATTCTACCGTCATACAGTAGTATTCAAGCAAACAAATGAGCAACGTGACTGCCATCACTTCGATGAGGAATATCTCGCGCAGAGCGACGTCGATTTTGGTAGATAACCTTAAAAAAAAAAAAAAAAAAAAAAAAAAAAAATTAGCGACAAAAAAAAATGGTTGCTGTTTAAAAATTGATCTTCCATTGCAACTCGATTACCTCAGTCCTGTAACGTGACAATTTATAATGGAAGACATTCGCTGTTGAATCTTTTTGCTATTGCGCGTTTCCTCGATTCCATCGAAGAGAGTTTCGAGTCTCGAAATAACGATCTGTATCTGTCCGCACGCGTGAGTTACGAACACAGCGGCGAGACTGCAAGCCGCAATCGTCACGGTATATCTAACGAAAGCCGAGATACATGTGACGAAAAATACGATTTCGTAGATCGGAGTCTTCTGCGAGTCGACGAAAATATCGAAACCGGGATAAACGAGAGGTCGTATTGTCTCGTTTAATTCGTTTATTTTGTTTCCCTTAAGCAGTGGCATTATCGCGTTATACGACAAGCCACCGGCGTACAAGAATACGCCGCAAAAAACGGTCAAACTACGTCCGATTTTCGCGTTTCTCGTCATTATCGCGCGTTCGTTATCACTCTCAATCCTCATCCAGTCGGTTTCCATGTGTTCGATACAAAGTTTTATCGTCTCACAGCGTAAAACGATAACGACGTATTTCAGAATACTGGAAATACAGGAACTCACGGGTCCCAACAGCATTAGTCTTACCATCGGACTTTTTTCTCTCAGAATGATATGAAAAGCTGTCGGCACGAGTGTAAAACTCATAAGAAACGGACACATGAATAGCAAAATTTTCGATAAATATTCTCGTCTTTTTGACGATTTTCTCGAGACCATCGGCCACACGCCGAGAATCTTAAGAAGCCATCGCGTATGTTGCACCGCATTTTTTATATCTATTTCGTGATTTTTTTTCGTAATTTCGACGGTCGAATGTGACGATGCATCGTCGTGATGCATCGTCGCGAATTGACTGATCGGTGACTGACGACGAAGTCGAGTTGTTGCATGACTTTCGGGATTAGGGGACTTTTTCCACGAATGCATAAATGTGCAATGATTATTGATGCACTTACGGATAACCTGCGCGTTCGAAGTTCATTGCGGAGGATTTGCGCAAATTGCTATATTGCGCATATTCTCCGCATTGTCAACTCGACATTTTGCCTCTCAGTAACCGCCCCCTTTATCGACGAACGCCATTTTTTCTAATCATTGATTTTATCAGATTGTGTATAACACTCGTCGCGTGAATATCCCTACCGAACGGACAGTTCTACCGGTGATTTTTAAACATAACGAACAGTGATAAGAGGTGCAAATGCAATTTAAGGTAAAAACTGAAAATCGTAGAAACATTTTCGTCATTTTCGTCGCAGAAAATGACGATAAAAAAAAATTTCGTCTAAAAAAACTGTGAATTTTGATTACGAAAATCCGGTTGATAAATCGTGCAATTAATTGATAAATATCGATAAAATCGATATCGATCGGTTTATTGTCGATAAAATTGTCTAAACTTCATTTACAATAGAGTTTCGTAATTTGCATTATTCTACGATCCTCATTACGTTATTGCTCGTAGCATATTGCAATACGTCAGTGATGTTCGAAGTATCTGAAAAATTAAAGTTCCGAATTACCGAGGAACACATTTGCGTGCAATAAATAAAAATCGCGGATACTTACGGCGCCAAAACTGGCAATCGAGAGTTCGAATACGCGTCCGGCTGTTATGTTGGGAGGATAATTGTCCATAATTATTATCATCATTAGATCGTGAGCCGTTTTTTGTGACAATCTGTACCATTCGATCATAGAAGCGGCTTTTCCAACCTGATGACCCTAATAGATCGAAAAACGTTAAATTATAGCTATTGTACTCACATCGCGGCATATATCCGAATGTATCTCCATTCAAAAAATATCTCCACCGATGTGTTCCACGGATTCTCCAATCCGTACGAATAGCAACGGCGCAAATATTATTCAATGTGCTGATTAGAATAAAAGTTAATAATACGCACAGTCGTTTTTGCATAGATTTTCGCATGCAAAATCGGATCGTTATTATTCACCACTTTCACCCTATTGAACTTATATAAAAAAATAAACGAGATAACGGTTACCTGTTCCTTCAGAAGTTCACCGATATAACAAAACAATAAAATATTTAAACTACTCGAGACAAAACCTAACAAATAGCTTAGCATTCCCGAAGGATTGTTGCTGCTTCGCTCCTGCAATTAACTTTGTTTGTAATCTCTAAACACTGCATATATCAACAAATCGTTCAGCGGTCTGTTTTTTTTTATGATGAGTTTTCTTTTTTTTTTACCATCACCAAGTAGTATTCGATTGTGCATATTATCAGAGTCGCGGAGATAACTTCCACGAAGCATAGTTCGCGAACTGCTTCTTCGATTCTAGACGATAGGCTGTACGAAAAATACAAGAAAAAAGGAAAAAAAAAAGCAAAAAAAAACAAAAGATAATCGAAAAAATGTACAACTACTAAGAAAAATTGATTTCTCACCTCAATACTCTAACGTGACATTGCGCAATGAGCGATAGACGCGTTTGCAGATGATCGCAATTCTCATTCTCGTCGATGTTATCAACGAGAGTTTCTAATTTCCACACGATTACCTGTATCTGACCACAAGCGTGGCTAACAAATGCGGCAGTGAAACTGCACGATGCGTTTATTGCACTGTACGATACAAACCCCGAGAAACAATTGGCGCAAAATATGATTCCGTAGGTGCGACTCGACTGTAAGTCGAATATAAGATCGAAGCCGGGAACAGCGACGGTTCTTATGGTAACGTTGTATTCGTTTACGATTTTTCCCAACCAAATTGGTTTTATCACGAGAAAAATAAAGAAAGCCACCGATGTAACGACGCAACAATTGACCGTAAGGTTCTGTCCGAATCTTACGCTTTTCAACATAATCAACCGATCGTTTTCGCTGTCTATCCTCATCCAATCGGTTTTCACGTGTTCCAAACAGATCCTTATAGTTTTATAATGCAACACGAATAAACAAAGCCTCAGAAAGCTCGATGAATAATAAACAATCACAGTGAAGATTGCAATCCAACTTGTAGGGTCATTTTTTCTTACGATCAAATCGACACTCGGCGGTACTATTACGAAAAAAAGTGACATCGCGCATATCGTTATTAAAAATGCGGAAAAACATTTTTGCTTTGTTGATGAGTCTTTCAATATAAGCGGCCAAACGCCGAGTACTTGGAGAAAAAATTGGGGATATTTCACGGTGTGTTTCATGTCGCTATAGTAATATTCGTTTGAGGGCTTCGCGGCAACTAAACCATCGGCTGCATTGTCGAGACGCATGGTCACGGTTCGGGAGTGAATTTTATACTGAGGCTTGCGGCAGATCGGTTTCCGAACTTCCGGGTATTGCGTACCTGCGATACCCGGAAATTGTGTTGTGTTCATATTTTTGAATCACAATTCCCAGTATTCATGTCGATGACCTGCGCATCGCGAACTCAAATCTATGGATTTGCGCACACGACATACAGTGTCATACAATATTCTACCCCTCCATCGAAGAACGCCATTTTTTTCCATCATTGATTTCATTAGATTACACACGACACTCGACGAGTGAGTACCGCCTACCGCTCTGCGTGTCCTACCAATGATTTTTAAAATAGCAAAATGCGGCAAAAGACCCAAAAAACTTAAGTTGTAAATACACTTTAAGGTGCAAAATTGTAATCGGACATGAGAAATATTAGATAGAAAAAAAAGGAACAAAAATGGTTCCATCTGAAAAAAAAAAAAAAAAAAAACCGGAAGTTGGATTGGCAACAATCGTTCCATTGGTAAATATACGTTGATAAAATCGTCTAAATTTCATTTACAATAAAATTTCAATATTTAAGTCATTCTATGTTCTTCGCTATGTTATCGCTCGTAGCATATTGCTATACGTCAGTGACGTTCTAATTATCTGGAAAAAAAAAAAAAAAAAAAAAAAAAAAAAAAAAAGTTTCGAGTTGCCAAGGATTACATTTTCGTGCGATCTATTTTGATTGAAAGTACTTACAGCGCCAAAATTAGCGATGGAGAGTTCAAATATACGACCCGCTGTTATGTTCGGAGGATAATTATCCATAATTATTATCATCATCAAATCGTGGGCCGTTTTTGGGGATAATCTGTACCATTCTACCATAGATGCGGCTTTTCCGACTTGGTGACCCTAACAAATTCGCGGACGTTAGACATCGCATTTCAAATGCACGTCAATATGTACGAATAACAACCCCTTAAATATTGTTCAATGTGATAATGAAAATAAAAGTGATTATTGGATAACTCCGTCGTTGTTGAAAGACTTTTTCATGCCGAATCTGACCGCCATAATCATCACTTTTATCCCATTGAACTTTTACAAAAATTAAACACGCTAACCGTTACCTGTTCTTTCAAAAGTTCGCCGATGTAGCAAAACAATAGAATATTCAAACAACTCGATACGAAACCGCACAAGGAGCTTAACATTACCGAAGGATTGTCCTTGACCCGCGCCTGCAAGCTGCTGTATTTGTAATCTCTAAAAACTATATATAAAAAGTGACCGTCGCTTTTTTTAAGATTTTTTTTTACCATCACCAAGTAGTATTCAATCGTACATATCAACAGAGTCGCGGCGATAACTTCCACGACGCATAGTTCGCGAACCGCTTCTTCGATTTTGGACGATAAACTATACGATTAACAAAAAAAAAAAACGAAAGATATTCGGAAAAATGTACAACTTGTAGGAAACATCGATTGCTTACCGCAATACCTTAACGTGTTGTTGAGCAATAAGCGATAGACGCGATTGAATGTCATCACAATTCTCATCCTCGTCGATACTACCGATTAGAGTTTCCAATTTCCATACGATTACCTGTATCTGACCACATGCGTGGCTAACAAATGCGGCAGTGAAGCTACACGAGGCGTTTATTGTACTATACGACACAATACCCGAGAAACAATTGGCGCAAAATAAGATTCCGTAGGTACGACTCGACTGTAAGTCGAATATGATATCCGAACCGGGAATCGCGACCATTCTGATGGTTATGTTGTATTCGTTTACTATTTTTCCCAACCAAATCGGCTTTATCACCAGAAAAACTAAGTAAGCCATCGATGTAGCAACGCAACAATTAACCGTTAAGTTGTGTCCGTGTCTCACACTTCTCAACATAATCATTCGATTGTGATCCGTTTCTATCGTCATCCAATCAATTTTCATGTGTTCCATACACAGCATCAGAGTTTTATAGCGCAACGCGAAAACTCCGAGTCGCAGAAGACTCGATGTAAAGTAAATGATCACCGTGATAATTGCCATCCCATTTGTTGGATCATTTGTTCTTATTATTAAGTCGATACATGGCGGAATTATTGCGAACAACAGTGAAATTGCGCAGATTATTATTAAAAAAACTGAAAATTTTTTCTGCGTTGTCGTTGTATCTTTCAACATGAGAGGCCAAACGCCGAGCACTCGTAGAAATAATCGGGAATATTTCACCGCGTATTTCATGTCACTCTCGTAATATTTGTTTGTGGGCTTCTCGTCAATTGAAACATACGATGTATTGTCGAGATACATCGTTGCGCCTCGAGAGGGAATCTGATATTGACGATTGCGAAGGTTCGTTTTGAGATTTCCGGGTATTGAAAGTTTTGTCGTATGCACATTATTGATTAATGATTACCGGTATATATAGACCTGCGCGTCGCAATCGTGAAACTTTGTATTTGCGCACAATGCTACAGTGTCATACGATGTTGTACCCCTCCACTAACGAACGCCATTGTTTGTCATTGATTTCATTGGCTTGCGCACCACCCTTGTCGGGAGGGAAGGCTTACAGGACGGTCTGCACTATCAATAATTTTTCAAAGCAGCAATAAGTGTCGAGAAATCCGAACGGGTTGTTACGCGATGTTCATAGATACCAATTTATAAAATAAAAAAAAAAACTTCGTTACTAAAAGTCTGCAAATTCATATTCACTCGCGATAAACCACAAGTTTTTTCGTTTACTGTTTTTTCTTTGTATCAAAAAATATTTTATTAAATTCACGGGGCTTCACGGTGATCAAAAGCGTACTAAATCTTCCGTCCGCATCCGGGATCCAAGTTCCGAAACTTCGTCAATTCTCCATTCAATAAGTTCAATTATTAGTGAGTATTAAACGTTATCGATTCTACGGAAATTCGTTGATTAGTCTTTATACCATTATTACTGTACGACTCTTGTAGGTTCGCGTGGTTATTATTCATTGTTTGAAAATCTTTAATGAAACTACGACTTGTTACATTCTTTAATCAGTTAAAAATCAATTTGTGTTATTTGTTCGCGTAATTTTAATTTAAATATTGATAACCTGCGCATCGCAGTTTGGAAACCAAAAAATTGCGCAGACTACTGCAGTGTCAAACACATTTATTGCCGTGAATACCCTTCCTATGAAGAACGCAATTTGTTTCCATCAACGATTTCATTAGATTACACACGACACTTGTCGAGTGAGTACCGCCTACCGGCCTGTGTGTCCTAGCAATGATTTTTAGAATAGTAAAATGTGTCAAAAACCCCGAAAAACTTAAGTTGTAAATACACTTTAAGATACAGAGTTCTAATCGGACATGAGAAATATTCGATAGAAAAAAAAGGAAAAAAAAATGATTCCATCTAAAAAAACGGGAAGTTCGATTGGCAACAATCGTTCGATTGGTAGATATATGTTGATAAATTCGTCTAAATTTCATTTACAATAAAATTTCAATATTTAAGTAATTCTATGTTCTTTACTGTGTTACCGCTCGTAGCATATTGCTATACGACAATGACGTTCTAATTATCTGAAAAAAAAATAAAAAAAGTTTCGAGTTGCCAAGGATTAAATTTTCGTGCGATCTATTTTGATCGAAAGTACTTACAGCGCCAAAATTAGCGATGGAGAGTTCAAATATACGACCCGCTGTTATGTTCGGAGGATAATTATCCATAATTATAATCATCATCAGATCGTGGGCCGTTTTTGGGGATAATCTGTACCATTCTATCGTAGACGCGGCTTTTCCAACTTGATGACCCTAACGAATTCGCGAACGTTAGACATCGCAATTCACACATCATGTCACATTTCGGAGTATCACGTCGTCTAAAGAATAGCCAACGTGACGAAATGCACGTCAATATGTACGAATAACAACCCTTTAATTATTAGTCAATGTGACAATGAAAATAAAAGTGATTATTGGATAACTCCGTCGTTGTTAAAAGACTTTTTCATGCCGAATCTGGATACCATAATCCCTACACGGAGAGAAGGATCTACTAGAAATTACTATGTCACCTAGTAAAATTCGACTGTGGCGCCACCTATCACAAAAATGCTCGATATTACGAGAATTTTTACCACATTTATGGGAATTTTTACCATATTCTATGATAGAAATTCGCATAGTTCTCGCAATTTTCGACAGGTGGCGTCATTGAATCCGCACTATTTAGAAATGTACGATATTTTTCGCCAGATATATGGTAAATTGTACGTAAATTGTCAGATCCTTCTCTCTGTGGACTTTTATCCCATTCAACTTTTATGTAAATTAAATACGCTACCCGTTACCTGTTCCTTCAGAAGTTCGCCGATGTAGCAGAACAATAGAATATTTAAACAACTCGAGACAAAACCGCACAAGTAGCTTAACATTCCCGAAGGATTGTGGTTAGTTCGCTCCTGCAACCAGCTGTATTTGTAATCTCTAAAAACTATATATAAAATGTGACCGTCGCTTTTTTTATGATTTTTTTTTTACCATCACCAAGTAGTATTCAATCGTACATATTATCATAGTCGCGGAGATAACTTCCACGACGCATAGTTCACGAACCGCTTCTTCGATTTTGGACGATAAACTATACGATTTACAAAAAAACGAAAGATGTTCGGAAAAATGTGCAACTTATAGGAAACATCGATTGCTTACCTTAATACCTTAACGTGGCGTTGAGTAATGAGCGATAGACGCGATTTAATTTGATCGCAATTCTCATCCTCGTCGATACTACCGATTAGAGTTTCCAATTTCCATACGATTACCTGTATCTGACCACAAGCGTGGCTGACAAATGCGGCAGTGAAACTACACGACGCGTTTATTGTACTATACGACACAAAACCCGAGAAACAATTGGCGCAAAATAAGATTCCGTAGGTACGACTCGACTGTAAGTCGAATATGATATCCGAACCGGGAATCGCGACCATTCTGATGGTTATGTTGTATTCGTTAACTATTTTCCCGAACCAAATCGGTTTTATCACCATAAAAACTAAGTAAGCCATCGATGTAGCGACGCAACAATTAACCGTTAAGTTGTGTCCGTATCTCACGTTTTTTAACATAATCATTCGATTGTGATCTGTCTCTATCGTCATCCAATCGGTTTTCATGTGTTCCAAACACAACATCAGAGTTTTATAGCGCAACGCGAAAAATCCGAGTCTTAGAAAACTCGATGTAAAATAAATGATCACCGTGAAAATTGCGATCCAATTTGTTGGATCATTTGTTCTTATTATTAAATCGATACTCGGCGGAACTATTACGAAAAACAGTGAAAATGCACAGATTATTATTAAAAAAACTGAACATTTTTTCTGCGTTGTTGTTGTGTCTTTCAATATGAGAGGCCAAACGCCGAGCACTCGTAGAAATAATCGGGGATATTTCACCGCGTATTTCATGTCACTCTCGTAATATTTATTTGAGGGCTTCTCGTCACTTGAAACATACGATGTACTGTCGAGATACATCGTTGCGCCTCGAGATCGAATCTGATATTGACGATTGCGAAGGGTCGTTTTGAGATTTCCGGGTATTGAAAGTTTTGTCTTATGCAAATAGACCTGCGCGTTGCAATCGTGAAACTTTGCATTTGCGCACAATGCTACAGTGTCATACGATGTTGTACCCCTCCACTGACGAACGCCATTTTTCTGTCATTGATTTCATTGGGTTGCGCACGAGAGAGAAGAGGGTTGTCGGGAGAGAAGGCTTACCGGACGGTCTGTGCTATCAATGATTTTTCAAAGTAACAATAAGTGTCGAGAAACCCGGACGGATTGTTACGCGACGTTCATAGATACCGATTTAAAAAATAAAAAAAATAACTTCGTTACCAAAAATGTCTGTAAATTTATATTCACTCGCGATAATCCACAAGTTTTTTTCGTTTACCGTTTTCTCTTCGTATCAAAAAATATTTTATTAAATTCACGGCGCTTCACGGTGATTAAAAGCGTACTAAATCTTCAGTCCGCATCTGAGATCCAAGTTACGAAACTTCGTCAATTCCCCATTCGATAAGTTCAATTATTAGTGAGTATTAAACGTTATCGATTTTCTTTTGTCATTATATCTTTATTACTGTACAACTCTTGTAGGTTCGCGTGATTATTATTCATTGTTTAAAAATCTTTAATGAAACTACGACTTGTTACATTCCTTAATCAGTTAAAAATCAATTTGAGTTATTCGTTCGCGTAATTTTAATTTAAATATTGATAACCTGGGCACCGCAGTTTGGAAACCAAAAAATTGCGCAGACTACTGCAGTATCATACGAAATTATTGTCGTGAATACCCTTCCGATGAAGAACGCTATTTTTTCCCCGAGTGATTTCATTAGATTGCGACATTCGTCGAGTCGAGTCGCGTCGTCGACATTCGTCTAATATTAATGATTTTTAAATAACAGACGGTGTCGAAGGGCCGAATGCCTCAAATTGTAAATAAATTTTTACGTAAAGAATGATAATCGTAAATTGTAAAACGATATCTAATGAAATTACAATTGAAAAAATGGAACAGGAAAATTACGATTTCTTTTAATAAAACGGGAAGTTCGACGGTAACACTCGTTTGATGAAATAAATCGATAAATATGTTTTGGTAAAAATTGACTAATACTCATTTGCAACAGCGTTTCTACATTTATTCTATTCTACGATGATTACGCCGTCATCGCTCGTAGCATATTGCAATACGTCATCGACATTCTCATTATCTGTGAATCCAATTTTCTATATATATCGATTGGGAATTATCCGTTTTTCATAGGATTGCTTTAAATTTGTCGGACTTACAGCGCCAAAACTGGCGATTGAGAGTTCAAATATGCGACCGGCTGTTATTTTCGGAGGATTATTGTCCATAATTATTATCATCATTAGATCGCGAATCGTTTTATTGGACAATCGATACCATTCCATCATATACGCGGCTTTCCCAACCTGATGTCCCTATTAGATAATTAAAGACAATTTAATAAATTTACATACAAACAAATATAAAATAAACAATAAAAAAATTAATTTAACGATCCAAAGGTTACCTGTTCCTTCAGAAATTCACCGATATAGCAAAATAATAATATGTTTAAAACATTCGAAGCAACAGATATGAAATAAGTTATCATTCCCGAAGGATTGTTGTTACTTCGTTCCTGCAATAGACTTTTATTAAAAAAACACGATAAATCGAAAAAAGTTCGATCGATTTTTTTTTTTTTTTATGATAATTTTCTACCATCACCAAGTAGTACTCAATCATGCAAATAATTAGAGTCGCGGAGATAACCTCCACGAAGCACAATTCGCGAACCACTTCCTCGACTCTGGACGCCAAACTATCCGGAAAAAAAAAAAATTAATAGCGAAAATGTTTAATTTTCAAAAAACTTGTATTTCTTACCCCAAAACTCTAATATGACTTTGCGTAATGAACGACAGACGCATTTCTGCTTCATCGCAATTGTCGTTCTCGTCGATACTATCGACAAGAGTTTCCAATTTCGATACGATAACTTGTATCTGACCGCAAGCGTGACTAACGAATCCCGCAATAAAACTGCATGATGCGTTTATCGCGTTAAACGAAACGAAACCCGCAAAACAATTGGCCAAAAATAGGATTTCGTAGGTACCACTCGATTGTAAATCGAATATAATATCGAAACCAGCATTTGCTACCGCTCTCACAGTCTCGTTGCGTTCGTTTAACGATCTTCCCAACCATATGGGATTTATAACGTGAAAGAGTACGAAAGCCGCGGACGTAATGATGCAGCAATTGACCGTTAAATTGTGTGCGAATCTGATGTTTTTCAACATAATCACGCGATCTTTATCTGTTTCTATTGACATCCAATCGATCTTTACGTGATTCATACAGATCCTTATATTTTGATAGTGCAACGTGAATGAACAAAGTCTCAAACAGCTCGATGTATAATAAGTTATGGCGATAAAAGTTGCTATCCAACCGGTCATATCGTTTTCGCGTACTATTAACCCGAGAATCGGTGGTACCATTACGAATATAAGTGCCAATAAACTGACGGGTACTAAAAATGCTGAAAACCATTTTTGTTTTGTCGTCAAGTCTGTAATCACGAGTGGCCACAGGCCGACAAGACGCAGAAAAAGTCGGGGATATTTCACACTGTGATTCATATCGTCTTCGTAAAATTTGTTCTTCGGTTTCTCGTTGATAGAAATACTCGCAACCTTATCGAGATGCATCGTCGCGACTCGGGGATGAATTCGTAACTGACGATCGCGACTGGTAGTCCTGTGACTTCCGGGTATAGAGAAAACTTTCTTTTTTTTTCCCCTTTCCGAGAAAACTTGAGTTCATGACTCGCGCATCAAAAGTTTATCGCTTATAATGTGCGCAAACTCTCCGCTCTGTTACGGCAGAGTGGTTCCCATGACAACCCCCGTAACAAATCGCAACCCGTTTCTTTTTTTTTTTTTTATCCATTGATTTCACAAGTCAGTTCGCGATGTTCGGTCAGTGAAGATCGCGTATTCGCGAAAGCAATTAAGAAAAAAAAAAATAATAATAATAATAAAAAAATCCGCGATATAATTGCGATTTTTTTAAGGGGACGATATATCTTGTGATTCCAGAATACTGGCTGTGGGGAAGAATACTTTATCTGGGGAATGATGACGAAGACATCAACGTCAAGTGGCTCTCGCAACTTCTAAATAAAATAATCTTAAGAAACTCTGATGTATTATAACATTGAAAATAATACAATCAATAATGTTTCGTCAAATGAAATTTCGAAAATTTATTTTTCTATCACACTTCCGTACGTCATCTATCAATAGAAAAAAAAAACAGAATTACGAAAAAAAAAAAATCATCAATTTCTCGTAAGCGATATTTATGGAAGTTCGCCATTTTCGTAATTTTTTTAGTCGCTATTTTTAATCCGCCATCGTTCGCAACATATTCAAATACATAAACGACGTTTTCATTATCTGAAAAAAAAAAAAAAACAAGAAAAAAAAAAAATGAGAATTGCTGTTCGATGGACTCGAAAATGATTCACGTCGTCGTACTCACAGCTCCAAAACTGCTGACCGAAAGTTCCATCAATTGACCGGCTGTTATTTTACGAGGATAATTAGCCACAGCCATTATCATGACGATCGAGAGACCAGTTTTACCGGGTAATCTGTACCAATCAATCATATACGTTGCTTTTCCAATTTGATAGCACTGTAGTACACATCGCACTATTTAATGATATTTATTATTGTCGTAACGATCAGTGCACATTGCACAATAGCCTACCTGTTCCTTGAGCAGTTCACCGATATGGCAAAATATAAATATATTGAAACTCAATGACATTAGCAGCACGAAATATGTTATTATCGCAATAGTTTCGCTGTTACTCCATTCCTAAAGTATCGTATTTAAAAAAAGTCCATTAACTCTCGAAAAAAAAATTAACAAATAAATTAATTTACTTAATTAAATCAAAATCTACCGTCATACAGTAGTATTCCAGCAGACAAATAATCAGAGTCGAGGCGACAACCTCCACGAGACATATCTCACGAAGGACCTCTTCGACTCTCAAGGTGAATCTATACTGTTAAAAAATTATTTGCATGAATATTACATTTTCACCAGCAGCACGCGCCACCAATTCGTCACTTACGAAGTAAATCATGAAAACAAAAAATTTTTAGTGCGCGAAAAAAATTCCGGATGAAAAAAAGGAAAATCGTACGAAAAAAAAAATTTCGTAAGATAAAAAAAATTTCGGAAAAAAAAAAATTACGTAAAAAAAAAATTTCGTAAGAAAAAAAAAAGAGAATACGAATTGTCGATTTCTTACCTCAGTACTCTAACGTGACATTGAATAACGAATCCCATACGCTTTTTGACAACGTCGCTTCGCTCGTCAACGGAATCGAACAGTGTGTCGAGACGCGACATCATTATTTGTATCTGACCGCAGGTGTGAGTGACGAATATCGCTGCTAAATTGCACGCGGCAGTTGTAACGGTATAAGTAACACATGCGGAAACGCAGTTAGTGCAAAAAATGATTTCGTACGTAGGACTCGATTGGGGATCGACGAATATATCGTAACCGGGATAAACGAGGGGTCTCACCGTCTCGTTAAATTCGTTTATTCGACTACCGGAAAATAGCGGCATTATCGTGTGATAAGATAATCCACCGGTATACATAAATATCCCACATATAGCGGTGAGACCGCGTCCCGTATTGACGTTCCTCGTCATTATTTCCCGATCATTTTCACTGACTATCGACGCCCAATCGGTTTTCACGTGTTCGATGCAAAATTTAATCGCGTCGCGACGATATATTATCGAACAATATTTCAATATATTCGTGAGACAAAAACCTATCGGTCCGAAAAGCATTAATCTGGCGATCGGATCTTTTTCTCGGAAAATCATGTGAAGTGTACACGGAATCATGATGAATGCCATCAAAATTGAACAGAAGACTATCAAAAATTTTGAATAAAATAATTCAATTTTTTGGGGTTTTTTCACGACCATCGGCCAAACACCGAGAATCTCGAGCAATAATTTGGTGTAATAAATTGTACGATTTATGTCGGTCTCGTAATTTTTATTCGGGATTTCAATGATCGCCGTTGGGTTTCTATGAGAATAGCGATCCATGATCGCTTCTCGAGTGTTCTTGAGGTACTGATCATCCGATACTCGGAAGACTCGAGACGCGCCTGCGTTGTCATTGGTCGGTTGAGGGTCGAGGAACTTTGACCCTCGAGAAAAAAAATGACTCGGAAGCGTTCTAATAGTTCGAGGAACGATTTATAAACGAAGTTAAAATTGCATATCAACAATTTTCATTGTTGAAGAAGAACAATCGGTTACTTTGAAATTGCATTCTGGCGAATGAGAGATCGCGGGAAAAATTGATGGAAGGGGAAACAAAAAATGCGCCGTCAAACGCGAATAATCGCGAGACTCGCGCAGCAGGAAAAGAGAAACTCTTTCCCGATGTTGTGACTTTTATTTCCGTCACGACGACTCGGTAGATTACATGTTTTTAATTAATTTTTTTTTATACCGATTGCGTTGATGCTATAACTTTCGTTGTGTAAATTCTTGCAATTTTCTGTTGGTAAAAAATACAGAGTATTTTTATAAAAATGAAAAAAAAAAAAATTTGTGGCTCAATGAAAAGTTTTTGGAAAGCAATTTTTTTTTTTCAATTTTATTTAACGTATTTACAGTATGCCAAATTTTTGTTTCTTCCCAATGTACACAAAAATCCATCGACCTTTCAACTCGCGATCGTTCGCAACAAATTCAGGTACGTCAGTGCAGTCTTCAGTACCTTAAATCATAAGGAAACTTAATTCAATAAAAATCGTTACAAATCCCTCGTCTTTATTTTTAAAAAAATCACATTTAAAAAAAAAACATCGTGATACTAACACCGCAAAAACTGCTTAGCGATAGTTCCGCCATTTTTCCAGCTGTTATGCTACTCGGATATTTCGACATTAAGACAACCAAAATTAAATCGCGTGCTTTGGTACCGCGTAATCGGTACCAGTCGATCATATACGTCACTGTTCCGACCCGTTTGCTCTATCGTAAAAAAAAAAAAATTATATATTTTTTTTTTTCGTTACAAAATCCTATAAAAATGATTTTTTTTACCTGCTCCGTAAGCATCTCGCCGATGTAACAAAATATCAAAATATTGAAAGTAAATGAGACGAGTAAAACGCAATAAGTTACGGTACTGATTGCCGCGCTGCGTTCCCATTCCTGAAAAATTGATGAAAAAATGATTTATCTCATCCGGTGACTATTAACCGGATAGATAAATTTTCTTACCGTCATGAAATAGTATCCGAGAAAACATATGTTCATCGTGCATCCGATGAATTCAACGAGGCATACCTCGTTGAGTATACCTTCCACGCGTCCGACAAACCTGCAATACGGCAATCATCCGCTGCTGTATGTCGAATAGCATTAAATTATCATATTCAATGCGTCTAGACGCTCTAACCTAACCGTTGGCTCTTGTAACTTTCGTGTTTATATATCCGCTCGTCTAGACTCGCGGGAATAAAGCTATTACTGGTAATAATACGCTACAGTTGGAAAAAGCGCAAGTAGCTAACTCCGTGCCGTCGAGCGTATAGTCATATGTATAACAGTCACTCGATAGATGTAAAGAAAATAATGTTCGCGACAGTGGAAGTGCACAGTGCATAATGTCTTCGTAAAAATTCAAATCACTTATTGCACTGAGAAAAAAATTAATAAAAAAAAAATAATTCATTGTCGTTTAGACGAATTTTTACTGATGCTACGAATTATTGAAGAAACTAATTATTTAGTTGTACGAAGTAAAAATAAATTCATTTAAACGACAAAAACATCGATTTAGTCCAACAAAAAATTAATGTTTTTCAGTGCTCATGCAAAAAATTACGATTCACAATTTCACGATTTTCATCGCTCGGTAATAATTCGAAAAAAAAGTTTCTGCAGTTCCTCGAAGTATCTAAAATAATTTTTTTTTTTTTTTTTTTTTTTTCGGGAAACTTAATGGTATATTGTTGGTGTGATAAAAAAAAATTGCTCACCCGAGTGCTCGTAGATGAATCTCGACGATATCGGCTATTCGATCGTCGACGGTGTCAGACCTCATCTCGTCGTCACCGTCGACCAATTTGTCAAGTCTGCTCATGAGAACTTTAAATTGTCCGCAAGCGTGCATAGCGAAAACAGCGGCAATGCTGCAAGCGCCGATCGTTATCGTATACATAACGAATCCGGAGAACCATTGAGTGACAAAGACGATTTCGTAAGTCGGACTCAATTGAGCGTCGAAGAGGGGATCGTAAACAGGATAAGTCAATGGTCTCAGACTTATATTTTGTTCTGTAACGATAACGCCACAGGATAGCGGCATTATCGTGTGATAAAAAAATCCGCCGCCGTACATAAAAGCGGCGCACAGGGTGGCGACGAAACGTCCGAATTTCGCGTCTTTCAGCATTATTCCGCGATCGCTCGACGATCTAACGTTCGACCAATCTTCGGCAATGTGCTCGAGGCAAAGGTATATATCGTCGCGACGCATCACGAGAAAGCAATATTTAATTATAGCCATTAGACAGAAGCTAAGCGGACCGATCATTTTTAATTGCAATGCCGGATCGTCCTCGTCGAGAAAAGTGTGAAGTCCGCAAGGCACGAGGAGAAAACATATGAGAAAATAACAACAAACTATTTGCATTTCCGTGGTTATTTTTTCCGCGATATTGGCGTTCGGGAGAATTGGCCAAATTCCGATTGGTCGCAAAAACCAACGATTCATCTGAGTTGTGTATTTTATGTAATTTCTCGTCGCGGACTCTGTCGGTAATTTTGTTTTTTTTCCCCATGACGAGGACGATGCATCGTCTTTAGTGGTCAGAAGTTCCGACTGACTGACCATTACGATGATTGTTCCTTGGGAACTCGCGTTGCACTGAATAATCGCGACATCACCGGGCATCGAACGACGGCGCATGCGCTCGCGATTATTCTTGTGCCGTATTCTTTACCAGAGAGTTTACGAACGATTGTGCATTCAGGGAAAGGAGGGAAAAAGGGGTAAATATCGGAGAGGTGACCGGAAGAGGGTTGTTGCACGCGATATGCAATATCGAGAAAAGTTTTGATATATTATCGAAGCTATTATGTTTTTCCGAGAAATACAGCTTTTGTATGACATATTTCGCTCGACGAGAAGTTTGCGCAGAGATCGAAAAAAAAAAAAAAAAAAAGTTACGTAACGATTAATTGAATATTCGTTTGAGAGATTTTATTCGTGTTGCTTACAGATTGGATAGACGTTGCTGTTTCAATACGTGAGGTGAGTAAAGTGTATTTCTTTCAATATAACTTTTAAAAACCTTTTTTACTAAATAAATTACACTTTTACAATTTTTTTTATTTCACGCGGGGGATTTTTTTATTGATCATAACACTATTACAACAAACGATCGAATGGGACTAATGATACGATCTTTTTTTACGTATGAAAAAAGCTTTTGTTCCTTGAAATCGCGTAATTTCGGATATTGATTGATCGACACTTTTGATCGAAGGTAAGTCGCGTAGAGATTGTTGCGGACAGATTACGATAGTTTCAATATTCGTAAACACTTTTATTGCGCTTGTTTTTAAATTTGATTACGGAGATAATTGTTTTCTCGAATAAAGAAATCGACTAATGGCCCGTAAATCACTGAAACGTGCAGAAGCCTTCGTACTATTGATTGTAGCAATGTTCGATTTATGCTGAATTTCCGGTGCATTTCTTTTTTTCGTTTTTTTTTTTCTGTTTTTTCAAATGCATCGTTTTTTTTTCACTTCTATTTGCACAATTTTTTTCTACGTTCAAAAATTCGCGCACTTCGCTGAATAGCGAAAAATCGATATACATCGTTCCGTCGAATAGAGAAATATACTATTGCCGCGTGAATCACTAAAACGTGGTGATTAGGCATCGTACTATTTATAATAATTATTTCGAGCGTTTAGTCCATTACGGTTCGTAACATATTTAGATATCCCATCGATGTTTTGACAACCTGAAAAATGGTTTGCCACGGAAAACAAGATAATTCAGTTATAAATTCACCAACTGCCGTGTTTAGCAGATGGTAAAACACACAGATCGACGATACTTACGCTCGCGAAACATATGAATGACAATTGTATCGCTCCACCTGCTGTTAAGGTCACAGGACTTTGCGCCATTGTGATAATGAGAGCCAAACTAAGTGATCGTTTTCCCGGTAATCGATGCCAATCGATCATATATGTAATTTCGCCAACTTTTATGCACTGTCGGTAAAGTCGTTATAAAAAATGTTATAAATAAAAAAAATAAAAAAAAATCGCTAAAAAAATACCTCCTGAGTGAGAATTTCGCCGATGTAGCAAAACGAGAATATATTAAATATGAACGTGAAAAGGAGAGTCGTATATGCGCATATAGCTATCGGATGTTTGACCTCCGCTCGCAATTCCTTTAAAAATGAACAACATCGATCGTCAATCAACATCGACGATTAACAAAAACCATATAAAATCAAGTAAATCTGTTTATACCAGCAGACTAAAATATCCCAAACAGCACAGTTGCAACGTGCAACCACCGAGATCGACGAGGCATATACCCCGTAACATTTTTTCGGCCGAAGAGATAAATCTACAAAAATCGTTACGAAAATCAAACGAAAAACGAAAACTAACAAAAATACCACCAAAATCCATCGTCGAAAATAAATTATCCGCGAAAAATGATAATCTCTTCGATTTATTCTAATCGTCGTAATAAATATCGAAATAAAAAGAAAATCTATATTAACTCGCCTCAGAGCCCTTACGTGATGCTTGACGATATCGGAAATTCTGCTATCGACGTTGTCATGCGTCGTCATTTTTCCACCGCCGTCGACAAGTTCGTTCAGCTTTCCCATAAGAATTTTAAGCTGTCCGCAAGCGTGCATAACGATGACGACCGCGAGGCTGTAACAAGCGATCGCGATCGAGTGCAGCATAAAAGTAGCGATCACTTGACTCGAGTATATAACTTCGTAGATTGGAGTTCTGCTAAAAACTGCGAAACCGAAGTGACTGGGAACTGCGAATCTTCTCACCGATACAGTTTCCGATACGTTAGTATTATGCGTTTTAACGGCGAGAAAATTTCCGAGAACGATTGGCAATATAGCGAGAAAAGTAGCACCGGAGTATGTGAATGCGACGCAAACTCTGGTTATCAGATGTCCGAAGCGAGCGCGTTCCATCATGATATTTCTACTCGCCGTGGATTCGAGTTTAACCCAATCGAGTTCAATGTGTTTCATGCATTTTTGAATATTTTTTCGATGAAATCGTAAAAAAATATATTTTATCGCTGCCATAGCAACGAATACACATCGAACGATAAGTCTCAATTTTTCGGTGGGGCGTTTCTCGTCGAGGATTATATAAAGACCGACGGGAATGGCTCTTATGCCGATACCGAAATAACAGATGATAACAGAAATATTGCCGAGTACTGTATGCCAAGAAAATACGCGAGAGTCGATTGGTAGCCAAACACCGAGTACCTTTAAAAATTTACGACATATCTGTATCGCATAAGCCGCGTCATTCGTGAAATTCGTTCGATTTACGTCAATGATTTTTTCTTCTTCATTGGTGCGCGTTGCCGAAGTCTGGATAGTCATTGATATTTGATTTTTTTCAACATGCAACTCTTTCGAAAGATTTCTTCTCACTAAACTGAAACTTTATCGAAACTGAAGGAAAACCGACGCAAAGCTCAGCATGGATCGCGAGCATCGCGCATGCGTATACATCGCGAAATAGAAAATTGTTTCTTTGTGTTGCGATCGATTTAATGACAGATAATTTGTACTTCATACGCTCCATCATTACAAGTTAGACGGTTGTTTCACTGATATCACAGAAATGTCCAGAAACCCTTTCCCCTCGTAGCTTTCTCTTCGATAGTCCGGGATACGGATCGAGTTTGCGCAATGCATAGTTTCGCAGAGCTTTCCCGGTCAATCCGTGACTATCTTTTCGTCTATCAACATCACGACGTTGCATGATTTCTGGCAACTGATTTAACGAAATTTGGTACGTACCATTTTAATGAGACGTTTGTTCATGTAACACAACGGTGTATATATTTATGGAAAATAATGAAACAAAAAAACGGTGTATGTTGATATAGAGACAGCGTCATTTTTTTCGATTTCTAAGACGCACACTATTCGCGAGAATCGATTAAATTAACAACTCAATTTTTTATAAATTACATCCATTTCGTACCGAAAGAAACCTGTGATCCCCGAGTCAAAAATTCAATGTGCAATATACAATTTATTTTCCGCCGCGTCTGGTGCTAACGGTACTATCTTTTCTTCCGGTACCAGCGACTCCTGGTATGTATTTTTTTTTTTCGCAACTAGACCTTCTATATATTTATTACCCATTTACATCTTATCGTATACATTGCGCTCAATAATCAATGAATGTACATATATTATAACTTGCTGACTATATAGTTGTAAAATCTATACGAAAATCAATCAATCACTCAATCATTTAGTCCATTACAGTGCGTAACATGTTTACATATCCAAGAGTTGTCCTCATTACCTGAAGATAAAAAGTATCGTTTAATAAATAAACTGATACGTAAAAAACGGAACAAAAAAACGTAAAATTAATTTCAACAATCTCTGTAAACGAGTAAAAGGATTAATAATAAAAAAAAATACGATATTCCTAAATAATACTAACTGTCGCGAAACATCTCATCGACAATTGAAATGCTCCACCGGCTGTCAAGGTCACCGGGCATTGAGTCATTGCGATCATAAGACCCAAAGCAAGAGATTTTTTTCCCGGCAGTCGATACCAATCGATCATGTAAGCCACTTCTCCAAGTCTTACGTACTGTCGGTAAAATCGTTACGCGATTTTTAAATTTTTTAACGGACGCTTCTATATCTGATAGATAGTTTAACCAAACGAAATACCTCTTGAGTTAGAAGTTCGCCAATGTAGCAAAACGAGAGAACATTAAACATGAATGTAAACAGGATAGTCGTCCAAGCGCACGTCGCTATTGGATTCTTAGTCTCCGCTCGGAATTCCTATGACCATTATAAGTTCCGTGCGTTAATCGACTTCGATAGAAGAGCGGAGCAATAGAATAAAAAATAAATCTGTTTATACCAACAAACTAAAATATCCCAAACAGCACATTTCGAAGGTGTAACCCACAATTTCGACGAGGCAAATTCCCCGGAGCATTTTTTCGGCAGAAATGATAAATCTACCAAAACGACCTTCAGATACTCCTTATATTCTCAAGGTATCCTTCTTATCCTAACATTGAAGCGAAATAAAATCTGTTCAAACTCGCCTCAGAGTCCTTACATGATGCTTTATGATATCGGCCATTCTGCTATCGACACTGTCGTACATCACCATTGTTTCACCGCCATCAACAAGTTCGTTCAGCTTTCCCATGAGAATTTTCAGCTGTCCACATGCGTGCATAACGATGACGACCGCCAGGCTGTAGCAAGCGAGCGCGATCGAGTGCATCATAAAACTACCGATCACTTGACTGGAGTACACAATTTCGTAGATTGGCGATTTGATGAACAATGCGAAACCGAAGTGACTCGGTACTGTGAATCTTTTCACAGTTAACGTCTCGGTGACGTTACCGTTATGCGCATTATCGGCCGATATAGTTCTCTGTGCGAGTGGCATCATAGTGAGAAAAATATAACTGGAGTATGTAAAAGTGACGCAAATTTTGGTTATCAGATGTCCAAAGCGCGCCTGTTCCATCATTGTGTTCCTATTAGTCATGCAATCGATTTTCACCCAATCGAGTTCGATGTGTTTCATGCATTTTTGTATATTCTTTCGATTAAATCGCAGAAAAATATATTTCATCGTTGCCATAAAGACGAATATCCAACGAACGAAAAGTTTCAGCATCTCGGTCGGTCGTCTCTCGTCCAAAATTATGTAAAGTCCGGAGGGAATGCCTCTTATGCAGATGCCGTAATAACAGAAGATAACAGAAAATTTGCCGAATACGGTATACGAAGAAAATACGGAAGCGTCGATTGGTATCCAAACACCGAGTACTTTCAAGAATTTCCGACAAATCTTAATCGCGTAGGACGCGTCATTCACAAAATTCGCTTGAGTTGCTTCAATGATTTTTGATTCTTCATTAGTACGCATTTTCGAAGTCTGAATACTCATTGATATTCGATTTTCACTTTAACATGCAATCCTTTCGGAAGTTTCCTTTTTACTAAACTCGCATCTGATTTAACGTAAATGAAACCCGACCTGCTACTCAACGCGAATCTGGCATTGCGCTTGCGTGTGTTGTTCCAAGAAGTAGAACATTTTTCTTTGTGTACCAATTTAGTTGATGAGGGATAATATAGCATTTCCAGAAATGCCTTTACCTCTTCCTGGGATGCGATTCGAATCGGTCCGACGAAAACTACTTTGTATCCAAATGAATGCGATTGATTGAAGTCTTATTGATTGAATAATGTCAAAACTGTTTAGAGGCATGCGTCGCGCTTGCGCTGGTCTTATACTCCAACTGCGCAGAAGCAGCGTCTATATACAGGTTTAGCTCTTTCAGCGACTAACCGGTTTTTTTTACAATGTTCGTCGCGACGACTCCAACCTTTCGGCACTATGATTACACCCCTACTTCTAGGTAGAGGCCATGGCTCGGAGGGTGAGTGACCTAAGTTAACTAAGTGGAAATAGCGTTTTTTTGTCCTCCAAGGCAGACAGAAATTGCGCGTGGCGGCGAAAGCAACGATTTTGTGTTACAAAAATTGAACACAATTGGCCGCGTAACAACGGGTAACCAGTGAAACTCGGATCAATGTGAAAACGATCTTTTTTCTCTATCTCTCGAAGACATGAGGTCCTGGAGAAGGGGAAAGATCCCACTCCGGGAAAAGGTCACCAATAAAAATCGCAGAACTGTCTCTCTTAATTCCGATTCTTTCTATACCGTTGCGTTCTCCGCCGTTCATAACGTTCCGAAATTCTGCAAAGACACAATACACGACGACGAAAGATTTTGGTGCTTTTCGACTGTTTTGGACTGTTTAACGACTAATGTGAAACATAATAGTGAAGTGATTTATCTCATGTGAAAAAAATTTGCCAGTGTAATTGAACAAAAATATATTAATCATGAATACTATATACGGCCTTTCATTAACGCCACAAATTTTTGGGAGGCACATCGAGATTCCTGTAACGAAGTTGAACAAATAAAATAATCAAAGCTTTTGTTTCCTTTTATATCAAAGCAATCAAAAATAGTGTTTTTTTTTTAGCAGAGATGACAAGTATCTGGAAGCGACAAATTTTAACAGCTATTTCAGGTTGTACTTTCTTCAAAGAAAAATATCATAGACTATAAATGACAAAAGACGGTGTACATCCCAAATGTGACTACTTATAAAAAAAATAATGATAAAAAATTTTTTAAAAATTAGATTTATAAAATAAAATGAAAAAAAAAAGAAAGAAAATAATAGAATTAATTTTAAAAAATTCCCCTCCGCATTATTTCAGCAAACAGTAATAAATTTAGCTATTTGATATTTCCTTCTTAAATTTGTACATATCACATAAATTGCTTACCAACAAAATAACCCAAGAGACATAAATTCAATATCCAACAACGATCTACATTCGGCAAAATTTTTTAATAATCATTTGGTAAAACTATCATTGAATTAGTACGATGAACCGAACATATCACTGAATTGTTCGAATCGCCTGAAAGCAATGTTCATCATTACTAAGTTTCCAAACTCCAAATATTATCAAATGTCCTCGATAAATGCATAACCTCGTGATGGGCATCATTTTAATATCTATGTTTATGCTGTACAATTTTTTTTTCTTGTATCAGTGAATTCTAGTGACGGTATTCTGGTAATGGTGAATTATACATATACGTATTGACAGTCTTTATCTTAATATATATTTTGTGTTTTCTACATAATCAGCGAATGTACATACATTATAATTTGCTGGCTATACAGTTGTAAAATCAATACGGAAATCAATCACTCAATCATTTAGTCCATTACAGTGCGTAACATGTTTACATATCCAAGAGTTGTCTTCATAACCTGAAGATAAATAGTATGATTTGATAAATAAAACTGATACGTAAAAAACAAATTAAAAGAACGTAAAATTCATTTCAACAATTTCTGTAAAAGGATAAAAGGATTACTAAAAAATAATACAATATTGCTAAATAATACTAACTTGTGCAAAACATGTCATCGACAATTGAAATGCTCCACCGGCTGTCAAGGTCACTGGGCTATGCGTCATGGCGATAATAAGACCCAAATCAAGAGATTTTTTTCCCGGCAGTCGATGCCAATCGATCATGTATGTCATTTCCCCAACTCTTACGTACTGTCGGTAAAATCGTTACGCGATTGTTAAATAACTTTGAGAACGCGTCTGCATCTAATAGATAGATTAACCAAACGAAATACCTCTTGAGTTAGAAGTTCGCCTATGTAGCAAAACGAGAAAACATTAAATATGAATGTAACCAGGATAGTCGTCCAAGTGCACGGCGCTATTGGATTATTAGTCTCCGCTTGGAATTCCTATGACCATTATAAGTTCCGTGCGTTAATCGACTTCGACAGAAGAGCGAAGCAATAGAATACAAAATAAATCTGTTTGTACCAACAAACAAATATATCCCAAACAGCACATTTCGAAGGTGTCACCCACAATTTCGACGAGGCATATTCCCCGGAGCATTTTTTCGGCAGAAATAATAAATCTGCCAAAGTGATCCTCAGATACTCCTTATATTTTCAAGGTATCCTTCTTATCCTAACATTGAAGCGGAATAAAATCTGTTCAAACTCGCCTCAGAGTCCTTACATGATGCTTTATGATATCGGATATTCTGCTATCGACACTGTCGTACATCACCATTGTTTCACCGCCATCAACAAGTTCGTTCAGCTTTCCCATGAGAATTTTCAGCTGTCCACATGCGTGCATGACGATGACGACCGCCAGGCTGTAGCAAGTGATTGCGATCGAGTGCAGCATAAAAGTAGCGAGCACTTGACTAGAGTACACAATTTCGTAGATTGGAGATTTGACGAACACTGCGAAACCGAAGTGACTCGGTACTGTGAATCTTCTTTCAGTTAACGTCCCAGTGACGTTATCGTTATGCACTTTACCGCCGAGAATGGATCCTCTAGCGAATGGCAACATAGCGAGGAAAGTAGCACCGGAGTATGTAAAAGCGACGCAAATGTTGGTTATTAGATGTCCAAAGCGAGCATGTTCCATCATGATGTTCCTACTAGTCTTGCAATCGAGTTTTATCCAATCGAGTTCGATGTGTTTCATGCATTCTTGAATATTTTTTCGATGAAATCGCAACAAAATATATTTCATCGCTGCCATAGCGACAAATCCCCAACGAAGGATAAGTCTCAGTTTCTCGGTCGGTTCCTTCTCGTCGAAAATTATATAAAGACCGGCGGGTATCGTTCTTATGCCGATCGCGAAATAACAGACAATAACCGAAATATTTCCAAGTATGGTATACCAAGAAAAAACGCGAGCGTCGATTGGTAGCCAAACACCGAGTACCTTCAAGAATCTGCGACATATCTTTATCGCATTAGCCGCTTCATTCGCAAAAATCGTTCCACTCGCTTCAACGATTTTTCTTTCTTCATTAGTGCGCGTTGTCGAAGTCTGGATATTCATTGATATTCGATTTTTTCACTTCAACATGCAATCCTTTCGGAAGTTTTCTTTTTACTAAACTCGTATGTGATTTAGCGTAAATGAAACCCGACCTGCTGCAGTTCAACGTGGATCTGGCATTGCGCTTGCGTATGTCTTCCAAGAAGTAGAACATTTTTCTTTGCGTACCAATTTATTTGATAAGGGATAATATAGTATTTCCAGAAATGCCTTTACCGCTTCCTGGAGTACGATTTGATTGAATTTGAACGAAATGAATGCGATTGATTGAAGTCTTATTGATTGAATAATGTTAAAAACTGTACAAAGGCATGCATCGCGCTTGCGCTCGTCATGTACTCCGACAGCGCAGAAGCAGCGTCTATGTACAGGTTTAGATTTATCAGCGACGTACCGGTTTTTTTTTAACAATGTTCGCCGCGACAACTCAAGCCTTTCGGCACTGCAATTACACCCCTACTTCTAGGTAGAGGCCATGGCTCGGAGGGTTGGTGACCTCCGTTAGCTAAGCGGCGATAGAGTTTTTTGTCCTCCAAAGCAGATAGAAATTGCGAGCGGCAGCGAAAGAAACGATTTTGCGTTACAAAAATTGGACACAATTGGCCGCGTAACAACGGGTAAACGGTGAGACTCGGATCAATGCGAAAACGATCTTTTTTCTCTATCTCTCGAAAACACGAGGTCCTGGAGAAGGGGAAAGATCCCACTCCGGGAAAAGGTCACCAATAAAAATCGCAAGAACTGTCTCTCTTAGTTCCGATTCTTTCCATACCGTTGCGTTCTCCGCCGTTCATAACGATCCGAAATTCTGTAAAGACACAACACACGACGACGAAAGATTTTGGTGCTTTTCGACTGTTTTGGGCTGTTTAACGGCTAATGTGAAACATAATAGTGAAGTGATTTATCTCCTGTGAAAAAAAATTGCCAGTGTAATTGAACAAAAATATATTACTTATGCATATTATATACGGCCTTTCATTAACGCCACACATTTTTTGGAGGCACATCGAGATTCCTGTAACGAAGTTGAACAAATAAAATAATCGAAGCTTCTGTACCTTTTATATCACAGAATCCAAAAAAAAGTGTTGTTTTTCCAGCAGAGATGACAAATCTCTGGAAGCGACAAATTTTAACAGATTTTTCAGGTTGTACTTTCATCGAAAAGAAATATCTTGGACTATAAATGACAAAACACGGTGTATATCTCAAATATCATCAGTTATAAAAAAAATGAAATTAATAAAATAAAAAACATTAATAATAAAAATAATTAAAAATTTTTCCTCGTCGCATTATTTCATCAAACAGCAATAAATCTAATTATTTGATCTTTCGTACTTAAATTTATACAAATCGCATAAATAGCTTACCAGCAAAATAACCCAAGCTGCATAAATCCAACAACGATCTACGTTCGGCTAAATTTTTTAATAATCATTCAGTCAAACTGTCATTGAATTATCACGATGAACCAAATCTATCACTAAACTGTTCGAACGGCCTGAAAACAATGTCCAGCATTACTCAGTTTGCAAACTCCAAACATTATTAAATGTCAACGATAATGCAAAAACCACGTGATCGGCATCGTTTTAATATACATGTTTATAGATGTACAATTTTTTTTTCTTGCATCAGTGAATTCTAGTGCGCGTATTTTCGTAATAGTTAATTATACAAATACGAATTGACAGTCTTCAATTAATATATTTTCAATCTTAATATATATTTTGTGTTTACTACATAATCGGTAAATGTACATATATGATAACTTGCTGGCTGCATAGTTGTAAAATCAATACGAAAATCAATCAATCACTCAATCATTTAGTCCATAACAGTGCGTAACATGTTTACATATCCAAGAGTTGTCCTCATTACCTGAAGATAAATAGTATAGTTTGATAAATAAAACTGATACGTAAAAAACAAAACAAAAAAACATAGTATTCATTTCAGCATTCTCTGTAAAAGAGTAAAAATATTATCAAAAAATAATACAATATTGCATAATAATACTAACTGTCGCGAAACATCTCATCGACAATTGAAATGCTCCACCGGCTGTCAAGGTCACCGGGCTATGAGTCATTGCGATAATAAGACCCAAAGCAAGAGATTTTTTTCCCGGCAGTCGATACCAATCGATCATGTAAGCCACTTCTCCGAGTCTTACGTACTGTTGATAAAATCGTTACGCATTTTTTAAATTAATTTACGGACGCGTCTGTATCTAATAGATAGATTAACACAACGAAATACCTCTTGAGTTAGAAGTTCGCCGATGTAGCAAAACGAGAAAACATTGAATATAAATGCAACCAGTGCAGTCGTCCAAGCGCACGTCGCTATTGGATTCTTAATCTCCGCTCGGAATTCCTATGACCATTATAAGCTCTGTGCATTAATCCACTTCGATAGAAGAGCGAAGCAATAGAAAACAAAATAAATCTGTTTATACCAACAAACTAAAATATCCGAAACAGCATATTTCGAAGGTATCACCAATAATTTCGACGAGGCAAATTCCCCGGAGCATTTTTTCGGCAGAAATGATAAATCTACCAAAATTACCCTCAGGTACTCCTTATATTTTCAAGGTATCCTTCTTATCCTAACATTAAAGTGAAATAAAATTTGTTCACACTCGCCTCAGAGTCCTTACATGATGCTTTATGATATCGGACATTCTGCTATCGACACTGTCGTACATCACCATTGTTTCACCCCCATCGACAAGTTCGTTCAGTTTTCCCATGAGGATTTTCAGCTGTCCACATGCGTGCATAACGATGACGACCGCAAGGCTGTAGCAAGTGATCGCAATCGAGTGCATCATAAAAGTACCGAGCACTTGACTAGAGTACACAATTTCGTAGATTGGAGATTTGATGAACACTGCGAAACCGAAGTGACTCGGTACTGTGAATCTTCTCACAGTTGACGTTTCCGTGACGGTACCGTTATGCGCGTTATCGGCCGGAACAGTTCCCCGTACGAGTGGCATCATGGTGAGAAAAATATAAGTGGAGTATGTAAAAGCGACGCAAATTTTGGTTATCAGATGTCCAAAGTGAACCTGTTCTATCATGGTGTTCCTATTAGCCGTGCAATCGATTTTCACCCAATCGAATTCTATGTGTTTCATGCATTTTTGTATATTGCTTCGTTGAAATCGCAGAAAAGTATACTTCATCGCTGCCATAAATACGAATATCCAACGAACGATAAGTTTCAGTTTCTCGATCGGTCGTTTTTCGTCCAAAATAATATAAAGACCGGCGGGAATGGCTCTTATGCCGATGCCGAAATAACAGATGATAACAGAAAATTTGCCGAATACGGTATACCAAGAAAATACGCGAGCGTCGATTGGTAGCCAAACACCGAGTCCCTTCAAGAATTTTCGACACATCTTAATCGCATAAGACGCGTCATTTACAAAGTTCGTTCCACTTCCTTCAACGACTTTTTCTTCTTCATTAGTGCGCATTTTCGAAGTCTGGGTATTCATTGATATTCGATTTTCACTTCAACATGCAATACTTTCGGAAGTTTCTTTTTTACTAAACTCGTATCTGATTTAACGTAAATGAAACTCGGCATGCCGCTCTACGTGAATCTGGCTTTGCGCTTGCGTTTTGGTTCCAAGAAATAAAACGTTTTTTTTTTGCGTACCAATTTATTTGATGAGGGATAATATTGTATTTCCAGAAATGCCTTTACCTCTTCCTGGCATACGTTTCGAATCGGTACGACGAAAATTATGTTGCATTCAGATGAGTGCAATTGATTGACGTCTTATTGATTGAATAATGTTAAAAACTGTATAGAGGTATGCGTCGCGCTTGCGCTCGTCATGTACTCCGAGAGCGCAGAAGCAGCGTCTGTGTAGAGGTTTAACTCTTTCAGCGATGTACCGGTTTTTTTTTTACAATGTTCGTCGCGACGACTCAAACCTTTCGGCACTGTAATTACACCCCTACTCCTAGGTAGAGGCCATGGCTCGAAGGGTGAGTGACCTAAGGCAGCTAAGTGGAAATAGAGCTTTTTTTGCCCTCCAAGGCAGATAGAAATTGCGAGTGGCGGCGAATGCAACGATTTTCTGTTACAAAAATTGAACACGATTGGCCGCGTAACGACGGGTAAACGGTGAAGCTCTGGACAATGTGAAAACGATTTTTTTTTCTATCTCGCGAATACACGAAGTCCTGGAGAAGGGGAAAGATCCCACGCAGGGAGAATGTCGCCAATAAAAATCGCAGGACTGTCTCCCTTAATTTTGATTCTTTCCATACCGTGGCGTTCTCCACCGTTCACAACGATCGAAAATTCTGTAAAGACATAACATGCCGACGAAAAATGTCGGTGCTTTCCGAGTGTTTTGGACCGTTTAACGGCTAATGTGAAACATATTAGTGAAGTGATTTCTCTCCGGTGAAAAAAATTGTCCAGTGTAATCGAACTAAAATATGTTAATCATGAATCCTGTATACGCCCTTTCATTAACGTCACAGCATTTTTGGGGGCTCATCGAGATTCTTGTAACGAAGTTGAACAAATAAAATAACCAAAGCTTCTGTACCTTTTATATCAAAGAAATTAAAAACAGTGTTTTTTTCCAGCAGAGATAATAAATCTAAATGACAAAAGACGGTGTATACCCCAAATATAACTAATTATAAAAAAAAATAATAATCAATTTTTTTTTTTAATTCAATAAAATAAAAAAAAAATTATTTCAGCAAACGGTAATAAATTTAGCTATTTGATCTTTCCTACTTAAATTTGCACACATCACATAAATGGCTTACTAGTAAAATAACCCAAGAGGCATAAATTCAATATCCAGCAACAATCTACATTTGGCTAATTTTTTTAATAATCATTTGGTAAAACTATCATTGAATTATTACGACGAACCGAACCTTTCACTGAGCTGGTCGAACGGCCTGAAAACAATGTCCAGCATTACTCAGATTCCAGACTCCAAATTTTAATAAATGTCCACCATAAATGCATAACCACGTGATCGGCATCATTTTAATATCCATGTTTATAGCTGTACAGTTTTTTTTCTTGTATCAGTGAATTATAGTGAGCGTATTTTGGTAATGGTGAATTATACATATACGTATTGGCAGCCTTTATCTTAATATATATTTTGCATTTGCTACATAATCAGCGAATATACATATATGATAACTTGCTGGTTGCATAGTTGTAAAATCAATCACTCAATCATTTAGTCCATTATAGTGCGTAACATGTTTACATATCCAAGAGCTGTCCTCATTACCTAAACATAAACATAATGGATTGATAAATAAAATTGATACTTAAAAAACAAAAAAAAAAAAAACATAAAATTCATTTAAAAAATCTCTGTAAAAGAGTAAAAGGATTAATAAAAAATAATACAATATTGCTAAATAATACTAACTGTCGCGAAACATCTCATCGACAATTGAAATGCTCCACCGGCTGTCAAGGTCACCGGGCTATGAGTCATTGCGATAATAAGACCCAAATCAAGAGATTGTTTTCCCGGCAGGCGATACCAATCGATCATATATGTAACTTCTCCAACTCTTACGTACTGTCGGTAAAATCGTTACGCGATTGTTAAATAAATTTGCGAACGCGTCTGTATCTAATAAATAGATTAACACAACGAAATACCTCTTGAGTTAGAAGTTCGCCGATGTAGCAAAACGAGAAAACATTAAATATGAATGTGATCAGCTCGGACGTCCAGGCACACGTCGGTATTAGATCATTAGTCTCCGCTCGGAATTCCTATGACCATTATAAGCTCTGTGCGTTAATCGACTTCGATAGAAGAGCGAAGCAATAAAATCAAAAAAAAATCTGTTTATACCATCAAACTAAAGTATCCCAAACAGCACATTTCGACGGTGTAACCCACTATTTCGACGAGGCATATTCCCCGGAGCATTTTTTCGGCAGATGTTATAAATCTACGAAAATGACCTTCAAGTACTCCTTATATTTTCAAGATATCCTTCTTATCCTCGCATTGAAGCGAAATAAAAACGGTTCAAACTTGCCTCAGAGTCTTCACATGATGCTTTATGATATCGGACAATCTGCCATCGACACTGTCGTACATGACCATTTTTTCACTCCCATCGACGAGTTCGTTCAGCTTTCCCATGAGAATTTTTAGCTGTCCACAGGCGTGCATGACGATGGCAACCGCCAGGCTGTAGCAAGCGATCGCGATCGAGTGCAGCATAAAAGTAGCGAGCACTTGACTAGAGTACACAATTTCGTAGATAGGAGATTTGATTAACACTGCGAAACCGAAGTGACTTGGTACTGAGAATCTTCTTACGGTTAACGTCTCGGTGACGCTACCGTTATGCGCGTTATTGGCCGGAGTAGATCCCCGTGCGAGTGGCATCAAAGTGAAAAAAATATAACCCGAGTATGTAAAAGCAACGCAAATTTTGGTTATCAGATGTCCAAAGCGAGCGCGTTCCATCATGGTGTTCCTATTAGCCATGCAATCGAGTTTCAGCCAATCGAGTTCGATGTTTATCATGCATTCTTGGATATTTTTTCGATTAAATTGCAATAAAATATATTTCATCGCTATTATAGCAACGAATATCCAACGAACGATAAGTTTAAGTTTCTCGGTTGGTTGTTTCTCTTCGAAAATTATATAAAGACAGGTAGGAATGCCTCTTATACCGATGGCGAAATAACAGAAGATAGTAGTTATATTGCCGAATACGGTATCCCAAGAAAAAACCCGAGCGTCGATTGGTAGCCAAACACCGATTACCTTCAAAAATCTGCGACATAACTTTATCGCATTAGCCGCGTCAATCGCATAATTTGTTGCAGTTGCTTCAATGATTTTTCCTTTTTCATTAGTGCGCGTTGTCGATGTCTGGATATTCATTGACATTCGATTTTCACTTCAACATGCAATCCTTTTGAAAGCGTCTTTTTTACTAAACTCGTATCTAATTTACCGTAAATGAAACCTGCTGCTCAATGCGAATCTGGCATTGCGCTTGCGCGTTTTCCAAGAAGTAAAACATTTTTTTTTTTTGCGTACCAATTTATTTGATGAGGGATAATATTGTATTTCCAGAAATGCCTTTACCTCTTCCTGGCATACGTTTCGAATCGGTACGACGAAAATTATGTTGCATTCAGATGAGTGCAATTAATTGACGTCTTATTGATTGAATAATGTTAAAAACTGTATAGAGGCATGCGTCGCGCTTGCGCTCGTCATGTACTCCGAGAGCGCAGAAGCAGCGTCTGTGTAGAGGTTTAACTCTTTCAGCGACGTACCGGTTTTTTTTTTTCAATGTTCGTCGCGACGACTCAAACCTTTCGGCACTGCAATTACACCCCTACTCCTAGGTAGAGGCCATGGCTCGGAGGGTGAGTGACCTAAGTTAGCTAAGTGGAGATAGAGCTTTTTTTGTTCTCCAAGACAGACAGAAATTGCGAATGGCAACGAAAGCAACGACTTTGGATTATAAAAATTGGTCACAATTGGCCGCGTAACAACGGGTAAATGGTGAAACTCGGGACAATGTGAACTGGAGGACTGTCTCCCTTAATTTCGATTCTTTCCATATCGTTGCGTTTTCCGCCGTTCATAACGATCGGAAATTCTGCAAAGACACAACACGTGACGATGAAAAATTTCGGTGCTTTTCGAGTGTCGGTCGTCGATACCAAAACTGTACAATATTTTTTTTGTTTATCAGTGATTCTTAGTGGCAATCGTGCGTTATGTATATACATAATGACTGTCTTCATCTTAATATATGCTTTGTGTTTGCTACATAATCAGTGAATGTACGTATTTTATAACTTTCTATATAGACGTAAAATGAATCAATCAGTCAATCATTCAGTCCATCATAGTTCGCAGCATGTTTAGATATCCAACAGCCGTTCTAATAACCTGAAAATTAATCACATCATTAGATAAATAAATTTGCTACCTTAAAAAAAAACTAAAAGTAATCTCAACAATCGAACGAAAGTCATACTGTCGTTAACGTGAGACGAAAAGCAGAGAATCGGGTATTATTCAAATATTACTTACAGTTGCGAAACATCTCATTGACAATGGTATTGCTCCACCGGCTGTTAAGGTCGCAGGACTTTGCGCCATTGTGATAATGAGACCCAAATCAAGTGATTTTTTTCCCGGCAGTCGATACCAATCGACCATATATGTCACTTCGCCAACTTTTATGCACTGTCGTTAAAATCGGTACGCGAATATTTAGCCATTTTAAAGCCGAGAATCTGTTTTATCGACAGATCAATTAACAAAATGAAATACCTCCTGAGTCAGAAGTTCGCCAATATAGCAAAATGAGAATACGTTAAATGTGAACGTAATGACGACCGTTGTCCAAGCGCCAGTGGCTATCGGATTTTTAGTTTCAGCTCGGAATTCCTATGAAATTTATAACCTTAATGCGTCAATCAGTTTCGATAAAAGATCAAAAAAATGTAACCAAAACATTAACTTTTATACCAACAAACTAAAATATCCCAAACAGCATATTTCGAAAGTGTCACCCAAAAGATCAACGAGGAATGTTCCACGTAACATTTTTTCAGCGTAATTGATAAACCTGCAGAATCAATTACTCTCAGGTTAAGTACCTTCATTACATTTTCAAGATATTCTTATAATATTAACATCGAATTGAGCACAAAAACTATTTTAACTCACTTTAAAGCCCTCACATGATGTTTTATAACATCGGCCATTCTTTCATCAACGGTGTGGTAGTTCGTCACTTTACCACCTCCATCGACAAGTTCATTAAGTTTACTCATTAGAATGTTGAGCTGTGCACAGGCGTGCATAACGATAACGACCGCCAAACTGTAACAGGTCATTGTGATCGAGTGCAACACAAAAGCACCGATCACTTGACTCATGCATATAACTTCGAAGAGTGGACTTTCACTGAACACTGAGAAAACAAAGTAACTTGGAACCGCGAAACTTCTCGCGGCTGTTCCCTCTGTTAGGTTAATGTTAATATTGTATGTCTGATCGCGAAACCTTTTCGCTACGACCGGCAACAAAGCGAGAAGAATTGCACTGACGTACGTGAAAGAGGCGCAAATCATGGTTATCGTATGTCCGAATCGGGCGTAACCCAGCATCATATCTCTACTGTCCGCGCACTCGAGTTTAAGCCAATCGAGTTCAATGTGTTTCAAACACTTATGGATTTTTTCCCGATAAATTCGCAAAGACATATATTTAAACAACGACATGCCGATCCATACAAAGCGAATGAGAAGCCTCAGCTGCTCACGCGGTCGTTTCTCTATGAAGATTAAGTACAGACCGGTGGGAACACCTCTTATCCCAATACCATAATAACAAATTATAACTGATACATAGCCGAGTACACTACGCCAAACACTAGTGTCGATCGGTAGCAGCCAGATACCGAGTATCATCAAATATCTCCGACAAATTTTTATTGCATAAGACGCATCTTTCGCGAGATTTTTTTGATTGGCGTCAATTGCCATCGGAATTATGTCTTCTTCCGTTATCATATCGCGCGTATAAGAGCTTTTTGTTAAAATCTGAGATTTCTTTTTTTTTTATATTTAATTTTCACATCAACATGCAATCCTTTCGGAAGTTCTCTTTTTACTAAAGTCCTATCTGATTTTAGTTTGAATGAAACCTGATCTGCAACTCAACGTGAATCAGGCATTGCGCCTGCGTGTCGTCCAAGAAGTAGAACATTTTTCTTTGCGTACCAATTTACTTTATAATGGATAACATAGCCATTTTAGAAATGCCTTTACCTCTTCCTGGCATACGATTCACGTCTGTGCAACGAAAACTATTTTGCATTTAAATGAACTCAATTTATTGACGTCTTATTGATTAAATAATTTTAAAACCTGTATAGAGACGCGCGTCGCGCTTGCGCACTTCATGTACTCCGAGAGCGCAGAAGCAGCGTCTATATACGGGTTTAAGTTTTTCAGCGAAGTATCGATTTTTTTTTTACAATATTCGTCGCGACCACTCAAACCTTTGGCCACTACAATTACACCCCTTTCCTTAGGTAGGCGACATGACTCAGGGGGTGAGTGACCCAAGTTAGCTAAGTGGCGACAGAGCTTTTTTTGTCCCTCAAGACAGACGGAAATTGCGAGTGGCAGCGAAAGCCACGATTCTGTCTTTCAATAATTGGACACAATTGGACGCGTAACAACGGGTAAATGGTGCATCTCGTAGAACAATGTGAAGACGATCTTTTTTCTTTATCTCTCGAATACATGAGGTCCTGAAGAAGGGGAAAGATCCCACTCCGGGAAAAAGTCACCAATAAAAATCGAAGGAACGTCTCCCTTAATTTCGATTCTTTCCATACCGTTACTTTCCCCACCGTTCATAACGATCGGAAATTCTGCAGACACAACGCAAGACGACAAAAGATTTCGGTGCTTTTCGACTGTCGGCAGTCGTTACTAAAAGTGTACAGTATTTTTTTCTTGTATCAGTGATTCCTAGTGAGCGATTTCGGCAATCGTGCATTATGTATATACATAATGACCCTCTTTATCTTAATAAATACTTCGTTTTTGCTACATAATCAGTGAATTTACATATGTTATATATAACTTGCTGGCTGTAAAGTGGTAAAATGAATCAATCAGTCAATCATTCAGTCCATCATAGTTCGTAACATGTTTACATATCCAACAGACGTTCTGATAACCTGAAAATGAATCATATCAATTGATAAATAAATTTGCTACCTTAAAAAAATCTAAAAGTAATTTCAACAGACGTACGAAAGTCATAGTGTCGTTAACGAGAGACGAAGAGAAGAGAATCGGGTATTATTAAAATATTACTCACAGTTGCGAAACATCTCATCGACAATTGTATTGCTCCACCGGCTGTTAAGGTCACAGGACTTTGCGCCATTGTGATAATGAGACCCAAATCGAGTGATTTTTTTCCCGGCAGTCGATGCCAATCGACCATATATGTCACTTCGCCAACTTTTATGCACTGTCGTTAAAATCGGTACGCGAGTATTTAACCATTTTAAAGGCGAGAATCTGTTTGATCGACAGATCAATTAACGAAATGAAATACCTCCTGAGTCAGAAGTTCGCCAATGTAGCAAAAGGAGAATACGTTAAATGTGAATGTAATGAGGACCGTTGTCCAAGCGCCAGTAGCTACCGGATTTTTAGTTTCAGCTCGGAATTCCTGTGAAATTTATAACCTTAATGCGTCAAAGAGTTGCGATAAAAGAGTGAAACAATGTTATAAAAAAATTAAAATTTATACCACCAAACTAAAATATCCCAAGCAGCATATTTCGAAAGTGTAACCCAAAAGATCCACGAGGAATGTTCCGCGTAACATTTTTTCGGCGAAATTGATAAACCTGCAGAAATAATTACCCACGGAAGGAGTTCATTACATTTTCAAGATGTTCTTATATTCTTAACATCGAATTTAGTATAAAAACTATTTTAACTCACTTTAAAACCCTCACATGATGTTTTATGACATCGGCTATTCTTCCATCGACGGTACGGTAGTTCGTCACTTTACCACCCCCATCGACAAGTTCATTAAGTTTACTCATTAGAATGTTGAGCTGCGCACAGGCGTGCATAACGATAACAACCGCCAGACTGTAACAGGTGATTGTGATCGAGTGCAACACAAAAGCACAGATCACTTGACTCGTGCATATAACTTCGAAGAGTGGACTTTCACTGAACACTGAGAAAAAAAAGTAACTTGGCACCGCGAAACTTCTCGCGGCTGTTCCCTCTGTTAGGTTAACGTTAATATTGTATGTCTGATCGCGAAACCTTCTCGCAACGAGCGGCAACAAAGCGAGAAGAATAGCACTGACGTACGTAAAAGAGGCGCAAATCATGGTTACCGTATGTCCGAATCGGGCGTAACTCAGCATCATATCTCTACCGGCCGCGCACTCGAGTTTAAGCCAATCGCGTTCAATGTGTTTCAAACACTTATCGATTTTTTTCTGATGAATTCGCAAAGACATATATTTAAACAACGCCATGCCGATGAATACAAAGCGAATTATGAGCCTCAGCTGTTCAGGAGGTCGTTTTTCTATGAAGATTAAGTACAGACCGGTGGGAACACCTCTTATCCCAATACCGTAATAACAAATTATAACTGATATATTGCCGAGTACTCTGCGCCATACACTAGTGTCGATTGGTAGCAGCCAGATACCGAGTATCATCAAATATCTTCGACATATTTTTATTGCATAAGACGCATCTTTTGCGAGATTTTTTTGATTCGCTGCAGTCGCCACCGGAATTATGTTTTCTTCCGTTATCATATCGCGCGTATATAAGCTTTTTGTTAAAGTCTGAGATTTTATTTTTTTATATTCGATTTTCACATCAACATGCAGTCCTTTCGGAAGTTCCCTTTTTACTAAAGTTCTATCTGATTTTAGTTTAAATGAAACCTGACCTGCAACTCAACGTGAATCAGGCATTGCGCCTGCGTGTGTTCTAAAAAGTAGAACATTTTTCTTTGCGTACCAATTTAGTTTATAATGGATAACATAGCCATTTTAAAAATGCCTTTACCTCTTCCCGAGATACGATTTACGTCTGCGCAATGAAAACTATTTTGCATTTAAATGAAGTCAATTGATTGACGTCTTATTGATTAAATAATTTTAAAAACTGTATAGAGGCATTCGTCGCGCTTGCGCTCTTCGTATACTCTGAGAGCGCAGAAGCAGTGACTACCGGTTTTTTTTTTACAATATTCGTCGCGACCATTCAAAGCTTTGGCCACTGTAATTACACCCCTTCCCGTAGGTCGGCGTCATCGCTCAGGGGGTGAGTGACCCAAGTTAGCTAAGTGGCGATAGAGCTTTTTTGTCCCTCAAAGTAGACAGAAATTGCGAGTGGCAGCGAGAGCAACGATTCTGTGTTTCAATAATTGGACACAATTGGACGCGTAACAACGGGTAAATTGTGAAACTCGTAGGACAATGTGATTTTTTTTCTCTATTTCTCGAATACATGAGATCCTGGAGAAGGGGAAAAATCCCACTCCGGGAGAACGTCACCAATAAAAATCGAAGGACCGTCTCCCTTAATTTTGATTCTTTCCATATCGTTGCTTTCCCCGCCATTCATAACGATCGGGAATTTTATAAAGAGTACAGCAACCGAGGATTTCGTTTCTTTTCGATTTACCAAAAAACGCGCCATTGATCGGTAATTTTTTTTTCTATGTTCATCGACATGGTAGAGTCCAAAATAAATTAGACATAGTTTGTGCTCTGTGAATATTGTGTTTCTTCGGTGGGTTGAAGTGGCAATAGATTTCATCATTTATATTGACGTCAATCGACAGGATATCAACGTAAAAATATTGGTCAGTAAAAAAAAATGATCGACCGATAGCGGCGAAATACCAGTTTATCGTTTTCAAATAAATTCAATACCTACACGCGAAGTATTTCGACTAATTAGTCTGTGACAGTGCGCAGCGTATTCAAAAATCCAAAAGAGGATCTGATAATCTAAAAATCGCAAAATTCGCACTGACATGGAAAATAGTTGAATTACAACGATTTTACTTAAAATTGCGAAACATTTTGAGTTTTAACGTGATAACGAGACTTACTCCCGGAGATAGTGCTTTCGAGAGTCGATACCAATCGACAGCGGAAATTCTTTCGGTGTTAAATAATAAACAGTTTAACGGCAAATATAAAACATATTAACGAAAAATTGCGTTTATCGTAAGATATGCTCTATGGTCGCTGCATAATAAGTTAATGTACATAATCAATAAATCATTCAATCATTTAGTCCATTACAGTGCGTAACATATTTAAATATCCAACAGCTGTCCTCATAACCTGAAAATAAACCGTATCGAGTTATAAAAAAATTGAACCCTTTTTTTGAAAAAAAAAAAAAAGTTATTAAAAAAAAAGCGATTTCAAGAAACGATCGAAAGTAAAAATCGTTTCATTAGACTCTGAGACGTGAAATGATCAATAAAAATCCACCCGACACTCACGGTTGCGAAACATCTCATCGATAATTGAATTGCTCCGCCGGCTGTTAAGGTAACAGGACTTTGCGCCATTGTGATAATGAGACCCAAATCGAGAGATTTTTTTCCGGGCAGTAAATGCCAATCGATCATATAAGTCACTTCGCCGACTTTTATACACTTTCGTTAAAATCGTTATTAAAATATTAAAAAAATTATTTAAAAAAAATCCGTATAATGAATTGATTAATTAATTAAACGAAATACCTCCTGAGTTAGAAGTTCGCCTATGTAGCAAAACGAGAAAACGTTAAATGTAAATGTCACGAGAACCGTCGTCCACGCGCACGTCGCTATCGGATTTTTAGTTTCCGCTCGGAATTCCTATGAAAATCATAAAGCTTCGTATGCCAATGTCTTTTAATACGATAGCGAAACAGTACGATAAAAATAAAAATTTCTATACCAGTAAACAAAAATATCCCAAACAGCACAATTCGAAAGTATAACCCAAGAGATCGACGAGGAATATTCCGCGTAACATTTCTTCGGCGGAAGTAATAAACCTTCGGAAATGATTCACAAGTTCTTTAATTTTCGAGATATCGAGATAAAAGCGTTTCGCACTCACCTTAGCGCCCTTACATGGTGCTTTACGATATCGGATATCCCGCTATCGACGGTGTTGTAAATCGTCATTTTGACACCGCCATCGACAAGTCTATTAAGCTTATTCATCAGAATATTCAGCTGTCCACAGGCGTGCATTACGATAACGACCGCTAAACTGTAACAAGTTATAGTGATCGAGTGCAACACGAAAGCTGCGAACACTTGACTCGCGCATATAATTTCGTATAGTGGAGTTTTACTGAACGCTGAAAAACCAAAGTAACTTGGTACTGCGAAATTTCTCGTCAATATTTTCTCTGTAATATTAACATTATTATATGTCTTATCATCGCGGAATCTTATCGCTACGATTGGCAACATAGCGAGAAGAGCAGCGCCGGCGTAAGTGAAAGCCGCGCAAATTCTGGTTATCGTATGTCCGAAGCGCGCATATTCCAACATGATGTCCTCACTGTCATTGCATTCAAGTTTAAGCCAATCGAATTCAATGTGTTTCATACATTTGTCGATTTTTTCTCGATGAAATCGCAAAGACATATATTTAAACATCGACATGAAGATGAATACCAAGCGAATGATGAGTCTCAGCTGTTCAGCCGGTCGTTTCTCCTCGAAGATTAAATAAAGAAATGTCGGAATTCCTCTTATCCCAATACCGAAATAACAAACTATAACTGATATATTGCCGAGAAAGTTACGCCAAGAGAATACACCAGCGTCGATCGGTAACCAGATACCGAACACTTTCAAATATCTTCGACATATCTTTATTGCAAAAACCGCCCCATTCGCGTTATTATTTTTACGATTCTCTTTAGGCGTCAAACCAATGATTTTTTCTTCGGCTATCACATCGCGTTGATAAGTACTTTCCGTCGAATTTTTGTTACTCATTGATACGCGATTTTTTTTAACACCCTTTTTGAAAGCCTTTCGAAACTTTGCTCCCCTCAAGACGCGAGTTGAATCTCTACGTTGGGGAAAAAAAAATGACGCTAAATTCACTACGCATCATGCATTGCGCTTGCGTACGCTTCGGGTAGTAGGAAATTTGCCTTTGCATAGCAAATGATTTGATGATAGATAATTTATACTTTCCGTACCGAAGGGACACAAAGTTTCACGATGGTTTTGTCGATATTGCGGATAATTTCAACAACCCCTTTCCCATTGTTCGTCTTGAGAATCGAGTTTGCGCAATGCAAGATTAGTCGATGTTTTTTCGAGCAATTCACGACTGTCTCTTCGCCTGACAACATCTTACCGTCGGATAAACCGACGCGATTGATCTTCGGAAAATTTTACAATTTTTACGATAAACAGTTAATCACTGCAAACTGTACGAAATAATAGTAAAAACAAAGCAGTTCCCTCAATAAAATAATTACAGACGCGGTATCGAGATAAAAGGTAATTTTGACAAAATATCGGAACTCCAATAATCGTTAAAATTTTTATAAAATTTACCAACATATATAAACAATGCATTCGCATGTTTATCGGTTAATTTTACAAAACAACAGTTCTCAACAGATTCAGATAAGTTACCGCCGTCCGGACGACCTGAAATCATTATAAATGATTTTTAAGTGGTTTCGGAGTGATTTCGATTCTGTAAATTATATGTAAAATTTTACATCGAACTCACCTGGCAAAAGCTGCTGAGCGATAACTCAACCAATTGTCCGGCTGTGATAGTCGCAGGTCTGTGAGCCGTCGCGATCGTCAGAATCAAAGCGACAGCTTTTTTCGCTGGCAAACGATACCAATCGATCATATACGTTGTTTCGCCCACTTTTCTACACTGTTTTAAAAACGAATTTTACTCTTTTTTTACTGCAAATGAAGTGAAAAAAAAAAAAAAAAAAAATTAGAATAATTCGAAAAAAATGGTACCTCATCGGTGAGAAGTTCGCCGATATAACAAAATAACAATATATTGAACGTAAACGAAATCAAAAGAATTGTGTACGTCAGTATAGCAACGGCGTCGCTCTGCTCCCATTCCTAAAAATCACACACTGTACCCGATGATCCACTGAATTAGCCACTGGAGTTCGGTACAAATTATACATTAATTTCTTACCAAAAGAAAATAATGACCCAAAAGACACAAATTTAAAGTGCAGCCTGCCATTTCGACGAGGCATATCGTTCGAAGGACTCTCTCGATGCAATCAACAAATCTGCGAATAGTTGTGACAATCTGCATTCGTTTACATTCAAATTCAGTCAATGATCGATCGGCAAAATTTTGTTTTTTTTTTTTTTTTTTTTTTTTTTTTTCAAATTTTGTACCTCAAAACTCGCACGTGATGCTCAATAACCCGAGCGATTCTCGAGTCGAGGCAATAGGTATCTTTTTCATTGCCATCAACGAGACTTTCCAACCAATTAACGAGAATCTCCAGTTGACCGCAAGCGTGCATAACGAAAACGACCGCAAGACTGCAACCAGCAGTGGCGATCGAGTGCATCACAAAAGCGCAACAGCAATGAATCGCAAAAATAATCGTGTAAATCGAGTTTTCTTGAGGATCGAAGAACACGTAATAACTTGGATAAGCGAGCGGACGAAAAGTAATATTTAACTCGGCGATCGCGACGCTTCCGCGCAAAAGTGGCATTATGCACGCGTAGAACAAACCGCCGCCGTACATGAAAATCGCGCATACGAGAGATCCGTAACGTCCGAACAAAGCATTTTCCAGCATTATTTCGCGATGATTTGCGTTAACAACGCGCCGCCAATCGGTCGCGAGATGTTCGATACATCGACCGATATCCCGACGACTGGTTATCAACGATCCGTATTTGAAAATTGCCATTACGCAAAAACTGAGAGCCCCGACGAGCTTAACTCGCATTCCGGTGTTTTTTTCCTTAAAAAAGGTATAAAGACTGCCGGGAATGAGAATGAAACCGAGAAGAAACGAACAAACGACGACGAAAAATCGCGCGGAAAACTGCTCGAGACCACCGGCATCGTGACTCATAGGCCACGCGCCCAACGTCTTGAGTAGCCATCGATTTATCTGAAACGCGTATTTCACGTCGGACTGGTAATGCAAATTAACGTTTGAGAAGATGATATCATTGTTATTCGTATCGCTCATTTTTCATGTTTCTATTAGCCGTATTGGTTTTTTTAAAAGCTTCCAAACAGCTCGATGACGCTTTCGGCACTGTCGATCCGCGTTTCGGATTCATCAAACAATCTTTCGAGATACTTACGCATGCGTGCATTACGTATTCGTCGATTTGACTATACGGAAGGGGTTACGTGTTATCGAACGCATGAACTTGCGAAATTAGGGAGATATTACTGAGGGAAATGACACAGCTAAGTTTCAGTTGTTGGTGAAGTCTATGAAAAAAAAAAAAAAAAACTTGAAAAAAGAGATCTGTGCAATGCAAGCGGTCAAAGAACTATGAAACTAACATGGAGCAGTCCGCTATCATTGCGAAACGTTAAAGGCAATTGTTGTTTCAGAATTGCTTAGTCTAAAGTTCGTATTGACGACAATAGTGCTTTTGTTTCCTTTCCGAATAATATAGACTAGAAAGTTGCCGGATTCTCGACTTCGTATCGATCGATTTTATAATGTCTTTCGTGCATTTATCAGGATCTCAATAATACGCAGATCCGCGCGAAATGTTAATGTAATTTTAATAAATAAAAATTATAATTAAAAACGCGAAATTTTAATTAATAAAAATTATAATTAAAAATACGAAATTTTAATTAATAAAATGTATAATTAAATACACGAAATTTTAATTAATAAAATGTATAATTAAATACACGATATTTTTAATTAATAAAAATGATGATTAAAAATACGAAATTTAAATTAATTTAAATTACAATTAAAAACATGAGATTTTAATTAATAAAATAGTTAAATATTGGCACACCAGTGGATTTTTTAAAATCGTGTATTGTATATACATGTCTCTCCGCATAATAAATGAAAATACAGTGCACAGTAAGCAGTGCAACAATGTGAATTCATATGTTACAAAATTGCTTTGAAAATCAATACGAAAATCATTCAATCATTCGATTATTCAGCCCATAACAGTTCGCAGCATGTTAACATATCCCAAAGATGTTCTGACAACCTGCAAATCAAGTCGTCGAACTCAGACGTGAAAACAGTTTTCATTGAAAAACGCACTGCTGCAGATTGCGTAAAAAAATAATACCGTATTATTTCGGCGATACTTACGTGTGCGAAACATCTCATCGACAATTGAATCGCTCCACCTGCCGTCAAAGTCACGGGGGTGTGAGCCATAATAATCACGAGACTCAACCCGAGAGATTGTTTCGCGGGTAATCGGTACCAATCGATCATATAAGTTATTTCTCCCACTTTTCTGCACTGTCGATAATGAAGACGGATTACAATGAAATTATAAATTGATTAGTAATTTGCGAAAAAAATTTTTAAAAAATTGACCGATACCTCCTGAGTGAGAAGTTCGCCGATATAACAGAACGATAATATATTGAACATAAATGTTATATAGAGACTCGTGTAAGAAATTATCGCTACAGGATTTATCGACTCCGCTCGAAGTTCCTATGAAAATAATAAATTTAATGGGAATTAATTAAAAAAAAAAAAAAAAAAAAAAAAAAAAAAAGTATTTGTAAGTATTTAAAACACTTTTCTTTCTATACAATATAATTGGAGTATCCCACGGCGCATAATAACAAAGTGTAACCCCCAAGATCTGCGAGGCATATTCCTCGTAATAGTTTCTCGGCAGACGAAATGAACCTATAAAAACTACCAATACAACCCGAAAGCCGAATTTCTCATATTTTCACGATCTGCTCACTCTAAAATTCTCACGTGATCCTTAATAACATTGGACATTCGATGATTCAAGTTGTGGTTTATCGTTCTTTCGTCGTCCCCGTCGACAAGCTGATTAAGCTGTCCCATCAAAATCTTGAGTTGCCCACACGCATGAACGACGATAACAACAGCTAAACTGTAACAGGCGATACCGATCGAGTGCAGAATAAAAGTTGCCAACACTTGACTCGAGTATATAATTTCGTAGAGTGGAGTTTTGGTCACTATAGAGACACCGAAATGACTCGGTAGAGCGAACGTTCTCGTTGATACTATCTTCGTAATGTTATCATAATGCGCTCCAGAATGTCTGCTTCTCACCACGAATGGTAGAATGGCGTACCAAGTAGCAGCGCAGAACGTGAAAGATATGCAAATTCTTGTAACCATATGTCCGTACCGCGCGTGTTCCACCATAATATTCCTGTGGCTCGTCGACTTGATTTTCTCCCAATCGAATTCAATGTTTTTAATGCACATCTCGATGTCTCGTCGATGAGATCGTAAAAGATAATACTTAACGCCTCCTATAGCGGCGAACCAAACTCGCGCGATGTCTCGAACTTTTTCAGCGTTGTTTTTGTGATCGATAATGACATAGAGAAGTGTCGGTATCGATCTTATTACAACGCCGAAATAACAGATTATCATTGAAATATTCGCGAGAGCAATTCGCCAGGAATATGGACCGGGATCGATCGAGGGCCACACGCCGAGAATCGTAAAAAATCGACGACATATGTGTATCGCGTAAGCAGCGTCGTTATCAGTGGTTTTTTTCGGAACCTGCGGTAGCAATCGAAAGATTCCCTTCTCGTGTACCATCTTTCTTACCCCCTTCGCAATCCGCTTCAAACTACACCCGCGTTTAATTTATCTTATTGATGAAGTAACGTGAAACTCTGTCTAGAGACGTGCATTGCGCTTGCGCTCGTCATGAATTCTCGGTACGCAGAAGCAGCGTCTATGCAACTGTTTAACCCTTTCAGTTACGTAGTGTTCTTTACAATTTCGCGAGACGACTGTAATGATACCGTTACTTCTCGGTAGTGCAACATAGCTAAGAGTACAAATAACTCTCTAAGTGGAGACTGAGCTTTTTCCTGGTATCCGTTCATCGCAGATACAAATTTCGTGTAGCGGCGAGTTCGTCGATTTCGTATTGCAATAAATGGACGAAATTGTCTGCGTAATAACGGACGAATGGGCAATGTAAGTGAACTATATCCCTCACTATCCCTTCCCTCGATGGCGAATTTAAATCGCGAGTACACGAGGTCTTGGAGAAGGGGAAGGAGCATCGCCCTCGGAAACGTGACCAATAGAATCGTCAGGACTGTCTCTCGTAATTGCAATCCTTTCTGTATCGTTGCTTTCTTGGCCTTTCATAACGATTGAGAACTCATCGACGTATAGTTCGGTTACGATTTATTGTTTTGCGAAAAATTAATAAAAATTTAGGCGTTTCGTGTTTATAAAAAAATTACGCGTATTACATAATTCATTATTCTTTTTTTTATCGCATGTGCTTTTTTATTAGACTTCGAAGAATATACATTATTCGTGATCTGTGAAAAATATGGTTCGATGGTGATTCGAAATATCGATACTCTTTATCATCTGTGTGAACATTGCGTGACGAAATTGTGACACGACAATGGTGGTCAGTATAACAAGTGAAAACGAAAAAAAAAAAAAAAAAAAAAACATCGATGTACGGTGACAAAATACTCGCTTTACCTTCATTAAGTAAATATGGAATTTAACGACTCTTTCGGCTGATTAGTCCATCACATTTCGTAACATGTTCACATATCCCACAGATGTCTTGACAACCTGACAACCATTTTATCAGTTTCTGACGTTGCGAATGGCCAAAATAGCAACGAGCATTCGCGTGGGGAAAAAAAATCCAGTAGGGTAGATGCACCGGTTGTGGCCATTTTTATTACAAAATTTCTGTCAAATCGTTGTTCGCTTGTATTTCTCTCCAAATTTCTTCGATACTTTGAGATTTTTCAAAAAAAAATTTAAATCATCAACTCGCCGCCATTTTAATTCAATTTTCGTCAGAATTATCCTTGCGAAGAAAATGGCCAAAAATCGGTACTTCTACCCTATTATCCGCGCGATACTTACGCTCGCGAAACATCCTATCGATAATTCAATCGCTCCACCTGCTGTCAGAGTCACAGGAGATTGAGCCGTTATAATGACGAGACTCAAGCCGAGAGATTGTTTTCCCGAAAGCCGATACCAATCGGTCATATATGTTATTTCACCAACTTTTCTGCACTGTCGTCAATCATAAACTCGTTGAAATGAAATTCTGAACGATTAATGTGAAGAAAATTAACAAATTTCCAAGTACCTCCTGAGTGAGAAGTTCGCCGATGTAACAAAACGATAATATATTGAACATAAATGTCGTATAAAGACTTATGTAAGAAATAATCGCGACGGGATTTTTAGGCTCCGCACGGAATTCCTATAAGAATAAACGAAATTCGATCGAAAAAATTGTAAAAAAAATAAATCGGTTTTTTTTTTTTCATATTATAACACTGCAATACTCTTTATACAAGATAATTTAAATATCCCGTGACGCACAATAAGAGAGTGTAACCCCCGAGATCGGCGAGGCATATTCCTCGTAGCAATTTTTCCGCAGACGATATAAACCTAAAATCCTTCAAAATTTAACCAAAACAACCATTTGCAAATATTTAACAATTTTTTTAAGTATACTTACTTCAAAATTCTCACGTGATCCGCGATAACATTGGACATTCGAGAATTAAAACTGTGATATACGCTGCTTTTACCGTTGCCGTCGACGAGTTCGTTAAGCTGTTCCATCAAAATTTTAAGTTGGCCACACGCGTGAACGACGATAACAACAGCTAAACTGTAACAAGCGATACCAATCGAATGCAGAATAAAAGTTGCCAACACTTGACTCGAGTATATAATTTCGTAGAGAGGAGTTTTGGTCACAATGGAGACACCGAAATGACTCGGTAGAGCGAACGCTCTCGTTGATACCATTTTCGTAATGTTATCATCATCCACTTCGGAATGTTTGCTTCTTACCACAAATGGCAGAATAGCGTACCAAGTAGCAGCGCAAAACGTGAAAGACATACAAATTCTTGTAACCATATGTCCGTATCGCGCATGTTCCACCATAATGTTTCTATGGCTCGATGACTCGATTTTCGCCCAATCGAGTTCGATGTTTTTGATGCACATGTCGATATCTCGTCGATGAGATCGTAAAAGATAATACTTAATGCCTCCTATAGCGGAGAAACAAACTCTTCCGACGTCTCGAACTTTATCGGCGTTACTTTTTGTATCGATGATAACGTAGAGAAGAGTCGGTATCGATCTTATCACAATGCCGAAGTAACAGATTATCACGGAAATATTAGTGAGAACGATTCGCCAGGAATATCTTCCAGGATCAATCGACGGCCAGACGCCGAGAATTGTAAAAAATCGACGACATATGTGTATCGCGTAAGCCGCGTCTTTATCAGTGGATTTTTGAGAAACCTGCGGTAGTGATCGGAAGATTCGATCTTCCGGTGACATTCTGTTTTCATGCAGTTTATCCCCTTCGCAATCCCCTTATAACAAGACTCGAACTTAATTTGTCTTATTGATGAAATTACGAGAAACTTTGTGTAGAGCTGTGCATTGCACTTGCGCTCGTCATGTATTCCGGATACGCCGAAGCAGCGTCTATGCAACAATTTAACCTTTTCACCCGCGTAACGCTCTTTCCAATATCGCGGAACCGACTGTAATTATACCGTTACTTCTCAGTAACGCGACAGAACTGAAAGAACAAATGACTCGCTAAGTGGAGACGGAGCTTTTTCCTGGTATCCATCAACGCGGATAGAAATTTCAAGTAGCAGCGAGTTTATCGATTCTGTATTCCAAGAAATAGACTAAATTGTCTACGTAATAATGGACGAATGGACAAAGTAAGTGTAACTATATCTCTCTCCATCCCTTCTCTCGATGGCGAATTTAAATCGCGAGTGGATGAGAGATCTAAGCGCATGGAGAAGGGGAAGGAGCATCGCTCTCGAGAACGTGAGCAATAGATTTCTGAGGACTGTGACTCGTAATTGCAATCCTTTGTGTTTTGTTGCTTTCTTCGCCTTTCATAACGATTGAGATCTCATCGAAGAGCGTATCAACGAATAGTTCGGCAGTTTTTTCTTCTTTTGGTAAAAAGTTTTTAAAAAAAATGCCGTATTCCCCGTCTGTGCTTTGCATACAACGTTCGAAGAACGTACGTTAGTCGTGTTTTGTGAAAAATATTTTTCGGTGGTGTTTCGAAGTGTCGCTATTCTTCATTATCCATGTGAATGTTGAAATTGCAACGCAAAAATAGTTACCAGTAATAAGTGAAAAAAAAAAAAAAAAAAAAAAAAAAAAAAAAAACGATTTATAGTGACAAAATACTAACTTTATCCTCTTGTAATAAATACAGAATTCAATGAGTCTTTCGACCTTTTTAGTCCATTACATTTCGTAACATATTTACGTATCCCACAGATGTCTTGACAACCTAACAATGTTTTCGTCAAATTTTGTCTCTCAGAACAAATTTAATAAAAAACAGCGTATTATTCGGATGGATACTTACGCTTGCGAAACATCCCATCGATAGTTCGATTGTTCCGCCTGCCGTCAGAGTCACAGGCGCTTGTGCCATTATGATGACGAGACTCAAGCCGAGCGGCTCTTTTCCCGATAGCCGATACCAATCGGTCATATAAGTTATTTCACCAACTTTTCTGCACTGTCGTCAATGATAAACGCATTGCAATGAAATTCTGAACGGATAATGTGAACTAAATGAACGAATTTCGAAATACCTCCTGAGTGAGAAGTTCGCCGATGTAACAAAACGATAGTATATTGAACATGAAAGTTGTATAAAGACTTATGTAAGAAATAATCGCGACTGGATTTTTTGGTTCCGCCCGAAATTCCTATAAAAATAACGAAAGATAATCGATTTTATAGTAAAAAAAAAAATAAATAAATCGCTTTCTTTCGTTTCATAATACGGCAATTTTTCGTATACAAGATAATTTAAATATCCCGCGATGCACAGTAAGAAAGTATAACCCCCGAGATCGACGAGGCATATTCCTCGTAGAAGTCTTTCCGCAGACGATATAAATCTACAAAAATTCGCAATTTAACAAAAAAAAAAAAACCATTCGCCATTATTTCTTACATTTTTTTTATGTACTCACTTCAAAATTCTCACGTGATCCGTAATAACGTTGGACATTCGAAAACTAAAGCTTTGGTATGACGCGCTTTCGCCGTCTCCATCGACAAGTTCATTCAGTTTTCCCATCAAAATCTTGAGTTGTCCGCATGCATGAAGGACGATAACCACAGCTAAGCTGTAGCAGGCGATACCGATCGAGTGCAGAATAAAAGTTGCCGTCACTTGACTCGAGTATATTATTTCATAAAGCGGAGTTTCAGTGACAAAAGAGACGCCGAAATAGCTCGGTACAGCGAAAGATCGCGATGTTACGACTTTCGTCGTGTTTTCATTATTCGCTTTAGACGCTCCGCTTCTGACGACAAATGGCAGAATTGCGTACCAAGTCGCTGCGCAGAAAGTAAAAGATATGCAAATTCTCGTAACCATATGTCCGTATCTCGCGTGTTCCAGCATAATGTTTCTGTGGCTCGATGTCTCGATTTTCGCCCAATCGAGTTCGATATTTTTTATGCACACCTCGATATCCCGACGATTCGATCGTAAAAGATAATACTTTAGTCCTCCAATAGCGGCGAAACAAACGCGCGCTATGTCCCTAACTTTCGCAACATTATTTTTCTGCTCGATAATGACATAGAGAAGTGTCGGAAGTGTTCTTATCACCATACTGAAGTAACAGACAATCACCGAAATATTCGCGAGTACAATTCGCCAGGAATATTTTCCCGGATCGATCGATGGCCAGACGCCGAGAAATGTAAAATATCGTCGGCATATCTGTATCGCGTAAGCTGCGTTATTTTCGATCGGTTTTTTAGCACTCTGCGGTAGCAATTGGAAGATTCGTTCTCCTGATACCATCGTTTTTCGCAAACGATATTAACCCCTCGAGAAACCACTTTTAACTATCCAAACTTATTCTGTCGTACTGACGAAATAAGGTAAAACTCTATATAGCCGCTGGGCGTTTCGATTGCGTTTGTTGTATATTTCATCAACGCAGAAACAGCCTTCGCGCAGCAATCGAACCCTTTTAGACCCGACGCTTTTTTTTGTAACCGCCGTAAATGTCCGAACTCTTGTCCTCTACGCTAATTACACCGTTATCCCGCGGTCGGCAACATGGTAGAGAGCGGAAAATGACCCTCTAAGTGAAGACAGCTTTTTTTTGCGTCCCTTAAAGCGGAGAAAAATTGCCGGTAGCGTCGAATTCACTCACCAGTTTCATATTCGAATGCGCGGAGATAATTGACCATATAATAACGGATCTATAGACAAACTAAGTGGATTATCCCCCTCCTTTTTGTCCCTCGAATGCGATTGCATGAAGTCCTGGAGAAGGGGAACCTTTTACCTGGAGAACGTGACCAATAGAATTGTCGGAATCGCCTCGCGTAATTGCGAATCTTCGCATAAGACTTCTTCGGACTTTCAAACGATCGAAAATTCTCCGAGGAGTGCATCGACCAATGGTGACATTTTCTTTCCATTTCGGTGATACAAAAAATATTTTTAAAAATCGGGTTTTTCAAAAATCCTATAAACGACTCAAAATTTTTTTTTTTTTTTTTATGATTCAAATGTATTTTAGATTTCGAAGTAAATGCATTGTTTGTGGTGTGCGGAAAATGTGTCGTTGGTGATTAAAAGTGATGATAATTTTCATCATCTATGTCGGTAACGCGGGTCGTGACTGCGACTCGACGATACTGGACGTTAAAAACAATTAAAAAAAAAAAGAACAACGGCCCACGGTAACAAAATACTAACATTGACGTCCTGAAATAAAGACAGAAACTGTTTAATCGATTACCGATCGTATTATGTTGAGATATCCGAGAGTTGTCTGCATAATCTAAAAAACGCCGAAACGCGATTGTCGTCAATAAGAATTGATTAAAACTAATTTTCCAATACGTACATTTGCGAAACATCTGATTGACAATTGAAAATGTCCACCTGCTGTCAAAGTTACAGGACGACGAGCCATCGCGATTACGAGACCCAATTCGAGAGATTTTTTTTCCGGCAATCGATACCAATCGATCATATATGATGCTTCGGCAACATTAGTAAACTGTCGTTGAAAAAATCACGCGAACGTTAAACAAATTTACGAAAATTCGTTAAACGACGGAAATATATCTGATAGATATGATTAACTCTAAAAAACCACAGATGAGTGCGTTGAACGCGAATTATTTAAAGAAATTCTAAAATCTTCTAAATTCTTCGTCTAAATTCGTTGGATGCGAACTGTTTTGAAAAAATATTCAATTTATTGCCGTTTGCGGTCCCATTTCCGGGTTTAGGCTGTGATACTGACATCCTGACGATTTGATTTGACTCCAAATAAATCGTAAAAAATTGATTTTTTTACGAAATTTTGCAATGACGTCGACATCAGTTCCCAGACGCATGTGTGGCATTAAAGAGGTTCAAAAATGTGTGTAGTGGTCTAAAATAAACGGAAAGAAATACCTCCTGAGTTAGAAGTTCGCCGACGTAAGTCAATGCAAATGCCTTGAAAGTGCACGCGAAGAACGCGAAAGTCCAAGTGAATATCGCTATTGGATTTTTTATCTCATTTCGAATTTCCTATAAAAATTATAGGCGTCTTTCACGAAAATCAAAATTCCATAAAACATCGAAACGATGTATCAAAAAATTAACGCGTTCATACCAGCAGCATAAAGTATCCCATACAACACAGTAAGAAGCTGTAAGCCCCGAGTTCAGCGAGAAATATGCTTCTTAGCATTTTTTCGGAAGAGTCGATAAATCTGCAGAAATTATCTTCGGGTACTCCTTACACTTTTTTAGATATTTTTGTCATTTTATCATCGAACTGATAAGAAAAACTACGTATACTCACCTCAACGCGTTCACATGATGTTTAACGATATCAGACATTCTGCTATCAACGCTATCGAATTTCGTCATTTTACCACCCCAATCGACGAGTTCGTTGAGTTTCGCTACCAAAATTTTCATCTCGCCACAGGCGTGCATAACGATAACGACTGTTAGACTGTAACAAGTGACAGTGATCGAGTGCACCATAAAAGAAGCGATCACTTGACTTGTGCATATAAATTCGTATAATGGAGTTTCGCTGAACACCGAAAAACCGAAGTGACTGGGGATCGAAAAACTTTTCGCAGATACTTTCTCAGTAGAATTATCGATATTCGTATTATCATCTCGTAATCTTGACGCCGCAATAGGCAACAGAGCGACAAGAAGCGCCGCACTATATATGAAAGCGGCATAAATGTCGGTCAGCATATGTCCGAATTTCGCGTGTTTTATCATTATATCTCTACTCCTCGTCTGTTTGAGATCAAGCCAATCGAATTCTATGTCTTTCATACGTTTTTTTATATCTTCCCGATTGAATCTCAAAGAATTGTATTCTATTGCCGATATGATAGCGAACGCGCAGCGGAACGTAAGCCTCAATCGCTCAGCCGTTCGTTTCTCGTCGAGGATCAAGTAAAGACCCATAGGAATGAGTCTTATCCCGATACCGAAATAATAAACTATAATTGAAATATAGCGAAGTATTGTTCGCCATGAAAATACACCGGCGTCGGTCGGTTGCCACACACCCAACACTATCAAATATCTACGACATGTCTGTATCGCATTAGCCGCGTCTTTCAAAAGATCGTATTGTTTCACATCAGAAGTCGTCTGAATGATATTTTCTTCCGTTTTCTGAGTATCCATTGATGATATTTATGTTTGCATGTAACCCTTTCAAAAGCTCCGTATTTACTAAACGCTAATGTGATCGCGAATTGATCAAAAGTGATCTGATACTCGACATCGACGCGGCAGTGCGCATGCGTGCATTTCGATAGAACATTTCACTTAGCATACCGACTTATTTGCCGATGGATCATTTTTTAATGGCGGAAATGCCTTTTTCTTCTTCCGGAATTTGCGCATTAAATAATGTGGAAAACGGTATAAAGTCGTGGGTTGCGCTTGCGCTCTTCGTGTGTTACAAAAGCGCAGAAGCAACGGCTTTGGAACAATTTAAACCTTTCAGCGACGTAACGTTTTTTTTTTTTTTTTTTTTTTAATGTTCGTTACGACCTTTCAAACCTTCGGTCACCGCTCTAATTACGCTTCTACTCTTAGATACGTGGCAGCGGGCAAAGGGTAAGTGACCTCAGTGAGTTAAGTGGAGACAGAGCTTTTTTTTTTTTCATAGTCCCTGAAAGCAGACGGAAATTGATCGCAAAGAGAAAAGCAACGATTTCGTATTTCTATAATTGGGGACAACTGGACGCGTAATAACACATAATTGGCGGAGCTCAGCGGATAACGATTTTTTTTCTTTGTCTCGTAATTGCGCGCACGTGAACTCGTGAGAAGGGGAAAGATCCCACCTCCGTAGAATGTGACCAATCAAAATCTCCGGGTGGTCTCTCTTAATCACGATTGGCTCAATGCCGTTGCTTTCTCCGCCTTTTCGTCTTAGAATGCTTACACTGTTGTGTTCGCCAAAAACGGACGTCATAGACCGGTATTCGTTTTTTCTACGCGTAACAGATATATTTTTCGCGAAAAAAATGTTTCTTTCGGTGGTCCAAAGTGCCGTCGACAGACTTATGTAAAAATTCGTCTATAAAAAAAATAGTGTTGATTTTTGTTGACCATTTTTTTAATGTGGAAATATAGTGCTTATCGTGAAAAAAAAAAATTAATTTCACCCTTTAAAAAAACGCGATTGACAATAATTATCAAAAGTGCGCAGATGTTTAAATTTTTTTTAAATTCTCTAATTAACTTAAAATCGTTTTACGACACATTTATACGAAATTTTCTTAATGGCATAAAAAAAAGTGAATAAAAACGAATCCTATATTGTGCGAATAATAAGCACAATTGTGAAACATTTAATTGAAAATTAAATTATTTTGAATAAAATACTCGAATCTTACGCAGTGCAATGGTACTTTTTATGTCATATATTAGAGAAATCAAATATCCCACGACGCATAAAAAGACAGTATGATATTCAACACTTACCACTCACACTTCGCGTAATATTTTTTCGGCAGAGACACTTCTCGGAAAAAGACAGATTTCCGCAGAATTTTGGGGTTAAATATTTATCGAGAAATAAATATTATAAAACAGTAATTACCGTTGCTATCCATTAACTAATTTTTATAGTAGAATTTGAATAATGTACGTCACTCGTTGACTTTTCAAAATATGACGCGATGGCGATTCGAAATGACGACATGTCTTCATCATCTATGCCGATAACGCGCGACATGATTGATTGCTCAACAATACTCGTTACTTACAATAGAAGAAAAAACTATCGGTCCATTATACCAAAATACTACTTTATCCATATTTAAGTAAATACAGACGTCAATGAAACTGCTGACTGTTCAGTCCATTACGGTTCGTAGCATATTTACGTATCCCAAAGTCGACTGCATAATCTGAAAATCATTTTCCCACATCCTGAGTCACGAAATTCGTCGCCAATAGTTGACAAAACCGAATGAAGTATTATCCGGAAAACACTTACAGTTGCGAAACATTTAATCGATAATTGAAATTGTCCACCGGCCGTTAAGGTCACAGGATTACGCGCCATTGTGATAATGAGTCCCAAATCGAGAGATTTTTTTCCCGGTAATCGATACCAATCAATCATATAAGTCCCTTCGCCAACATTTACATACTGTCGTTGAAGACATCAAAAGCATTACCAACGGAAATGTGTTTGATAAGCGACTTAACGAGAAAAAGTACCTCCTGAGATAGATGTTCACCGATGTAACACAATGCGAATGCTTTGAATACCGAATTTGCGAAGGACACTGTCCAAGCAATCAGCGCTATCGGCTGTCTATTCTCATTTCGGAATTCCTGCGACAATTATACGATATGTTTTGTCAATTAATTTAATTTATATAAAAAATTGAAATGATATGATAAATAATAAATAATTATTATACCAGCAAACAAAAATACGCCAAAAAGCACAGAAATACTGTGTAAGTCCCGAATTCGACAAAACATATTCCCCGTAACATTTTTTCGGCCGAAGCGATAAATCTGCAAAAATGATTCTTATGTCTAAAAGTCTCCTAATTGCGTGCAATCTTCTTATCCAAACATAAAACTGAACATAAATGCCATATTTATACGCACCTTAAAGTCCTTACGTGATGTTTTATGATTTCGGTCATTCTGCCATCTATGGTATCGCATATCGACATTTTACCACCTCCGTCGATAAGGTCGTCAAGTTTTCCATTCACAATTCTTAACTGTCCACATGCGTGCGTAACGATAACGGTCGCGAGACCGTAAAAAGCTATCGCGATCGAGTGCAACATGAAAATCGAAATCACTTGACTCGCGTATATTATTTCGTAAAATGGAGTTTCACTGAACACGGAACTGCCGAATTGACTGGGTACTGCGAAACGTCTCGAGGATACCGTCACCGTCGCGTTCATGCTGCGTGCCTTGTTGACACGCATTTTTCTCGCTATGATAGGCAATACCGTGAGAAAAGTAGCGGCAATGTATGTCAAAATGGCGTAAAATTTTGTTAATCTGAGTCCGAAGCGGGAATGCCTCAGCATGATGTTCTTACAGGCTGTAGTTTCGACTTTAAGCCAATCGAGCGCAATGTGCTTCATACATTTCTCGATATTTTCTCGATGAGATTGTAGAGAATAATATTTAAAAGTCGCTGTAACGACGAATACGATTCGAATTATAAGTTTCAATAGATCGATCGGTCGTATCTCGTCGAGTATTAAGTGGAGAGTCATAGGAATGCCTCTTATCCCGATAAGAAAACAACAGACTGTAATTGACGCAAATCGTAGTGTTGTCCGCCAAAAAAAATCGTCGCCATCAATATCTTTCCAAATACCGATTACTTTTAAATATCTACGACATATTTTTATCGCGTCAGCCGCGTTTTTCACGAGATTTTCTTCTCTCGCGTCAGACAATTTTCGAAGGGTGTTTTCTTCAGTCATCGTATCGTGTTGATGATAGATTTTTCGTAAAAATACGAGAATTTATTGATATTCGAAATTTATTTCAACATGCAACCCTTTGAAACGTTTTCTTTTTACTGAACTCAAATCTGATGGAAATTGAATTAAAACCGATTTCTCACGAAATACTGCGCGCCTGCGCTGTATCAATAATTTATTCGTTCCGGATATTTTCTTTGGCTTTTCCTGGGATACGATCGGAGTTTTTCTTAAGGCTCTTTAAACTAAACCGCAACTTAATTTACCGTATTCATTAAATAATGTGACAAATTATATCGAGCGCTGCGCTGAGTTTGCGCTCTTCGTATATTCCAAAAGCGCAGAAGCAGAATCTATCCAATGGTTCAACTCTTTCAGCCGCGTAATTTTTTTTTTTTTTACAATGCACGTCGCGACCTCTCGAACGGTTGGTTACCGTTCTAATTACATCCCCTACTCCTCGATAGGCGGCATGACCCGGAAGGTGAGTGACCCGAGTGAGTTAAGTGGAAAAACAGCTTTTATTTCTTCGTCTCTCAGAGCAGACGAAGCAACAATTTTGCATTTCAATAATTGGACAGAAGTGGACGCTTGATAACCGATAAATGGTCAAACGCAGTGGACAATGTAAAAACGAACGTTTTTCTTTTTTTCTCCATTGCGAATTCATGAACCGCTGGAGAAGGGGAACGTACCCACCCCTGGAAAACGTGACCAATAGAAATCTTAGGACTGTTTCTCTTAATTACGATTGTGTCTATGCCGTTGCTTTCTCCGCCTTTCATAACGATCGAAAATTCTCCAAAGAGTCGACGTGAGAATTCACTGTTTTTTCGTCTCTTGGTGAGAAGATCAAAGTTTAAACTGATTTATCTTCGGAAAAAATGAGCGCTATAGATTAATGATTGTTTTTCGATGATTAATCATATTATCCGAAAAATATTAAAAATTGTTGGTTATCTGTGAGAAATATATTTCTTCGGTGGTTTAAAGTGCCGATAAACGTTGTCATGTTGATGTCATTCGACAGAATTGCGACGCAAACGCACAGTGAATCTTTCGAAAATCAGCGACTGCCTGTGATAGTGCGTAATATTTGCAAATATCTAAAAAATCCTCTAAAAACCTGAAAACCGTTTCATCGGCCTCTCCATCACGCAAAATCGTCACTGACATGAAAAATAATTGAGTTCCCTTAATTTTTTATAGAAGAATTTAAAGAATATACATAACTTGTGGTCTCTGCAAAGTTTATGTCATTAGGGAGTTAAAGTGACGACAGTTTTCGTAATTTATATCGATATCGGGTAACGCGATTATGACGCAACAACACTGATCAGTTATATTAAAAGAAAAAAACATCAGCCTATGGTAACAAAATACTAATTTTACCATTTTAAAATAAATACAAAATTAAACAAAACTGTTGACTGTTTAGTCCATTACAGTTCGTAACATATTCACGTATCCCAAAGTTGACTGCATAACCTAAAAATCATTTTTTCCGTCACTGAGACACAAAACTCGGGAGACACGAGTTATTCAAAGAAATTCAGTATTTTCGCAATAATACTTACAGTTGCGAAACATTTCATCGATAATTGAAATTGTCCACCAGCTGTTAAGGTCACAGGATTACGTGCCATTATGATTATTAGTCCCAAATCGAGAGATTTCTTTGCCGGCAGTCGATACCAATCGATCATATATGTTACTTCGGCAACATTTACGCACTGTCGTTAAAGGCGTAACGTAAACGTAATATTAAGTACCAATGATCCTGTATCCGATAGGTATATTAATAAATAAAAAAATAAAAAAAACGTACCTCCTGAAATAGAAGTTCACCGACGTAACACAATGCGAATATGTTAAATACGGAGCTCACTAAGGTCAGCGTCCACGCGCATATAGCTATCGGCTGTTTGATCTCATTTCGTAATTCCTATGACAATTACATGCCTCGTTTTTCAATAAAATTTTCAATAAAAAAAAAAGAACGAAACGTTATACTGCAAAATGAATATATCGATACCAGCAAACAAAAATATGCCAAAAAGCATAGAACGCCGGTGTAAGTTCCGAGTTCGACAAAACATATTCCTCGTAGCATTTTTTCGGCAAAAGCGATAAATCTGCGGAAATTACTCTCTCAGATACTCCTTACATTTTCGTGACATTTTTATACGAACATTGAACTGAAATTAAAATTTACTCGCCTCAAAGCCCTTACATGATGTCTTATGATATCAGATATTTTGGTAGCGACATTGCTGTATATCGACATTTCATCAATGCTATCGACGAGTTCATTGAGTTTTTCCATCAAAATTTTTAGCTGTCCACATGCGTGTGTGACGATAACGACCGATAAGCTGTAACAAGTTACCGCGATCGAGTGCAACATGAATGTAGCGATCACTTGACTGAAGTATATAAATTCGTAATATGGAGTTTCACTGAACACAGAAAACCCGAAATGACTGGGAACTGCGAAACGTCTCGAAGTTACCGTCACAGTTATGTTAATGTTATGTGGTTTATCGCTGCGAAATTTTTTCGCTACGATTGGCAACAGCGCGAGAAAAATAGCGGCAGTGTAAGTGAAAAAGGCATATATTTTCGTTAACACATTTCCGAAGCGCGCATGTCTCAGCATAATGTTCTTACTGGTCGTTGTCTCGAGTTTAAGCCAATCGAATTCAATGTGTTTCATGCATTTCTCGATATTATCTCTCTGACATCGTAAAGAATAATACTTCATCGCTGTTATAACGACGAAAGCGAAGCGAACTATGAGTCTCAATCGTTCGATCGGTCGTTTTTCGTCAATTACTAAATAGAGACCGCAGGGAATACCTCTTATCCCGATAAAATAACAACAAACTATAGTCGCCACATAGCGGAATGCGGTCCGCCAAAAAAATACACCCGCGTCGATATGTCGCCAAACACCAAGTATCGTCAAATATTTACGACATATCTGTATTGCATGCGCCGCGTCATTTACGAGATCTTTATGTTCCGCGTCAGCCGCTAACTTAACGATGTTTTCTTCCATTATCATATCGCGCTGATGAGAGCTTTTTTTTCTCAATGTCCTTTCGAATGTTCCCTTTTCACTGAGCGAAAATCTGATTTCGCGGGAATAAAAACCGACCTGCAACTCTATATACGTGTATCTGGCATTGCGCATGCGCGGGTTACCAGCAGCCGAACGTTTGCTTCGCGTATCGATTTATTTGATAATTTATTTCTACCAGATATTTCCTTTTTCCTGATATACGATCCGAGTTTATGCATTGAAAAGTAACTTCTCTTGAAATGAACTTATGTCCTATGGATCTCTCGTGTGACTGAACACGAAGTTAATTCGTCTTATTGAATAAACAATAAACAGTGCGTAGCGCTTGCGCTCGTCATGTGCTCCAAGAGCGCAGAAGCAGCGTCTATGTAACGGTTTAACTTTGCCAGCAACGTACCTTTTTCTTTTTTTTTTCTTCTTTCCGATGGTCGTCATGACTGTTCGAACCCTTGGTCACCGCTCTAATTACACTTTTACTCGTCGGTAGGCGGCATGACTCGGAGGGTGAGTGACATGAGTGATCTAAGTGGAGACACAACTTTTTTCTTTGTCCCTCAAAGCAGACAGAAATTGCGAGTGACGGCGACAGCAACGATTTGTATTTTAATAATCGCGCAAAACTTGACGCGTAATAACGGATAAATGGTCCGTCGACAACGTGAAGACGAGCTTTTTTTTCTTCTTTTGTCTCTCGATTACGAGTACATGAACTCTTGAAGAAGGGGAGAAATTCCACCCCTGGAAAACGCGAACGATAATAATCACAGGAGTGTCTCTCTAAATTACGATTTTTTCTAAACATTGTTGCTTTATACTCCTTTCGTTACGATCGATTATTCTCCAAGTCCGCGAAAGATTTCACTGTTTTTCTTCTTTCGGCGACAAGATCACAGCGTACAATGATTGTATGTTTATTAAAAAAAAAAAAAAAAAAACGCGTAAACCGATAATTATTTCTTCGATATTTGATCGTAAAGTAGAGTCCGAATTTTTTTTTTTTTTTTCATCGGTGAAAAATAAGTTTTTTCGTAATTGAAAACATCGTTATTACCCTCTTTACAGAAACGCAGTAAGTTTTCTCGTAATTTTGTGACACTGTGTATCGTATTAAAATATCCAAAAAATGTCATATTTAGGATATTATTAAAAAATAAATTTAATACACCAGTAATTATAATTGACTATCCTTCAACTATTTTTTATAATAAAATTTCAAGAATATACATTACTCGTGGATTGTGCAGCATATATGTTTCGTTGGGGGGTTTGAAGCGACGACAGTCGTCATCATCTATGCCGATATCGGGTAACATAATGCTAACGCGATAATACTAATTACTTCTAATAAAAGAACAAATCTTCAGTCCATAGTATCAAAATACTAATTTAAATGAATACAAAATTAAATGCAATCGCTGACTGATTAATCCATTACAGTTCGCAGCATATTCACGTATCCCAAAGTTGACTGCATAACCTAAAAACCATTTTCTCAGTCGCGGAGACACAAAACTCGGGAACAAGAATTGAATTAAAAGAATTTACTATTATCCGAACAAAACTCACAGTTGCGAAACATTTAAATGACAATACAAATTGTCCACCGGCTGTTAACGTCGTAGGATTACGCGCCATTATGATAATTAGACCCAAATCGAGAGATTTCTTTACCGGCAGTCGATGCCAATCAGTCATATACGCCACTTCGGCAACATCCATACACTATCGATAAATACGTAACGTCAACGTAAAAAATGAACCAACGAACTCGTTTCTGATGGATAGATTGACCAAAATAAGTACCTCTTGAAATAGAAGTTCTCCGATGTAACACAATGCGAAAGTGTTGACCGCTGAGCTTACAAAGGTCACAGCCCACGCGCATATAGCTACCGGTTGTTTTTGCTCATTTTGTAATTCCTATGGCAATTATACGCGAAATTCTTCAATAAAATTCCATAGAATACGAAACGAAGTAATGCAAAATGAATGTGTCGATACCAGTAAACAAAAATATGCTAAAAAGCATAGAACGACGCTGTAAGTCGCGAGTTCGACGAAACATATTCCTCGTAGCATTTTTTCGCCAAAAGCGATAAATCTGCAGAAATTACTCTCAGATACTCCTTACATTTTCGAAATATTCTTATCACAACATTGAAATAAAAATAAAATCTATTCGTATACTCGCCTCAAAGCTCTTACGTGATGTCTTATGATGTCAGCCATTCTGCCAGCGACGCTGTCGTATATCGACATTTCACCAACACCATCGACAAGTCCATTGAGTTTTTCCTTCAATATTGTTAACTGTCCACATGCGTGAGTGACGATAACAACCGATAGGCTGTAGCAAGTTACCGCGATCGAGTGCAACATGAATGTTGCGATTATTTGACCGAAGTATATAAATTCGAAAAGTGGAGTTTCACTGAACACGGAAAACCCGAAATGACTGGGCACTGCGAATCGTCTTGACGATACCATACCAGTCATGTTAATGTTATGTGTCTTATCGCTGCGAAATTTTTTCGCCACGATCGGTAACACAGTGAGAAAAATCACAGCGGTGTATGTGAAAACGGCGTATATTTGCGTTAACACATTTCCGAAATGCGCGTGTTTCAGCATAATATTCTTACTGGACGCGGTCTCAATTTTTAGCCAATCGATTTCAATGTGTTTCACGCATTTCCCGATATTTTCTCGTTGACATCGTAAACAATAATACTTCATTGTTGTTATAACGACGAACGCAAATCGAACTATTAGTCTCAATCGTTCGATCGGCCGTTTTTCATCAATTATAATATAAAGACCGCTGGGAATTCCTCTTATTCCAATAAGAAAACAACAAACTATAGTCGCCATGTAGCGAAGTACTGTCCGCCAAAAAAATACACCGGCGTCATTTTGGCGCCAAACACCGAGTACTTTCAAATATCTACGACATATCTGTATTGCATACGCCGCGTCTTTCATCAGATCCTTTTGTTTCACATCGGGCGATGTCTCAATTATATTTCCTTCCGTTACCATATCGTAAGGATGAGAACTTTTTGCGAAAGTCTGAGTATTCATTGATATTCGATATGTGTTGCTGCATGCAACCCTTTCGATGTTTTAGTTTTTACTAAAGTCAAATGTGATTTAACTTCAATCAAAACCGATCCGCCACTCGACGCAGATCTGGCATTGCGCATGCGCGTGTTACAAGTAGTATAACACTTTTCTTTGCGTACAAATTTATTCCGTAATTAATAATTTGTTCTTTCGCGGTATCGTATCTTTCTCTTCCTGGAAGGCGATCCGCGTTTGCGCAATGATAACTATATGATTTTGAAATGAGAGATTACTTCCGTCAGATCCGCGAAGTACTGAACACGAACTTAATTCGTCTTATTGATTAAATAATGAGATAAATTGTACGGAGTCGTGAGTTGCGCATGCGCTCGTCTCGTATTCTAAGAGCGCAGAAGCAGCACTCGTTACTTTTTTTTTAATGTTCGTCGCGAAGATTCGAACCCCTCACCGTTCTAATTGCACCTCTACTCCTCTGCAAGCGACATGACTCAGAGGTTCAGTGACCCGCTAAATAGAGACAAAGCCTTTTTTTCTTTGTCCCTCAAAGTAGACATAAATTGCGCGGATAACGGCGAGAGCAACGATTCTGTATATCAGTAAATGGACGCAATTGGACGATGTAATAACGGATAAATGTTTAAACTCAGTGGGAAATATGAAGAGGTTATTTTTTCTTGACCTCTCGATTCCGAGTACACGAACTCCTGGAGAAGAGGGGAAATTCCCACTCCTGGAGAACGTGACCAATGGAAATCTCTGAACCGAACTGTACTGTTTCTTCTAATTACATTATCTTTGTATACCGTTTTTTTCTCCGCTTTTCATAAACATCGAAAATTTTACGAGGAGTACACCGACCAAAGGTTTCGCTACGTTTTCTTCTTTCGACGACAAGAACGACACTCGTAGTGGTTGTATGTTTATTAAAAAAAAAAAAAAAATCACGCGTCATAGACCAATAATTATTTTTTCCTTCGCCACATGAAAAAATATACATTATTTGCGATCTGTGAAAAATATGATTCATCGGTGGTTCAAAGTGACGATAAACTTCGCAGCATTTATGTCGATATCTTTCGGCAATATTGCGACGCGCGGATACTGGTCAGTAAAATAAAACATCGCTTCATATTTGTGATAAAATGTTAGTTTCACCGTCTTAAACAAAAATAGTTGAATGCAATAAGTCTTTCGACTGTTTAGTCGATGACTGTGCGCAGCATATTCAAATATCCGAAAGATGCTCTTACGACCTGAAAACTGTTTCATTAGACTCTGAAGAGAGTTAAACAAAAACTACGCGGAACCCCGAAAAAATGAAGTATATGCCGAATTATCTAAATAAATGTCTATATAAAAAAAAAATGAATATATAAAAAATATTTTTTTTTATATAACACGAAAAAATTCGATATCTCGAATATAATTTAGAGATATTTAAGATATATGTCGGATACATATATATTATATATTTTTAAAATTATTAAAAAAATAAATAAATTCGAATATTTATGTATCTTCCGAAAAAAATACATATCTTTTATAGATCGCGGTATATAATTTATTTCGATGGGGGTATTGGCGGGATGATACTTACACTTGCGAAACATCTCATCGACAATTGAATTGCTCCACCGGCCGTCAAAGTCACAGGCGCATGCGCCATTATGATAACGAGACTCAAGCCGAGAGATTGTTTTCCCGGTAATCGATACCAATCGATCATATAAGTTACTTCGCCTACTTTCGTGCACTGACGCCAAACGCCGAAAGTTTAAATAATAACGAAATTTAATCGGAGTGAAATTACGAAGTGCGAAATGTATGATAAGTAAAAAAATACCTCCTGAGTGAGAAGTTCGCCGATGTAACAGAACGAAAATATGTTGAACATAAATGTCGTATAGAGACTTATAAAAGACATTAACGCAACGGGATTTTTGGGCTCCGCTCGCGATTCCTGCAATAACAGTAAACTAATAAAATCGCCGATGTTTCCGACAGCGCAGTAATGCAATTTTTTTTATACCAAATAAATAAAATATCCGATGACACACATCAAGAGAGCGTAACCTCCGACGCTTACTAAACAAATACCTCGTAACATTTTTTCAGCAGACGAGACAAATCTGCAAAAATTATCAATAAAAAATAAAAATCTACAATGGATTTTTTTTTTTTCGTCATGTGAGAACGTCTTTAGCAAAGTTTTTGAATGCAGATATTTTCAAAAAGTGTTATCTTTCTCAAAAAAAAAAAAGCGAAAAAATTTAAAATGCAAATGTTCTCAAAAAGTGACTTCGCGGAAAAAAAGTGAAAAAATACGAAATGTCTTCAAAAATCATTACGACCTTTTTTTTTTAATAAAATTTCGATCGGAATTCTTACGCTAAACTTACTAAAGATGTTTTCACATACATTTTTCGACTTATTATTATTATTTTTTACGATATCCTTACTTCAAAATTCTGACGTGATGTTCGATAATATCACCCATTCGGCAATCGACGTTTTCGTGAATAGCGCTTTCGCCACCGCCGTCCACGAGTTCGTTGAGTTTTGACATCAAAATTTTGAGTTGTCCACACGCGTGTACGACAATAATCGCCGTTAGACTGTAGCAAGCAACACCGACAGTGTGTAGAATAAAAGTTGCGATCAGTTGACTGCAATAGATTATTTCGAATATCGGACTTTTGTTAACAAAAGAGACGCCGAAATGGCTCGGTACAGCGAAAGATCTCGTTGAAGCAATGTCCGTTGTATTGTCGTACATCGGTTTTGCATGATGATTCATCGCGAAAAACGGCAAAATTGCGTGCCAAGTCGCCGCGCTGAAAGTCGCGGAAAAACAAATTCTCGTCACTACATGTCCGTACCTCGCGTGTTGAAACATTATTTTTTTATGATTCGAGGAATCGGTTTTCAGCCAATCGAGTTCGATGTTTTTTACGCACAACTCGATATCTCGTCGATGTGATTGCAATAAAAAATATTTCATTCCTTCTATGAGAACGAAACAGACGCGCGCGAGATCGCCGAGTTTCGCGACGTTGTTTTTTTGATCGATGATGACATAGAGAATCGACGGTATCGATCTTATCACAATGCCGTAGTAACAGACTATCACTGAAATATTCGCGAGGACGATGCGCCAGGAATGTATCTCAGTCGCGGTCGACGGCCAAACGCCGAGAAGCGTAAAAAATCGGCGACACAGGTGTATCGCGTAAGCCGCTTCGTTATTGGAGCTTTTTTGCCGAATATCTTTTTCCAAATTAACGATTTTTTCTTTCGATGTCATATTTAAAAAAAATGATTTTTTTTTTTTCAACGTGTTTATACTTCGAAAGGTTACTTCTTACTACCATCGAAAATAAAATGTCTTATTGATGAAATAATGTTAAACTCAATATAACTTATAGCTTTTTTCTGCGCCTGCGCTTCACCTCTGCATTACGTAATATCAGGAAAAGCTTAAGTACGAACGATTAACCCTTCCAGCAACGCAATGCTGTCCCCACTACCCTCCGTGGAAAACTCTCGTTGGCGACTAATAAAATTACAACGATTTTCATCGTACGGTGGATGGTTGACGTAATAACGGATGAATGATCAAAATAAGTGGAAAATTAAGTGGGAGATCGATACATCGCGAGTTCACGAACTCTTGGCGACGAGACAAGGGCAACGATCCGGACAATGCGACTCATAGAAATCACAGATTTGTGGGAGAAGCATTGTCTCCGATCGTTTAAATGCCCTGAGTATCGCGAGTTTTCCGATTTAGAATAGTGCACCAGCGATGCGCTTCCAAATGCACGTTCGACTGTTGCAGTGATCTTTTCGGTTTATCTTTTGAGTAAAAAAAAAAAATGTTGAGTTAAATTTTTTTTTTTTTTTTTTCGAATTATACATTTTTTTTTGGGATTTTGAAAAAATTATTTGCGTCATTTTTTATCCTATCGATATTTAATTTCGGTACTTTTATTTCCCACGCGAAAATCTGTTTATCGTGAAAAACCCGAAAAGTGCTGAATTGATTTTTCAAGAACTTTCAAGGATGGTACACGTCGGTATTATTTTACACAAGAGTAAGTTACTCCATTATTTACACCATTAAATTTCGAAGCATATTTAAATATCCCAGAGACGTATTGACGACCTGAAAATCGTATTATTGTCATTGAACTTTTTTTTTTTTTTCATAGTTTATTTTACGAAAATTGTTTTAATGAAAAAATGGCAGTAACTCACTCTCGTGAAGCATGTAAACGACAATTTAATCGCACCGCCAGCCGTAAGAGTAATCGGATCGTGAGCCATTGCGATAATGAGACACAAGCCAATCGCTTGTTTACTCGGAAGTCGATACCAATTTATCATGTAACTCATTTCTCCGAGTTTTTCGCACTGTATAAAAAAAAAAAAAAAAAAAAAATGTTCACCAAGTAAACTTCATGAATATTCACGAAAATTAATTAACAAATAATACTTATACTTCTCCGGTGAGAAGTTCGCCGATGTAACAGAATGAGAATATATTGAAGATAAATGAAAAAATGAGAATTGTATACGTAAGCATCGCGATGGCATCCCCACTCGCCGACGACCATTCCTATGATTTTTCGAGCGTTAATCGAATTTCGAAAATTTGTATTTCATGATACAACGTACCAGCAAAATAAAGTATCCCAATAAGCATAAATTAAGCGTACAACCGCCAAGATCACTGAGGCATATCTCTCGCAGCATTTTTTCGGCTGCCGAGATGAATCTATAATTCGTCGATTGATAAAAAAAAAAATGAAATTTTCGATTTTTTTTATCGATACATTGAAAAAAAATTTGTATCGGGAGAACTAACGATTAGCTGAAAAAAACGAATAGTTAGTTGGAACGACGATTTTTTTTTTTTTTTTACTGATTGTACCAACGAACTATCAGTTTTCTCAACTCATAATTTTTTTTGTTTTCGTCTAAATTTATGCTTAATATTTTATCGAATAAAAAAGAAAAAAAAACATTTCTCAGCTCACCTCAGTACACGAACTTTCTTTACGTAAATTTGAAAAAAAAATAATAGATCGTTGGCGCAATAAATTTTTTCTTAAAAAATCGGTGTCTCAACCAACTGAGTCGTTAGTATAGTACTATTGACGAATATTAGTAAATAATTCGTATAATAGTTGGTAAAATCTGTTTTTTTTTTTCTATTTCTATAGAAAATGTATGCTTAACCTATAAAATAAATCGAAATGAATTTTTTTTTATTTCTCACCTTAATACACTCGCGTGATGCCGCACCAAGTTAGACATTCTGTTATTAACGCTGTCGTTCGCGATGTTTTCGGCATCACCGTCCACAAGTTTATTCAATTTTCCCATAACAATCCTCAGCTGTCCGCACGCATGCATTACGACAACGACAGCCAAATTGTAACTCGTTATCGTGATCGAGTGCATCATAAACGAAGCAACCAGTTGAATCGAATAAATAATCTCATACATCGGAGTTTCGGTAACGTCGAAAAATATAAAATGACTCGGCAACGACAGGGTTTTTGCAGTTGCATTGTCGTTCGCATTGTCGCGCGTCATTTTTCCGACGACGAACGGTAGTATCGCAAAGAAAATACCACCGGAATACGTTAAAGTCGCGCAAATAATTGTTACCAAATGTCCGTATCGCGCGTAATTCAGCATAATATCCCTACAAGTCTCCGACTCGATCCCTAACCAATCGCGTTGAATATTCTTCATGCATTTTTCGATGTCTCGTCGATGATATTGCAACGAAATATATTTAAACGTCGCCATCAAACAGAAACTCCACGGACCGAACAGCTTAACTTTGCCGATCGAATCCTTCATTTCCACGACGATATAAAGACCCGTTGGTACCACCGACATCCACAGGCCGAAGCAACAAAAAAACATCGATAAATCGGCTATCGCGTGTTGATAATTACTTTTTTCATCATCGCCGGATTTCCAAATTCCGAGAAGTTTCAAATATCGACGATTTATCCGAACGGCATATGCCGCGTCCCGCGTAAATCTTTTTTTATTCAATTCCGACGATTTTTTCACATTTATCGCTTCACGCGACGATTGATTGGGATGAGAGGTTATTGGTGATTCGGCGTGAAGATTTTTTGGCTTTTTTTCGGTGGGAAACATTATTGTCCATCGAGTCTCGAGTTCTTACTAAATTTTTTCTCGAGTTATTGATGAAGCGATGCGAAAGTCACAACGCGGAGATTGCGCTGCGCATGCGTGCATTATGCGTTCGAGAAAATTCGAAAGTTCGGACGAATAGTAAATAATGATTTGATGGTAAGATAAGTGGAGATTGGCGAAGGGAGCTTTTTTTTTTTTTACTTTTACCCCCGTAAGCGAAGGCGGAAGGGGCAGCTGTTTCCTGTTCGACATCGGAACGACAGTCTCTCGTAATAATTCGCGTCCGCAAATCGTTGTTCTTGCGACTTTTCAACCTTAAATTGCCGAACCGGGAAATATAAAGAACGAAAAGTCAAAGTTGTCATTTTCCTCGATGTCGTGAGCAAAAATTGCAAACTACTTTATTTGTTTCTGGAGCGGAAAAAAAACGATTTCCAGGGTGAAGACAGGTTATGAGCGCCGCGACTGCGACACGGTACCGTATATCGTGATAGCAGCGATTTTTCAGCGACGTTCGTGAAGCGACTTGACTTTCGAATATTTTACCCCTTTTTTTCGTCGTTGCCGTTCATTAAATAAACTTCGCAGCTTTTTTTAATATTTTTTTTATTCGCGATAATACAGAGTGTTAAAATTTTTAACATTTTTTTCGTCTATATGTGAAGAATGGAACACTTTTGTAGCCCAACGACGTTTCGTTGTTCTATCGTTGAATGGATAACGCGGTTTCTTGTAACAACGCTAAGCGACCATCGCTCGAAGAAAATTAAGATATGCCGCGGAAGTTTTCACGACCTGATGAAAAAGTTTTTTTTTTTTTTTTTTAATGAAAAACTGATAATTATTAATATGTTTGCGAATGAATGGTACTGACTTCGCAAAAGCCCTGCAGCGAGAGATCGAAAACTTTTCCAGCTGTGAGACTCGATGGTCGATTGGCTCTCAGCATCACAAACATGAGATCGGCGACAACATCTTTTGGCAAATCGTACCAATTGAGGTCGTAAGTGCATTCGCTTACTTTCTCACTCTTCGAAAAAATGTGATCGGTGAAAAAATCGTCAAAAATTGAAAACAAAAAAAAATGGAAAAAAAAAATACCTGTTCCTTGAGCCGATCGCCGGTAAACGAGAATATGAATACATTAACGAATATCGAAGTCATCAAAACCGCGTAAGTCATCATACCGATAGTTTTCTTATCTTCCCAATCCTACGAAAACAAAAATCGTGATGCACTAAAAAAAAAAAAAAAAAAAACTTCACCTTTCGGCACTCAAATAAATAATAAAAAAAATTCCACTCGATCTCTACCTTTAGAACGCCAAACTCAAGAAAGCATATAATCACCGTACATCCCACCATTTCCGATAAAAAAACGACATTCAATGCTTTTTCGACTCTTTCGGCGTATCTGCAAGTCGCATTTACGAAATCATAGATATTACGACTATTAAAAAAAAAAAAAAAAAAAAAAAAATTCCTCACCTGAAAGCAGCGCTATGATTTTCGATGATATCGGCGAGTCTTTTCGCCATATCATCAACAGATTTCGATTCATCGATCATAGATTGCAGCTGTCTTTGCACAACTTGAAAAAGGCAACACGCGTGCATCACGTATATAGCAATGAGACTGTAAACCCCGCAATTCGTAGACAGAATTATGCTACTTATGAGAATTTGCGAAACGAATAGCATCTCGTAACCGGGCGAATCTTCGGGTACGAAAAATACGTAATCGCTGGGATACGGCAATGGTATTTGCGTGCTGTTGTCCTCTTTGACGATTCTCTCGGCAACGAGTGGCAAAACAATGTGATAAGGCAAAGCGCCGCCGTAAGACAATCCAAGATAAGCGATCGTGAATAATCTGCCGATTTTTGCGCTTTCCGTCATTACCGACCGATCCTCTTCGCAATTAACATCGCGCCAATTGTTCACCAATTCTTGAAGACAATATCGCAAATCCTCTTTATTTATTATCATCGTCCAAAATTTTATTATTGCCAAAAGACTGAATATCTGAGCGGCGATGACTTTCATCAATCGGCTGAGATCCTCGGCGTCGAAAAACGTGTAAATAAAGTGGGGAACGAGTAAGAAAAGCATTAGACAAAAGACAACGATTGTCTGTAATCGCGCCAACGCCCTGTCGAAGGCGCTATCATTGCCGTAAAGCGGATAAATTCCTATCGGTGTTAATAGAGTTCTCGCTATTTTCACCACGTAATCGGTATCGGTTTTGTAGTTTTTATTTCGCACGAAGAAACCAGCCGAATCGTTATTAATTGCGTCATCGATGGTGGATATCGCTTCCATGTTTCTCGATGAATGAATAGATCGCGACTGACGGTGATTCCTTTTTTTTTTATTGTCGATGACGCAAACTTCGAGCTCCGGAAACGCATTGAATTTTTTTCGTTTACGCTTGCGCGATCGTCTTTTACTCGACGATAGAAGGTTTCCACGAAACTTTTTCCTGTATCATTATGTTCACTCCGCCCTTTCGGCAAAAATCGCCGGAACCCAGTGATTTGCCGGTGGAAATATTAGACTCGGAAATGGGTCGCGCGTGCATAATGCGTGCGGAGGGGTCGCGAACTCGCCGAAAGAAGGGTTGACGACAGTTGGTGGGGATAAAGAACGAGGAAATCGAACGGAACATAAGAAGATTTGCCATTTATATTTCCAGGAAAACTGCGTGTTTTTTTTTTTTTTTTTTTTTTTTACGAAAAATGATTCTGTGTACAAAAATTGTAGCGAATAGTCGAAGAGAAATTCGCCCCCCGAAGAAGAATTGGCGATTTTTGCTGATTTGAATTTTTGTTTTTCTTCGTCTATCGCACGCTATCGATAATCGTGAAATCTCAATCAGTTTTGTTAATTTCCACGTGATTGCGTTGCATAATGACTGTTCGTGACTATAAGATAAATTTTGCATCAGGCTAATCGCGAGTGATTATCTGATTTCTCAATGGTGAAAAAACTAATCATCTGATTAGTTGTGATCAGTGTATCATTTCGATATCACGAAGATTGTCGGTATTCGGACAATAAGACGCGTGAAATAGACGCGTAATGGGGCAAAGAACCAATCGGGTAACACCTTCAAGTTCTATGATAAGAATTTTTTTTTTCACGAATCTATTGGTGAGTATCGATCTTAGTAATCGGCTGACAGTAATATCGAGAGCAGCGCTCTCGGGCGCCACAGGTCCCTTCGCCTTCCATCGAATAATTCTGTGTACCAAACGATAGTTTCCGTTCATTGTATTAAAATTGTCGTCCGATTATTATAAAATAAATTCATTATTATGGAACTCGTTAGAGAAGGTGAGATCCGCGAAAAACAAAATTTTACTGGTATTTTATTAATTACGTCAAATTCTTAATTATTTATTACGATTGATGATTAATTGCTCAGAAAATTATGATAATTAGGTAATTATAATAATCACTGATTAACGTTTCATTAAATATTAATATTATGTTGATTAGCTAATTATTATAATTAATAACCTAAAAATTATCATAATTAATTATTAATATTGCTAATTAAATTGTTATTAATTTATTAATTATATCGACACTAATTACCACATTAATAACGTAATTATCATAATTCATTATTAATTTTTCATTAAATTATGATAATTAGGAGATAATCATTAATACTCATTACGCTATTAATACTAAAACCGGAAATTCTTGAGTATAAAATTTTTTTTTTTTTTTTTTTTTTGTTAACAGAAGATCGATGGAAGGTTCAAAAAGGTACGACCACAATGTTCCTGGCGGAGATCGTAGGCACGGGAGCGCTACTCTTCGTCGGTTGCATGGGGGGTGTCGGGACGTTGTCACGTTTTCCCCCTTCGTCTTTGCAATCGGCACTGACGTTCGGAATGACCGTCAATCTCATTATAATGGCAAGTTACGCAAATTTCTCTTACATCTCCCATTTCTTATGTATTACAAAAAAAAAAGAACAAAGTTCTCGTCGCCGCAGATGTTGGGACACATAAGCGGAGCGCATCTCAATCCCGCAGTGACGATAGGCGCAGTTATATGGGGACTAAAGAGTATTCCCACGGGTATTATTTACGTATTCGGACAATTCATAGGTGCGACTGTCGGATACGGGTTACTAAAGGTCAATTTTTTTCCGAAATAAATTCCTCACATTCAAATTTCCACCGTCGGTAAAATCAGCGCGATGTTTTTTTTTTTTTTTTTTTTTTTTCGGTAATTTTATAGATGGTCACACCGCCCGAGTTATTTAATGATGGAAACCCAAATTCCACGGTACCGCTTTGCGTCACAGCGATTCATCCGGAAGTCACGTCGGTTCAGGCGGTTCTTATCGAAGCTCTTTGCACCGGAATAATCTTATGCACCGCCTGCGCAACTTGGGATCCAAGGTGTTCGCATACCACCGATTCCACTGCTCTGAGATTCGGATTTGCCGTCGTTGCGATCGGATGCGCAGCCGTAAGCGCCGATTAATTTTTTTTTTTTTTTTTTTTTTTTCGTAAATTATTTCGCGATCTTTTCAAGTCGTATAAGAAAAAAATGAATTAATCTCCGACAGGGTCCATACACGGGATGCAGTTTGAATCCCGCGCGGACTTTCGGACCGGCATTGTGGAATAACATGTGGAAAGATCATTGGGTAAGTCGATAAGATCTATCGATCTTGAACTTCAAAGATCGCGATCTACGACTGTAAGAAATCACTGCAATTTCTGACTCCCGTATCTTTCACTATCGGCGATTGCACTATCGTCGTGATTGCGCGTTTTATTCTTTGCAAATTCCATCGTCACGACGACGAATCTACGCGGCAATGATTCAGGACGCGATTCATCGATTTTCATCGAATTGTTATTCTCGATCGTTCCGACGAATGGTTCCGAAAAAAAAAAAAAAAAAAAAAAAAAATGCGCACAACCCTTTCGTCATCGTTTCGCGCACTTTGCGTCGATTACGAACAATAAACAGGAGTGCAGTAGTCGCGATTAGTTGATAATGAATTTTTTTTTTTTTTTTTTTTTTTTTTTTTTTTTTTTTTTTTAATGATTGTAAGGAATCACTACGCGATTGCTGCATATCTCTTATCGACACAGATTCGAGGTCACGCGCTCGTTGCATAATACTCGGAATGCGCGTTATCTGAAGTGTTGTATTTTTTTTTTTTTTTTTTTTTTGTGTTTCAGGTGTACTATATAGGACCGACGATGGGAGCTCTTCTGGGTACTTATACTTATCAAATTCTCTTCGCACTGCCAAAAGAACCGGAAAGAGGAAACCATAGTCCTTTGGAACTGAAACCCGTGGGTTTGGAAGAGAATATCAATTACAAGGAGGAAATTGCATAAATCTTTCATAACGATAATTATCGTTATCTTCCCATTGCCCCGTTGCGAAACTTAACAATTCTATGAAATTATTTATTATTAAATTCTATGAATTATCTGCTCAATTATCTCTATGTACTGCCAGTGACCTGTTGGTGATATTGTTGAATAAAAAAAAAAAAAATGAAAAATATACAGCGATTCTGAAAATCGATCGTAAACTCGACGATTGCGATGAAAGGGTTGAAAAAAAAAATAAAAAAAAGATTTTAATCATATAGACGAAGTTTTTCAACGTTCAGCTACCCTTTCGTCGGTTTACGACCGGTAAATCTCGTATTTTTTTTTTTTCTAACCTCAAATTACGAACTTTTCGACGATTTATTCATGAGGGGTGCAATCGAAAGTTGCCGAAGGGAGTTTCTCAGACTTTCAATACAAAACTGTCTCGTCGTCGTTGGGTCTGCTGGGGGTTGAGTGACAACCCTTTTCGACGTGACCAGTCGTTCGACGGACACCGACACAAGAAGAAGCATCCCTTCGCGAGACGAGCGCTTGAAGAGGTCGCATCGGGGGTTCTATTGTTCGATTTTGCGCATCTGCATCGAGGTATCGTTATTGTTTGCGGTTTTTTTTTTGTACGCTGCACAATCGACTATAATACATCAATTGAAAGATGATTTTTATTTTCTCATCGGCAAGCGATATCTACCGGTTTTCGACGTCCATTCGATTCGCTATACAATTAAATTCCCATAAATTACGGCTTTGAAAATCATTGTGATATTCGTACTTTTGAATTTCGGCGTTTACCATAATATTACCATTTCTGCACCCCGTAGTCACGAATCTTCGAAGTATTTTTCGATGGTGCAAAATTTTTAAGGGTTGAAAATATCGGATAAAAAAATTATTTTTAAGATATAATTTTTCATATTTTGTAAAAATATTAATTTTTTATTACATTTTTTTTTTTAAATAATACTTATTTTCATTTTTTTTTTGTTTTATAAAAAAAAAGTTACCACCTAATTTCGTCGTCAGTACCCTCTCGATCATTGGTCAGAAACTTCGTATCGGCGAGATTCGGTAAAATTTTCAGGTTATCGACGACGAATACGTCGGCTGTGTTAGCAGTTGGTATTGCGAACACGACGAATATAAGGTAAATAGTTGGGATTTTTCGACCATCGACAAGGAAGATTTCCAGTCGGGTTTTCCCCGCCAATGCCGAAGCGAGTTTCGGTTACCTGTCCTAAAGAGATCGTGACGAGTATATCTTGTAATACGAGAAACTTGAAACACGCACTACGCGTTAACCTTGACCTTGAAAAGGCGAACGAGGGGAAGCGAAAATAAAGGAAGGATAGGACTACTGCCTGTTATTGCCCCTCCCTTCGTATTACGCAGTGTGCCTCGAGCATCCAACGGTCCTCCGAGGCCACCCTAATAAAGGATAATGCCGGATAGGGCAGCCGGCATCCTCTTTTTTTTTTCGTGTTCTTTGTTGTCCTTTACCTGCACCTTTCTGATTCAATGGTTGGCAACAAAGAATTGCAATGACAAGATCGCCTTTGTCACGATTTTTGTTACCGAAGACGAAAGAGTTCGCGACAGTTTATCCTCCATTGATATTCACGACTGTATAACGCAATACATGCGAAGGTTATGTATTTTTTTGCAGAATTTCAGGTATCATACGCTTTATTAACGAATAAAAAATTGAATGATCGAAAAATCCACTGCGACGACGCCTATGTACAATACATCGAAGAAATTTAATGTACTTCGATGTTTTTTTTTTTTTTTTTTCGTATTTTATTTAATTTAGCGATGAAGAGACGCAATAATAGATATATAACCCGCACAGCGCAATATCGTCAATGCTAAACGAGCTGTCGTTTTCTGAATGCATCTATAGCGAAAAACGGTACATCGCAGGAGGTCAGTTACAGCCGACTAGAGAATCGATAGACCCCGGCTGATGCCCGGGCGTTCGCGGAATATTTCGAGAACTTTCGATTCCAGGCATATAGATTCTGACGATTTTATCCCGTACATTCGTCATTTCCTTGCCAATTTCCCTGTTCCCTATGTATTCCATATTCCCATTAACTCCGTTTATCCTTTCGCGTGCACCATTAATCCTTAGGTTATCCCCGCGATGTTTTTTTTAATTGCCAACATAACCTATGAGTCAAACAGGATTTTGCGAATGATAAACGACAACAACGGTAAGTGCATCGTATTCAGTTGACATAATGGCGATTTTCAAAAACACAAAACCCCAAAATCGAAATTACGTAATCATTTTCAATCATATCCAATATTATTATTATTATTATCTTTATTGACGAATTATTCTTTTTACAAATATAATTTCACATATTTTCTCTGATTTGCGTGACATGTGAACTTTATTAATAGTTTTATATATTTATTATGTGTTTTTCGCCGATTTTTTTTATATCTATGCCTGTGAATTTCTAATTTTTTTTATTTATTGTACTGACGAATTCTTCACTCGAACTACAAAAACATCGAAAGTATTATTAAATTATACGAATATAGTATCATAAATGATTAATTAATAAACAATACTGTGGATAAAAGAATAACTTTTGTATCGAAATCAAAAAACAAAAGTTACGATCGATGGATATGAAATCGATAATAGTATTAATTAGCGTGTCATTCAGTAGACAATATCATAGTTCAATTTTTACGCAATTTTTTTTTTTTTCAACAAAAAACAAATCGTCGGAAAATTTGAAGTTAACAGTGCAGTGCTATCCGTGGGATATAACTGCACGTAAATATTCGCATGGCTCTCACGTCTGACTCGCTATCTGTGTCATGGCTGCCCGAGATAAAGAAAAAAAGTGCCTCGTCTCGGTAAATCCATTCGTCCATTTACGGTTGAAACTCCGGTCCGCATTTACTCTTACGGAGGTCTCCTACACGTTTTCAGTTTATTATTATGATCGTAGAAAAACTATTTTTAATATGCAATAGAATGATATATCGCGTAATGCATGGAGTATAAATAATCTACGACGATGGATATGGACTCATCCCGGTCTTTCGGGACTCATAACGCATAGGTAATGTCGATTTATCGGTATTGAAATACGAAGTGAGTCTCGAGTACACGGGACACGCATACAAACGTAAAAAAAAAATACAATGGCCCCGAGTCGTGCGCACTGTCTACAGTCGTAGTTATCGTACATAAAACGAAATTTCAGTACGAAATATAATGTAATATATCCTAATTGCGAATGAATAATTCACGACAATGGATGGATGGACTCGTCCATCGTCTATATACCACAGTCACCGTAGCAACTACGTTCTATTTAAAAGCGGAGAGATGCGACGCCATTCATCGATCGGCCCGCTGCGCCTGGGCACTCGGAACCTTCCAGAAGCCGGCAGCAACACTTCCCCAACCGTATGTACGTTGTTTACGTTACGATTGTGATGCAATTCGCCGAATGTTATGCAAATAGTAAAAGAAACAACTCGCTAATCTCTAATCCGCGATGTTAATATGTTGCGTTGAGTCGCTGTGATATCGGAAGATTTTCAAGGTTATTTATCGTTAATTTCTCCCGAGACTCGAATTCATTATTTTTTAATGACTTTGTTTCGAAAGATAAGATTATTTTGTATGCATCATTTGCGCTGTGAAATTATGACTGTTATTAAATGATTGTCGCGAAAAGAATATTTACAATATATATATATATATATTTCGTTGATTACGCAACGACGTAGTAGAAGCCACAGCTGGGCGGTGCCGGTCGTACCGGCTTCGAGCGTCACGTGGCCTCCCTGCTGTTACCGGAATTTTATTCGATGAAACAATGAAATATTTTTCCTCGTCTCGGAAAAACGAGAATTCGAATATTTCGTTTAGATTTATGCCACATTTGTTTTTCGCGATTAATCATCGTCTGACCGCAGATGACAAGTGTCGCAAGAAATAGAGTTATTTATATATCTGTCGACCGCACGAAACGCCTTTCGGACGGCGATACGCAGAATGTAAACAACAGATTTTTCAATTCCTATTGAACTCGCAGACGCGAAACAGATACTCAATTTTATTGTGATCTGTTTTACAATGTATACGTCAATTTAGTTATCTCGTCTTCATTAACCTTTCGTCAGCACACATATTTTTCCGACCTTTCGAAGTGTCGAAAACATTCGGCAATAGAAAATCAAACATTTGAAGGATTTATTAATAAAAATTGAAATTCGTAAACAAAATTCAAATTTCCAGTGTGCCGACAAAGGATTAAACAGAATTACGCGTGTCACACGAAAATACAACGATAAAACCGAAATTACGCAATATTATCGAATTTACGATAAAAAAACAAAAAAAATGAAATGCGTCGTAATTTCATCTCAATGTTTCGGCAGTTCACGCGAATATGGTTATCTCGATTTTATTAAAGAAAATAACACTCGTACATTGTCAAAACAAAAAAAAACTTACGCAATGTTACCGAATGTACGATAAGAGAGAGAAAAAAAAATGAAATGCGTCGTAGTTCGGCACCGGCGTTTTTGCAGTCCACCTGAATTTTGTTATCTCGTTCCCATTAAATTCAATTACACAGTACATCGAAATATATTACGAAGAAAAAAAAAAAACAAAAAAACTTACGCAATGTTACCAAATATACGATAGAAGAGAAAAAAAACATGAAATACGTCGTACTTCGGCACCGGCGTTTCGGCGGTTCGCGTGATATCCCCCGAAAAGTTTTTGATGAACGGGACGCACCCGGCCTGAGGTTATATGAGAATCGTCGCATACACGTTAACTGCGCACAATATTAGTGGGACAAGCCGGCACGTCCGCCTCTCCCATCTCGTTCGTCGGTTACCGCGTAGTATGTTCTTCTATCGAGTGCACATATGTGTTATACTGTGCGAAGAGAGTACGGCGACGAGTTGAGAGAACGGTTGTGTTCATCGGAGTGTTATGTACATAGAAATACTCACGGAAACATCGAGGAGAAGTAGTACCGCGTAGTAACTGCGACGATGACATGTGTGTGAGTGGGGATGAGAGAAAAAGATCGAAAAAAAAAAGATGGATGCCGGTTATCCGTGTAACCCGGGCGCATTGGTAGTAGAAACGTCAACAAAGCACGAGAGGCAAAACGATAGAAAGGAAACATGCACCGGGGTCGAGCGGGGGAAAGGGGGGGACAACTCACGGTTCGGCGGGATGTGGTGGTAGTGGTGGGACCCGGCGAACGTGCCAGAAATCCCGTCCGCGCGACGATCAATACTCCGACAATATTCCAATAACAAATCTCTCGCAGCAACAATAACGTTGTTAATACGATATTTGACGTATTTTCAAAAAAAAATTCGTTAAACAACGAATATCCCGTGAGAATTTAGTGGTTAAATACGTTTTTGTAGTAGCGGTTTGAAAGTTGTGCGCAGTTTGTCGTCAAGGGCTTTGCAGGGCAGCGGCGGAACGTTCTAGAAGCTCCTGCCCAGCCGGCGTCCCGCGACTGGGGCCTATATAAGCCGCGCGAACCGGCGACTCGGCGCATTCGTAAACAAACCTTCGCTACGTTCGGATCTACGGAACACCCGAAGAGCCCCACCAATTCATTTCACCAACGATAATTCATCGCTTAATTCACTTCAATCTGTGTCGTCGGATTTTCGTTATCGACGCCTCGTAAACATCGAGAATCAAGTTTTGCAAAATGTAGAGACGTCACAGGAGCGTGCGGAGCGCTTCATTTACCCGTAAGTAATCATTTTTTCACGTAATCTTCGATATTTCATGCACGATAAATAGATATATCCGTTTTTTTTTTTGTAGAATAAATTATTTTTGTGTTAAAAATAAAAATCTTCGGAATTTCACCGATTTTCGCATGTATCACTGTTATTACGAAAATTCAAATGTACACTATAAGAAAATATTGTTTTATTAATGAAAAATTCTTACAAAACCAGACGTTTCTTTTTTTTTTACATCACTCCGCGATGTTATCAGAGTAAAGTCGACATTTTTTTTTTCGCTCGTTCGCGAAATATCGTAAAGAAAAAAAAAATAACAGTGAAAAAAAAAAACATTTTTCGATGTATTTACGACTGTTCGGTAGTTATTACGTGTTCTTTGGGTGTCTCTTCGACTTTTGCTGCCGCGGGTACTCCAGTTTTTACGATGTCGATAAATCGCTCCCCACCGGTTGCATTCGGGTTCTAAAAACAACAAAAAACAAAAAAACCGATTAATTCAATCAGCGAATTTCATCCAAATGTTCGGATTCACGAAAATCGGCATTTTTTGTGTTTCCAGAGCTCCCTGCGGGGTTCATGGTGTTTGAACAATCCGTAATATGAAAATCACGTCCGGTGCGGTTAGATTACACCATATCTACTGCCCACCAAATTCCATCATTTTCGAGTATTGAAGAGAACAGCGGAAGCTCCAGGTAAGCAAATACAAAAATTTAAAAAAACTTTCGTAAAAAAAAAAAAAGAAAAAAAAAAAAGTTCGTAAAATTAATAAAATACGATGTTTTTTTTTTTTTTTTTTTTTTTTGTTGAAAAAAAATAGAGTCCGTTCGTTATAATCGAGATGTAGCATCGACGCCGTTCTCTCCGCGGTACGAGAGTGCATAGGGAGAGTACAAAGTAACATAATAAGACGAGAGAAGGAAGAAGAGGAGGACGGCGTGGAAGCCGAACGGAAATTACGATAGAAAGAAAGAAAAACAACAAAGCGATTCTCGGAGGAGCGTAGAGGGCGCTGTGAGCGGCGGAGACGGGGCGGGAGAGCCTCCGGTTCGGAGAGGGAAGGGGATTCCGCGGGGATCCTTGCTGCAGGGAGGAGAAGATTGACCGAAACTCGATCATTTCCTCACCTTCTTTGGCGCTGTGATCGTAAGAACACCGTCCGACGAGAGGCTCGAGGTGACTCCCGAAGCGTCGTGAGAAGACGGTAAAACGTATCTCCTTACGAAGTGCCGGCTAATGTATCCGTGTTCGTCCTGTTTTTCTTCGTGTTTCGCCTCAACCGTCACGCTGTTGCCGACCATCTTCACCGTTATCTCTTCAGGTGAGAATTGCTGAACGTCCAATATTACCTGATCGACGCAACAAAAAAAAAAAAAAAAAAAGAAAAAATAATTCATATAATACAGAAAAACGAACGAAAAAAAGAAATATAGACACAGAAAGAAACATCTCCGGTAGTTAAGGGCGCCTTTGGCGCGTCCGCGTAAAAAAAAAAGGAAATTCTGAAAAAATTTCAATAATCGCATCGATCAAAGATTCAAAGTAAAGAACAGCAAAACCTTTGATTTAAAAGTTCATTACAAAAAAAAAAAACGGAAGCGTAACGGAAAATAACTCCGTTCGATCGGTAATCCGTTTATCGATTCTTTCTCGAAGTTCATTGATTCAGCGATCGCAAAAAAAGCGTCGATACACGGAAAAAAGTTTTAAAAAATTTCGACAATCGCTCGACGCAACCGCGGCGTTTACGTCTTAAGATAAGACACATTTTCATCGCTCAATAAATCGATCGTAACTGCAAAAACACACATCTACACAAATACACGGATACAAAATCGAAGGAAATACATTAAAACAGTTGAAAAAAAAAAAAAAGGAAAAATTAAGAAAGAACCAAAGTTTAGCGTAGACAAAGCAAAGAGAAGCTTTCGTCGGAACAAAAACAGCGTAACGGGCGAAGGGCTTCGCGCCCTCCGTTCATAAATTCCTCGATCGATACTCGATCTCTGAATTTTATTGATTTATCGATCCGAATAGTTTGATTATTTTGAAATTTTTTTTTTTTTTTTCATCTCTCAATCGACTAGTCGTCAGCCGCAGTATCGACAACTTTGAAATAATAGTCTTTGACTAATTTTAGAATTAAGACAATCAACTAGTCTAACGATAAACGCGGTGATTATTTTTCTCGACGAAAAATAATTTTTATTTTTTTTTTTCGAATTTTTTTTTGATTTTTTTTTTCTCCGATCCTCGGTGACGCGATTGGTTCGTTTATCTCAGTCTTTCATGTGATTAAAGAGTCTCGTATTTTTGTTCTCTAAGTTTCAAAAGCAAACCGTAAAGATGTAGCAACCGGGTGCACCTACTTGTGTGAATAAATGCTCTTTTGTCGAAAAGGCGTCCGCGCATACAAGTAGGTGGTTAACGATGTCGCTTCTTGTTAAACGCAAATTGCGAGAAATCATTGCTAATAACGACGATGAAACAATATCGTCATATCACAACAGCGGATTCGTTAGAGCGGAGAATATCGATAGAGAAGGCCAATGCGCATCAGGGATACAAAATGAGCTTTGAATACAGTTATTTACATCTGCTGCAGTGAAAGAAAGAAGAAAAAAAAAACAAAAAAAAAAAACAACAAAAACATCGTTTCACCTTAAATTTTTGCGATACTTTGAAGAGAAAATAACGAGATCAGGTGTGACGATCGTGAAGAACGAAAGGATAAAATCGCACATATTTAATTGTAAATAAGAGATTAAAGAAACAGAAGAAAAAAAAAAACAAACAAACAAACAAACGGTTAAGAAAAGATCGCTGGTGAAACTTCGTAAACGTTTTTTTAGCGTCGAGAGGTTTTCCGAGCATTTATTTTTGTAACATTAGAGTAAAAGAAACAAAAAGAATAAAAGTTTGTAAAGAAAAGAAAGAAAAAAAAAAAACAGCGAGAAACCCGCGAGAAGCAGTCGTTTTAAGGTCCTTAAGCCGCACGCGACCCCGTCTTCGGGGTCTCGTGGGGCGGCGGGGATATCGCGACTCCTTCGAGTTGGAAAAATCGTTGAATAATATTTCGTAAAGCGACACAACGTTTTGCATAATATATAACACATTTCGATTGTTTCGAGAAGACTGAGCTAAACCTTCGTGTACCGACGGGGAATAGTAAAAAAAAAAAAAAACCAATTTTTTTTTCCGATACCTATCAACTCTCAATTTTTCAGAGATTTTTTAATAACGAGAGAAAAGCGTCAGTGAGATGTGAATCCGAAGACGCGAAAGAGAGAGAAAAAAAAATTGCGTACTTCCGGTGCATATAATCCGAGAAAAAAACCGATTAAAAAAAAAAACGGTTTTACTGTGATCCGTAGATTTTTTGCCTTCGTCCATAACGCTGTTTTACGATTCTAACAAAAAAAAAAAAAAAAAAAAAACGAACAGAAAAAAAAACCCCAAAGAAAGCGATTCGATCACTTGACTGCGACGAGGAGGTGTTACGGTGGAATATCAGTGTCATAAAAAGTAAAAAAAAAAAAAAAAAAAAAAAAACATCGAGACATTTTCAAATTCTGAGTCACCGAGCGACTTTAGCCCCTCCCTTCGGGGGGGCATCGGCGCCCCGCAAAAATAGCTCATTCGGCATCAGCTGCTTTTATGATAAAATCTCATCTCGACTCTCGAAGCCGATTTCGTTGAGACCGACGGCAAGAGAAGTTTCGAAATTCGTTCGCATCTCGAGAATTCGCTATTAGGTTTCGACCTCAAACTATGTCACGCGAAAATAGAACGTTCCGTGGTAAACGCATAGCAAAGCGGGTCTTTTGGTGTTCCGAATTGTAATTTCATTCGTTTATCATTATTTTCGTGAACCTCGTAAAGTTCCTTTCTATATTTCGTATTGTTTATTTGCGTTCTATTACCGCGGTATAGTTGAAAAAAAAAAAAAAAAGAAAAAAAAAAACACGAAATAATAGACGAGAAAAGAAAATAACAACAAAACAAAAGAAAAAAGCGGCGAGAGAGTAGTCTGTGTGGGAGAAACCCTTCGGGGTTTTTTCTCGCCCTCCGGTAGATGGAAGTCTTGTCGGGAAAACCCACGTATACGTTGCTTCGATTTAATTTCACATTTTCTTGTGTTTTTTAAACGATTTTTTTTTTTCACGAATGCCCTTTTAATTTGTAAAGAAAAAAAAAAAAAAAGAAAGCGCCGCAACCGTACGAATTTCGTAGAGGAAATTCTTTTGGGCCTCCAATACGACTTCCATAGAGCGTAACGTATGTTTAACTTCGAAAATACTTTGGTGTTAATTACTTTTTATATTCCGAGATAAAAATGGCGGTTATTTCTTACGGAATAGATTAGGCAGTCTGTGACCATTTGCCACATTAACGCATTTCTATAAAAAAAGAAAACAATTAACGAAGGGATCGTAACGAGATATTACGCATTGTAGAACAAGCGAAACACACACAACACTACACACATTTTACGTATTTATAACACAAAACACATAAAAAAAAAAGATCGAGGAAAAGCCTCGGATATTTTTTTTTATTTTATTTTTATTTTTTTTTCGAAACGACCCGAGTAAATCCAGCAATTAGCTCCGTAAATAGCGGTTCCGAAAAAAAAAAAAAAAAAAAAACATCGTAACACAGACGAGGAGCGGCACAATTAAGAAACTACGAGTTACTAAGTTACGGCTTTTTAGTGTTTAAGAGTATATATAACGCGTTAGAAAGTATAAGGCACGAGGTATAGAGTTATAAGACGTTTTATCCAGTTACCGAGCGCATCGATCTATCGACGTGAATCGAGAATTCAATAACAATCTCCTAATTCTTGAATAAAAAAAAAAAAAAAAAAAAAAAAAACAAGCGAAGAAAACACATTTTACGAAAGGGATAGTCAACTCGAAAATAAATCGACTGAAAGAACAAATAGACCCTTTGCACGGTTGATCGTCCACTCTTATTGTAGGGTTTTAGGGCACAAAAAGCTCCTTTTAGTTTCGATCTAAAAAAAAAAAAAAAAAAAAATCCCGATTAACAAATCTACGAATTTTTTTTTTTATAAGTGATTCGAATATCCTGAGAGTTTAGTTTGAATTTCTTTCGCTCGTTCGTGTCGTGGAAGTTTACGCAGTACGTTTTTATACGTACTTCGCGTACTTCCACGACACGACCTCTTCGTTTCGCTTTAAATTAATTAATTTTCTTTTTAATAATTTTGTTTTTTTAATCTTCGTAATTCACACATTTTCCATTGATTCTGATTCGTACGTATATTGCGAGCTGCTGAATAGCTTTTCTTTTATAAGCGGATAAGGACCGGCCGTCCAAAGTCTATCGTGTTTCACGTAGTCGCGAGACACGTATATTTAACACTTTACATCGTAAGTTTTTATTCTTTTAATTTTTTTATTTTCTTCCGGTTGAAGTCAGTCGTATTTTTTGTATTATTTTTCTCAGATAACACACATTACACGTCGAGCATCTCGTCCGCTTTGTCTTTCCGTTGATCGTATTTGAATTTTATATCGTCTAATTTTTAATTTTTTCATTTTTTTTTTATATATATATATTATTTTTTTTTTTCAACAGACACTAACGATATAAAAAAATCCTATCGAAAAAAACAACAGCGCGATAGTTCTTTCGTCAAATTAACTTTATTCACTCGATATTATTCATTAAAAAAAAAAACAAAAAGCGTTCTTTTTCATTAATTTTTTGTTTTTCTAACGTCCGCTTCGTCTTTCCGTCGATCGTATTTAAATTTTATATCGCCTAATTTTTTATTTTCTCACTTTTTTTTTTTAATATATATATATTTTTTTAACAAACACTAACGACACAAAAAAATCCTATCGAAAAAAACAACAGCGCGATAGTTCTTTCGCCAAATTAAATTTATTCAATCGATTTTCGTCATTAAAAAAAATCGAATAGCGTTCGTTTTCTTTTATTTTTTTGTTTTTCTAACGCCTCTACCTCATTAATTCGATCAGATAGGATCACATAGAACTTCGGTAATTGAGAAGATTTGAAACAATAAAAGTCGGACGATCTTTGGCTCTTCGACGCCGTCGTTCGCGAGAGCACAACGACGGCGTCGAAGAGCCAAAGGTTGTCCCGTCTTTTTCGGTGGCCAGTAAAAAAAAAAAACAAAAAACAAAACAAAAAAACAAATTTCACGAATTCAATGGAAAGACGAAAATCTTAAAAAAAACAATAATAACAATAAAATAGCTCGTCGAAAAACAAGCGGCGCGTAGAGAAAGAATACTGAGCGTCAATTTCGAACATTCGGAAATTCGTAGCGAAAGAGAAAGAAAAAAAAAAAAAAAAAAAAAAAAAATACGCGACGTACTAACATCTTAAAAAAAATCGAACGATCTTTAAAAAAAAAAAAAAAAAAAAAAGAGTCGACGATCGTTCCGGCCTAAAAATCACATTTTTCCTCCACGATTCTGTTAAACTCGGCGTTTATATCACGAGAGTAAAAGAGAAATTAGCGTTAAACTAATCGCGAGTTCCTAGTTAATAAGGACGAATCTCGTCTCTTCCATTGTTGTTAACCTCAACAATGGCAGAGACGAGATTCGTCCTGTGCAATAACAATAATGCAAGTAGTCGTTAATTGACTCGAAAATAAGAACAATGAAAAAACAAAAATGAAAACAAAAAAAAAAAAAAAAAAATTAACAACAGAGACGCGTGAAATGTGAGGAGTACAATCGAATCGAGGAGAGAAGAAGGAACGAAAAATAAGAAAAAAAAAAAAAAAAAAAAAAAATGCGTCGACTTTCGACGTGAAAGAGAAATCGAGAACTGACCTCGCGGTCAGTGAAAGAAAATAAAAGATAAAAGAATCGAAAGCGCGTCGTCCGCGATGTATAGCAGGACGAGATCGCGTCGACGGCGGCATCGATTCACGAGACAAAACAGCGAAAAATAAAAAGAAAAAAAAAAAAAAAAAAAAAAAAAGAACAACTTGAAACATATAATAAACACGCACCTTATTAAGCTACGTATCGTACTCTATTGTCCTGTCATCCGGCATTAAAAGTGGCATTTTAGCTTCGTGCAAATCTTCAAAATACAAACACACGAAAAAAAAGAGCGAAAAAAAAAAAAAAACAACAAAGAAGCAAACAAAAAGCATCAAATCGAGAGTATGAGACTCGAGCGTCCGTCTCGTTTTAGTGAAATAAAAAAAAATAATAAAAAAAAAATAAAAATTATTCCGAAACCCGAACGTTTAACAATATCCGAGATAATAACTATATATGTGTGTTGTCGTATCGCTCACTTCTATTAGCTATTTCTTGATGGTTAGCAATAACGCATTGATTCAGAGAAATAGAGAGAGAAAAAAAAAAAAAAAAAAAAACTTCCAAAAGCAAAACAGTCGTTTTTGAGACGACGTCGCGTTCACCATCATCGTGCGTATAAATCCGTAAAAAAAAAAAAAAAAAAAAAAAAAAAAAAAATTACGGAGAAAAAAAAATATTTACGAAACACGATAATAACGTTCTGTACATCGTGTATCCTCGATGCTGTCTGGTATAATCATTGATAGTTATAAATCGCTAGCATACCAATAATATGTTTAGATTATAACTATACGATAGTTATCCCGATAATATCGCGATATGAATATATAGTTCGTATACTATACTGTTTACCGATAATTCCCGCGCGTCCCGATACGATAAATGAGTGCACTTAATATACTCCGTTGCTATACGTTCGCCACTATAATCCGAATGTACTTAGATAATACGACAAATAAGAGAGAAAAAAAAAAAAAAAAAACACAAGAATATCACTAGCGGATCAGAGTCGTCGTTTTCCGGTTGATGAATATCGTATATCCGGTCGAATAACATCGCGTTAACGTAAAAATCCCGAAAACAAGAAAAAAAAAAAAAAAAAAAAAATAGTATCTGAGTGGTCGCTATCGGGCGAATAACATCGCGATATCGTAAAAATCCCGAACGCGAAGAAAAAAAAAAAAGAAAAAAAAAAATCGCGTTTTTGGAGCGTCGCGAGTAATGCTTCGGCAAAGGCGCTGAGAGTAAAAGAAATAAGAAAAAAGTCGCAACAAACTTACCTCGAATCTATCCTTATCGCAACTGATGGTACTGGCGCCACCGGAATTCGATCTCACGAGGTTTCTCCACGGGCGATAATACGATGCGTTGCCAAACATCGATCGCGGCCTCGCGGCGATCCCGAGGGACGACAATCCCGACAATAGATCGTCGCGATTCAGACCGCTTCCGAAGTGTTGATCCATCAGGCGCGACATAGGGCGATCGAAATCATCCCACCAGTCGCGAAACATCAATGGCACAACCGACATTTTTCCTGCGTAAAAAAAAAAAATAATAATAATAATCAACGAAACGATGAGTCTAATAATAACGTTCTTCTCGATCTTCCGTACGTATGAGATAAGCGAGAAAATTAATAGAGAAAATCGTAAAAAAAAAATAAAATAAAAATAAAAATAAAAATCGTGTAGCGTTAAACATCGACGAACGTAAAATAGAATTTAAAAAAAAAAAAAATCGGAACAGTTCCAACATCTGTCCAAATCTCTATTTCGAACACCTTATAGATGATAAGAGATAAAAAGGCTATTTCTCGATATAATGCGATTTAGTATAATACGCCCGATGAGAATTGCGTGACAACGCTTAATGGATCGTTTAGGGGAACAAAACAAATAAGCGAATCAAAATTATAAGGATTATTAACATCTTTTTTCCATTCGATAAGAGTACAACATCTTAGGATTAATGAGAAAAGTGGGGGGAGGGAGAGAAGGAAAAAAATACAAAATAGGGTATTAAGAGGGATAAATAATGATAATTGCGGTAGTAACAACGTGAGAAAAAAAAAGAGGAGATTAACACTGAAAATGTCTAATAATTGCTTCGCTTAGAATAACTCGAAAAGTTGCGTATAATTATATCATAAATTCAGATTACATTTAAACATTGAAAAAAAAAAAAAAAAAAAAAAAAAAAAATTTAGAGGACGAAAAAAAAAACGGAGACGCGGGAGTTAAATTACTCATATATCAGTAAAAAAAAAAATAAAATAAAAAAAAAACACTACTATTGCACAACAACGCGAGATGTAAATTTCGAATACTATCGATAGTTACATATATAATATATATGACGTAATAGGATAGATAACAATGATAAGGATCACTTGTCATTCGCACAATAATTAAAGACCATAAAAAACTCATTAATTTTATTAGTTATCGGTAACCGTAGGACTGTAATGAGCGGCTGTTGAATTATCGAAAAAATTGAACAAAACCACCGAAGACCTCTGCGACATAAATTGTCGAGTCGCTCCCCCTATTAAAGTTACAAACGATGTCCAATGATAATAATTGACGAAAGCATTTCGCGGCTCTCGATTTTCCACAAAAAAATATGGCGATGGCGCGAAAGATTCCACATCTCTATTTCATAAGTATTATTACATCGAAAGAAATATCAAAGAAACGTTATTACGATCGAACGTTTCACATCGTCGCTCATTGCACGCGATTCGTGTCAAATACTTTTAGGATTAGAATAACAAACGTTTCTTAAGTCGCGATGATTCCAAAAAAAAAAAAAAAAAAAAAAAAAAAAATGGAACAATTTTTTAGCGATAGAACACGTGACCTGAATTTTCTCAAATTTTTCCCACTCGAGTCTGTTACACGCGTTCCATTTTCACGATTATAAAATTCATGGCAGAGGGTTGAAAAAAAAAAAAAAAAAAAAAAAAAAAACGTAGCTATGGTACTCTGTCTTTCGAGTAATTGCATTAGTATGTAATGTGCAAAAGAGAATTAACAAGCAAAAAAAAAAAGGAAAGAAACACTCGAGACCTTCGTAAAGTTCCATGAATCCCGTGAATAGACTTTAGAAAATAGGGCTGAAGATTTACCAATAAGCTTAATAAGATCCGTTAGAGTTTAACGAACTGTGTTTTGATAATATCAGGTAAGAGATTTGACCATTAGATCGAAGGTATCGCGATCGCAAAAAAAAAAAAAAGATCGAAAAAGATCGAAAAAAAAAAAAAAAAAACGAGAGAGAGAGAGAGGCAACAGGCATCTCCGCGAGTAATCATAGGTTCGAAGATAAATAAAACGACAACGACAGATAGGAAGGAATGAACAGGGAATGAATAAACTCCATTGTATACCTTATTAATTAATAACGATTATCGATAACGGAATAGCGCCGTTAGTTTAGCGACAACGTGTTAGTGACAAACCCCCGAGAAGAACGAAAAAAAAAAAAAAGACTCGTCGTTTTCCGCGATAAATTATTAAAGCGCCGCTTGTTAACTCGCAAACGAAACACAGATATCGGTTAAAGGTGCCGAAAAAAAAAATAATAATAATAATAATGATGAAAAAAAAAAAAAAGACGTACTGAATGAAAGTTTCGCAAAGAAAAATGAGGACACAGATCGACTTTGAAATTTCGTGGGTAACTGCGAGCGGATCGCACACCGCGAGCTTTAAATAGTAAGCTTCGGTGGATCTCTCGATCGTTGCGCAGCGCCCACTCTTTTGCAAAGGGGATCCACAGCGGGGGATGACGCCCCCGTAAAACGCGAAACGCTCTCTCATCCCTGCATTACACTTCGTCTAATAATAGTTCGAGGAAACATCGCGCCGATTCCCACGCGACTACCGTTTTCATTCCGGCGTCTCGTTGCTCTGGCGTCGCGAGAATTTTCGGGATTAAGTAAACGCGATATTTGCTCTTTTCGTTCGCACGTGAATAACTTTTGCACATGCATAACGCATAACGCATAGAAAGGATCGTAAAAGACGGAAAAATTTACGTTTCCATTGCATCTGCACACGTGAGGCAAAAGCAGCGAAAAAAATAAAATAAAAAATAACAATTTCACTGACGGCTCTTGAATTTCGATGGTAAAACAGAAACAACAAAAAAAAAACAGCGATAATTGCTTTTTTTTTTTTAATACACGTGCTTAACGCTCGAAACGAAATACATATACTGAAAATAACGGGAGAATAAGAGTCCAAGCGGATTGTCGTGAGTGTAGAGGAGGAATCGCATTGATTCCCCTCGATAAACGATTTTGCCGCATCATTCGCGTACTATCGATACTTTACGCATATTCTGATCGTTAAAAAAATCTGTGTATTTTAAAACGTATAATTCTCTTACTCTCGTAATAGCTGTTGCACTCGATGGCGTCACTGTGGGTAAATAATAACGTGAGAAAAAAAAATAAAAATCCAACACGATGAATCTTAATGTTAAATTGACGGATTATTAAAAATGGTAGTGAGAAAAAAAAGGGATACAGAAGAAAAAAAACGAAAACGTGGATATAATAATCCCGATAAAAAAAAAAAAAAAGAAAAAAAAACACACAATCTATATATCTCAATTGATTATTTAGCGTCATCGTAAAAATCGATGATTCCTATCGGAGTTTTTTGCGACATGCGTAACTAACGCACGTTTTCGCGTGTTTTATTCTACAATATTAATACTCTTATTATTATTATTATGATTATTAATGATATACTTGAATTATTATCTTACAAGCGACAAGTATGACGTATTCGTGATAAAATTTTTACGAGAAACGGACGCGAAAAAAAAAAAAAAATCAATCGTCTCGGTGTCTCTCGATCAGTCGATACTTAGGTGAAAAATGCTTCGAAGTTGAAAAAAAAAAAAAATTACAAACACAAACAAAACACATTGCACGATGACAAACATCTCGATACGGAAGTCGGTGCGATAAGCGATGTAACGAACTGCTGGATTCGTCAGCGGCAGACGCCTACCTCTTTGGCGCGAACGTACGCGTGCCAACGGAGTGAAATACGCGCTAAAAAAAATTGCATTCCAGATCGCGGAAAATGAAAAAAAAAAAAAAAAAAAAAAAAAAAAAAAAAAAAAAAAAACGCTATACTTCCGGATCCACGCAAACAAATACACACACTTCAACGAAGCAGCCGCTGATCAATAAAAAAAATCGAATTACCTTGCGCCGTACTTGTTGCGCGTAACAAAAACATCTAAGGGACTTCGTAAAAAAAAAAAAAAAAAAAAGTAAGAAAAAAAGGGAAAAAAAAAAAGAAAACGATAACTGATAGGAGATTAATTGAGAGGGGAAATGAAAAAAAATCTATCGTGCGGCATTATAATAGGCATAAGAGTGATGTTTTAGAGTTAAACGAAAGATAGATTTACGCAGTGCTTTACCGAGTACCCCGTGACGCGTCCGTCCGCGTGTCAATGGGTACTTTTTTTAATAGTGCGGATTTACTTCTACAAATCTATTACGGTTAACGTCTAAACTAACGACTATTATTGCTAAGATTAGTAAGTTTACTCGCGCATTGAAAGTGGACGAGTTTGCGATCATGAAAAAGCGGTTCCAACAGCTTTCATTCAATCGTCGTGAAGACTAAAAAAAAAAAAAAAAAAAAAAAAAAAAAAAAAAAAAAAAAAATCGTGAAATGGGAGTTTCGACGTAAAGACGAGAGAAGGTTTACGCGTCTCGCCGGTACTGGATAAAACGACTATTAATTGTAATATTAACGTATTTTATACTATTCGAAGATAATATCAATGCGAAATATCTCAACTCTATAATGTACTATGTAAAAATCCCCATCGTGCGTATTATTTGTACTTATATACGTATATTTAATCGTATTATACGGCTTGTAACTTAGTAACGCGGGTGACCAGTAAACACTCCGAAACGCCGAAATTTTTCGATCAGCTTTCACTCCCGTCTCGGATGAAAATCAGAGAGAAGGTTTGGAACGCGTTCGGTAATTCTGGGATACTGAGCCCTCTGTATCGTTACTTTCAGAACAAAAAAAAAAAAAAAAAAAAAAAAAAAAAAAAAATGAATACTCGTAACTTGACTCGTGTGTGTTATTCCGCTTGTATCTCTATCATCCGATGCATTTGCTATATCGTAAGCGATGATTAACGCCAACATTTTCTCTGATGAAAATCAGCGATCGACGAATCTGCGAGAGAAATTGCGTAACGCGCGCTGCGGAAGATTACTCGTCGTCCATTGATTGGCTTTATATCGATTATCGGTTTATCCTTTGATAATCGATCGCCAAATTGTCTCGATAACGATCCCAGCGTTCTAATGTTTACGTCGAAAAACACAGAGCTATAGTGACTCTTATTATGTTGAACACTGTAATCGCCGCAGAATTTTTAGTAACACTGTACAACAACAACAAACAGCATTGTGATTAATTTGTATACATCGGTCGAAGGAGAAAAATAAATAAAGAAGAATTATGTCACAATAATAAAAATCGCTAACTTATTCGCTGATCTTAACCCGCGCGTTGTATCCTTCGCCTTCCTTATGACGGAAATCGATGGAACTTTTATTTTTATTATTAAATTAAATGATTTATTCGTAAAGTTAATAATTTACAGGAATAGCAAACGCGAATAATTAATTTCACGTTATCGTCGTGTATTTCTTGTCAAGTATCGAACTATCACTGGCGTTCTCTCTTCTCTCTCAGTCTACCAAGCGGACGGTGAAAAATTTCTGATTATCTCTCTCGCAATTTTTTTTTTTTTTTTTTTTTTTTTTTTTTTTTTTCATGGCAAGTGGGGTATCTTTAGTTCCGGTTGAGTCAGTAATCTCTCGATGTCTGCCAGTGACGAGATCCCCTGTTCCTGAAATAAAAAATTAATTCATCGATTTTTTGTTTTTTTTTAATAATTTTTCGCCGTTTATCGATTTTTTATCGAATTTATATGAAAAAATGATAACTCACTTGATATTCTTTCCATTTTTCGTAATTGCGTCTCATATGCGTAACCATTTCCGGCATATCGATGAAAGCTGTGAAATAAATGAAAAAAAATATAAGAAAATTCGGAAAAATTTGATAGTAAAGTTGAATTTTGGGAAAAATAAAGATTTTCTCACCGTCCCACGCTTCGATCATATCGTTGATTATGAAATCTACGAAACCGATTTGAGACTTTGGTATCGAACAACTCGCCCTGTCGAACATCGGCATCACAACCGGCATTTTCTTCTTCTTCTCCTCGTCGGTCTTTAAATAACAATCGCATACATTACAAAGTTTTGCATTCGTAACTACTGGCAATGAAAATAAATATTTTATTGAGGAATTTCTTGGCTTTCTTCGTGAAAATAGAATATTTATGAGGTGTTTTTTTTTTTTTTTTTTTTTTACCTGACTGAAATATTCTTCAGCTATGCGTCGCGCCCACTCGATGCAGCAACGCAGTGGTCTCGTTGGATTCGACACGTCGGCGCACTTTATCATCATTATCTTCACGAGAGTCACATTTTCCGGTTGCATCAGTACCGCGACGTCCAGTGCATCCGGAAAATACTGAAAACATTTTTTATTTTTATTTATTTCGTCCAAAGTAACCGATATCCGAAAAAAAAAAAAAAAAAAAAAAAAAAAAAAAAAAAAAAGAAGCAATTTTTTTTTTTTTTTTCTCGTAAAACTCGTAAAATTGACAAATTTTAAGGGCTTTAAGAGTAGTCTATCGGAAGAACGCCATTATCTCGAAACAGCATTTTCGATATCGATAGTCGAAAAATCTCGAAAACAATTCGACTGATTGCCTTCTAATTTCAAATGATATTGTTGGATACTTTTTCTATTGCGCGATATAAGATTTTTTTTTTTCACTAAAATACTTTTTTCAAATTAAATCAAATAGATAAAAAAAATTACGTAAAAACTGAACTGAACTGTTAGTTTTAATAGACGCGATTTTGCAAAAAAAAAAATCTAATTTTCGTAATAAAAATTATTTATCAAATTAATTGTATAAACTTTCGAATTAATAATATCGAAATTCTCCCGTATAATTAATTTTCCAAAAAAAAAAAAATTATTATCATTCACTCTTTTCTCCGTCCGCTAAATCCCAACGAGAATAATAATACTTATTGTTAAATTAGAAACATCGAGAAATATCCAAGAAATGAGTCATTTACCTCCGTTTGCGCGTCACCCACACGACTGCTACAAACGTTGACGAACTTTGCCAAATTTTCAAAGTGTTTCGTCATTTCGGTGGCGAGAATCATGTCGATGACGTTTTGTCGCATCATTTTGTAGGTATCTCTCTCGAGATTCTTGAAAATATTTACGCTATCGTCGGCGAGCGTAAGTTTGAACGTCAGAGCTGCGTGATGCGATTCCAATACCGAAAGATCGTTGTAGAGAATCGCGAGTTTGTTGTCGGCGTTGCAGAGAAATTGGCTGCGAAATTAATTTAATTTTTAATTTTTTTTTTTTTTTTTTTTTTTTTTTTTTTTTTTTTTTTTTTTTTTTACGAAAATAACTTTTATCGTTCAAACATCAATATTCGTTAAAAAAAAAATCACCTCGATTTTCCCGGATGATCGATATCGTGCGCAGCTGCGGCAATCAGTGCGGCGACTTCGTCCAGCGGATCTAACATCATTTTTAATCTCTCGGATTGCATAAATATCGCAGTTGCCTGCAGTACATCGGCTGCGTGTGTCGAATTGTGATAACTGTTATTGAGATGATAATTGTACTCGATAACCGTCAACCAGTTGTGAATAGTTTTTTCGTCGATGCCGAGCCTCGCGGGGACGTGATAGAGACACATAAGATTTGTTCCCAGATGAACGAGTGGTCTAAAAAATAAAAAAAAAAATTGGTAATCGGATAAATTTTTTTTATTATATTTTTTTTTTTTTTTTTAACGCGATTTACCTTCTGCCGGTAAGAACTTCGAGTCCAAAAATATCGAAATCCCAGTCGAGGCTTCGATCCAACAAATCCTCAATAGCGTTCGGCGCTTGTGGATTTTTCAACTGCAGCCTAACAGCCGACGGTACGTTTAGCATCCGCAGCGCCGAGCTTTTCGTCGAGTCGTTCGACGATCTTCTGGAGTCTCTTACATAGTGTGAACTTTTCTAATCGTATCAATAAATTTAAAAAAAAAAATCGAAATAATCATTGAGAAAAAGATATTAAAATAATGTTTTTTTTTTTTTTAATCGTAAAAACGATGAAAAAATAATTACCGATAAAAGCGCTTCTATGAGATCCGAAGCAACGGGATCGTTGTAGATTTTCGTGTCTTCCTTGAGATAAGGTCTGTAAAGTTCCGTCGACTTGAGAGTTTCGATCGCCTGAAACATTTATGGAGCTTTTCAACAAAAAGCCTTTCGATGAATTAAAAAAAAAAAAAAAAAAAAAAAAAAAAGATCCTTCGATATTCGCCGAACGATCGGATTCACCTTATCGATTTGCATCGCCATTTCCGGATGTGTTCCGGTAATTTCCGTCATCGCATTTGTAAGCAGAGTCATTACTTTCGTTATGGGAGCTTCGAGCGGCAGACTATTTAATTTTTGTAGACTCGAACGTCTCTGAGCTGTTAAAACGGTGAATGGCAAATCCCGCGATAAGAAAAACGGAGGATAATTAAATCGTATATAGTACAACTTTATGGTAGCAACGATAAGATAAGAAACAATAAAAAAAAATAAAAAAAAATAAAAAAAAAAATACACAAAATATACATATATATATAAAAGTCTATTACTTCCGATATCGCTGCCGATCGACTTAACGTCGAACGATCCGCGGCGCAAGGAGTGTAAACTTCCTCTCGGATGTTGTCCCCCGAGCGTGACACCGGCTACTCCCATATTCTCCAAAAGGTACATCGTGTCGTGAACGTAAACGTAATGCGATGGTTTTCTAAAAAAAAAAAAAAAAAAAAAAATCGAAAAAAAAAAATTTTGAAAAAAAAAATAATTTTTTTTTTTTTTATCGATGTCCATTGATTTCGAAATATCGATCGATAAACTCACTTTCCAGTCGCGCAAAACGGAACTATCCTGCAATTGATAGTTATAGTGTCGTTGAATTTTCTCCTGCAATTCATATTGCCTTCGAATTCTCTTCCTCTCTGAAGGTGTTGATCCATGAGAACGAAATTTTCGCACGTTATTATCTCCGAGAGATTCTTCCCGAGCATTTCTTCGTACATATAACCCAACAACCTTTCACTGGCCTTGTTAACGAACTGTAACACGCGAAGAAAAGATGAAAAAAAAAGAAAAAAAAAGAAATAGAAAAGAAAAAAGCGCTTTCGTGGAGTTCTTTTGAAGATATCGACGATTATTCCCGACTCGTCGCTTTCGCTTCTTTGATTGCGCGTTACTACTGTGTATTATCCATAATTTTACGTTTACTCACCCGTACAACGTGCTGATCGTCGGTTACGTGGACCATATCTCGACACCTGTCGACTGCAACGTACAGCGCGTGGGCCGCTGCCAATTGCATTCGCGGCTCCACTTCACTCGCGTAAATACCGACCAGTTGATTGCTCAGCATAACGTCGTGAGAACACTCCATCATTGCCTGTGGCAGTCGAACGAAATTATAGAATGAGATGATTCGCTCGTTATTCTCATTCATCGCTTCGATCGAAAAAAATCCGAGGAATTTTTTTTTTTTTTTTTTTTTTTTTTTTTTTTTCATTACTTGTTTTTGAATTTTTTTTTTTCTTCAACTTACCCGACTGAAACCTGTGTTTAGGAGATCCAAAGTCACTATTTCATCCTTATCGCTCTGAGTGAAGAATCTGAATGGTATTTATCGGATTTTTAGATTTACGAAAAAATCGATCGATTTATTGCGATTTTTTTTTTTTTTTTTTTTTTTTACGATGAGACATTATTTTTGTTCTTACGATTTTTTTACTAAAGCTAAAATAACACTGCTGTGATGGCAATTCGTGTTTCTTATGGCTCTGCATACCGCGTCACCATCGGCACCACGCTGTCCCCTGCGATCTATTATCACGACATCGTGACAACGATTCTGAAATACTTCGACGGCTTTTTCCGCATTTTTTGCGATTGAAACGATCCATCCTAACTTTCGCGATACCGAAGCGAGAACTTCGACTTGTTGATCGTCGCGCGGAAAGACTAATAGCACCTGAAGAAATTCGGTTGAATATTAATTATGAAGATTAACCGGAGAACAGCACATGTGGGTTCAGGAAAACCTTTTTTTTTAATTCAAGCGAATCTCTGGCGGAAATGAATATTTTTAAATTTAATTATAGAGAAATCGAAACACCGTACTGCAAGGAAACTGCTTATCGAGAAGAAATATCGATATCGTAAATAATATCGAAGTTACGCGCTTTTGAAAATTACGTAAAAATTTTAAAAATTTCAACAAAACTCGTGTAGTGTTCTTCGATTAACCTAAATTTTGCGATAACTACAATAATAAAAAATCAATAATTTCCTAATCGATTTACCTTAACGACTCGCGAAGCTGCGGTTATCGATAGTGTGGAGTTAAAGTCTTGCGGTCCCTTCTGCAATTATGAAAAAAAAAAATGTAATTCCTTCGCGAAATAAATATTTTTTTAATTGACGTCTAAAATTGACGATTTATACTATAAAAAAAAAAAATCGATCTATTTTTTCTATTAAAAATATCGCATTCCTCGTTCCGAAATTCTAATTGTTTTCTGCGTCTCGCGCGAGCGTTCGTCCTTATCGACTCGACACTCGAAAACTCGAACTCTTTCGCGTCCGATAGATACATTTCTTTTCGTTTTTCATCATTAACTATGTATTTCAGCTGCGAATGATAAATTAGCGAAAAAAGACGTAGTTTTTGCAATAAAAACAAATATAACTGAAGTTGCCGCGGAGAAAGTATCGTCTTTTATTTATATCGTATTGAAAAAAAGTCGATAATGAAAACACGCGAAAAAGTCGCTTTTTTTTCTATGCAAAAGGTATAGCAATGGACAATTAAAAAAAAAAACGATGTACTCTCGAATACCTTACGCGCCGCGAACGTTGATTCGTTAGAAGCCGGAAATGGGGGTCTTACCATCACCTGCACCTTATTTCGGCTAACGAACCATTTATAGCCGAGTAAACGACCGCAGAATATTGAGGAAAGTCTCGATACCCAAGAGGTCGATTCGGCTTCATTTTTGTGCGGTTGACCATCGTCACTTCCGATTGAACCGGAAATGTATAGTGTCCGATGAGTAAGTCGTCTTGTATCGCTTATTACCTCCGACACCATCGGAACGACACTTTATTTGTCTCACAATAAGTCGTCACAATTATTCACCCGCTTTGCGCGTCACAATCCCACGTCTACCATTTTTTTTTTTTTTTTTTTTTTTTTTTAGTAATATAAATTTTTCTGCGCGACTTCCGGGGAGCGAAAAATCGACGACGTTCGTTTCCGCGACACTATTAACGCGTTTTGGATCCGTACGACGCGGAGTTGCATCAAAAGCGATACTGATCGAGGATCAGAGAGGTATCGAGATTATAGACGCGATACAATCGTTGCAATGCGAATAAACTACACTTATCCGATTGATAAGAGATCTCTCGATCGACGCGCAAAGAACTTCCTACACCCGTATATATATCTATAGTAAATCGATGGAAGAGTCATCGATACGTATTCAGAAGTACTTCGTTTATTTATCGAAGACTAGTTTTCATTTTTTTGTGTTCGAAAAAAAAAAAAAAAAAAAAAAAAACACATGTTATCCTCGTACTATCGGATGATTAACGTATCTTCGCTGTATTCGTATAGTTCGTAGTAAATATACTGTAGAGATTCAGGATAAGGATTACGATCCGTTGGCCTAAATTTCGATCGATTAATCGATGTACTCGTACTATGTACTCACGAGTCTCGCGAAAAAATAGCAGCTATATATAGCCTTTCGAACTCCGAAACTTTTAAAGATTGGAAATCGATAAAAATTATTTTTTTTCCTTACGGACCGATTGTAGATACGAATTATTGAGGTGCGAGTAAAATATTTAATGAAAGCGTATTAAAAAAAAAAATACATCGCCCGCAGCTTTGATATCGTGAATACCATTTTTTTTTTAATTTCGATGTTTCATTTTGAAAAAAATCGTAATTTTTGGTACTTTTTCGAAGCGATATCTTTGCTTTTTGCAAGAGTAGCGAATTCGATGCAAAAAAAATACGGATAATACGACAGTATCGGCGGAGTTAGGATTTTTTTTTGCGTCGTTATAAGGTGATGGATAACCTGAAAAAAGCATCATAAAGGCATAAAAATGCATTTTTACGCATTTTCTTGTATAAAAATCGAAGATTATAGAAGAAATGTCTGGACCACTGCTTTCTATGTATTTTTCCGCTAAAAGAATCAACAAAAAAAAAAATTTCCTTTTCCTATCAAATAACATCGCGGCATAAATTTTGTTCCGTAATTTTTTTTTTTTTTTCGATAACAAAATATTTACTCCGCGTATCTATTAAAAGTCCTCATTATTTTAAATACAACGATATCGTATCACGAAAAAATGCAATACTGTTAGCATTAGACGGTGCGATGAAATCTCAAGCGAAGAGTCTGTACGGTCGATTGATCGTTGAAGAAGCAACGTGAAGAGATGATCTACTGACCTCGATAACGTTCTAAACTAAGCAACGTAAGGGTTCTATCAACCCCCCAGAAACAACCCTCTTAACATCCCTACCAATCCGTTCGCGTAGCTGACGCCTGCGCAATAGCGCGTCAACCGGCTGCAAGGGGTCAACGGCTCTTGGCTGCGATCAGCGAGCTTTACATTAATTTTTTTTCTTCCCCCTCCACCCACGCGATCGCGTGCGCATTTTCTCGATCGAGCAAATAGAAAAGCAAAATAAAATCTTTCTTCGGAGGTAGAAAAACTTTTTTTTTAGCGTTGCAGCGATTCTTCATAAAAAAAAAGGGAGGGGGAGGCGGGGACAGAGCATAAAGATACTCGATGCGCGAAGAAGGGTTATGCCAGCTGTTGTTTTCCCATCCGCCTCCATTCTCGCGCGATCTATAGTCAAAAGACTCGTAGAGCTCCTATAAGTCCGCGAAGGGGTTATTGCACCGCGTCGTACACGATAAATGTTTAATCCTCGATCTCTCATCCCTCCGCGTTTTTTTTTTTTACGTCGCTACGAAGCGCGCGCTTCAATTTTTTTTTTTTTTTTTTTTTTTTTTATAGTACGGTATCTATACACTATCATACGTTGTACGGATAAAAAGGGTTGCTGTTCCGTACATAAGACTGATGAATAAATAAACTCGAAGCTCGGAAGTGGTAAAGCGCGTTCGAGTGATATCGCTCCTCATCCCTACGATTTTATAAATTCATGGAACTGCGCATGCGCATTGTTACGTTTTTCTCTACAGAGTTTCCATCTTCCATTTCATTCCCGCAATTATCGTACCGACGATTTCACAGAAAACGGTCGGCAATATGCTTTTTTTTTGCTTCTTCTCTGTCGCTACGAACGGCAAGTTTGTGGCAAAACTCGACAATGGTCTCGCGATTACCGATGAATTTTTTATGAAACTCCACGAGGATTAAACTTTGAGACGAATGCGCATGCGCCGCGCGAAGCTCGAGAAGGGGTTCGCGACTCCTCAGGATTTTTCCGATCGTCAGTTCGACTACTGCTCTCCACGGAGGAAGAAGAATACACTCTTCGAAAGAAAAATATATATATATGTATATATTGTATATATATATATATATATATATATATAATTTTTTTTTTTTTTTTTCGTTTCCATTGCCGCAAATTATTTATATCACGTTTGATAAAACTTAACGATAACCGTTATCGACGAGCGATAAAGTACTTCGCGATTTCGATGACGTCGTAAAATGTCGTCGAGTGAGTAGCGAAGGCGTTGCAAGCGCCGATACGCAGAAGCTAACTTTCTTCGCTTCGTATACTTGTTGCGCGTAAGTTTTTGTCGCGGAAAAAAAAAGCTCCGTCGATCCCCGACGATACTGAGAGACGTCGATGCTTTCCTCATTATTGTTTCACGACGCGACACAGAGTGACGCGCGCGCGATGAACAATGCAATAGGGAAACCCACCGATACTCGCGTGCCGACTATCGTTCCTTCGTTATTCATTGTCCTATGCGATCGAAAAAAAAAGTCGAATGGCTTTACACAAACGATTTGTTGGAAAACCGAACGTTATTTCACGATTGAGGTCTTCAATTTCTTTTTATTTACTATCGCATTACGATGCGGAGAAACTGTAACGCTTTCTGCTCGCGCGATTAAACGATACGATGGAAAATTCATCGATTATCGTGAATCGACGAGTATATCGGTATTTTTTTTTTATTATTGTTCGCAATATGCCGTAAACACTAATGCTTCGTATTTAGGGGATGAAAAATGCGATGAGAAAGTTACCGATTTTTTGTCGATTTTTTATCGATCTTTTATCGATTTTTTATCGATTTTTAATACGATACATAATTCATCGAACGCATTATTTTATTAACGATGCTGAGTGCGAATTAAGTATCGATCTATAGATGACTATCGAAGAATATGATTGCGCGAGTGCTGTACGATTAAACGATCTTTGATAGCCGCGTCTCTGCTTCGGGACGACGGGATCGATAATCGATATTTTGCAAATCTCGAGTTTCAAACAAAAGAGACTGTGATAAGCAAATAGACGATTATAATTTTAACTCTTCGATATATGAAGAATAATTTGATCGGTAAGAAAAATGTAAGTATGCGATGTTATAAAAGGAAAAACCCTATGCGATTTTTTTTTTTTTTTTCGATAGGGTGTAACTTTGAATAGATCGTCCAGAGACGCGCGCAGAGCTTTGATTACGAAAGGTACTGCGTCTACCGCTCCTTATCTGTGGTCTGCGAAGGATAGTCAGATAACGATGTGTAAGATCGGCGGCAAAACGAGGTCCGTTATCGATACGTCACGCCGAGCGTCACACGAAGCATTTATTATTAAAATCGATAAAACGTATAAAAACTACGAAAAAAAAAAAAAAAACATCGATAAAAATTTCTTTACTCACAGCTGCCGAGCATTCCATGTCGTCGTCGGCTGTAAACATGAGACCGCTGACCAGAGATTTTTCCTTCCAAAATTCGAGTTCCTGCATTCTCGACCCATCGCCATTGTCGCCTTTAATGCGAGAAAAAAAAAAAAAAAATTTTAATCTTACGATTATCGATTGCGAAAAGATCGAAAAGATCGGCGCTCGATCGGTGTGTGTCTAATCGTTTTGTACTTTGATCCCATTATACAAAGTATGAATCATACAACGGCACTGAAACACCAATGGGAAACGAGGGCAGACGGTTAATTGAATCATAATTGCCGACACGTGAACTCGTTGTCCGATTGTTGTTTCGAGAGGTCCTTCACCTTTGCTATATTAATGAATTGCAAATGCGCGTCGCGGAGATTCGCTGATGCAGTTCAAGTTGATTGATCCTCGTTAATTATAAATTAATAACGCATCGCCGAGATTAACATCGAATAAAAAAAAAAACTGACAATCGATTAATCGAATTATCGATCGTAAACTATCGATCGCAGGATCGAAAAATCGATATTTTTCTTTCAGCGAAAAACATCGTCACAAATTTAAAAAAATATTATAAGTAAGTTAAATATTAAAAAAAAAATCGAAAAAAAAAAAACATCGTTATATCAAAGAATTGCAAATCCGCTTCGTAGAAACTCGCGATGTGCTTAAAATCGATTCGATATAATCGATTAATACATCGCTGCGATTAGCGACGTTAAAGGGGTTACGAAAAAATAAAATAAAAATGATTACTTGCGATAAGAAAATTAGGACACAAGCAATCGAATGTCGATTACGCATATCTCGTAATAAGATATTATATATATAGGCGCTTTAGAATGCCCTCTCGTTACTCGTATTATCGGCAATATTTTCTCCTCCAGCGAGAAACGTTTTACTTTCTACAAAGTAACTTTAACGTGTACTTTAAAGAAGCGAAGAAGAAGGAGGAAACCTGCGAGAGGGCTTTTGCCATAATCGTCGTATAACCCCCCGCCGCCCCACCCCCCCTTCCCGCCCTCCCCGTGCCCCGCCCTGTGAGTTTAACTGCCGCAGGCAGAACTTTCTTGCGACCTGGTAGAGTTATTTGGAGTATATCTTGACTCCGCTATGGACTGTGTGTTACTACAGTAGTCTGCGCGTCGATTTCGAAGGCCAAGACGAAAAATCTCGTTCAAGAACGTGACGCGTCGACTATTATACCCCGAGAGTGGTACAGCCTTCTGTTATACTCTCCGCAAAGGTCGCATTCAAAATTTCGAATTTAGGACAGTACACTACTACAGTATTCATAAGAAAGTCCGATAGACGAATGGAAAAAATCGTGATATCACGGAAAATATATCGTAATATATATTTGTATATATGTATTATCGAGTTTTTCAATTTTTTTCGATCGTAATTTTTTTTTTTTTTTTTCGGGAAATCGAGAAATAAATGATATTGTGGAAGATTTATCGTAATATATATTTGTATATATGTATTATGGAGCATTTAAAAAAAATTATTAATACTATCGTAACTATTTTTTTTTTTTTTTTTTTTTTTTTTTCGTAGACTTTATTGCACTCGACGAAGTTTATAGAGATTACAATGAAAAAGTGGACGTATTTACGATCAGTTGCATTAGAGGGGATATCTACTGGTCAGTGTAGCGAGTAGGGCTGATAAAATATACGTGTTATATAGAGATATGTATAAGTGGGGAAATGCGAGAGACCCGGAGATTAATATTCATGACGCAAATCGTTGCCAGGTAATGCGGAGGGCAATGAAAGGCTATACGATAAGTTTTTATAGGGTTTTTTTTTTTTTTTTTTTTTTTTTTTTAGCCAACGTGCTTCCGTTTATGCGTTTATAAACGGAAAACACCGATAGATCTTTGTATAAAATCTTACGACAAAAATATTGATTTTTTTTTTTTTTTTTTTTTTTCGTATTAAGGAAAATTATGAAATTTGACGGGGTAAATACCATTTTGAGTGGCTTCCTGGGAGCTATCGACGTCATCCTGGTTCTCGTTAGGAAGATAAAATTTCCCTTGAGGCGATGTCATGTGGATCCCTGACACGTTATCACAATCATCTAACAATCCCGTACTCGCGGGACTATCAGCCCGATCGAGAGACCTCATCAATAACACAATATTTTTTTTTTTATATCAAAACTTTATTAATTCACATATCACTTATTTTTTTTGTCTATCCACTTCGCAGGTGAAATTAACGATGTTTTTGTGTTTTTTTTTTTTTTTTTTTTTTTTTTAGGTTGGTAAAAACACGAGAGTTTGGCTCGTCGAAGAGTGTTGCACTCGAATGAACTAATCCACGTGGGAATTACCCTTTAATCGACGAACGATGAGTTATTAATCTCTTCAAAATGGGATTTCCGATATATAGTCTTCAACCGTACGATTTTTTTTACGATAAAAAAAAAAAAAAAACAAAACAAATTATCGATTTATGTTATCGACGAATTCAAAGTGCATTGCACGATGCGACCGATGGCCTTATCGCTCGAACGACAATGTCTCTTTGTGCTTTTTATTGTGATGTGAAAAAAAAAAAACAAAACAAAAGAGTCGCGAAGAAACGAATGAGACTCGGAAATAAAAAATATATGCGCCGTTAGATCGATTGTGAAGAACGAAAACGTCGCGTGTCCTATTATCAGCAGCTCCGCGCAGATAGGTACAGCAGAAAATTCGTAGTGATAAGAAATTTAACTCCACGAGGAACGCTTGTGCTTTGGTCAGCTAATAAAAGGCGATTATAAGTTTCAGCCGGACGTTCATCCTTGAAATCTCGTCGTAATTAATTTATCGTCGTTTCGTTCCCGAGTCCCCCTCCGCGATGTTTTTTTCCCTTTCCTAACCAATGCTGATATATATCTGTATTTATTGCTATGATGTTAGATCGCATCTAACGTAATCGATAGATCGAAAAAACATTTTTTCGAGACGATATTTTTGTTTTTTATAGTCTCACAATCTATCGAATATATAACTAACCTAAAAATAAAACACGAAATTTTATCGGAATGCGACAAAAGTCACGTAACGGCGTTTGATTGTTCGAAGAAACAATTGCATTTCATTCTTTTATTACAGTAACTCTCGTCGATCTATATTTGTATTTTATACGAGAATTTTACGATTAATCGATAAATCTATCGTTTCGCGTCCCACGCGAAAATTCGAATGTCGCGCGTAACTATGTTGTGCAATATATATATATATATATATGTGTGTGTGTTTTCGTTGAAAAAAATACTTTTACGCGTTTTGACGGAGAAACTCGCTCTCGGCGCTACGAAGCACCGATATACAAAACCGTACGGTTTCTCTTGGACTTTTGACCCTCGCAGGCTATACCTTTCCTTTCGTATTTTTTTTTATTCACGCGACAAAAGTTTTCCTAATTAAATAAACAGTAAGTTCACTTTTTTTTTGCATAATATTGCAAGAATGTCACATAATTACGCGAATTTGAAAAAACAAATATCACTCGTCAGTTTTTTTTGTTCGTTCGTTCGATCTATTTGGGGTTCGCGAACTCCTTCACTGCACGTTTGTCCCGCGTAAATTAATGCAAAAAAAGATCGCAAAAAAAAAAAAAAAAATTAACGACTTCCGGTGCGTCGGCGATTCCAATGGTCGCGATGTACACTGCACGGGACTTTAGCTGAGGTTTTTCGATACGCGGATATCGGGGGGGCCACCACGGGCCATCGTCAGCGGTTTTATCACGACTGAGCCGAATCGCCGCCGTGAGTATATTCGCTCGGGACTCCTCTATAGGTACAGAGTGTGTCTCGCCAGGAGTGAGAGTGAATGGCAGCAAACGTGATAGCCACCGGGTTTGCTCGGTTAACACGATTTGTGGGCCAATCTTTCGTTCCACACGTGCGTATAGTACAACAACGCATAGTACATTAACTGCCGCGTCGCGGCGACGATTAATTGTTTTTTTAGATCGAATTAATTTGAAAATGTATTGTCGTCATTAATTGCTATAATTCCGAGATATAACAATTTAATTATTTTTTTTTTAATTATTTATTTGTAAATTTTTTTCGTAATTTTTAATTGTTTATTTCATCGAAGTTCGCGAGATAAAAATTTAAAAAAAAAAAGTTAAAATGACAACGTTGTTTCAGGATATAATAAAAAATGTGTCGTCACTATATTTTATTTTTTTTTATTTTTTTGGTTATTTAAATTTTTTTTAATTTTATCGAAATTTGCGATAACATTTTTTTTTAATTAATAATAAATCTGCCTAAAGATCAAACGAGTTCCATATTATCAGGCAAATGTATATTAAGTCGATGTAATAGCCGTGTTCATCGGCGTAACTTACAGCTTCCTTTAGATAAGAGCGAAGTACAACTACTCTTAAGTGCTCTTTAAGTCGGTTAGGTTCTCTGATTAAATTCGGTACAAGTCAAAGAGTACCGTTAATCGTTAGACAAAAGCTTCTTGTAAATCGAATTATGAGTCGAAAATCAAATTTGCGACTTAATCCGTTTCGTACGTCGTTCGTACGGAATATCGGGAGCGCGAGAGCGAAGGTCCAATAGATCCGACACTCGATTCCGCGCGTAATGAATTATCGAGAACAGAATCATTAATCACGCAGTCGGAGCTGATCGAGGAATTTCGGCGGATTTTATAATGGAGTTATATGCGTTTCTCATAGATAAATGAAAAAAATAGCTTTAGGCAATGTAATTTCGTTACGAAGAGTTCGATCGATCCTCGAGGTGATTTTCGACGTATATACGACGTGTTACGATTACGCGAAGCAAAGTTTCGTACGGAGTCATTGATCAATCAACGTGCGACTTCACGATTAGAAAGGTGATGCACGCACGAGGCTAAACCGAACTCTCGAGGGTTCATGTACCTAATACCGTGTGCGTGTGTGTATATATATATATATATATACGCCGCGGTCTCGCGAGGATTATACCCGCGAGCGTTTCAATCAAAATTGAACAACTCGTCAAAGACTTTGACAGATAGCGTGACGATTAATAAGAGGATAATTGGATTAAAAATTTGCATAATCGAAGATCGTTATCGGGAAATAAAAAATAAAAAAAAACATTTCAAAACACTCGAAATGTTATGATTGCTACGCGTAATACGAAATAATTTTTATCTGAATGTTGTGAACTGACCGAATGCACGAACGATATCGTAATCATCGGAAAAATATGGTTCCTCGAAATCACGAGGACCGTGCGCATGCGCTTCGCTCAACGGTCCTTTCAGATCATCCGAAATATCTGTAAGTAAGCGCCGCGAACGTAAGTCCTGTCTTCGCAGATTGACTACCGTAAAACTGTCAATTCGGTAATTGACATTCGTGTTGAAATAATATTGTAAAACAAATATATGCGAAAGAAGACAATTTACTACGAAGAGTATTTCTGTTATGTGATTAAAACTTACCGCTGTTGACGAGCGACTCGTCGGCTATTCCATTCTCAAGCCGCTTGGCGTTTCTCATGCAGGCGAGCATCGCGCTCGGCGAACAACCCATTTTTTATTTATTTATTTCGTTTTTCAATCATTTACAGACGTTTTTACAGATTTTTCTTCCACACTTTTTCCTCTCAAACGGTTCATCGCGAGTTTTCTTTTTTTTTTTTCGATTCACTTTAAAAACTACGAATTAATACGCGAATCGAGTGAACTGCGCCGACATGCAAAAATAACTCGAAATCATTTGCTAACGGCACACATTTTTATCATTTATAATAATAAAGAATATTTTTCATCTGTTGTTTGAATGTTTTTTTATTATTTTCCGAGGAAAAAAAATGTTTTCAATATATTCTCAAAGTCGCAATGTCTTTTTTTCGCACGGCAACTATTCCAACTTTTCGATCGCAAGATCGCCGACAGCAACGATCCTTATCGAAGCGTTCGTTTAACATTCGCATATTTGTGTGCGATTGTAGTGTAACAGCAAATATTTATAACTCGTTGTTTAATCAAAGAAACACTGCAATGCCGAGCAACGTTGCTAACGAACTCGTGCGACGTGCATTAGTGAATCGCATAGCGATTGCTCTTCTGGCGCACCGCACGATTGTAACCTCTACGCGTGCAGACAGGTTAGTATCGAGAAACACGACGAAAGCGCGACGATCGGAAGATTCGTCTAATTCGTTTTGCTTTTGTTTTCGTTCACTTATCAATTTGTTTACTCGCGACCCGAATTAATAGATATATATATATATATCACACGACCGAATGACGCGCACAAAACTGTGAGATCGAAAGAATGAAAATCAACTGAATGATTTCTCGGCTTCAGACCGCGTGCCGTCGGCCTCCACCTCGACTAAACTTAGCGATATGATCCTGCAGAGGTGGAGGTCGCGACTAAGAGCCTCAATACCACGAACTACTTGCAACCGAAGTTTGCTATACATTGTCATAGACATGTAGTAGTAGTAGTACGTATGATAATGAATTTCGTACCGTTGAATCGCACCGTTCCCAAAGCTCCGCGCGGCAAACAAATTTGCACGCACGTTCATCCCACATACGTCTCTGCGTAATCATACGTCGAAGGCATACTAACCGGTCCCCCGTTCGATAAAATTTCTTCGTGTCCTTAGTGAATTTTTCAGTAGGGTTTTTTTTTTCTGAGGTCAAAAAAAAATGGCCACGCGAAGTTCGATGAAATCTCCAATCGATTTATCTGTCGCATTGACAATTTATCGTGTTCGTGCTGAGCATCCGACACAATGGGGCATTCGGATTAACACGAAAAATGAAAATTGACCCATGGCCAGTTGTGAACGTGGCGCAAGATGCATCCAATGAAAGATTCAACGCGATCCCCTTGAGAATCTCATTAAATTCGCACGCGCTGTTTTTTTGCTACATGCGCCGAATCGACAATTCATATATGCTGAAAATATATCGCGAAAAATCGATAAAAAAAAAACGGTTTCGTAAAAAAAAAACGTTCGGAAGGGCTTATTTGTTACGCGCATGCGTAGAAAACAGATCCCTCCGATTCTATTCGTGCGATTATTGTATTATAATGTCATGATTGGTTCAATCGATGAGAAAAAGAAATGGATTCTCATTGAAACGGATTACAGTGCATCGAAGCCTATAACTCGTAACAGGTAGCGTCGTTCGTCTGGCGAGTTAGCGGTTACATGCATCTAACGATACAGCGTGTTACTACAATAGGGTATATCCCCCGGCGTCTCAAAAGTTCGCGTGACGTAAGTTATCTCGGTGGAAGCGGCTCCTTATCGTATGTATGTTTGTCGCTGTGTTTGTTCGACATTTTTTTTTTTTTTTTTTTTTTTTTTTTTTTTTTCACACGTACGACCAGTGTGACTTTACACGCTCAAGGCAAATATAGAAACGCGATAGAGGATATTGCGAGTATGTTAAACCACGTACGGTCCTCGATACGTGACCGTAGATCGCTCGACTATACCTACTTGGGTTACCCTACCTATCTACTTGCCTGTTGCTCTGCCTTATTTATTATTTATCGACTCCTTATCCCCGACGGTTCGTCTGCTCGACGATGAAAAAAAAAAAAAAAAAAAAAAAATTCCAACGATAAATCGATAGATGATCCATCAATGGTGGCAACGAGAAATTTTTATAAAAACTCATCATAATATTTGTACCAAAAAAAAATGTATACAAAACAAAAAAAATTACAAATCACTCGTTACTACTTCGTTTCTTTTCTGGTGGTGATAGCGAGATAACAAAAAGATCCCTCGCGAGGTACAGGTTGAAGAGCGAGAAAAGCTCCACCGTCAGGCGATTTTTCCATCACCATCGGCTTCTCGAGACCATCGCCCGCAGCTCGTTCCTCGTCGTCCGACAAATTTTCGTCGACGTTTATCGTATGATCCTTTCTTCCCGGCTAAAATTTATTATTTTTCATGACGAGAAAATTACCAGAAATATAACATATTTTTCATATTTTTAATAAAATTTTTATATTTTGTATTGAAAAAAAAAAAAAAAAAAATGTATTCAATAAATCGAAATAAATGAAAACGGAAAAATAAATATAAAAAACGTTTTGCGTATAATTAAATAATTATTATTCTCCTGCAAAAGTTTTTCTCAAAGGAAAGTAAAAAAAAAAAATAATTAAATAAAACTAACGATGAGATTAGCGATCGCGGCGAGAGGAGCGGAAGTCAACGGCGGAGCGTCAAAAGGTGGTCTCAGGCAGCCCTCTTGAAGATTTTGCACCAAATGATGAAGAAAGTCGTTTCTTAATTGCATTTCCGCTATCGTTTTACTCGCTCTCATTAAATAACGCAACCAATCAACGGCGCAATGACGTTCTGTTAGTAGAATCAAAGGTCACGTGACTCGTAAGTGAATGGTTTTTTTTTTATCAATTATTATTAATCCTAATGAAATATCTTTCTTCGAAAAGTTGTACCTTTGCTTCTTTTGACATCCCTGATGAGTCGTTTTGCCAATAAAAGATTATAATTGCAATCGTAATTCAATGTTTCTTTCTCGTCCTCCATGTGGAGTGGTGTCGCTGTGGCGAGATAACGAACTAAGAAATTATGCAATTCTCTGTATCGCGATAATTAATGATGATAATTGGATTATTGTTAATTGACCCGACGAAAGCGACGAAAAGTGAAAGCGAAACGAAAGAGTTATGAATGAAGTCAACCGCTATTCGGAGTTTTCTCGATTCTTTTGTCGCTACTTTCGTAGAGATAAGGGACGAGGCGAGAGCCCCTATCGTTTAAAAAGCTTTTTTTTTTTAACTCGTCTTTTTATATTTCTACACGATATTTTGTGTAAACAATAAAAATAACAAATGGGAGAAATAAAGAGATTCAAACGAACCAATCAATTCGGTCAGATATACGAAATTCTATGCGCTCAGAAATCCGTCAGCCCGTTGACGTCGATTCGAATTCATTTGGCAGATAATCGATTGAAATTTTGTTGCGATCGCGTTAATCACGAAGATTGGTCACCGATTCTCAACAGTCTCGCTGCCGATCGCAGCCTCACTGAGATTCATGTCTACAGTCGTTATCGTTCGAAGAGAATTCACGAAATTATCGATACGGAAGAAAAGCTCGACGAGTATAGGTAAAATTTTATTGAGCATTAAATTCCCGTAAGTTTACGAAAAAAAAAATTAAAAATGAAATAATAAATCGTTAATTGGTACAAAGGATTTTTTTCACCGAATAACTCCCAATTAACATTTTTTTTTCACGGCAATAAAAAAAAAAAAATGTTCCCGATGTTTTTTCGAGTTATCAGTCGATTCGGCATCGACCAGCAAAGCCTTGAGAATCTTTTTCCACCAACAGGAAATGCAAAAGAACGATCTCTCGGAGACCGATAATCTATACAAATTTTTTGCTGAGATGTTTCGTCGACGCTGTCGCAGTTTGCGCGAGAGATTCGAGTCTTTTAACATCCCTTAGTCTCGACGGCATCCCGCTGAATAATTCGAAATATCTCGAGATTCTCTGCGCCGGATTGGTCGATAATCGAAATCTCGAAAGCATTTCTCTGGCAAAATGCAGAATCGGAGACGGCGGTACAATACGCATTTTTAACTCTTCGCAATAATCGATCTAATAGCGACAGCAGTAACTGATCCAAAAACGTTTTAATCTCCAGGCTGCGATACTCTACTTCGCAGCATTTCGAACGATTCAAATATCCAATTCTTGGACTTATCTCTCTGCTCGCTAACGTCCGACAGCGCGGAATCTTTCGCGTTGTTCTTGAGAAAAAAACGACTGAAGCTACTGGAGAACGTTTGGCATCAATCTGCCGCTGCGTGTCTCGAAAAAACCGGAGCAAACCAATCGCGTCAGGGATTACGAACCCTCGTGTTGGATAAAAATCGACAATTCGGTGATGAAGGATTGCGCGTGTTAACTCGATCCCTCAAAGACGATTTTTGGTTGAAAAAATTAAGTCTTCGTAAATGCGGATTAACGAGAAACTGTGGCGATGCGATAATCGATCTTTTGGAGTCTAACAGCGTTTTAGTCGTCATGAATTTAAGAAATAACGATGTCCCGATGGAGATCGTTCGATCGGTACGACGCTTTCTGAAGAGACGTCAGGAAAACGGGGAAACGATACCATTCGAGAGAAAACTGATAAAACGGAAAAAAGATCCGAAATGGAAGGTTGAAAATTCAATAATTGAGAAACGAGTGATAAACGGACGAAAAATGAAACGAGTTAATTATAGGGGAAGGATATCGAAGAGCCGGAATAAAAAATGCCCCGAGGCAGTCGGAGAAAATTTGAGGCATCTGACTGCACGCTTGTCGACGATAATTGACGGCAATCGTAATCTCATGCGCGCATTGGTGAACGCGAGGCAATTGCTCGTGAGAGAAAAACGCACGAGACTCAACGCTGAACGTTCTTATCAATTGCTGAGACCGGTTTTTGAGAAGCTGCGTTACGGGATACAGAAGCATAATGGCACACGCTACCGATTAATTCTCGAAAGTCGCTTGTGCTCCGATCTCCGTACGATATTTCGCGGCTTGGAGCGTATATCTGCGAAAAATGCATCACGCAAAGTTCTCAATGAAAAAATCGAGAATTCGGGTAAAATGATTCTCGTTGATAATTCATTCCAAGTCGATGAAAAAAAGAGAATTATCGGAGACGTTCAAAAAAGACCCTATTGCCCTCCTAGAAAAGGAGTTTGAATCTCACGTCATCGTATCGTCTATCGATGCCGTTAGAAATGAAAAATAAAATATGTATATGTGATATTTCTTCAAAAATAAAGAATTTTTTTTCACGAAATTCCTATTTGATTTATCGAAACTTTGATCGAAAAACTATATTTTCGAATGATAAATATAAATTCGGGAAAAATGTGAAATAACATTTTTTGCGGAAAAAATGTATGTATTTATATATTTTTATTATTTTATTTATTCTTTCACATTATGTATTTATTCACAGCCCTTTCGTTCGAAAAACCCTTTCGTTATTCTAATAAAAAAGTATTAAACACTATTCGTCCTGTGATTGGTCGAGTTCGGCAGAACTCGATAATTTGAACAGAATTGAAGGTTAAAGCGGGATTATGAGCGTTGCAAAGCCCAAAATTTCTAAGCTCGAGGGAGCAGATAACTCTAATAATCAAATAAATGCCTTATAATTCTCACACAGTCGTATGGCAGAGCCGTACGTGCGGCAACCAAAGCCAAAAAACGAGAAACCGAAGCGGAAAGCGTTATAATTCGGCATCAGTTCATCAGCTGTTTTCTCAGTCAGCTGCAGTCAGCTGTTCGCCGGGAGAAATAAGACGCAAAAACATCGAACGTTACAACATAACAGTTCGGGAATAAAAAACGTGACAATTAATTACATAAAAATGAACGTCGCGGTAAAATCCAGCATTTCGCTGGTGAGCCAACATCGACAAAAATTCCATCGACTCCTATATCACATCGTTATTATTTATTTAACATAAATTTCATTACTCCGCTGCAGGTTAGAAACTTCGGCAAGACGCGAGCGATTTCTACGTCGGTGTTGCAACGGGGAGAACACGATTTGCATCATCCCGAAGGTCGCGAACCAACGATCCCGCCGTACGTCGAACGCGAGGGTGAAAATTCCGATCTCAAACGCGCGCGGTAAGTTTATTTATTCATTTATTTCGATTAACCGCAACCCCCCTTAACAACACTCATCATCGGAAATATACGTCTATAAATTTCGATAAAACATTAAAACAATCGCTACGGAAAAAAAAACGAAAAAAAATAAAACGAATAATGTCCGAAAAAAACATACGGAATCGTCTTTTTAGTTATTCATTCTCACATTTTCAAGTTTCGCACGTTTCGCTCTTAACGTCAATTGTTTCTTTTACCGTCAGATTGGTCTATCAGTCGCGTAAGCGTGGAATGCTGGAAAACGGCTTAATGCTGAGTACCTTTGCCAAGAAATATCTAAACGACTTTGACGACGCGCAATTGCGACTCTACGACAGATTAATTAATCTGCCGTCGAACGATTGGGATCTCTTCTACTGGGCGGCGGGTGTAAAACCAACGCCCGCAGAGTTTAATCACGAAGTGATGGATTTGCTGAAGAAACACATAAGAAACGACGATCGTCAGGCGCGCATCGTACAGCCGGATCTATGATAATTTTTTTTCAGCTCGGTCAGTCCCTGTAAATTATTCAGTCCAATAAAAACCTCAAAAGTTCCTCTTATACTAAAAAAAAAAAAAAAAAAAAAAATAAATGAAAAGGTGTAATTATTGTAAAACTCGACGAATTTTATTAAAAAAGTACGAAAAAAATTATATTTATTTCTTGTCATTGAGTTGCGATGTATTTACACGTTTCGAAGGTTTTATCCATTTAGTATCGTTATAACATTTCGACAAACGTCGGCGAGTATTGGAAAAAAAAATAAAAATAATAATAAATAATAAAAAAAAAAAAAACAAAAACATCGAATACATGTTTAGACGAAAACACCGTTTGAAACTCGTTGCAGCTACGCGTGGGACGATGAACAGGAAAGAGGCGAACACAGCCGATGATTATCTATAACGAGAAAAAAAAAAACCAAACCGGTGCCGATCACAAACCGAGATTTCCGAATCTATATGGATCGGCGAGAAATTCTTTTTTTTGGGTAAAATCGACAAGTCCCGGGCCTTTGGATGCATAGCGTCCCCTACCGGAACCCGATGACGCTGATCCTCGAGCCGACGAACGTCCTCTGCTACTGCTGAAAAATAAATATCGCATTGTTATTAATTAATTAAGTAATTAATCAATTAATTAATTAAATTTATTTATTTACGGGACGAAACCCTTTTGCAAATTAAGTTTATTAATTTATCAATATATATTAATAGCAAAAAGATCTCTCAGTTTAAATTAAAATGATAAATAGTCGTGAAAAACGTATTCTTCCGAAAATCACAGTAATTAGTGTTATAAAAAAAAAAAAAAAAAAAAATTATTTTGGGCGCAAATTGTTTGGGATTTGTATTTTCTCACCTGGAACTTCCTCTTTTGTATCTCTTAGCACCGTTGCCGCGACTGTATCCACCGCGACGTTTTCTTCCCCGACCTCTGTAACTCGTTCCCGTCGGCGATGCTGCAGAGTCTATCCACGGTGCGTCTTCTTCTTCGTCTCCCTCGTCGTCATCCTCAGCCAATAGCACTGAAAATAAATAAATCAATTATGCATTCAAACTAAAATTTCGATTTTTCTATTTAATTTTTTCACGAATTTTTCATTAAATTTAAAATTGAGAAAAAAAAAATCGCGTAAATTATTCAGTTTATCTTTTAAAAAAATGTAATAAAATTAATAATTACATTTTTTTAATTCGATGAAAAATGTATTAATTAACATTTTTTAGCATTAATCTGCAAGTATTGTGTTCTTGACTCGCATTCGATAAATTGAAATTTAAATCAATTATAGAATATAAAAAAATATTATAGATATTTTTTTTATTGCTTATCAGTGATATCGATTAAAAATAAAATCATTGAATCGTTCGAAACTCACCGATTTTCTCGGCTGCGAATTTTTGCGTAATGTCAAGCAACGCTTTGCCGTATTTCTCGAAATTGGCTTTCGTTACGTGAGGAATTCTCAGCATCGCCTCTTCGCAGTCGGGTAATTGTTGGCTCATCGCTCGTATAGCGATCATATTCATTATAGACGATGCTGATACGTCGAGAGCGCCGGCGATACCCTGAACTATGGCCATCAATTCGGTATAACATTTGTCTTGTAAATCCTTAAGTATCTTATTGACGGGCTGCGCAACCGCCGAAACCGTCGCTACCGCCGCCGAACCGGTCGACGATCGCATCGGGAAAAGCATCTAATTAAAGAAAACAAAAAAAATTTTACAATATTTTCACGACAAAAAAAAAATGAATTTTTTTTTTTTTTTTTTAAATCAAAATTTAAATTTTTTTTTTTTTTAAATCAAAATTAAAAATTTTTTTTTTTTTTTTTTAAATCAAAATTTAAAAAATAAAAATGTAATTTTTAAATGTCGTCGACGTACTTTGGAGTCTTTAGATTTCATGAAATCATTGGCTTTAACTCCGAGCTTTACGTATCCGCAGGCAATTTCGTTTTTTATATACATCTCCTCTTTGAGATACTCGTCGATAACTAATTTATGAAGTAATCTCTCGATGTCGACTTTACTCCACGATCTTCCGCGACCATAGATCGGACACGTCGTAAGATTCGCTTCTCGTATTTTCGCCAAATTACTGCCCTTGTAGATGTCGACGAGGTAAAGTAGCGTTAGTTTGCAAGTTCTTGATACATTGATGTCGCGCACAGCGGTTATTATTCCTTTAACGTCCGCCGTTACGTCGATCATCGTGAAATCGTCCTAAAAAAAAAATGTATTTTCATAATAACATCCATTCATTTAATTTAATTTTATAATTTTCATGAAATAAATAAAAAATCTGATATATTGTGCAAAATCTCGAAAAAAAAAAAACGCGCAAAATACGTAAATCATGAAATGATTTTTTTTCCGATTTTTTTTTTCCGCGTACCATTTTCCATTCCATTAATTTCTTAGCATCAATAACCGTATTATTTCGTGTAAAAAATTTACCTTGCATCGGCAATTATCGCAGGACGTTGTCTTGTTAGCGATGCACTTTTCGCGACCAAAAGTTTCGCCGAAATAATTCAATTGCTGCGTTCTACGACAGTCCGTTTGATTCTCAGCGAAAGTGACCATTTTTACGAGATTATCGAGATGAGTTTTCGTCGCGCCGGGCGACGCGTTCGCGTCCATTTCTATCATTTTTCTTAAGCGAAAAACGTCGCTGTAGTTGTAGAATAGTATGCATTCGGCGAGTTCGCCGTCGCGACCGGCGCGTCCGCTTTCCTGGTAATAACCTTCGATGGATTTTGGTATCGAAGTGTGAATAACGAAACGCACATTTGGCTTATCGATTCCCATGCCGAACGCTATCGTTGCGCAGACGATTTTTACCTGTTTTCGGAGAAAATCATTCGAATTAATAATCGTCGATTTATCAGCGATCGATTTTCATCGCGAAAAGTATTAAACGCCAATATTTAGTGCTTTTCAATCGAAAATAAATTTAAAAAAATTCATTTGAAAGTAAAAGACTCACATCTTCGGATATCCAACGTCCCTGAACTTCGCTTCGCTGATTATCGCTGAGACCGGCGTGATAAGACAACGCTTTTAGACCATTAGATTGCAATTGGACGGCATAATCGTCGCATTCTTTACGCGACAAGCAATAAACTATTCCAGACTCGTTCTTCCACTTCGTCTTTATCATCGCTATCGTCTCGTCGGAACAATTTCTTCCCTTCTTCGCTATCACGCTGTATCGCAGATTCGGCCGGTTGAAACTGCTGAGGAACCTGAAAAATCATTTTTTAAAAATTATTATTAACTATGAAACGTTTTCGATTTTTTCGGTCGTTGAATTTTATATTCCGAGCAAATGCAACCAAAGGGCTCAATTTTGTCGGTTATTTTCGGATTTTTTCGGTGATTTGAAACTTAGAAATTCATTATTTTTATCAAAAAAACACATTTTAGTTGATATTTTACTGAATACCGTTTTTCTTACTTTTCACTATAAAAGCTATTGACTTCGTTATTTTTTTTTTTTTTTCGTAAGCGAAATTCGATTTATAATATCTTAATACCAACAAAATCTGACGATTTTTCGTGTCCGAAGGACGCGAATCTAAAACTCACCACTTGGGACTCGTCATTCCTAACTGATGCAAAATATCAGTTCGGACCCGCGGCGTCGCGGTCGCCGTCAGTGCCATTATCGGAACTCGCGGATAACTATCCCGAAGAAACTTCAATTTTTTGTAATCCGGACGAAAGTCGTGTCCCCATTGACTAACGCAATGCGCCTCGTCGATGACGAATCGGGCCAAAAAATTTCTCTCGTATAGTGTCGCGAGAACGGAGCAAAATCTCGGCGATGCGCCTATCTTCTCGGGGGTTACATACAGAAGCCTCAGCCCGGGATTGTCCTTCGAGAGTTCGCGATATATCGCGTCGGATTGCTTTTCCGTTATGCTGCCGGACATGTGAGCGGCGGGTATCTAAAAAACAATTTTAAACAGAATTATACTATATCATTTTTTTTTTTTCAATATATAAAAATCATATAATTTTCATTTTTTTATTTATATAAATTTTTTAAAAAAATTTTCGTAATTTTAGTGATTACAAAATTTTTTAATAAATTTTTTTTTTTTTCTCGCAAAACTTACGTCGAGCGACGTTAATTTTTGCACTTGATCCAGAATAAGACTTTTCAACGGCGATATAACGATCGTCAGTCCGGAAGATACAACCGCCGGTAATTGATAACAAAGCGATTTTCCTCCTCCCGTTGGCATAAGAATGAAACAGTCGTAAGACAAGAGAGCGGCGTTTATAGCCTGAAGTTGATTCGGTCGGAACGAGTAGAGACCGAAAATTCGTCGAAAAATCTGCAAAACATTACGGAATTATTAATACATCGAGAAATCATTGAAATCTCAAATATCGAATCGAATAAAAAATCGATTTTTATGCAATAAAATGCTAAACGTGAGAATGAAAAAAAAGTTAATAATCCGAATAATCTTAAAAAAAAAAAAAAAAGATTATGAAAGAATATTAATTTTCAACGCACTTTCAGCATTTCCCTCGAGTGTTCGTAATTGACTCCGTCGAATTCGCCGCTCACACCGTCGTTTTTGTAATTTCCCGTAAAAGTACCGATTTCAAAGGTCTGTTGATCCCCTTTGATGCAAACTGCCGACGATTTCGCCGGACTCTTTGCTTTTGGTTTGTTTTCGCAGTAAACGTCTTCGAAAACCGGATATTCCATGCTTAACATCGGTTCGATCTTTTGCGACAACGGAGTCAGATCGGCGGACGAAAAATCGTTGGGGAATTCGCCCCATGAATCGGAATTTTTCGCTTTTGAGTTATTCGGCGGTTTCGAAGTTTTCGGCGGTAACGCGTAAGCGGAATCCGGTAAAAAGTTGTCGCTGATATCCATCTCGTTGTCCGGTTCGGTGCGTTGCGGCATCGAGGATATTGATGCGTTGGATTCCGTAACAGTGGAACAATTGCTTCTTACTTCCGGTTGAGACGACGCTTTCGTTAGTTGTTTTCTCTCCCAAATTTCGCCAATTTTTTTCGTCATTTCCGTGGATATTGTCGCTTTCACGGGTCTCTTTAGCTGAAAAGCACTGCGTTTCGGTTGCACCGGTGATGGAGTTTCCGGTGAATCTTTAGGCGACTCGATTTTTGGAGGATTTTTTGATTCGCGCGATAACTCGATGCTGTCGCGCGATAATTGAAGACTCTCTCGCGAAATCGGTGGGGATTTATAAATATCATCCTGAGACGATTTTCTCGCGTAGGTACTGGTCGACGCGACGGTTTCTTCATCGTAGAGATTCTTACGAATGTTATTCAAACTTTTAATCGGAACGTTATTACGAGACTCGCAATTTTTCTCGAGTCTCAGCGGCAAAGGCACATAATCGTCGAAGGCATCGGGATATTCCGATTCCATCGATTCGTCGTGAGTTTTCGTCTCCGTTGAAGTCTTCGCTTCGTTTTTCTCCGCCGTGGAGATTCTCTTCTCCGTTAAACGGATCTTCGCCCGGACGTGTTTTTGAAGGGTTTTTAACTGTTCGAAAGCGGTAACGTCGAAGTGAGGAAATTTTTCTAATATCGGGACGGGTATTCTACTCATAGCGACGATGAATTTTTCCGCTATATCGGTGTGAAGTTCACGGAGATCGCGGCAGTGATCGGTCAATTCGTCTTTCTTCGCCTGAAACGCAAATGCACAGAAAAACGTTGTGATCGAGTTGAATACATTTAGAAACGCATAAAAATGGTTTTTTTTTTATTTTCGTCAAAAATGAAATTATACTCACGGGGATCGATGACATGAGAGGTTTGGATTTGGTGGACTCAATCCACGACGTTAATTGACTGTCGATTCCGAGGGGTTTGAGATTCAATTTGTAATCCGGACCTTCCCACTTCTTCGTCGGGGTCTTTCGCGGACTTTTTACCGGCGAACCATCGCTTTCGGAATCCAACCAAATGATTCCCTTACGCGAGTTTCCGCAACGATTCGCGGCTGTTCCGCCGAAAGACTCGTCCGACTCGCTGTCGATTTTGATCGGCGACTCCGTAGCCGCCGTTTTCCCGTTTCCTCCTTTTCCCAGCAAAGGAGAAACTTCGCTGCGATTTTTAAGCTCTCCGTTTGATAATTTTCTCGTCTCGTTCTCCGTCGTCGTACTTCGTCCCGAAATTTCATCTCGCGGCTCCGCTTCATCGTCGTCACTTTCCGCTTCGTCAATAAAATTCTTGTTTATCCGTCTTTTCGGCGGCGCGCCTTTCGCCAAATTGTTATTGTTGAGGCGCAACATCTCCAATTCATTCAGAAATTCATAGCTCTCCGATGAATCGTTTTTGATGTCTTTTCTCGGTAAGGATTTTCCCATCAAAACAATAAACGAATCGCTTGAACTTCCCTATCATAGAAAAAATGAAAATAAAATTTATTAATACAAATTTTTTGCCACGAAAAACGTAGATAATTTTTCGATTTAAATTGTCAGTTGTTCAACTTAATTCTTGACGCACCAGTGCTTTGCCATAATTAAGTTGCGCTTTTGCAAGATATTTTTTTTTTTTTTTTTTTTTTTTTAACGAAATAAACACTGATGCGTCGAGACTTAAACTCACGAGGGAAAGTTCAGAATTTTCTTTCGTAGCTTTGAACTTTGACAATTCATCGCCGATCGTCGGGTCCTCTATAAGCGCAAAACAGTCGACAGCATTCGCTAGTCTTTCGCCTTCGGCGGTTTCTTGATTAGTGCTATTAAAACAAAAGAAAAGAATATTCGTGCGGAGGGTTAGAGATGCGGGAGAAAAACACTGATAAGGTCGGAAAGAACGAAAAAAAATGAATACGAGAAAGAAAAATAACAATACGAGAAAGTGAATAAAATAACGCAAATGTTGATACTGGGAAATAATAGACGTTGTCGGCATCGACCGAAAAGCGAGTTCTAACCTGTTGGACGACTGCATCGTAACGTCGAACATTTCTGACGTTGATTCTTCGAGAGATAATTGTTTTTCATCCCCGTCGAGTGAAAAATCATTCCACATGCCGATCAGTCAATAAAAATAATCATTTTTGACGGAATAAAACATGATAACAAAACACAATAGGATGGAGAATAAACAGGCGGGTCGCCGACCCCCGACACCATTGATTACACTCGCACGAGAACGTTTTCCACCCATGCAATACGATTTTTTGTAATCTTAATATTGATTGTTTACTTTTTTTCCGACAATTGTTGTGATACTAATGTTTTGCGACTGTAGACTTTGTGTAGAAAGTTTTTTATGCAATGTTTGTGTATATTTTTGTGTGCGGGAAAAATGATAATCAACATGGCCGCCAGTGTTAGTTCTTCCGTTTAACGCGCGGGCGGCAAAGTTTCGCGACGGCTAAAAAATTTAATTGTTCAAAGTTCCAAGATCTCGTTGATGCTGTAAACATATTATTTTAGAATCGTACGAGATACTATCCTTGAAGGTGTGAAGTTGAGTTTTTGGACGCGGCATGATACATTTTTCACGATTCGACGAGAATTCTGCGTCGACTTCGAATAAAAAATGCTTTTTCATTCATGAAAATGAAGAAGGGGAATCGTGTTGTTTTTCTGGCCGAGCAGTTGCTCGTGTTCAACGTATCTCGGAACATCCTCCACGAGGACATCGACAACACGATTGAAATATCACGAATATTTATCGAGAGCTTGGAAAAAGATTTTTTCTTCGCCCAAAGGAACCGCTGCCAGATTCCTCAAGGCCCCTTCCCTTCCTGAACTCTACGCTGCGACTTAAATCTCAAGAGATTAGAGATCTTGTTGCATCACAACGATTATCAAAGGCACTGGAGCCAGCAAACAGTTGCGACCTGACGGGCTGTGTCGATGAACTATATCAAGACGAGGCGAATATTGTACAAGTATGTAGCATTGACGTTTTCTTCATTCATATTCATATTTTCATGCGTACACAATGAAAAGAACATCAGTTATATTTTCTTCAGTTTATACAGTTATTATTTCATATCCTTTTTTTATATAATGAAAAAATACATTACAAAACAAAATTCCATTGAAATTGTTTTTAGTTTTAATTTAAAAAAATGTATTTTATAAAAAATTTGGTATTCGTATGAAGGTACATTATGTATTTGCTTTGAAAAAATATTACAATTGTTTATTGTCCATTTTTACATTAAAGTTTTTTTGTTATAAAAAGAAATTCTACATTAAGATTTCGTTATTACGTATTTTCAAAATACTTCATGAACTTTTCGTTACCAAACACATAGTTTGAAGGTCATGAACTGAACTCTACCTCTTCAGATAAGGCGACCCGCTGATTACCCACTGCCCCTTCGTGTATTCTATAAAGAAATTAATCTTCGTAGCAATTTTTCTTTTCTCTTTTCCATGTAGGAAATTAAGTCATTAAGGATTTTCTATTTTTATATATTTCCAAAAATATGTCGATCTTTGTTATTGAGTTGTATGCTATTCAACTTCAAGGTCGGGAATCGATCTCTAATAGCTTATCGCGCGGGAAACTATGCGCCCGAATAATTATATTCGTGTTTAGAAAGTAAAAGTTTTATGATGAATAGCTTTTCTTTCAATCAAACGACATTATTACATTTTAAGAATTATGTTAGCCTTATTAGGTTACTAAAACATTTAACAGCTGCTTGAAGGTCGTGGATCGATCCCCGACCTTTCCGCACGTAAACGCGCGCACGAATAATCCCGTACACGTTCTATCTATTCGTACAGTTTCATAAAAGAAAAACATTGTCGATCAATCATAAAGAAAGTGTAACGCATTGAATAAATTTCGTTTATCACGACGATATTGAACCAAATAACACATAATGATCTGCATCCGCATATAAAACAGACGTTAAAAAAAAAACTCGGTCAATTCGCTGCTACAACTGATACGGCCCTGTGGTCCCCTACTAGACATATCTCGTGCGATCCTTTAGTGAAAGCTCCCCCTTGTCTCATTCGCGGATTCGCCAATAACACCGATTATATATTACGAGAATGCAAACTACATCGATAGTCCTCGGGGCTCAGCTGTGCAAATACGCTACGGCAACATCGTCGTTACGTGCGATTCAAAAAAATAAATAAAACATTTTCACCTCAAAGTCACACCACCATGTAATTTTCGTGAAAAAAACAAAAAAAAACATCGCGAAAAAAAATGTTTCGTCACGCTTCGTTTATTTATCGCATAATCATATGACACGATTATGATTTTCGATCTGTTCGGTAGCAACGATACTGAACGCGACGCTGTTTTGGTAATGTAAATGTCATTATTTTCATCATAGAAATTCCTTCACGTTAATCATCGTCATGTAATCGTATGTCGCAAAAATGTCGTCTCGCTTTTTTTACGATGTTTTTTTACGAGTAACGCGTCGCGAGAAGGTTGTCCCGGATGATAGATAACTTGTTACTGATTCCGTTATCACTCATAGCGTAGCTTATCAGTTAGCGTTGGTGTCGATGAGTTCAGATTGTATTCAGTTCCCCTCTTGCGCTGGTGGCGAGTGCTTCGGCTTCGTTTCATTAACGTTATCATTGTTATTATTATTATCTAATATACCAAACGTCATTGTCGTCAATGTTAATTTTTTTTTCTTACGAATTATTGTTTTTATTTGTATCGATTAAAAAAATAGGCATAAAAACGCAGTATGGAAAAATTGGCGGATGAAGTGCATTTGAATATCACTGTCGACGAAAACGATATTATCGATGGCGCTACCAAAGTTGTCGAGAGCATCAGACCAAATTGGCCGACAAATGAACTCCAATTCAAGGTAATTATAGAATCCGAAATATATATATTTTTTTTTACTTTTGCAGATTTTTAAAAATTTAGAGATGCGCTTTGTTGCGATTTGGAGATAATATTATCAAAAACTCTGTTTTTTTCTTACTGACGATTATAAATCAATCGGAGAGTTCTATCGTTACGCATTTTTAAATCTTTTATTAGACTCACACTGCTGTCGATTAATAGTAGCGTAAGAAAAGAAATTGCTAACAAACGGCAGAAAAATTGGTATTTTCAATTTTTTTGCAAACTGCGATGGGAAACATTTCGGAAAAAAAAAAACGAAAAAATTAATTGTGGAGTCGCTTAATGATAATTGTATAATTTTTGAAAAAAAAAAAAAAAAATTACATTATTGATTATTATTAATTATTATTATTATTATTATTAGTACAAACTGCTAGAGATTAAAGATCGCCTAACATATTCTTTGGTTAATTTATTTGGAATAACATTTCAAGTAATTACTTCGTTAAATAAAAAATAAAAAAAAATCCTCAGTCATTTTACTTTTATCGAGAATTCTTATCGGAAATACTTTAAAAAAACGATTAATAACTATTAACTATTTATAGAATATATCTCACTTTTTTGTGTGAAAAAAACTAATAGAAAAAAAAATCCATCGACACTTCCGTCTTTACGTTCAATAGAATTTTTATTTCATTATTATTCTCATTAAATATAAGTCGCCGTTTCGGGATATACATCGCGAACTATTGAATTTCATGTTTTGCTTAATTGAGTGCCAAACTTCGCTCTCAAAATTCGAATTAATATCTTACAAACAAATCTTATGAAATATATATCGATATCATTAATTTTGGTAATTTTTATTGCGATCGGCAATTATTCAAATACGATGAGCGCTATGCAGAGATTTATCAAACATTCGATCGGTATTGCGAGATACTATTTCGCGATAAAATATACGTCGCGCATACGAGTCGACGGGAGGTGTTTTCTTGCATAGAAAAAATATTTCACATTCCATTTAATCTCCGCAGGGTGCACGAAGCTTATCGCGATTCTTATCAAAAATTCTTATCTCTCGCAACACGCAACACGCGAAATTAATTTTTACATTCCAATACTTCAATTGTTGAATGCATAATTTCTCTATCTTTCCGTAAAAAAATAATTTTTACTTACGAAAAATTGTTTACAATTCGCCTTCTAAATTATTTATTCTGAAACTGTTTTTTTAATATATATTTTCTTTACAGATTTTCACAAATGGTATCACGAATAAGTTGATAGGCGTTTGGTATCCCGGTCACTACAATCAGATGGTACTGGTGAGAGTTTACGGTCACAAAACAGATTTGCTGATCAATCGTAAAGATGAGACAAGAAATATCAGGGTAATTAAAAAAAAAAAAAAATTAATTCCGATAGAAAAACTGTGATATATATAACGAAAAAAAGGCTTCGAAATGATTTAAAAATAATTAAAAAAAAATTATTAGCACTGCATGCGGAATAAATATTATTATTATTATTAATTTTATTTTTTGGGAAAATCGCTCCGTTGGAATAAATTCGCAGAATCTTCTATCGCAATATCATTGTCTGTGAGAAAAAAAAATTGATAATTTTTCTCTGTTTCCAGATTATGCATAAAGCAGGATATACGCATTCGCTTTACGCGACTTTTAACAATGGATTGGCTTATCAATTTATCGAAGGCGATATTCTTACCGTGGAGAATGTGAGACAACCGGAAGTTTATTGGCTCGTGGCGAAGCGCATGGCACAGATGCATCGACTGAAACCCAATCTACCGGACACCACTGAGGAACCAATGATATGGGAGAAAACGGAGAAATTTATGAATATTATGCCAAAGGAATTCGACGATCCGGAGAAACAATCGAGGTATCTTAAAAAATAAAAAATGTTTCATCGAAAAAAGAAAAAAAATCTTCGAAAAAAAAAAAAAATGTTTCATCTTCGAAAAAAAAAAAAATGCAGTATTTTTTTTTTTTTTTTTTTTTTTCAAAAATGCAAAATGATATCATTCAATTTTTTCTTCGGCGGTAAATAAATTTAATTTTCTAAAAATGTATTCCGCAGATTCGAGAAACTCGTCCGACCGTACGATGTTTTGGAAAGTGAGTATCGAACACTGAAGGAAGTACTCACGAGATTGAATAATCCTGTGGTTTACGCTCACAACGATCTGCTGTTGGGAAACGTACTCTACAATCCAAAGGAGAATTCCGTTACGTTCATCGATTTCGAATACACGGCATTCAACTATCAAGCGTTCGATATCGCCAATCACTTTGCCGAATTCGTCGGTAATACTTTTTATTTCTGCGAAGATAATTCAATCGATTTTTCCTTTTTTTTTTTCAATGTTTCTCCCGACTCAGTTTCATCTTCGTAAAAAAAAAGTGTTAAAAAAAAAATTAAAAATTGAATTAAAAAAAAAATTAAAATAAATAAATGCATGAAAAAAAAAAAAAGAATAAACGAATGAACCGAAAAATCTATAGAATTCCTTAAGAATATCGATAATAAAGTTTCTCTATATATTTCAGGTTTAGAAATGCCGGATTATTCTTTGTATCCAAGTGAATCGTTGCAAAGATCGTGGATAAGGATATATCTACAAGCGTACAACGAGCGCAGCAGCGTATCCGAAGACGACGTTACGAAATTATACGAACACGTGAGAAGATTTGTCCTTCTGTCGCATTTTTTCTGGGGCTGTTGGGCTCTCATACAGAGCAAACATTCCTTCATTGACTTTGACTTTTTGCAGTAAGTATCGGCAGTCAATGAAATACAAAATATCGTTGAAAAAGAATTTGCCGACGAATTTTTCGTCTCGATGTAATTATTTTAAAAAAATCAAGTCGAACGACAAAAATCGTTTATTTACCATTATTTATCGATAATCAACGAAAAAAAAAAAAAAAAAAATTCATAATTTTTTTTATTTACAGATACGCGTCCATCAGATTCGATGAGTATTTCAAAAGAAAAGAATCTCTCGGCGGAGAGTTCATAGATCTGTGAAAAAGATTCCAACGCATTGTGAATTTAAAAAAAAAAAGGATATTAATGAAAAATAAATGACGCTTTACACGCCAACATCACCGATAAAAAAATAATTTTAAAGAAAATACATCGCAGGAAATATCGAACGAAACTTTAATATACTATTTCTCTAACCAAATCGCTCGGACGACTTTGGGTAAATTATTTTTCGCTTTTTTTTTTGTTTGTTTTTAGTTCCCTGGAGGAAATATCAGTATTGTATATGTAGCAATATATATATCGTCGAGTTTCGTGTTGGAACTTTGGAAGATATCTAATGTTTTGTTATGCAAATGTTATGCAATAAAAAGATTTTATTCGTTTTGTCATATAATCTGATTAAATTGTTTATCAAAACTATTCTTGTTTTTTTTTTTCGCACAAATCTTATCGACTTAACAACTGTTTCGTTTTCACCTTCGATAAGTTAATTTTCGTCAATATTCACTTCTTTACGGTCGTAATTGACAAATCGTCAAATTTCATTTCGGATTTGAGAAATTATTTATTTATTTTGAGAAAAGATTGTTTACTAAAACTATAATTAATTGTTTTTCGTAACTAATCAATTTTATCAGCTGATTGAAAATTTTCACCTTCGACTGATAAATTTTCGTCAATATTTACCTTACTACGGTTGCGATAATAACAAACCTAATTCGCGGGTAAAAATAGCGAAACTATTGGCAAACAAAGTTCGATCGTATTATCGTAAACAATAGAACATGTATAGATGTTTCGTCTTAACACGAACGATTCAAATTTTCCCGCATTTTTCACTGACAGATCGCGACGCACGACTCTAGTCATGTTAACTCTTAATTACGCTTTTAATGCAAATTTCACTTAATTTTAATAGATCGCTATACAATGCTCTCTGAACCTTCGACTTACGTAATCATTTTTTAATGTATTAGTGTAACGTTGTCACAAGAACGCGTACGTAAATTCGATACTATTTTGACCAGCGAGTATGTTTTTGTCTCGGCGGACGATCTCACGTACGCGACGTTCCATAAATCAGTGTTTATTTTTAGTAAGGCAGAGAGAGAGCACGCAATTCATCGACGTGAAATAAAAAAACGTTTCTCCCGAATTTTATTTTGTAAATAAAATCTCATCTTGACGAGTCTGCCTAACATCGAAAATAAACTTACGATATTTCCTCGAAACATCGCGACGGACAATAGGTAAACGGGGAATAAATTGTGCAAAGACAATTTTTTTTTTTTTTCGTTATCGCTCTCTCTGCCTGTAAACCCTGCTCGCGCGAGACCGAACGCGGAGAGTCGAAAAACAACATCGGCTCCACGCTCGCAAGTGTAACAGAGATGAGAACACGCAGAATTCGCACGTAATCCCCGCTCGCACATTCGTCCGTCTCGTCTCGGTCGCGCATAACGTTGTTGCAAAGCTTAATTGTTAATGACATTTGTTTTTCATTCTTGTAATAAACGTTCGGTCAATCGCGGCATAAAAACTTGTGGCGATACGATTTCGCGTACGATATATATGTGATAAAAATATAAATACGATTTTTTTTTTGGTGTTCACGAAAGTACGGCGTTTCACCGAACACGAACTTTTCGACGATCGTGGCCGCAATAGAAAAAGAGATAAACACCGACAGTTCTCGCGAGTGAAATCTGAAATTATCAAAATCAGCTACGAAGTCGCAAGAGTGTTTTTTTTTCGTCGAAAAATATTCGATCGGTGCAGGAGAGAGTGGAGATTCGGGTGCTCGCCCCGTCGGTGTTTTAACGTTCCCGGTAAACTCTGTGTCAATGTTGGCTTTGTTTTCTCTAAAAAAAACCTAAATGAACAAAACTCAATTGATATCGTGAAAATGTCGAATTAGAGTGTTTCGAAAGGCGAATATTTTTTTGTTTTTCGTGAAAAGTTGTTCGACGTGAGTAAATTTTCAGCTGTTTGCGTCGCGCGGCGAGTCGACGACAGTGTAGAAGTTCGGTCAGCGGCGGTTTTCACTCTCGTCTTTGTCCGTACGCGACGTCCCTCACGTACGCGCGTTCTAACGAGCTGTTATTTTGTTTTCGGTTGTTTTCGTTTTTACGAAAAATAAACAAAAATCGCATACATCATTATCTCATCATTTACGAGAAGTGTTAAACCGTGAAACAAGAATAACAAAACTTTCACGCAAAAATGTACATCACGTGCAAATGCTTGAACGTCTCGATAAGAACGCGAGGAGCCGAATTGAAGAGAGTCGAGGACGACGATATAGAACTCAGCCCGGTCGAGAGGTCCGATGGATTTTTTCGCGAGGTAATTCAACCGAAATTCATCAAATTATCGTATTTTTTCGACGAAAAAACATTTGCCAATGTGTCATTCGTCACTCCGGTCAAAATTTCTCCAAAACTTTTATTATTTTAAATCCTTTAAAAATTTCGTCATTTTTCGTCTTTATTTGATTTTTTATTTGTTATTGACAAAGTTTCGTCGCCTGACGTTCAACGGTGCGATACAAAAAATTTGGAGCAGAAACGAAAATTTGTGAAAATTTTCGAAAATAATAAAAGTTTTGTGAAAATAATTATTTACGCTGAAATTTTGCCATTGCTAAGCGATTTTTTTGTTACCTTTAACGTCGAAACGAATCGCGACGACAAAACGGAGAAACGATTATTAATAGATTTGGATGTTTCAGAAACTCGCAATGGCCACTGAACTCGAAGGAATAACTAAGGAACAGGCGGGACTCGTTGAAGTTAGAACAGTCGGATCGTGGATTGTGCATTATTGTTACAACTGTTCGTCGTACACTCATGCAGTGCACAGAGAACATGGAGCGGCGCTTGTCCTCATTAACGCCAACATTATTGTGAGCATTGCGCCGATGAGACAATTTTGTTTTCGGGAGATTTTTTAGCGGAGATTTCAATTGGTATGGAGAAAATTATTGTCAGGGATTTTTCAAAAGGATATTATATTGCGTTAAGTAAATCGACGAAAATGCGAAAATTTTACGTCGTTTAACGAAATCAGCTTCAGTAGCTATAAAAACGCTGTAGATAATGATTTTTAAATCCAATTTAATTTTATTTACGATAATATCGGCGATTACACGCCGGCGATTTTCTTAGAATTTATTTGACGAGAATAACGGATACGCGATGTTCGTAATTAAAAAAAAAAAAAAAAGTACGCGAAAACGAAGTTTTCTCGACAATGCAACAAAATACTGTTTTCCTGCGGAATTTAAATAAGAAACTGCAAAAAAAAAAATCTTTCCATGCGAAAAGTAATTTTTCAAAAAAAATTGTGGGAATCCGCGTTCGGCATTAAAAAAAAAAATTCTCGAAAGTATTTGATATATTCGAGACGTACGTTTGGCGTATCTGTTGTAGAAGAATAACACGGATTCTCGTCTTATCGAATCATCGTGTCTCTAATAATAAAAAAAAGCATCGTCTACGAATAAACACGGCGGCTAAACGCTTGCGACTCGGAGCAATACGTTCGGATATCAGTCGCTAATCCCATCGCTTATCAGTTGTGTATTGAAAAAAAAAAAAAAAAAAAAAAAAAGTTGCATCTCTTCTTTCGTGTAACGAAAAGAACAAAAAAATACCCAATTAAAAACCGTACAACAACATCGCAGTACTTGTATACCGAACGTAAATGACTAATTAAATATATAGTTGCGGTCATCGATGGCCCGATAAATTTTAGATAATTTCTTCCTGACATTGGAATATTTTATTTATTTATATTTTTTTTTATAGATGTCTTCTGAAGAAATAGACAGATTGAGAGCAAATCCTACCTACAGTCCTATATTCAGGATAGTCATTGATCAAAGTTCTTTGGACGATGGCGATCTTCCGCAACCACCGACTAAATTTTCCGGTGAGATCGCACTTCTCTCTCTCTTTCTCTCTCTTGACGCCTGTTTTGCAGTAAAACTCCAATTTCTCGGCCTCAGCTAACTGTTTCAAGGATTAAACGCGCCGCGAGTTTATCAGTACTTACCGCGTGCAGCAATTATCGAGAAAAATCGAAGAAAAAAAAAAAAAAACGTTTCGCAAATTGCGTAAAATTTGCGAAAAGCTCTGCAGTAACAGTTTTTTTCGAGAAGTTTTTCAATTTCATGCGCGTTGAACTCTTTTTTTTTTTTTTTTGCGTCGTAAAATAAAATTATGTTACGATTTTCTTCGGATTACATTTTTTTTTACAGTTTTTTCCGTTTTTCCCGATTAATTGAGGTTTTACTGTACTTTTATCTGTTATTACGAATTTCTCGGGCGGAGACCCGCGATTACTCGTCGAGTCTCCAAGTCTTCGTCTTGCATATTTCTTTTTCTCCGATTCATCATCATTTCAACGTCAATAATTTATTTTTAACTCGAAGACTCATTTTTTTTTAACAAACAACGAGAGGTAAAGAGTTCTCAGGCACTTCACGATCTTATCTATTGCATTCGGCTTATCGATGAATATTTTTATAATAGCGTGAAATTTGAGTCGCGAAAAAACGATTATTTCTTAATCTATCATTCGCGGCGATCTGCGCTCAGAGAATATCGAGACTCGTATTCAATTTAATTGATTATTTCAATAGCAATGTTCAATTTTTATCGACGAAGATTCACTTTTATTTTTCTTTGTAAACAATTAACTGAGTGTTAACATGAAAATGTTATCTTATCGTTTTTCTTATTGATAAATATCGAAATACATATATTAAATTAATGGTAAATTGTTATTTATCGTTTTGAATGCATTTGCATGTTTTTTTTTTTTCTTCGCTAAGAAAAAAAAATCGCCAAAGCATTCAATCGCGAGACGACGGCTCGAGTACTGCGAATCAATAAAAAAATGAATCGAAGCTCTCTATACTGTCTGTGTGAATAAATTATATCAAAAACGATCGATGAATCGTCTTTTTTTTTTTTCCGAAGTTTTTATAATTTCAAATTGTGATTTATTTTTAAAGTGTCTCAGTTATCGAGGCCACTGCAGACGGCGCTTGCAGGACTTCAGCAACAACTCGAAGAAGCTGTGCAGAGAAAATCCGCGGCAACGGAGGAAAAAATTCGCGCATTCACCTCGGAACAGTGTCAACTTTTGGAACAATTTCGTGAACAGGCGCACGTGGAACACACGCTTTTGGCGAGGTAATCCCTTCGAACGACGATAATAGGAAAGAAATTATCGAAAAAAAAAAATTCGAAAAAAAAGGAACATTTTTTTTTTTTTTTTTTTTTTCATTTTTTTATATCCGTACGAAAATTTGATTCTTACGTATTTTTCGAAACTTTTTAAACACTAAAACGATGAAATGATAAATAAATTTTTCATTCAAAGAATTATATTCGGTGTGATTAGAAAATTATATGTTTCTATTAATTCGCATGAATTCGTTGATATTGAATCGCTGATTCGTTGCCTTTCGTCGTTTTTCATTTGCAAAAGATAATTTCAATTAATACAAATTCGTCTTTTGTTTTTTTTCTCTCTTCAGGTTGATTTGCAATGCCGCGGAGACCGGCAAGTCGATGAATAACACGGAAACGTCCGGCGCAACGCCCGAACGAGTTAAAGACAATTCAATTACCTCAATAGCGCAATCTGTGAATCCAAAGTCATCGGTCGTTGCCGAAAGTGGTCTTATCACCGGTGCAAGCATAAGACATCAGGCGGCGACGAAACATCCCGCGCATTTACAAATGGTAAGCATTACGACGGACAAAGCTTTTTTTTCGCTATTATAATATCCAAAATTTATCGAGAAATTTTACACGATGGCGACTTTGGGGGAAAGAAGAAAATTAATTAATTAGAATGAATGATAAAATCGCGAATGTTGTTTTTCGATTTTCGATGGACAAAGATACTTTTTTTTTTATTATAAATTTCAATATTTATCGAGAAACTTTTCCACAATAGAGACTTCCAGGAAAAAAAAGAGAATTAATTAATTAATTAATTAATTAGAATGAATGATAAAAACGCGAATAATGAGCGAATATTGTTTTTCGATTTTCGACGGACAAAGATTTTTTTTTTCTGTTAAAAGATCCAAAATTTATCGAGAAACTTTTTCACGATGGAGAATTCGGGGAAAAAGAAGAGAATTAATTAGTTAAAATGAATAATAAAAACGCGAATAATAGGAGACAATTGTCTTTTATTTCTATTTTTTTTTTAGAACGGCAATAACGAGAGGAGGGATAAGCTTCGAATATTTTCCAAAGAACCGAGTAGCTACGACACCGAAGCGATGTTTCAACTCGAAGGAATGGACGATACCTTTACTTCGGAACATTTGGAACCGTCGGAAGACGAATCCGAAACGGACGGTAAGCGTAACACTAAAAATCAATGTATCCAAACGTCGAGATATCGAAGATTTCTTGCGAATAATCCTAAAATAAACATTTATAATGTAATACATAAATTTTCAATTGATTTTCAGGTCACGACGAGGGAATTCACATACCGAGAGGGCAGAGAGGTGGACATCCGACTCTCGCGAAATCACTGCCCGTTACAGTACCTGTTTTTCCATCTTACGTCAGACGAAACATTCAGGACGAAGATGACGACCAGGTATCGATTTATCTCTCCTCTACACGCATTAATAATTTAATAAAAAAAAAAAATTCCCCCAAATATTTCACGAAAAACTATATATACAATTTTTTTTTTCTGATTTGAAATTTAACTGTAAATTGAATTAATTAATCATATCGTATTTCATTGTGTCTTTAGTTATCGAGAGATCCACTTGATCCGCACAACATTCGCGCCTCGATGAAGGCGTTGGCAAAGAGTATCCACGGCGACACGGTTTTCGGGGATTTGCCGCGTCCGCGATTTTCCACGCAAATCTGACTTCGTATCCATCGCGAGGTAATCCCGAATGTTGTCGTTCGGCATCCCGTCGATAATCGCAATCGCAGACCAAAATCATTGGTCAGTCGTTTTATTCGCTCTCGCGAGCCGAATATCACAAGAGTTCGATAAAAAAAAAAAAGAAAATGGATTGCATACCGAGCTGAGCGCCGCAATGGGCGATCGTTATTATTTAAGGAAAAAAAAAACAAAAACAAAAAAAAACATCCGAACTTTTGCGTATCTCGTAGGAACATTTGAGCGGTAAATATAATGCCTTAAACTTCGATCGTCGTGTATAATTATAGTTTTTTTTCGTAGCTGTAACGAAAAAGCTTTAAATACAAATGATGAAAAAAAAAACAAAAAAACACACAAAAAACGACGACGTATCCACGTTATACTGGTCGAAAGTGAACGCTATCTTTTTTAGATAAAATAAATGTCGAAAGAATATTGCAAAAAAAAAAGAAATTATATCGAAAAAACAAAATAAAACGAAATAACCGAAAGCAAAACGGGACGTATCCTTCCGTGAGATACGATTACATGAAAGTTGTGTAACATAATTTATCGATAATTTCATTATTTTCGTTATATCCGATCGTTAAAGGCATACAAATCGTAAAGAAGATTATTAAATGATTTCTAATGATGAGAAATATTCTTTAGCCGGTCAAAGAAGCTGCGAGCAAAAAACTGCTTGTTAATTATATTACGATGAATTCGACACAGCAGTTGATATCTTTTTCGATTTTTTTTTTTTCTACTTTTTTTAATTTCCCTGATATTTATTTCGGTTTCAGAGATCACAGGTCTCCGCTTTTCGTGTCTCACAGCTCTGCGTGATGTTTTTTTTTTTTTTCGGAAGTTTACATTTTTTTCTTTCAACGAATATTTTTCCGCGATTCTGGAATATTGAAATTAATATATGCGTCCGCATTTTTTTTTCGTACATTTGGTGTTTAGAAATCGACAATTTTTTCAGAAATTTTAGTTGTTATCGTAATTTTTGTACAATTGTGATAATAAATTCAACAGAATCGTTGCAAAAACAAAAATCATCTCATCGCGTTACTGCTGATAGATTAAAGAAAACAACGGGAATTACAGGAAAAAAAAACATTTGTATTTCATCGTAAAGTGATAAAAATTGATAAAAATATGAAAAAAAAAAAGAAAAAAAGATTGCGGACACAGATAATGACGATAGTTTCAAAAAAAAAGTTTTCGCGCGTTTATCCGCAATCCAAGTAGAAATTATTAAGAAATCATCGAATTTTTGTAAAAATGTGTCGCATACATCGGCCAGAAATACGTTATCAGTGAATTCGCACACATAGTTGGTAACTTACTCTTTGGCGGATATCTGTAACCCATTTAGACAAATTTTTGATAGTCCCTTAAAGTTACTTAGATTCGGTTGAATCGAATCGCGCGATCGATCGATACCGGTTTGCGAATGCGCCTCGCGTGCGGCGTCTTCTCGTATTATTTTTTAAATTTATCCTAAAAATTAATCGCCAAAACGCACGACAAAATTTTACTTTTATTTTTGACAAAATCTATAATTGACAATTACGCAAATCCCTGAATAACGATGACGATGATACGGAAACAAAAATTAAATTCCCGACCTGAATTATTATATTTCATTGTTTATTATTGCAAAAAATATTATATCGCTACAAGTTACGTAATTTTATCGATCGCACTCGTCGTTTTTCATCGACAAAATCGTAAAATTCCGAATAATTCACGAATTTGAATTTTCCGTAAAATTTTTTTTTTTTTTTTTTTTTTTTACGAAAGTCCTAATCGGCGACTAATGACCCATAAGACGCGAACGACGATTCGCTTTAAAAAATAAATCCATATTGGCCTTATATGATTGTAAATTGTAATATTTTTAACACCGTTTCTTTTTTATTAGATATTTGATTTATTTTTCTATAAAAAAAAAAAAAAAAAATGAAAAAAAAAAAAATAAACAGAAACAAACGAAAGAGAAAAGCCGAAAAATGCATTACGGCAATTTTTGAGCGATCGATTGATTATTTGGTCACAAATGCATCGTGATAAATACTTTTTTGTTTTTCTTTTTTTTTTTTTTTTTTTTTTTTTTGTACGAACCACCGAATGACCGTTGAATTATCACGCATAGTTTATCGTTCCGATATATATTTCATTGTGTATCGACGCATCTGAGTTATCGATGTAAAATTTCATAACCCTATCGCTAAAATTACCTATAGATAGATTTATATATATATATACATATAGTTGTAGAATAGATTTTTTTTACTCAAATTCTACAACTGATACTCGATTTTTTTTTTTTTTTAATTTAAAAATCATTTCATCGCAGTATATACGAGTTACCGATTTACTTAGTTTTTTCTTTTCGTTTTTCTCGATATTCAATGTTTCTTGTGGGCGGTCGCGAGAAATATTGATTGAGAAGAATAACTTTCAGAGGAGATTTTGTAAAACGGATTGTAACATTCTAAAGGTGCTTTGCGAACATAATAATTTCACTTCGATTTCATTGCGACTGAGAAAAATAAAAGAAACTGACGAATTTCTATCACAAGCGATCGGATCCATAGAGTTTCGAAAGGCATTTAGAATAGCGAAATAGCCGATACACCGGCAAAGTTTCATTATCATTTACTTTAATGTTTTTTTTATACGTTCACACAGCTTTTTTTTTTTTTTTTTTTTTCGTTTTCAATTCACGACTTCGATGTTTTTTTTTTTTTCATTACCGGATAAACCACCGAATGTCCACGAAACATTAGTAAAACCGCAATGTTGTGGCTTTTGTGATCGTGAAAACACGTAAAATAATTGTAGTTATTGTGAACATTTTTATGAGAAACAAAAAAAAAAAAAAAAAAAAAAAAAAATGCGATCGCGATGTGTGTCGAAAAAGTTGCTCACCACGAGACGGCTGAAATGATTGTACAATGAGAGAAGAAACAAAAAAAAACTCTTATATCATGTATCATAAGAAGGATTTATTGAAATAAAGAGAATATACTGATTATAATTAAAAGGTAAAGAGAAGACTTGCCGATTTTTTTTTTCACATTTCGTACGATTTATTCGTTTCGATCTATTAGCTGTAGACGAAGATTGCTGTACAAAATGTTTACGACGACGTAATTATTGTTTTCTATTAAATAAGACGAATTTTTCAAATTTTTTTTCAATTTTCCTTTCGTCTTATTCTCGTATTCGGGTTGTAGAAATATTTTTTTTTTTTTTCATTGTAAAATGTAATCAAATTAAGTTGATTCGTTTTTCTTTTTTTTCGATTGGAAAATGCCGTTTTGTTTGGTCTCACGAAACGACAAAACGTTTCGTCGTTCGAAACGCTGAATTGTTATTTATTGTTTCCGACCAAAGATCGAGTTTCGAGTTAATTTATTATTCACAATCCCAACAAATTCCCGCATTCCGACTTTTCGACACAACTGGAATGTTAGTGTCAACGTTACGAGTTGTTTTTTTTTTTTTTTTTTTTTTTTTCGATCGTCGATGGGATTAGAAAATAGAGAAGAATTTGATGTTACGGTTCGTTTTTAATTTTTTTTTTTTTTTTTTCCATCAATGAGTCAAAGGGGCTTTCGCTTTGGCCGCGAGATCCATTTGCGCCGCAGCGACGGTCTTCATGCTGTCCTGAACCGCCGAAAGATTCGACTTCCACGCGGCGAGAAGATCGCGAAGTTGTATCCATTGCGGACGACCGAAGGTTCGGTGCATTGTACTCGAGATAAGAACTTTGCGACCGGCCTGATCCATACGCGCCCTCACGAGTTTCGTTTTTAGAACTGCAAAAAAGAAAAAAAAAAAAAAAAAAAATTTGTCAATTTTTATTTCTCTATAATATCGTCGAATTTTTAATAACCGCGAATAATCGAAAAAAATCGATAATATTCTCGTCGATTGCGATTTTCATAATCGTTATTAAAAAACTTCGAATTTCCATATCCGAAAAATAAATACCGGAAAACCGAAAGTTCATTAATTATTCGCGAAAATGTTTGCATTTTCGTTAACAATTCGTTAAGAATGGAAATCATGTCGAATTCTACGATAACTGAGCAGTTATTAACGAACCACTCAGCCAGTACTGATCCTCTCAATATCTCCTGCGTAAGTGATCTCGGATCAGCGATAATGATACCGAAATAATACTTTACACAGGAATAATGAAATAAAGTTTTCGAAACTACGAGATCGACTCACCGTCAATGATGAAACTCTCGACATCGACCTCATCGATCTGCAATTCGCTTTGAATAGTGTCGAAGGACATTTCCGGATTTGTTTCGGCGAGTTGCATGAAAGTTAACAATCGCATTTTCTTCATATTCTGTTCGTGATTCAGACCTGAAAATGGAATATTTTATTAACCGTCGATATCGTAAAAAAAAAAAGTCTTAATAACAATAAATAGATATCAGAAGTATAAGAAAATTAAGAGTTTGTGATTTTTTTATTAATCCTCAGAACCACAAAAAAGATCGACGGGAATAATGTAATAAAAAAAAAAAAATCCTAATAATAAATAGATATGAGAAATATATGAAAATTAAGAGTTTCTGATGATTTTATTAATTGGGACCGCGAAAAAGTTCGATGGGACTAATATAATTAATAAAAAAAAAAAAAAATACTCACGAAGCGTGTGTTCGACGAATTCCTTGTGATTCTTATAAAAAGTCATGTAAGCCGGTAGTTTTTCTTGAACGAATATCAAAAGAAGATCGTGTATGAGTTCTCCTTCCAAAAATCTAACGGGTTTAAGCGCTAATAAAGGATCGAGCAGAAAGGTGTTGGGATCGGCGAGAGCCGCGAGGATACAGTGTTGTGCGTCTTCTCTCGCCGCGGATGCGTTTTCAGCGGTATAAGTTCCCAGAAGTTCAACCATCACAGCTGCTGCTTGATCGCTGAGAACGGAAAAAAAAATGATTTTTAAAAAATTATTATTCATAATTCATAATAATAAAATTTTTTTTTTTTGCATAAAAAGAATTGGAGGCAAAGTGCTAACCCCTGTTTACAGCTGAGCAAAACTTCGTGCAGAAGACGCAATAATTTTTGCATCTGCTCGTTCGTCGGCGGAAAAGCTTTGAATTGCTCTTTCAGCTGATCAACGCCGCTGTAAACGGCTTTCACCTGATCAACGCTCCTCGCTACTTGCACCAGATGATAGTAAACGTGATATCTCATCGGAGATTTCTCCTCCAACGATTGAAAGAGAAGCCACAGTCTGGAAAACGATAAATTTCGATAAATTCGAGTTTTTTCCGACGATTTGTCTGGCAAATGATAAATTTCGATAAATTTGGGTTTTTTGTCCGACGATTTGTTTGGGAAACGATAAATTTCGATTAATTTGGGTTTTTTGTCCGACGATTTGTTTGGGAAACGATGAATTTCGATTAATTTGGGTTTTTTGTCCGACGATTTTTTTGGGAAACAATAAATTTCGATAAATTTGGGTTTTTTTCCGACGATTTGTCTGGGAAACGATACATTTCGATAAATCAGAGTTTTTAGCCGACGGTTTGTCTGCATGAAAATCGACGAATTTTCAAGATTCGATGGCATTGCCAGAACTTTTGGAAAAATGTTTAGTATTAAATAAAAAATGTGAATACAAGTGTACTGTTCAATTTTTTAGGCAATAAGAATAGAATGCAAAAATCACAACCTCTGGAATATTATAAATATATAAAAAAAGTTAAACAAATATAAAAGTTAAATAAAAAATAATTTTTTTCTATAAATATAGAAGTTTTGTTAAAAAACACAAATTTGGCATAAAATTTTTTGTTCAAATTTTTTATCTTTTGATCATTACTTTTTCCGTGAAAGTTAATAAAAAATAATTTATCGTCGTCGCTGGACGATACTCACGCTTTGAGGCTGACGAGTCCGAGTTTTTGTCCCGGCGCTTTCTTCAGCTTCTCGCAGAAAGCGAGAATCAAATTCTCCGCCCTTTCAACCGGTATCTATGAAAAATTAATATAATTTTCTTTTTTTTGCAACAACTTTGTTTTGAATGTTTTAAATGTCGAATTATCAAAATTTCTTACGTGAATCATGATGGAAACTATGTCATTGAGTATAGTTTCGATTTCGGTTTCGTTGCCGTCCTTGAAACAGGCGTCGCAGACGCCGATAATTTTGTGAAGATCGTCTTCGATACCTCGCGGCGATTTCTCATCGCTGATCTCGGCGCCGAGGCTTTTGAAGTAAATTCGCAATTCTTGGGCCTAAAAGACACACGACAAGCGTCGAGAATGACAAAATCGATGCTGACTCGCGACGGGAGGAGGGAAAACATAACCTCGAAGATAACGAAAATGACCGTCGCGTCGAATTCGATATAAATGAAAGTATAAGGAAATTCGTGACAGCAGATTAATTTCATTTACTTGTTAAATTATTTTCACATCGCGATATATCGCATTACCTGATCCTCGGGAGGTAAATCCATAAAAACTGCTGGAACCGACATCATGATGGGTTATTCCACGTTTCGACGCAGCGAAATCCGGCCAGCAAAGGGGATCGGCTTCTAACTTCACTGTGTCGAAACGTGTCTACCAACCCTCGAGGAACAAAACTCACACACGATTGACAGAAATACGAGCAACGAATGAAAAAACGAAAAAACAAAAAGTTGAACGATATAATTTGATGAAATCAACGACATTGTTGATAAAATCAATGTTTAGTAACGATGTTTTACATTAATCTGCCCGAAAAACGTCTTTTTTTTCATTTACGTCCGAAAATTCCGAACGCGGAAGAAACTAAACGATTTTTTGTAACCAACGGACGATAATCCCCCCCCCTCTCGGCGCATAGCTTTTCATCTAAAAATCGCTTATTGCCGACGTACAGCGTCGTCACGTAAATTCACGACCGATTCCGATCTGTTTTTTTTTTAATCGTATCCCAGCGACGGGATCACGAGCAATATTCGAAAAAGCAAAGGAGTTCGTATTAAATGCGATATTTTTATTCGTATCATCGATTTTTTATAACTGCACACTATTATTATCAAATTCGTAACAAATATATCTTATCATTTATCAGTACACTTTAGTAGCACGCGAATAGTCGATAATCTTTACTTAATCACAGCACTTATCATCAAAATTATCTTATAATACGCCATTGGCACTTTGTGTAACTAAATAATAAAATAAAGCATTTTTAATTTTAACATTACATCGGTTCGTTAATTCCGAAATGTCGATGATACGATGGTACAGATTATCTTAATAATCATTAGTTTCGTATTACAATATGCACACTATAACTATCAAACGCGTTACGAAAATATCTTACTATTCATCAGTACTCTTTATTGGCACTTTAATAGTCAAGGATAATCGTTACTTTATCACAGCGCTTACCATCAAAATTATTTTATAAGAAATGCCATTGGCACTTCGCGTATTAAGTGATAAAGTCGAATTTTTTCATTTTAACATTAAACCGGTTCCTTAATTCTAAAATATCGATTATTCGACGAGAAAGTGAACGAATCGCAAACATTTTTTTTTTCTTCGTACTCCCGAAAAAAATACCGAAGCGGCGGATTGCAATGTTACATGTGAAATAATGAAGAAACACGTAATAAGAAAAAAATGCAAAGGAACGGCATCACACATAAATTAATCTTAATCGGTCCGAAAGAATATTCGGAAACTATAAATAAACGAATTAATAAAATAATTGAAAACCGCCTGAAACTCGGCCATTTTTTTTTTTTTTTTTTTTTTTTTTTTTTTAAACATGTGTCCCATAAATCCGTTTTCGTCAATGACGGTAAGACGGTATTTCAAAAAACGGCTGCAGTAAGCAATTGCAAATGCAGTAATCGAATAGGTATTGTATTAAACTACATCTGGAATACCTAAATACTAAATAAAATGTAAGTTCCATTTACTCGATCTATTGGCAACCATTTCCACGGTATCACGATGTTTGGACGAATTCTGAGACTGAAACAAAATGAATAACGTTTATAAATTATTGTGATTATGAATGAAAAATCATTCGAATCAACTAATATTTATTAGAGTCGTTAAAAAAAAATATAAGTTTTAAGATTAAGTAATAAAAAAAAAAAAAGATCAAGAAATTGAAGATAAAAAAAAAGACATTAAAAAAATATAAATTCATTAATAAGATTATTAATTTAATTACCAATAAAAATTATCATTCAGTTATTATTATTAATTATTATTATTTATTTATTTATTTTTTCTATTCATTTTATTTATTTATTTTGTAATCATATATAAAATATGTATTTTTTTTACACCTTTTTTTATGTAATTTAATTCTGACGCTTCTGGATCGTTGCTTTCGTAGCAAAAGCACCCATAGTCTCGGCGAGTAAATGAGGATGCAAAACGACCATTGATTTGTAGCTCGTCGTCTTTATCACGTCGGCTGCTTGAAAAATGATAAAGTTTATGGTTTGCGTCTTCAACCACTCTGCGTTGTAAAGATCCGCAAGTACCAAAACGCTGCATGCGTTTTCTACGGTAAGACTTTGGCACAGTTGTTCTTCACAGATGTGTTTAAGCTCATCGAGGGCATATTTTTCCGCGGCAACGAGTAGTGTATCGGCAAGTTTTTCGATATTCGTCGCTTTGCCGGTATATATAAACTGTAACATCTTCTCAAGCGTTTTTTCATTTATGTCGATTATATCGACGGAGTTTCGTTTGCTCTCCTCCATGTCACTGTTGAACATTGCCAAGAAGACGGGACTGAACGCCGCCAGAATAACTTTGTGAACTTGAAACTCGCGGTTTCCGACGATCAGCTTAACATCGCTGAATTGTTGTTCTTGGAACAAAAATTCTAATTTTTCGGGTAGATGGCGCTTCGAACTCTTAAACTCTCGGCAGCGGCCTTCTCCCGAGGTATGTACAATGTCCGTGGAGAATGTAACTTTACAATATATCGTAAGCTTGTCATCTGGCAATAGTTTATTTGCAACGTCCATTAGATTATCTCGTTTTACGAAATTCGGGAAGCCCCAACTCGTTAAACCGATATACACATAGTCCGTTGTCTCAGATATTCCTTCTTCCATCTTTTCATTATAAAAAACAAATTTGCAGTTTACCGCGATGTCAGAATGGGTCTTGGAAGACACAAACTGCAGGTAAAGCGATATATCATCTTTGGATTTTTCTGAAATACCTCTCGGGTACAAATTTAGGCGCCATTTGATATCGTCGTTAGCGGCAGCCAAAAAAATCTCCGATTCCAATTTTTGACCCATTTTTTTCGAACAAAAACTGAAGTTACTTATCGTCCATGTATGATGAATCGTGACAACGTTTACTTTCGTGTGGGTCCAAGTTTTTTCTATCGTTGATGAATCCGGTAGTGAACCCGGTTTTTCGATCGCGGAAAGCGTATTATCGTTCTCCATTTTGCACTGATAATCTCGTCGTTGAGAATATTTCGCGATGATACGCGAAATTTCGATCTATGAAAGCTCGACGAAACGAAACAAAAGAATTCCCGATAAAAGGTTGTCGAACGCGTGGAAATAACAATGAATGCGCGACGGAACCGTTTCCGCTGATTTTCCGTACGACGAATGTGGCGATCGCGGTAACACTCGGTTCAGTCTCCTTTCACACGACTCAATCGCGACGTTTCGATCTATGAGAACTCGATGAAACGATACACTAATCGATACGTTTATTGTTCGTTGTGAAAAACAAAGGAATCCCCGATAAAAGGTTGAGCGCGGGAACATAACAATGGACGCGCGACGGAGCAGTTTCCGTTGACTTCTCGTGTACAACGAAATATGGCGATCCCCGGTAACACTCTACTCAGTCTCCCTTCGCACGACTCAATCGCGACGTTTCGATCTATGAGAACTCGATGAAACGATATAATACTCGATATGTTTATCACTTGTTACGAAAAAAAAGGAATTCCCGATAAAAGGGTGAGCGCGATAACAATGGACGCGCGACGGAGCCGTTCCCGTTGACTTCTCGTGTGCAACGAAATGTGGCGATCCCCGATAACACTCGGCTTAGGCTCCCTTTACACGACGCGACCTGTACGACGCAACACGAAAGTGGGGGCAGCGGGCTCGTGTGACCCATCAACCAATCAGGCGTCTCGAAGAAACACGCTAAAACCTTTTATGCTCAGTGGCATAAAAATGATTTTTAACGCGTCAATACGCGAGCGATTCAATGTGTTCCTACGATTTTCATCAATAGCTTAGTCCAAGTGCGTTTAATTAATAAAAGTATTATTTTAAAATTAGAGTCTAGCTAATGCGCGATCTCGTCAAAAGTGACCTTCGCACGCTTATTGCGACTTATATACCTATAGCGTTGTCCCGTAAAACCGCGAACGATTCAAATTCGGTTTTTTTTACATCAAATTCAAACAATGGTATCACGAACGATATTTGTGAAATGCAAAGTAGTTGTTTGCAATAAAAAAAATTAAGGAGTGTAGCTATTGATAATTTTATTCATACTTATTGACATTTGTATTAAATGAAATTATTTTTTACATTGTCAATGCGCTTCACAGTTTATTTTAATAATCATTACTTTCGTATTATAAAACGCATACTATTATTATCAAAGTCGTTACAAAAATATCTTATTATTTATCAGTACATTTTACTGGCACTCATATTTGAGGTTTAGGATAATCTTTACTTTATCACAGAGCTTACCAACATTATTTTATAATAAGCCATTGGCACATTGTGTATTAAGTGATAAAGTCATTTTTTCATTTCAACATTAATCCTATTTGTTAATTCGAAAATGTCGATGATTCGACGGTAAAGCGAACGAATTGCAAATATATTTTTTGACCGTTAAATCGTTATTTTATTTATCGTACTCGCGAGAAAAACACTGATACCGCTAATTCCAATGGTACATGTGAAGTAATGAAGTAATATATAATTTAAAAAAAAAAGTGCAAGGCACCCGCATCGCAAATAAACGAGTCTTAATAAATTTGTGAGAATATTCGGAAACGAATCAATCGAATAATTGCAAACTGCCTGGAATTCGCAATTCTTTTTTTTTTTTTCCAAACAATCGAAAGCTCTATGTTCGGTAAGTGCCATTTTCTCGAAACATTGGCAAACATTTCCACAGTATCCGAATCTATGGCTGAATTCCGAGACTGAAACAAAATAAAAACCGTTTATAGATTACTGTCAATGTGATTCCGAGATAATTCGGCTTACTTAATTATTAATTCATTATTAATAAATTAATGGTTCAAAGAACCCCTTAATTTTTTTATTAAATGGTTCATTATTTATCCATTTATTTATTATTCGTTTATTATACGATTATTATAATCCTAAATGCAATATATGCTTTATTATACCTGCAGCCGTGTAATTTATTTCTTGAGTAATATTTTCTCATCCGCATCAGCGTTTTTTTGCATTGCAACAACGCGCAAAGTCTCTGCGACTAGATGAGGATGCGATACGACCATTGATTTGAAGTCCGCAGTCTCCATCACGTCGATTGTTCGCGAAATGATGAAATTTGTGACTCGCACCTTCAACCAATTAGTATTGTGACGATCGGCAAGTATCAAGACGCTGGATGCGTTTTCTACAGTAACACTTTGCCATAGTTGTTCTGCGCACATCTGCTTGAGCTCATCGAGGGCATATTTGTCCGCGGCAAAGAGTAGGGAATCGGCTAATTTTTCGATTTTCGTTACTTTGCCGGTATATATGAAGCGTAGCATCTCCTCGACCGTTTCTTCGTCCATATCGATTATATCGATACAGTTGCGTTTCGTCTCCTCCATGCTGCTCTTGAACATCGCCAAGAAAACGGCACTGGATGCCGCCAGGATAGCTTTGTGAGCTTTAAACGCTCGCCCTCCGGGGGCGACGATACACTGGATATCGCTGAATTCTTGTTGATCAAACAAGAATTCTAATTTCTTGAGTGGATTTTGAATTTCGTTTGATTTTTTGGACTCCTGACAGCAGCCCTGTCCTGAGACGCAAACGGTATCTCTGGCAAATGTGAGTTCACAATATATTGTGAGGTTATCATCTGGTAATAATTTTTTTTCAACGTTGAATAAATGATCTCGTTTCACGAAATCCGGGAAGCCCCAATTGTCGGCTTTAGTAAACACACGTTCGATTTTCCTACATATTCCTTCTTCCATTTTGTCATTATAAATAATAAATTTGTAATGTGTCGCGATTTCGATGTCGGTTTTGTTAGAAAGAAGGTCCAAGTAAAGCGATACAGAATCTTTGACTTCTTCTGTATTACCTCTTGGGTATAATAGTACCTGCCATTTGACATCGTCGTTTCCGGCATCCGAGAAAACCTGCGATTGCAGTGACTGACCCGTTTGTTTAGAACAAAAACTGAAGTTACTTATCGTCAATGTATGACTCAATTTCACAACGTTTACTTTCACGTGGGTGCAAGTATTTTGGAAAATTGATGAATCCGGTTTTTCTCCCGGGGAAAGCGACTTGTTTTCCATACTGCAATGATAATCTTGCCGTTGAGAATATTTCGTTATGATTCGCGATGTTTCGATCGCTGGCAACTCGATGAAACGTTACTCGATACTACTATTCGATACGCGTTCGTGTCTTTCTTGCTCACTATAGTTTTTCAGGAGGTTACGCCAAGTACTGGCAAAGAACATAGATATAGTTCTATGTTCTCTGGTACCGGCTTCGATATATTATTGTTGGCCTTCTTCGGAACAATTTACCCGGTATTTTAGACAGGTACTGCTCGTTATTAATAAAGTAATCTCCGATAACAGTTTAACCGCCTAGAGACAACAATGCACGCAACGGAACAATTCCGACGATTTCCCCTTACAATGAAACGTGGAGTTCCCGTTTCCCTTTGCACTTGGTTTAGGCTCTCTACGCCCGACTCAACACAAAGGATTGGGGCGCTCTCGTCTATCATCCAATCAGGCGTTTCGAAGAAACGCCGCGACCTTCCGCTGTGCTCGGCCGCTCGGCGGCGTAAATATTATTGTTTTTTGCACGTCGTTTATTCCTACGTTATTCACTGCGTTAGTCCACGTGTATTCAATTAATAAAAAGTTGATTTCCAGTAGATAATTCGAGTTACTCTCATTACGTTTCTACAGACAGTCTCAGTGGTAGTTACGCAGAATTTTGTTTCATAAACCTTTTCCGCGGGGAGGGGAGCAAAAAAGGAACACTGTCGTAAAGTGTCGCCAGTCGATACGTCTCACGACCATAAATCTCGAATAGCAAATCGAGATGACCGCGTAGCCTTTACGCGTACTATAACGCGATTCCCTCGACCCGATGAGAAAAAAAAAAGATGGAGTCGAATTGCATAAACGGCGACTTCCAATAAAAAAAGTCACCCCTTCGAAGTTCGATGACTCAGAGCAGCAATAAGCTGTCGGTGACGCTGTTATTTTTTCTTTAAGGCGATGCGAAACATTCTACTCCACCCCCTATCCGCGCTCAGTCGATAATAAAAACTGTAATGATATTTTTTTAGGATACGTAAACTTTAGCGTCTTGCGAAAATAAAATACCACTGCGTCTGTAAGTTCTACATGCAGTAGCATCCTATTTCCTGTAATAGCCAAATTTTCAGCATCCCGGAAAGAATAACATTACAGTTTTCATTACCGACCGCGGCATTTGACATATCAAGCCGACAGAGTTTTAACTCGTATTTCGATCTATTATTGTTTAAAATCCAAGCAATAAAGAAACAATTTATTTTTTTTCATAACAACACCAATTCAGCATTTTTTTTTTCCGTAAAATCCGTAAAATTTTTCGGAATAATTTCAAGATTACGAAGAAAAAATTGGAAATCCGTGCGACACACGGTACGAAGCATGCAACAGCGCGGTCCAAATTGCCGCTGCCGTCGTACCAGAGGGTTGCGACATCCGTCGCTTCAGTGTCAAGGTACCACAGTCTCCAGCGTCCCAAAAAGAAAAAATCAATCAACAGCCCTCGGTATCTCAGTGTCGATCGCGCAACCAAAAAAACTCGTTTTACCATAGTGTCCCAGTAAAAAAAAAACATATACCATCGCGATTCGCGATATGAACGTTAAATATTTCGAAACGAATGAATCCTTTCCGTGTGTAAAAAGAGAATTGGTGAAAATATAAAAAGAAACACATTCGGCGGGAAAAGGTGTTATAAAAAAAAATACACTACGACGACGAGGGGATGAGGAGTCATTGACGATACATCGAGATTTCGAATGAATTCTTCGTTGACTCTTCGGAGATGAATGAAGAAATAAATGTTTGTCACCTTTCCCGCTTGTGCACTTTCGGAGCTTAGAGCAGCGTGGACCCGAACAGTTTCAACCCCTAACACTCTCGTGACGCGACGAGCGATTTATCTTAAACGCATTAATCCGCGTAATACGCTCATCGTATAAGGACGATATAATTACAATCGAGAAAATGTGTTAAACATTAAAATAAACATTGTAGAGGCTTCGAGGGGGCATAGTTGACCTATGACATCCTCGATACAACATTCAATCGTAACAAAGAACGGTTATCTCGGTGGCGTCGTATTTCGCCGACAGCGTGCCAACGAAAAATCGATGAGCCTCTCGTACGCTGCTATTTCTCGTCGTGTCACGTGATCGCTAACCCCGGAGCGGTAAATTCTTTTTGCTTTTATTTTTTTTCTTTCTCCTTTTCCTTTAATTATCGTGAAATAATATATATATCAAACGTATCTCTCTGTGACCTTTGTACGATCAGTTTATCGACCTGATTCGTGTGTTTCATTCATTATTCTGCAAATGCTTGTTGGTCCAGTCTGCCGCGCGACGTCGCGACGTCAAGTCTGTAGGTGTTTTTATTTTTTATTTTACGAAAATTTTTATTTATTGACGAAAATAATTATCGTCGTCGTAAAAAAAATGTGCTATATATATATATAAATTTTTTTTTTTTCTGGAACCACGTGATTTGCGAATGAAACAATTTTATGGTTAATTTTCGTAATTCGGTGCGGAATAGTTATTTCCGATCGCACTTTAAGGGAAACGAATAAATTTTCTGTAATACTGCTTTTTTCATTTGTCGTATTAGAGGCGTTTAATGAATTACTGATGACATACTCCTCGACCATACTTCGCGGATTTTTTTGCATGAAACTCGTAATTAAATTCAAATAATTCGCACAATCTTTTCAAAGCCTATATGCGTTTTTAATGGGGATGAAAATGTATTTAATAACCTTAATATCGAGTAATTTTTTTTTTAATGGAAATTAAACAAATGAAAACGAATGAATTTTTGGATTTTTATTTTAGCAAAAATGCGCGAAATAAAACGCGGGATATTGCGCGAAATTTGAAATTTTTTTTATATCCAAAAAATTAAATAACACATCTCTAAGCCGAGTCTCATATTTGCATACATATATATATATTTTTTATTTCATTCGTTGAAAAATTAAAAATAATCAAATTTCCGTAACAGTTCGATCGAAAAAAAAAAAAAAAAAAAAATGGCGGATTGCTAGAAGAGTTTTTAAAATATACTTAACTTTGCAGTCCCCTTAAACCAGCAGAAAAAAAAAAGAAAATGCCACCTAACGAAACAATGCCCGGCGAGACGAGCGGCGATTTGAAAGATTTCGCGATTCGGGATGAACCCGTTGAGGATAAAAAATCGGGGGAAAGCCTCGTGATTGAGAGACAAAACGAGGGATGGTTCGACTTCAAAACTCCGGTGATCTGGTCAAATGTCATTCATATCTTTACATTTCACGCTATAGCGTTGTACGGCTTACTCACGTTTCCTATACTTGAACACAAGTTGCTAACACTGTGGGGTAAGAAAGCACCTGCTTCTCGATCTAAATTTTTTTTTTTTTTTTTTTTTTTTTTTTCACTTATTGCTTTTGCAAATAAATCGTCGTTCGTCATTGTCAAGGTTGCTTTTTGTGTGGAACCGCTGGGTTTGGAGTTACCGGAGGTGCGCATCGTTACTGGACCCATCGATCTTACAAAGCCAACTTGCCGCTTCGAATTATTCTTCTCATCAGTTATCTCGTCGCTGGCGAGGTATTGTCACGTTCCTCCGTAATAATTTGTTATTCTCGTAAAAAAATTAAAATAAACAAAAATAAAAAAAAAATTGCTGCACAATTCGGTGTTTTCAAAAAAAAAATGTCCTCCGTAATAATCTGTTATTCTCGCAAAAAAAAAAAAAATTTAATTTCACGCGTCGGAATTTACGTGAAAATTTTTATCGATCCCAAATCAACGAAATTATAGTGTATAACAAAAAAAAACAAAAAAAAAATATGAATAATCTTCGAGAAGCTCTTCCGGATCAATTCGTAATTATGAACTTTTGTACTCAGCGCCTTATCTTCCGGCGGACGGAAAAGCGCGTCGCGATTCTTTGATCGTCAAGAATTTTTCTATGCAATGCTTATTTTAAGATTCTTCCTTTGCATCGATCGAACGTATTATCGGAAACACGTAAAGTTCTTCGCGCGCACAATAATTTACCTCACGTCTCTCGCGCACCGCTTATCCCGTTTCGCTCGTCAAAACCGCGCGACATAAAAGTCTCAAATTCTCGAATTCGTTGTGATATAACGGCGAAGGACTCGTTTATTCGGACGAAAAATCGATTAATAGCAATCGTCGGATATTGCATCGAAATTAATATTTAATTTTTCTATAGAACTCTATCTACGACTGGGTGAGAGACCACAGAGTGCATCACAAGTACACGGAGACGGATGCCGATCCCCACAACAGCAAACGGGGATTTTTCTTCTCTCACGTCGGTTGGCTTATGATGAAAAAACATCCGGAAGTTCTGAGATGCGGTCGTCAGATAGACATGAGCGATGTTCTCGCGGATCCGGTCGTTCGATTTTCTCAAAAGTGCGTACGACATCGTTAAAACACAATTATCCTAAAAATTTCAACGCTTCGCGACATCGTTGTCAAAACTCGTGGAAAAAAAAAAAAAAAAAAAATACTCAATCCGATAAAATTTTTTTTTTTTTTTTTTTTTTTTCAAAAAAATTTTTCCATAATTTCCCAATACGATAGAATATTTTTTAGATTTTCGTATCGGCTGAAGAAAAAACTATACTTCCGCGAAGATCGCCATAACTTCGCCGACTCGACACCCTTAATATTTTCAAAATTCTAACTTTATTACGATTCAACGGCTAAAAGGATCATAAAGGGGTTAAAATTTTTCGAAACATTTATCTCAAAGAATATCCGCAAAAATTTAATTATTTAATTATTTAATTTGATCCGATAAATTATCGATAAAAAAAAAAAAAAAAATCAATTTTTTATTTGATTTTTTTTTTTTATGTGATTTTTTTTTCCCCCGCAATATTGACGATCGTCACACGGCTATCATTCGCCGAGATAATGATTGATGAATGTCGATAAGGCAGTAGCAGGCGATTGGGACACGAAAGCTCTTTATTTCAATGGCATAGCGTGTCTTGGGTCTCGTGTTATCGTTAGGGTCAACGGGTGGTGCGATCACGTTTCCGATCCGAGTAAAGCGCGTGTCGCGTCATTTTCGCTCGATAGATCGTCCCATTATCATCATCGCAATCGTCGATATGAGAGATGCAAAAAAAAAAAAGAAATCGCCCCACAATAATCTGAATTAACGTATCCAATTACATATATATATATATTTCATATATATTTCATATTTGCAGGCATTTTCGTCTCTTGAAACTATTGGTATGTTTCATTCTCCCGATCATCATACCGGTCTACTTGTGGAACGAAGATTGGTATTACGCAATAATATCTCAGGCGTTCATACGTTACGTGATGTTTCTGAATTTCTCGTGGTCCGTCAACAGTTTCGCTCATATCTGGGGATATCGAAGTTACGACAAGTCAGTTGCACAAAACTATATCTGTTTTCTATTCCATTTTCTTTAAAAAAAAAAAAAAAAAAAATCGGAGTTCAAATTTTTTCTTAAAAAAAAAAAAACGGAGTTAAATTCTTATTTTTTATCTCGTAATATTGGAGTTACGACAAGTCAGTTGCACAAAACTATATCTGTTTTCTATTCCATTTTCTTTAAAAAAAAAAAAAAAAAAAAATCGGAGTTCAAATTTTTTCTTAAAAAAAAAAAACGGCGTTAAATTCTTTTTTTTTATCTTGGGATATCGAAGTTACGACAAGTCAGTTGCACAAAGCTATATCTGTTTTCTATTCCATTTTCTTTTTTTCAAAAAAAAAAACAAAAATCGGAGTTCAAATTTTTTCTTAAAAAAAAAACAAATCGGTGTTAAATTTTTTTTTTTTATTTCGGGATATCGAAGTTACGACAAGTCAGTTGCACAAAACTATATCTGTTTTCTATTCCATTTTCTTTCTTCCAAAAAAAAAAAAAAACAAAAAACGGAGTTCAAATTATTTCTTAAAAAAAAAAAAAAACGGCGTTAAATTCTTTTTTTTTTATCTCGGGATATCGAAGTTACGACAAATCAGTTGCACAAAACTATATTTATTTTCTATTCCATTTTTCTTTCTTAAAAAAAAAAAAAAAAAAATCGGCTTTAAATTTTTTTTTTTTTTTTTTTCAGGTCAATATCACCGGCAGAGAATAAGTACGTTGCTTTGATGAGTATGGGAGAGGGTTGGCACAATTATCATCACGTGTTTCCGTGGGATTACAAAGCAGCAGAGTTTGGAAATTACGGTCTCAACATGACGACAATGTGGATCGATTGTTTCGCAAAGCTCGGCTGGGCGTACGATCGCAAAAGCGCGTCGGATAATCTTATAAAAAGAGTTGCTGAGAATAAAGGAGACGGTAGTCATCCAGTTTGGGGAGTTAGCGAGACGGAGGACATCCAAAAGCAGCAATAAGTATAATAATAACTATATATTAGTCTCGTAGCGACTCTCGTAAGTCGAGTAATTAACGATTAGATGCCATAGATTCGTTAAATTTTCGGGATTTACGACGTCAGAACAGAAATAGCGAAGAAGATGCATCGCGCTAAAGATCGCTAAATCCGTACGGTAGACGATAGAAATCCCGTTAATCTTAATTAACTCCAAAGTACTTCCAAAAACAATTGAATTAATATATTCAAATTCCAATTTTCTCGTAATTCTCCTACGGAAATCGATAATTCATTATTTCAACTCATCCGATCGAATAATTATTACGACTAATATGTAACGTAATGTAATTAATGAAATACGAATATTCGTAGAATTTTAGATGAGAGTAAAAAATTTAATTAGACGTATATATATACGATATACATTTCACGTCAAATGGTCCGCGAGGTGAACATTTTTTTTTCCGAATCGCGTTTATTTTTTACTTCCTTTAATCGCTTTGCCCGGAAACATATCCGGCGTCTCGGTGGCCTAATCGCCGGTGAATTTTTTCAAAATTTTTTTAAAAATTAAGAATAAAAATTATCTCTGAAATCATTAATTCAATTCGTATTCAACTTACTTTGGGACTTTTGACATGGAGTTGAGAAATTAATGAAAAAAAAAGTATCGAAGACTCTTTTAGTATTACAACTATCAAATTACAATATTCCGAAAAAAAAAAAAAAAATGTGAACCTGTAAACGTCTTCCAAAGAGACGATCTCCGTTGTAAGATTGAAATGTCCTATAGTTCAAAAATCTGTAGAAATAAATGATTTTCGTCGATAAAAAAAGCAGTTTTTACGTCAATTGAAAACGAAACAAATTTACGCGGAAATTCGATAGGAAGCCGAATAAGACGCGACGAATGCGAAATGAGTAACGTAGTTGCGCTAATGCCGTTTGCGCGCTCTTTAAATTACACGACCTTTGTTCTTGCAAAGGGGGATTATTCGGCAAACGCGCGGGCAATGGGGACCGTTGAATAATTTACAGCTCGTGCCGCTCGTTATTTACATTCGCCTGAATTTTCGATAATCACCGCGTAAGGTAATTATAGTGCGGTGAATCATTTGATTTAAGTACTTTGATCCGGAATATCGTTCTTTTTTTTTTTTTTTAGTTTTTGAACGACAAAAGCATTTCGGAAATGAGTTCGCAAAGACATGCGTTTGTAAATCAGAAACTCATTTCCATTGCTTAGTCACGTACGGTGATTTTTCTTTGAGTTCAGTTTCTTTTTTTCTCATTGGAATGTATATTGGAGCGAAGAAATTTCAAGGGAAACTATAATTTCAACTTCGGGTGTTGCTACGGTCCGTAATATAAATATATAGTGGAAACGGATAACCCGTTATCCTTCGTCGTTTTCGGCAGTTTTAGGATCGTTTTTTTTTAATAATTGAAAAAATAGAAATAGACGCGGATGCTTCGATTTTTATCTGTATATAATTTTTTCTCCATTTTTTCGGGAAAAACTGAAATACACACGAATTCGTTCGATTTTTATCTGTATATCGTTTTTTCTCCATTTTTTTCGGGAAAAACTGAAATACACACGGATTCGTTCGATTTTTATCTGTGTATCGTTTTTTCTCCATTTTTTCGGGAAAAACTGAAATACACGCGGATTCGTTCGATTTTTATCTGTGTATCGTTTTTTCTCCATTTTTTTCGAGAACAACTGAAATACACACGGATTCATTCGATTTTTATCTGTATATCGTTTTTTCTCCATTTTTTTCGGAATCCGCGTGTATTTCTGTTTTTTTAATTATTAAAAAAACGATCCCAAAAATACCGAACGCGCGATGACCTTTTAAAATTATACGTGAAATATTCCTTACATATCGGCGCACGAGGGCCCATCGTGTAAAAAAGCGTTAGAGAAAAAAAAAACATGCAAATCAATCGCATCGCAATTTGCGTCCAATGTCTCGAGAGCTGAGGCTATCGCGCGATGTGTTGTCGGTTAAATTTCTTCGGAAATTAACGGAGGAATATAAAAAATTGAACATCGACATTGATAGAGAGAGCTGAATAAGAAAGTTTAACGAACAGAGGTCGCGCATTGGTCGTTTGTTTCATTTTACAAATTCAGAGATAAAGACGTGGAAAGTCTTTTGCCAGATTCGCGCGAATAATTCTTTCGTCTCGCGATAGGAAAAGTTCAAAGGGGGCACCGCGTTAAAACAAAAAAAAAAACGTCGGTGGTACCAGAATAACTCGCGTATAGATCGAAAAAAATTGTAAAATGTTCCACTAGACGAATAAACTTCCCGCGGAGGTCGAGAGTTACGATCGATCTTCGCATCCAAAGGAAATAATCGATTTATAGCATATTTTTGCCGTCAACGATATTTCCCGCAGTATCCGATTCGGCGATACGGGAAATTTTGTATCGCAACGACATCGAAAAAAATTCTTTAAAAATTTTCAGAGATAATAGGATTTTTTAAAATGTTTGTATCGAGTGAAAAAAAATCGATACTTCGGCGATTTTTTTTTTTTTTTTCGGCGGCCGAAAAATTAAAAAAAAATATTTTCCGATATAATAATTTTTTTTTTATTTTTGCGTCGACTGAAGAAAAAAAATGATCATTTGGGGAATATCGCCGTAATTTCGATGACGCGACCCCCTCAACCCTTTGACGTTCGATAAAAACTTCGCGGAAAATACAGCTTTCCTCTGAATCCCCAAAAAACGCGTCAAACATCGTATCCAAGTTTTTCTTACCGAAGATAACGCGTGAATATTAAATGATGGATTGCATTACGCGCTTTATAACTTCGTGTAATAAAATTTCTTTCGACGCGTTTGAAAAACCGCGCGTCGCGGGTGATCTTTCATTGTCTTCGCCACGATCTCCGTTCGTTTCGAATAATGAGAGTCGACGCATTATTACGGCAAAATCGCCAATTTTACCGCATCGCTTTCCATTGCCGTCGATTTTACGTTTTCATTGAAATTCCGTGGCGAATCGATCGCACTATCGTAATCGATCACTAATTATCCATCGGATTTATAATTCCCCGTAATAATGGATAATTATTGACTGTAAAATATTTGTTTATTATTAACGATATTTCCGCTTACTGTTCGGCCGCAAAAATCGAAAGAAAACTCAAAAATCTTTGCAGTTTCGATCGATCGAACGGTTGTTTTTGTGTCATTGGCATTATATCTGCTTTATTGCATCGACGTTCGATGACAATGTACACGAAATTTTTTTTTTTTTTTCTGTGTCGTATACTGGAAACTCCGTGCGTCGATTATTCATCGGAATCCAAAGGTCGCGCGTCGTCAGGGTTTGCATGTCGGTACGCAATAAAAAAAAATAAAAAAAAAACTCGCGGTGTTAGGTTTACGAAGCGATTTGACGTGATAATCTATTACAGAGTGTGCGCGGCATGAAAAACGTAACCCGGCGTAGTTGAGTGACACAACAGTCGGGGGTCGAGGCGAACGAAAAAAGCACAATTTTCGCATAACGTGTTTACAGATGAAAAATCAGGTGATTTAGTAGGATGCGAATTTATCTATTATTATCGCAAATTCGACACGAAGAAAAAAAATTTTATAAAAAAAAAATAATAATAATAATTAATTTTTTTTTTTAATAAAAATTAATTAAACAACGCATAATAATAATTATATAATGAATATATATTAAATTGAAATATTTATTTATTCAATAAAAACAACAAAAAAATACCGTAGGGACACAGATTTTCGAAATTTTGGGAAAAATAAAAAAATAATTTACAACGGTTGCAATTACGAGCCGAAGAGTTGCATATGTGAAGTTTAATTCTCGGTAGCTATCGTCTATGTATATCATCATCTACAGCGTTTCCTTTGGTGAATGCGCCGTCGTAAATGGGTTTCTAAATTGCTTAATGCCGTTATGAAGGGTGCATACTGCCGAAGTAACGGCAAATGTATAATCCGCGGTTGGCATACAATTTTTCCGGGATATACGAAGTCGTACGATGTTAGCGTACAATAAAATTGTTGCATCTGTTGCTACTGCAACATTAGCGGATGTCGTCACGATCGGCTCATTGTCGATAAGGAAATTATTGATGAACTTTGATCCTCTTACATGCGGAAGATACAACGAAAAATTGTATACATACGCATCGAATCCGAACAACGAATCGGACTTTCGTGACTCGATAATTATCTTGCAGAACATCGCGTCTGGGAAACTGAACGATCGATCGAAACTGAAATATCGCACGGAATCACCCAGAGCGCCGTTACGTGTCGATAATAACCGTGAGAATTTAAAAATTGCGCTTCATAAACTCATAAATAACGCGTTTTATTCGTTGTCCTATGTTTTTGAGAATAAATGAGTTCTCTTCATAATCGCCATTTTTTTTTTTTTTTCGATGATCGTAAATTTTATGGTCAGCAAAAACCGCGGAACACAAAGTATGATTATTATTCATTGAATAAACTAAATGTATCTATCTGACAATCCATGTGGCTATCTATATATGGATTTTTTACGTATATATGCCAATGAATTTTTCCGACGGATTACATTCGTTTTGCATTGGAATATTAATCACGTGATTATCAATGTCCATCGCGTGTTCCATTAGTTCTGCGAATGTTATCATCTTATCGTATAAATCTCAATCCCAAAGTCTCTTTCCATTTCTTTTTGTTGTATGAAAAACAAAAAAACAGTTGGAAACAAAAACGCAAAATACCCCCATAGCGCCCATTGAAATCTTTCCGTGGAAAATACCCCCAAGAAATATATTTTTTTTATTTTTTAAATTTAATTTAATAATGAATTATTAATTAATAATAATAAAAAATAAAAGAATTAATTATTAATTAATAATCATTATTATTATTTTTATTAATAATAATTAATTTAAAACTGATTAATACGTAATTAACTAATTAGTTATTTTTGAATTTTTATTTAATTTTTTTTTAATGCGAATTGAAGAGAAAAACTCGATATTTATTGTGAATCATCCTGTATATGTATGAAATTATAGTACGAAATAGTTGCATACCCCGCAAACCGTTTTCCGGGACCAAAGGATTAAAATTAAATTTCGTCACGTACTTAAACGTGGACAACTTAAACGGACTTATCTTTATGCAAGGTGTCGAGTTCAACTTGTACTATCTACGAACGCATGCATCGAGCATGAGTTCGGCATTCGTAAATCAGCTGTCTTGTTAATCAAAGTTTTGTATTTTTTTAAACTTTTTTATTTGCTCACTTCGGCACTCAATCGTTGCGTGTAATTGAGTGTATTACAACATAAAACAAATATTATGGCGTTCATCGTCGTGCCCTTTTCTATCTGCTCACTCCGGCACTCAATCGTTGCGTGTAATTGAATGTATTACAACATAAAACAAATATTATGGCGTTCATCATAGTACCCCGCGACAACGACACTCTGCATATATCACAATTATTTTTATTATTGAATCCCATGGCCGACCGGTTCGTTTTGTTTTCGAATTATTCTAATCGAGTTTCTTCGTCAAACATTCATTTGTTTCATAACCTATATTAACGATTTTTCTATTTTGATTAAAAGTCCGATATAACTTCGATTTATATCGAAATGACAAAAATTTTGCGCGTAAAATATTAACGAACGTCAAAATTGATACAACAGCGGCAGCCATTTGTTGACGAGTACCATGCGAAACCGCATACGATTAAAATATTTTACGAAAATCCTGCAAGTTGTGTTTTAGTGATATACCTTTGCCTATGCATTTGACTGACGTGTTAAAAAAATAAATAAAATGAAACATTTTCCTTGACGCAAAGAAGTTAACTCGAGAATTAACGAAATATAATTAATGGTGAATATTCGTTCGATGTTTCGTGATTCACGGAAAAACAATTGTTTGAAAATTGTAGTACGTGGAAATTCCGGAAATGCGTGAGTTAATGCCGTAGGTGGGCTTCCTTTTTGCCATCGGAAGGTCAATAACGCGGTGCGCTCATTACTCGCGTCCGAATGAACTGCGAGCGAATCGAATGAATAATACGCTGTATAATTTAATTGAGTTTCGTACACTTTGTCTCCAATAACGCTCCGCGAATACATTACGATGACATATACTGTACGATGATAATCGTGATTGATAGTTCTATGTAGTATCAGCAGATTTTAAACGGTATATTTTGGAAGAAACAACGATAACAGTGTCTTATTGCATGGGATTACAGACGTTTTGTCGTTATAACACTTTCTTGGCGGTAATAAAGGAGTCCGTTAACCTATCCTCATTCGATATGTCAAAATGACCGTATCAATCAGTGTTTTTGCATATGGCGCTATATTTACAAAGTCAAATTTCGCAAATGTAAAAATTTCGTCGATAATAATTGTTATGCTGGAATTCGGAGTTTTCATTGCAAAGATCGTATGTCCAATGGTGGTTCTCATAAAAAAAAAAAATTAAAAACTTACCTCCACGTGACTGCTAATAGATCGAAAGAAAAAAAAACTAATCGAAGTCAAAGGGTTAACGATTTTTTTCCATCCATCGCATTTTGTTGTCGAGAAATATATTTGCAAATACGGAGACCATTCCGCATGGTAGTGGAAAAAAATTGTTTATCGAAATCTCGCGAGTCTATATAACTGTCTGGATAGACCGCTCGTTCCGAATCTCCGCGTCGCGTCATAACTTTTGCAAATAATATGACATATATTTATCTACCTTTGCACTCCCGCGATTGAAAGTCTTTCTCAATGTTATTTTCACTGTCAATCCGATTAAACTGTACCGAGATTATCGTACGATAAGTCGCGAAGGCTCATCTCTCGAATCATTTTTTTCGCGATATTATTTCCGGTGTTGCACGGTAGAGAGAACGCGCGCCGACGCCGAGTCGCGGCGCTGCGAAACGTGGCCGACCACAGCCGAATCCCGACGACCAACGAATCCCTATTTAATCTGTCTCGTGTTACCGGCGTCTTCAGTCCGTTCGGAGCTATTGTCGTGCGTTCGCGTTTGTCGACAGTATCCGCTTTAATTTCCACACAACACGTTGTCATCCGTTCGGCGAATTTTTCGCATCGACACTTCAGGCTACCGTTCAGTATTTATTCGTCGTAAGAAATATTCTAACGCAAATATCGCGATATTATCAAGCGATTATTGAGAAAATTTTGGAACCTCGCTACATAGGGGGTGAATAAAATATTAGCAACGAGGATAAATAGGATACGAATACGCGAAAATAACGAGAAGGGATCGAGCAGAGGTGAGTGAACATTTGTCAATCCTGTCGTATGATTTAATCGTCAAAACTACACGCGGTACAATAATTTTTTTTTTTTTTTTTCATTTCATTATGAATTTATCCGATAAATATTAAATATTTATTATATATAAACGTCCAAAATGTCGACGTGCCGTTTTCGTTTTCTTACTGTTACGTGCTCGTCAAAGCCTAACGCGACACCGTTACATTTCCATCTGTCCGGTCGAGTGGCAGAAAAAAAAAATTTCGAGTCTATCGTGCGTGAATTGCGTTGTGCGGATAACAGACGACTCGGCGAGAGGAACCAACAGTTTACGAACGTCTCCGCGATGTTTACATAATATAACTGATACCTATAACGATATTTGTTCGTTCGCAAATTTTTTTTGTTCCGTTACTCGGGAATCGAGTGTCCGACTATATATTTTTCGATCCGAGGTATCCGAATTTATATTCGAATCGGGATAGCGATAACAAAGTACAGACACGAAGATGTATATCCTGTTATACGAATTGGTTGAATCTTTCCTTTTCGCCCGAATTTCTCGGCGTTGAACAAAATTTCGGTTTATCATCGAACTAATTTTGAAATAACTTATACTTCGTTGCTTACAATATAAAAAAAAAAAAAATTGATTTTTTTTTTTTTTTCATTTTAATCGATCGTTCGTAGCGTTCGATTATTTTTTGAGTAAAAAAAAACGATTGAGATACGTTGCGGGGTTCGAAAACCCGGATTTGCGAAAGGGTCGAACGATTATCTTCGAATGTTCTCGAACTTTCGCAGTTATTTGAAAAAAGTTTTTTTTTTAATGTGAAACGCGATCTATTTAACGAAGTGTGCGTAGGTGTCGTTTTTTTTAATGCGATTATTTTTCACACAATGTTTGTAACTCATTGGGCCGAGAAACACCGTTGCGCATCCCGCTGTCTGTCGTGTGTGTTATTGTGTATGTAGAGTAGATAGATGGGTTGTATATAATACGGACGAACGAGACAACGGCGACGGTACGGATCTCTACGAGCGCTTCGTTCGACCGGCAGATTGGTCCTTTGTGAAGCCGACGCGTATTTCAGCTGAACGGTGTTTCCTCGTTAAAGGAGATGGCCTTCTATGTTGCGCGTTCTGTATCTTTCTTTTCTTTTTGTTCGGAAGAATAACATCAATTTTTATCTTGTCACTCGTCGCACAAAGCCCTATCGTTTACAATACGATACTCTTAGGTACACGAGACGCCTACGTATTAAGTAACGCAATTGCACGGCAAACTCATTTTTTTCATAGGTGAAATACCACGTTAACAAAAAAAAGAGCTTCATATGTAACGAAAAAAATAATACGAAAAAAAAAAAAAAAAAAAAAAAAAAAAAAAAAAGCGTAAAAAAAAATTCTCTAATTTTTTTTTTATACGTATTATTTGTTTAAATTAAATTCGCGCTGCAGTTGATTTTCATTTGTAGCGATCGTATCATTCATAGAAAAAAAAAAATCTTCCATCGCGTCCGACAAAAAGTTGTTGTTGCGAAAAGACCGATGCGGTGTGTCATACATTTGATTAAATAATTCGTCACCGAAACTTACGAGCAGTGATAATAAAAATAAAAAAAAAAAAGAATAATGTTAATTAATAATGTCTCGACGATTTTTTTCGTCTCGTATCTCGAAAATATTTATAGGTCAGAGGACAATATCCAAAGTATAATTTTTGCGATTTAAAAGTGACGCGGAGCCCTTGACTCGTATACTTGCGTCGAATACTCGTTCGTCGATATGCAAAACACGAAATGCGATTCGATGAAACTGTCGAAAGATTACGTGGCGGTGGAAAAAATCGTGACGGAGCAAAAAAATTTTGAAATTATTCGCGAGGATCGGTTATCGAAACGAAAAAAAAAAAAAAAAAAAAATCCGCATATTTCGCAGTGATTGGAGTTTAGCTTCGCGGCATTTGGAGTTAACCGTTGATAAAGCATCCCAACTGCTATAGCTTTTGCGGAAATTAAATTTGTGCAGATCTCGTCTCGCCGTTCGTCAAAACAGATTTATTGCAATTGCACGTTTGATCTTTACGCGAATTATCGATGTCCCATTTGAACTCTACTCGCAAGTAATTCATCACAAAGTTACGATCGCTAACAGTAATGGTAATCACAATAAAAATAATATTATAATCAAAATAATATTATTTTTTATTAATATTAATGATTATTATTATTAACATTATTATCGAATAATATTGTTTTTATTTTAATTTTCATTTACGATAAGTCGCGACAACGACGACGACGATAATAATTTTTTTTTTTACACATGCGGATTATACTCGAAGTATAATATTAATCATATAGAATATTCAATCGCATTCGATATGTTTCTCTTCGCAAAAAAAAAAAAAAAAAAAAAAAAAAAAAAAAAATTATTCGTTTTATTAATTTGCAACGATGATACGCTTATCGCGCCGTGGGGTCTAAAGTTTGATTGTTTCTCTATCAAATTTGTTTTTACTCCGAACAGTATATCTGTATTTATCGGGTTATTGTTTCGAATATAAGATCCTTTCGATCGTTTCACAACGATCGAGTCGCAGTAGAACTGAGTGCAAAGGTTCTGTTGTGCAGCAGAAGAATATCGTCGTTATCGATCACATCGAGATTATTAATACGCGAATTATCCGATCATTTGAACATTTTTAATGATGTTAAAACGGCGCACGTTCCAATTAGCGTTTGAATCAAATGCTCGATTGAAAATTATCATATGTTTCGAATTAGAAGCAATTTGAATTTCATAATCGATCGATTCAATCGTCTGTATCGCGAATCGACTAATCGATACTTTTCGAAAAAATTTCGTTCGTTTATCTACGATCTGTCGTCGAATTCGGAGCGACGCGGTGATAGAAAAATATATTTGTTCGTTTATTATTATTATTATTATTATTATTATTTTTCGGAAATTTATTATTATTATTATTATTATATTTTCGAAATAATCGATTTTATGGGGAAATAAAACTTTCGGACTAAAAAAAAATTATTCGATAATCGATTTAAAGGGCGTCTCGGGACCGTACCGCTCCGTACCCAGTATCGGTAAAACGACTTCGGGACATTGAATGTTCCGATATAGAATCGAATAAATCGACATTACAATTGAACGATATATTTACCGCACGAAATAACCAATGGAGCCGCGGAACCGAAGAGATACATTTCTGTCACGTGGTCTCCTGCTAATGTACGATGACACGTTTCGCCCAAAGCTCATGAATTAAATATCGTTATAAATTTGTCTTCGCAAACGCGCTGTTTAGCATTATGCATTTTTATGAACGTCGAAAATATGAATATATCGTTACGAAAGCGAATCGGAACGTAAATGAAAAACGATGTATACATTTTTTATGTTAAAAAAAAGTAAATGTGTGACAATTCGGTTTTTCTAACCTAAAAATTATAATATCGTTTTTCACATCGTAACCCGCGAATTATTGTGTGTAATGTGTGTAGTGAATAATAAATCACATATCTCTACTGTACTTAAGCGTAACGATGTAAAATGGCGTATCGGAGACGCGAAAAAAAAATCGATTTAGCGAAATTTATTATTGACGGAAAAGTCGTTTTCGTCGGTATCGGGTCCTCGATGTATCGTATTATCGGCGTCGCGGGTCGCGCGCGTTACGCACGCAATTATCTGTTAACTCATTCCCGTCCTTCCGCAACAGTTCAAAGACCGGTTCTCCAGTCGAAAGACCCGACGACGCGTTACCGACTCGCTTGTGGCACGCGCGTGTTTTATCCTTCCGTTACAGTATCGCGATAAAGTAAAACAGTATGCATAGGATACATGCAAACTTTTCTATGAAAAACAAATGTAGGTTACCGTAAAAAAAAAAAAAAAAAAAAAAAAAAAAAAATTGCTAACTATGTTACCGACATCCTTTCTTCGTGCGGATCTTTACTTTTTCCATAATACGAGAACAGCGCAACGGTTTCGTACGAATTTTACTTCGCGATTTGCTGCACGAATTTTATTTCCCAATTATTTCACATTTTCCGAAAGAATTTTAAATCGGAGATCGCGGATCGCGATCTGTTATCGCGAATCTGTAATAAATGGGAATTCGCAATGTCCAAAGGAATTTTTATCTCATCCGCGTCGTGTCCGCGCGTCGCATACATTTGCATTAATGTGACAATCGTTGAATAAATTATAGCCATTAGAGATAATTGTGGTTATCATTATTCAATCATCAGTGTCCCCCTCGCAATTTGTCCGTAACATCGGAATATCGTGCGATCGCGTGTAACGAATGAAAAAGAATCGCGGAAGAGATATGAATTTTATTCACGAAAGGTCGAAGGCTGATTTTTCAACTTATCGCGGAACAGATAAACCGACGCGAAAGATTCGAAGAGAAAATCTAACGCGCGAATCGGTAGTTCTCGACGAACCGATCACTGACCCCTTCGTGTTTATTCTAATTTTTATACATCGCGGAGGGCGGAGCGAAATCGACACGTGACGCAACGAGGATAAAAAAAATTTCACAACTCAGTGATTAAACGTGAATGCAAATTGAATTTACGCGTTATTAATTCCATTGGTATTTTTTTTCGAAAATTGTATTATTATTTTTCAAATTTTTTCTTTTTTTTCGATTTAATTTCAATTTTTTAAAAAATTATATTGTTTTTTTTTTTTTTTTTTTTTTTTTTTTTTTTTTCATTTTATTTCGTATTTTTTTTTTTTGGTTTTTTTCAAATTATTGCAGTTTTTTCGCGCCTAGACGGTCTCTGTCCCCTATATACGGGTCACGTGTTGAAAAATCCCCGATTAGCTTTATTTCGGAAGCGTATTTGCAACAGTCGTAACGCGAGTGAGAAGTTTCCTTCAGTTCGCCAAAAGAATTAATTCAAATGGCTTCGAATAATAATAATAATGAAATCGAGAGATAAAACAGAGTCGTGTTGTGCTCTCGGAATCTCTACAGTCTCCGAGTTCACAGGCAAGGTCTGTGCGCAAGGTCGTCAAGGTCAATGGAAAAGCGCGTGCGCCTTCGCGCCACGCGTCGCGCGGCACTCGCGAACTCCGTGAAACACGTAGACCGTTCGTTCTCGCAAAGTGCAAACACGCGTATGACCACACGACCGTCCAATACGAGAGAATCGCTCTCCTTATTTGTTTTTATACAATTTCTCCGAAACGTGTATAAAAATTCCCGATTTCGATAAAACATCGAACGAAAGAATCGCGCGGAACAGTATTCACGATAGGAAAAAAAAAACTCTTTTAATGACAAATATAATTTTTCATCGAAAAAAAAAAAAAGATTTTTATTTTTTATCATTTATATTGTAAATAATTGTCGGGTTAGAAAAATCGATATTTGTATTGTAATCGATATACGACTACATCGCTTCGAGATTTCTTGTGAGATTCAGTTAGTCGAGGATGAAAAGAGCCGATAAAAAAAAAAAAAAGAAAAAAAAAAAAACTTCGTCGCAAGTATAGCTCAGCGAATAGTAATCTCATACGTGGTCCCGGCGGCATCTCCTGATCGCACGGGTCACCATGGTGACGCGCGCGACGCGCGGAGGAGGAGGCGGGGAGGGGGGGGGGGGGTTACGTCGCGAAAGAACGAGAGCGGGAAACAGTGCAAAAATGAAAATGACGAAACAGAAAGGGAGATTAGATGGTAGCATTGGCCACGTATGTGTTTGCGTATCGATCGCATCGTTCGACCCGAGATGATGCAACGAATTTTTTATCGTCAACCGTATGCGTTATATCGTTAACGGAAACGTGAGATGTATGACGAGGCTTGTTGTTATACTATCGTTGCCTTTTTTGTTTCCGCAACTACGGGCAGTTGCCACGCACGTTTCGAATGTCGTAGCCGCGGGCCTTCTATTGTGTACGTCTCCGCGTGTCGGCGCCTTCTTTCGATCTCTACGTGTTCCTTCGTCGATCTCGAGTACACGACGAGTATGCATCATCGTTTTCATTGCATGCATAATCGAACGAGCGAAAAGCTACGCTTACCGCGGATTTTATATCTTCGAGAGTAAAAAAAAAAAAAAACATCGCAAAATAAACTTTTCCGATGTTCCCGTTATACGATATCGTATTACGCGCGTGAAAAACGTGCTTCGCGTATATAAAAAAAAAAAAAAAAAATTTTATAAAAAAAGGAATTAATATCTCGTTATATACATTTCTAGATGTATTAAACGAAATTTTCAATGTTTCGTAATGTTTCCCGAAATTTCGAAAAATTTTCAAAATTTTTTCGTAATCGTATTAATCGATTATTCAATGTTCAGTAGGAATTCGAATTCAAACGAATTTTAGGTTAAAATGAATTCTTCGGAGTTGAAAATTCGGATATTAAAACGCTGAATATGTATGTTAGAAACGGCGAGACAGGTGTGTCGTTAAAGAGAGTTAGCGGTAATTAGCTATCGTGATTTTGTGTTGCGAACGAGCGAGAAGCGAACATTCGGTCGGTTAGACTTTTACAATGAGAGAGGAGACCACGAGTTTGCCTTACGGCAGGAAAGTATAACTGCCGCCGGGGTGTTCCGTTCGACCCTCAGGATTCGCCGGATTCAGGTGGCGCGAGTAGCGCGATCGTCGGCGATTGGCCGTTCCGAACTCAGCTGAGCCCTGCTATGAATCGCGCGACTACGCTCGCCTGATTCTCGCCGCCAACTACAGCTGTATCGTTGCCCGGCTGCTCGCACGCAAGTGGTAGTAGTAAAAAAAAATCGATGTTCATATGGCTCTCGTGTTTTTTTTTTCGCTATTCACTTTTCTGCCGATCGACCAAATAAAATTCGTATTTTTTAAAAACATTTCGAAATTTATAGGTTAGGCGCGCGTCAAATTATGAATAAACCTGTTGCATCATTGTTCACCCATCATTAACCTAACGAACCCCCGCGATAATGAGTTCGCGATGTTTTTCTCATCAATTTGTCGAGTATAATGAAACGGCGTGTTAATCAATGCGAATATCGTTGCTAATTCCGTGGCATGAAAATTTTATCGTTCCCCGCTTGGCGCGGAAAAAAAAACTTTTATCGTGACAGTTACTGTTTGTCGGTCGAATGAGATCGAAGATTCTTTTTCTTTTCCTCGAAAACAATTGAACACATACTGAACTCTTTTTTAATACCGTTTTCCTTATGTATCTATCGAATAACCAATAAAATTTAATGAATTTCGAATGTGTTAATTTATCGTTTTTATTTGATAGCGTCATATAATTTCGAAACGATGTAAAAAAAAAACGGTTTTTTTTAGGTTATTCGTAATTTTATTGATGTTCGTCCGAAATTATTCGATATTTTCGAAAATTATTTTGTAGCGTTCGATCGATCGTTCAGTTTCGTCGAATATGTGGTTTTTTTTTTTTTCTTCGAACGATCGTCGCTCGGGCGATTGCAAAGATTCCTTTAGCCTTCTAAGGTCTTCTCTTTCGATCTCTTTTATACGTATGTATACACTACATATCGCCACATAGACAAATGTGCGTGCGTACGAAGGTGTGACGGTGGGGAATCGCGCGAGTTTGATATCCGAGCTTTTGCTCTCGTATTGCTCAATGCTGAACAATCACGTGATCCCAGAGACGTCTTACGCATGCGAAGATGTTGCAAATTGGTAGGGAGCCGAGATCACGACAATTCAATTACGGAAGCTATACACACGCGCTTGTTCCGTGTACCAACGACATCGCGATTGCTTCCTATTTTTCGTTACCTCTTCGAACGTCTATTTTCTTCAGCTTCCGTTCAGGATAATTGAAAAAAATAAATAAAAAAATACATCGAAGAATTGAAAGCGTTATGTTAGATCGATGACGATTTTGTTTAACAATCATAATATTTTTATATTCCGATCGGTAATTGAAAAAAAAAAAAAAAAAAAAAAAAAAAAACCGAAGAATTGAAAGCATTATGAGATCGATGACGATTTTTTTTAACAATCATAATATTTTTATATTCCGATCGGTAATTCATTATATCAATGATCTTAATAAATAAAATTTTTAAAAATGAGCACAGAATTTTTTTTTTATTATGTTTATAATTTTTTTGATAAAAAAAAAAGTGCATCATTTTTTGTCGAACAAGTTAATCACTGCGCGCAGGAAGTGAGGGTAAATATAACACGTAACGTAAACTCGAATGGGTGAAGATTACTTATCGTACAAAATGAGAAATTATTTTATCAGCGTGTAATTCAAGAACACTGCGTGCAATAGCGCGATTATCATGAGGCGGTGGGGGCTTCGCGTGGTTATTTAGTTTTCGTAATGTGTCATCGACGTGCGATAATACCGCGAAATAAAAAATAAAAAAAAATTTCGTCATTATAATATAATTAATTAAAATCGCGAAATACATTAAAAATCTAAATTTCTAAATTATCGATTTAAATAATTTTTGAAGTTTTCTATTGATTTATTTTCTAAATTTATTTTATTTTTTTAAATTTCGCGTCAACACTTTTTTTTTTTTTTTTTTTTCGATCTTTCGATCTTTTGATTATTGTCGTCTCAAATGACTTTAAATTCGTTCGGAAAAGCAACACTTTCGATTTTAATTATATACAGATAAAACGGAGAGTTATATACATAACTACGCTGGTGGCGTTAGATCGGAATGAAGCGGCGCGTGCCAATGTAACGCGTGCCATCGCAAGTTCGTGAGTTCGCGGTCGTGAGATAGTTGCGAGTCGGTGACTGTCTTACATATGCCAACATTTGCGGAGGGTATACAAGCGTTACGCGGAGCTGCTAATCGGCGGGTCATTCGAGCGGCGTGTGCGAACGTTATCGACGCCAAGGCTAACGCGTAATCAGGGTTAAGGTAATAATGACGATAACGCGTATTAAATTCTCAAAAATCCGATCTTTCGCTATAATTTTTTTCTTATTTCAAAAAAATTTTGTTCCGATTTTCATACGCGGAAAAAAAGTTACGAGCAATAAAAAAAAAAAAAAAAATTTATCACGAAAACTCGAAAGTTTTAGCTCGTGACGAAGTTACGAGAATATTGACGATATTTCTCAACGACTCGAGTAATTTTATAATTTTTTTAAATTCAAGAAAAATTTGAAAAGCTCCGCGTACGTTTGGGTATTTAATGAATTAATGCGGATTTGGATTTTTTTTTTTAAATTGGGATTCGCCGGAAGTTTGCCAAAGATACGAGCGATAATAGGAGGAAATCGCGTTTAACGCGCTCGTCTTTTCACTCACGTGCCGATTTCTGACGCCCCCCCCCCCGCGTCACCGATCGGCTACTATTCCCGCTAAAACGCCGTCCGACAGTTTTACGCGCGAGAGAATAGCGCCAAAGTACGTACGAGTGATGTAGAATTTTTGGCAAGCGTATCGCGTACCTCCGTATGTATAATGATGTAGATAGACGGATGTAGATAGACGCATAATCGAGATGTCGAGACTGCCGCACGGGTACAACGACTTCCAAAAATAATACTTTAGACATCCCGACTAAACCCCCAAACTTTCGTATTATCGCACGTCATCGAGCGTCACTTTCATTCCTCTTTTTGCTATAGCGAAAATTAAAAAAAAAAAAAAACACAAATTAAATTTGCACATCGCTTTCGCATTTTTTTTAAATCGGCGTTTACAAAGCCCCTTTATGAAAAAGTCAATACGAATTTTTTATTTTTCGTAAATGCAAATTAAAAAAAAATAAAGAGAAAACGATGTAAATTTAAATTGCGAAAAAATCGCGAGATATATCGTATTTTACACAAAAAATTCAAAGTTTTTGATATAAATTCAAATTCGGGTATTTTATAGAACATTTTTCTAAAATTCGAAAAATTCAAAAACCCAATTTTTTTTTTAATGATTCGACCGATTTTCACAAAATTTAAGGATGAGGTATTTTTTTTAATATTTCGAAAATATTTTCATAAAAATTTCGAACAATTTTTTTTTTTTTTTTCATCCAAACAAATATTTTTTTACGCGAAAGCAAAACATCGATCGCAATAAAATTTTGATTTGGGATACGAGACAATGCTTATCGATAATAATCGATGTCGATAGGCCGCGGGTACTTGCGGTGAGAGCTATTTGCGAATGAGATTAAATCTTCGATCATCAGGATTCGTATAAAATTTGTTAAAAATAAATATCGATATTTTTGAATCCGAATTTCCGATAAGATAACGCAATATTAATATATCATCCCCTTTCTTTTTTTGTTTGTATTTTTCTCGATTTAATTATTTTCGTTCTTTATTCGTATGAAATACGACCGTCGATGCGACGGCGATTATGATTGCTTTGCGGTTGACGCGCGTACGCGTTGCCGATTGTAATCAACAGAACTGATTTTCTGCATCGAATTAGATTCGAGCGCACGTTCCCGATCTCATCGTACTCGTCGCGCGAAGTACGATTGAGCGATGAATGGGTGAAACAATTCGATTCGCTCCGTATTACAATTATCGAAACTATTTTCGCGAATAGATTTAATCGAAATCGATAAAACTTTGTTTCGAAAAAAATCGATACTAAATTTAAATTTCAAATTTATTGCAATTTAAAATTAGTATCGATGTTTTTCGAAAAAAAAAAAAAAAAAAAAAAAATTATCGAAAATTTTATCGATTTCGATTAAATCAATTCGCGTAAATAATAATATATAATAATAATAATAATAAAATAACAATATTATTATTATATTATTAATTTAATAATTTTTTTAAATCAGCCCCCGAGAAAATCTTTTTGCGCGAATAAAATTTGGGATTACAAGTTAAGGAATCGCGATGAACACGTAATAAAGTCACCGGAATTGTATAGCGAGGCGCACGTGCAGTGGAGAGCTTTATAAAGGGCTCCAAGCATTTTGGAGCGCTGAAGAGTCGGAATTACAGAGAAGTAATAGAGAGTACCGAATACAGATGTACTCTCGTTATGTTGATATTGAACTGCCCTCTCTACTCCGATAGTATATATATATGTATAATACATTGTATACACGTACGCGAGGGTAGAATAGGAAGGGATAGGGCAACGAAAGGGTTGAAGAGGAGAGGAAACCGGGAGGTTAGAGTGAAATAGAAGATTGCGAACGATGAGAGATGTATAGGAGAAACAGAGAGTGGTGTCGAGGAGCCGCGCGGCAACAAGCGCCGAAGGGATGAACGGCGTCCCGGCGCGAGTCTGCGCCTCGCGATCCTCGACGACTCTGAAGGATCCGACCGGCAGTCGATAGGCCGCGTAGACGAGGGCCGGTTGTGTTAAAATTTCATCTCTTCACTCGCAACTATTCTATTATACGAGAAAAAAAAAAAACATCGCAAAGGTTATGTTCGTCGTGTTCGCAGGTTATTAAAAAAAAAAAAGAAAAAGAAACGACAAAAATTTCATTCCGAATTGCAAACAATTCGCCGTCCATTTAACGAGTTTTCAACACAAATTCCTACGAATCTTCCGACTCGCGACCGAGCAACGGAACGCTTAGGAGAACACGATGAATCCTGGTATACCGCTCGCTCTGTTCGACGAAGTCGCGTCGACTTCGAGCCGAAATTGCGAACGTCGGAGCTCTACGAAAATTTCGGAAGAATCAACGACTACTGGCGAATCATCAAATTCAACGATCAGCAACAACGAATCGTCCTCCTCGTTGCCTTCGGCTACGTCGACGACCACGAATACGACTACGAAGCACGAGATATCGAACGTTTCGAAGCTTCTCGATGGGCCGTACGTCCTCTGTACTTTATGCATTTTATGTCCTAACAAACGACTTTCGCTTTGATTTTTATTTCGATCTTTCGTGACGCTTCTTCTTCTTCTTCTTCTTCTTTTTCTTCTTCTGTTGTTATGCACTATTGGACATTTTATTTTCATACGGTTGATGCACTTTGGCCTCTGAAACGGTATTTGCGGACGATGGCGATAAGAATCTTCGATACGCACACCTGTTCGGGTTCTGAATGGATGAACGCCGACGGTGACACGAGAACTTTTTATCGACTATCGGAGTTTTTTTTTTTTTTTTTTTTTTTTTTTTTAGTTCACCACGATTAGCGCGATTATTTCTCGATTATCGTGTGGTAACTTTTCGTTCGTGAATTCTGGAATTTTTTTTTTTTTTTTTAATTACATAGCGACCCGAAAAATTGCGATATTCATTAATATTTGATAAATTAGACAAAAAAAAAATTGGGAATTGATCAATATAATTTTGGAGTGGTCGGCGAGTTCTTAAGGGTGCGGCGAAGGGAACGATAGCGGATTCTCCAAAGACAAAAGTGATTGACACAGATAACTTCGAATTTCAGAACGCAAAAGGCAATTTAATTATATGCCGAAGAACGGCAAAGATATTTCAATGGGATTGCCATTTAAATTAGCACTGTTTTCATTTAATTTCGATTCATCGAACTTATTACGCTGCTTATCGCGTGTTTTGCGACGCGAATGATAATTACGAAAAAAAAAATGTCGTTCAATAGATATTCAGAGATATTTATAACAAATCCTGTATATCGACATCTATAGGTGGCAAAGTGCTCGTGAAGAAAAAATTTCAATGTTGTTTTCCACCTACAAAGTGTCGCAAATGTTTTCCACTATTTTTTGCCAATATTCCGCTGACGATCGATAAAAATTTCCATAGCGATTATAAAAAAAAAAAAAAGGATATAAATGCTTTGGCGATTCACACACCGAAATATATTTTTGCAAAAACATTAAACTACCATTTTTTTTTCGTGAAATAGATATCGATTACTTTATAAAAATTAAAAAAAAATTCTCGATTTTCGCGGAAATTTTTTTTTTTTTATAAATTTACGATTATTTTTTACAGTGCATTTTTTTCTTGTGCACTGAGTTGATCTTCGGAAGAATTTAAAATGGATTGTAAAAAAAATCGGTACTCGTAGTGCGATAGAAGCTTTTTTTTGTTTGGGAAACTTATTCTGTCGTATCGGTATGAAAGTTTTATGATGAAACACCAATTTTGCCCATCGTACTTGAGAGCTTACGATAAGCTTTCTATATATATGTATATCTCACGGCTCCGAGTATATTGGACACGAATCTCGCGAGTGTCCATTATTCATTCATTAAGTCAATTACTCGTGCGCCACGTCGCGGCGCTGCGATGTAAACTTTTATTTATGTTTAAATAACCCAACGCCGGTAGAGTGCTTTTTGATTAACGGCGCCTGCGTCGATTTTTTTTTTTTTTTTCACTTATATTGGTCCTAAAAACGCCTTTCTTACGGTCACTAAATTATTTATTTTTTTATCGTCTTCGGTATTTCCCTCAAAAAATCCATGAAAATTCATCGAAAATACATACGCGGATTACGCAGGTCAACAAAGTTTCTTAATCCATGTAAATGCGATTACATTTCCGGGAAGTGAATTCGCCGCTACGTCCGGCGTATTTTAATGAAATGTATTTAAATTTGTACCGAAGCAACGTGTCGATAATGAGTCCGTCGACTTTTTAAGGAAAAAAAAAAAAAATAATTCGATATGCATAAAATGGTAAACGGAAGAGATAGGCGAGCAAAGTGGACACGTGAGGAAAAAGGGGCACATGACGCATACAGTACAATACGAGAAAATTGTTGAAATTATTGTTTTTTTGTTGGACATAAAATTTGACGAAATAAATACAAATTGCAAAATCATTTTTTTTTTTTTTCAAATTTTTGTAAAAAAATTTTAACATTTATTCAACGTGTGAGTAAATTTTCGAAATTTGACGATTCTTGACGGAATTTTACTTCAAATTTTAAAAATTATTTCTGTTTTTATGTGTCCATTTTGCGCCGCTTTCCCGTACGAGAAAAATCGCAATTTCTCACTTAATCGTCGTATGGATTATCCATATGTGTGCAACAAACGATTGTCTACTCTCGCGACACATTGTCCGCAGTTTTTCAATAACAAAAATACTTTTAAAAAAATGCAATTCTCGTGAATTGTCGTATAACGTATTGTACACACGATGACGACGGCAATTGTACTCAACGGACATAATCGCCGGTCTTATAAACGTATTTTCACGTTAAAACATCCATTGTATCGAGAATACGTCGGTATAATAGGCATATCTTCGAAGAACAGTAAGGCGTACAGTCGATTGAACACATAACACATAACAAATGCATTATCGTAATATTGCGCAATATAATTCGATGCGATCGTAAATAATCGAAATTATAGGGTGTAATGCACTGTAAAAAAAATAGTAAATTTAATGCACTGGTATCGGAAGATTTGCAAAAATTGGTACATTCGATTTAATGCACAATACGGATGACAAATTAATGTAATTTACATTGAAATTACAATAAATTAATGGATTTAAAGTACTTTTACGGTAAAATAAAAATAAATTATTAAAAATAAATTAAAAAAAAAAATCGTAAAGAGTATCTCTACGATTTTTAATATATCGTATATTGATTTTTCGTCATAATTACACAGTAAATTTAATGTATCAGTTATACATAAAAACTTCCGATATCAGTAAAAATAAATATCCAGCAATATTTTTTTACAGTATTTTTACTTTTTTTACCCCTTTTTTTTTTAATTTGCAACACTCTCGCGATTAATTCCGAGTATCAAAGTGGTAAACGGTATTTCGAAATCGCGCAACATAACCTCACAAACAACAGAGTATCGTTATCGTTAATTAAAAATATTTTCAAATCATGTGAACAACAAAAAAAATCGATATTTACGCGCAATATTTGCGCAATGAAAATTTCATAATATTTTGCAATACATCGACGATGTTTTTTTAAAACAAAATTTGCGTTATCGTGAAATTGCGAGTATCGTAACGATGGTAAGAAAAAAAAGAGTTAACGACGACTCAATAAGAAGGGAATAAAAAAAAAGGCATTCGTATAACAATCGAAATCGATGATAACGAGGAAAGATCGGAAGACGGCGCGTGCAGAAATCGTTGAGTTACTTATGCTCCGTAATTTCCGATCAACTTTGTTCGGCCCGGAAGTGGTTTTGCTTGTCAGGATAAATTACGACATTGGTTGCGCCCCCCGAGTGAATGGCATCGCGACCTTTTCGTAACGCACACACACACGCAATTTTTTATTTTTTTTCTTCTTCGTCTTTGTCTATCGATCTCTAATTCGTCGCCATTATAAAATCGCGAATGCACATTGTGACGAATCGCATCTGTTCGATGTAAAATAATAATAAATTTCAACGTGACATAATAAACCGATAAGTACAAAGTTACGCGTTCGAACGATTCTCATCCAATGACTATATAGTTTTTTTCCGAGCGAACGGAAACTTTCATCGCTCGCGATTTAGATATTCAATTCGCGAACTACAAGTAACGACGATTCGCGAGACTTTGTTCTTATGTATCGTATATCGTAATATTGTAAGTCAATCGATCGTCACTTCGCATGTCTTGAGAAAATTACTCTAAAACTTTTTTTTAATATTTATAATACATTTCTTATTTTAATTGTAATAATAATAATAATATTTCTTTTTTTTTTAAATAAAATTAATATTTTTGATATACGATTTTTTTTTTTTTTTTCGATCACTGAAAAATTATTACGCGTTTCTTACGAAAAAAATCGAAATTGTATTTAGAATTTTAAGGTGCGTAATGGAATAATGCATTTTTTTTTTTTTTTTTTTTTTGGTTCACAGAACAGACGATAAAATGGCACCGAACGTAACGAGTGCGCCGACGGGTGTACTTTACGAGGGTGAGACCCTCGATGGTCCCCAAAGCCGGGGGGCCGGTGAACCGACCAAACCAAAGGTCGAGTACCGAAGACGTCTCGTCTGGATGAATATCGTGATATTTACGATGCTTCATATCGGCGCAGTTTACGGCGCTTACCTCGTCTTCGCCTCTGCAAGAATCTATACGACTATATTAGGTGCGTAACATCTCCGAGAATTTTAAAAAAATTTTTATCTCAACTGCAACAATCGTAGAATCGATCGTTTTACGCGCCGATTGTTAAAAGTCATTGCGAAGTATTGTTTTTGTTTAGTAATCGAGAAAAGTAACGATATTTCGAGATTTTTATCGATCGATCGATCGATCGCCGGAGAAATTTTTAAAAAATCTGTAATGTCGCAATCTTTAGGGATCGTTGACTCGGTATCGATAAACGGTGAGAAGAGATTAAAGTTCATGCGTACGAAACCCTTTTGCCGGGTGATGTTGTACTCGTAGATACCGACTTGTTGATCGGTGAATTATGGCAAATTGCCAAATATTCAAAGTTTTATACGGAGTTTTTCAAGCGGATTGTCGCACGTGCCGCTGATATATACTCCGCGAAAGAGACGTTGCTATAGTTTTTTTTTTATTATTTAAATACAAATATGTAAATTCGTTTTTTGCAAATGGATTAAAAAAATCGTAGAATATCTCAATTTATAAATTTATAGTTCAGCAGTTGTATTGATTTTTTTTTTTTTTTTTCAATACTTCGCAATTGCCGGATTTATCGAAGTTGAAATTAATTCGAAATTCAAGTATTGATTCCGACAGTGTCCGATCGTTGATTGAGAAGACGGATTGTGTGTTATTGCATGAAAAACTCGACAACGCGGTATCGGAAATCTCGTGCCGGCGGCGGAAGAGTTAATTGATTGATTAACTCAACAGTCGTCGACTCGCCGCTACGAGTGTTGCGAAGAAAAACAAAATCCGTCTGTTTTCGACGGGGAAACTGTTAGATATTAAATTCGTCACTGCAGAACGTCGCTAAATGATTAATTGCATTCGAGGAAAATTTAAAAAAAAAAATGAATTCCTAAATTTTAATTTCGGAGTTTTGCCGATTTTTTTTTTTTTTTTTTTTTCGGGATTTTCAATCACCGAATACTAAACTCGCGATGAAAAATTGGATCTTTCATGAAAATTACGGACACTAATTTTGCAAAAATAACTTTTATAACTTCATTATTTTTTTTCTGGTTTCAGCGTTCATTCTGTATCAGTGCACCGGACTCGGTATCACAGCGGGAGCTCACAGATTATGGGCTCATCGCGCTTACAAAGCAACTTGGCAGCTGAAAATTATCCTTATGCTTTTCAATACTATGGCATTCCAGGTGAGTCGAAGCTTCTGGTATAAGTCGTCACAAAGTTAGGTGCGATCATTCGTATCTTGAAGAAAATACTTATTGAGCGTAAGACGAAGTCGAATGCAATAAGAAAAAGAAAAAAAAAAAATTCGGAATAAATTTGTAAAAAAAAAATTTCGGAAAAAATTTGTAAAAAAAAAATCTCGGAAAAAATTTGTAAAAAAAAAATCCCGGAAAAAATTTGGAAAAATCAAAGAAAAAATAATAATAATAATAAAAATCGTTTCAGAACACCGTAATCGAGTGGGCGAGAGATCACAGAGTTCATCACAAGTACAGCGAAACTGATGCCGATCCTCACAACGCCACACGCGGTTTCTTCTTCGCTCACGTCGGTTGGTTATTGTGCAAAAAGCATCCGGATGTGACTACCAAAGGCAAAGGAATCGATCTCAGTGACCTGGAAGAAGATCCGATTCTTCGCTTTCAACAAGAGTGAGTAATTCCTCGAGACGCGTTTCCAACCAACAAAACTAAAAAAAAAAACAAAAAAAAAAAATTACTGGAATTTTATTGAAATTTCCATATTGGTTCATTGAATTTTCAGCGTTTTTTTTTTTTTTTTAAGTCTGTAGGTAAAAAATATTTATATTATAAAAAACTCCGTGAAACATGTTGCAATAATTTTTTTTTTTTACTATTACAGTCACTACGCCTACTTTATGCCGTTCATGTGTTTCATTCTGCCGACCATAATTCCCGTTTATATGTGGAACGAGTCGTGGTCCAACGCATTCTTCATCGCGACTGTTTTCCGTTATGTATTCACGCTAAACATGACGTGGTTAGTTAACTCTGCGGCGCATCTTTTCGGTGGAAAACCTTACGACAAGTGAGTTAATTCGATTATCTGTTGTAAAAGAAGAAAAAAAAAAAACGTTTTTTCGACACGAACTTTAGTCTCTCAAATGCATTTGCATCAAAAGATTCATAAAAATGAATTTTTATTCAATATTTCGTTCATAATAACTACCAAATTTCGAAACATCAATTTTTTTTTTTAACTTTCGGCATTTATTGTCTTTTTTTCGTTAATTCGTTTTCTCGGATTATTCACAAAACTTGATAAACGATCGTCGCATCTTAGCAATTCGGTAGATTTACCGGCGAAAACGAATAAAAAAAATATATATGTTAAAAAAAAACGATCGATACACTTGCAGATTCATAAATCCGGCGCAGAACAAGACAGTGGCATTGATGGCATTGGGCGAAGGATGGCACAACTATCATCACGTGTTTCCTTGGGACTACAAGACCGCCGAATTGGGAAACTACAGGTACAACACAACAACGGCATTCATCGATTTCTTCGCGATGATCGGTTGGGCATACGATCTAAAGAGAGTTTCCACGGATATGGTGAGACAACGAGTTGAAAGAACCGGCGACGGTACTCACGAGGTGTGGGGATGGGGCGACAAGGATCAGCCGCAGGAAGAACGGGACGGTGCGATACTGATATATCCTCAGAACGACAAGAAAGATTAGGATATTACGCGTCGAGCACAACATAAGTGCAAAGAATTCCGTAATTTTCACGATCGTGTTTCGCCGCATTGATAAAAAAAAAAAAAAAAAAAAAAAAAAAAAAAAAAAACAAAAAAAAAAAAAACGAGACGCAACGAAAAGTATAATCGCAGTCGACCGTCGAGTGGAACATCGAGGAACGACTTCGTTGACATATAAACATAATATAAGATAAAAAAAAAAAAAAAATGAGAGACAATCGAAATTCTTCGCTCGACGTTATTATTCTACACGACTGGTTCCAACTTCGTCGTAAAAAAAGAAAAAAAAAAAAGATTACGCAAACGCAAAAAAAATTTATATAACTATTCTCGGTAAAAAAACTTCAGTGTCCGGTAAAAAAAATGTATACGTCGGTGATTGCCCCTCTGTCATCACTTGTGTCCCCTTTTGTTAATTTTTTTTTTTTTTTTTTTCGTATCTCTATCGCAAAGTCGCGCGATCATCATCAATCGTTACTGTCGTCTTTGCTTTACACACTTTTCGTCGCGAGTATTTCGACTCAAAAGCGAATATATTGAATTTCCCGGATCTGATATAACTTTATTATTATTATTATTATTATTATTATCATTATTGTCATTATTATTATTATCGTAATTTTTTCATCATTTCCGGGCAAATTGAGAATTCGCGCAATTCTCTGGTTCCTAATTGCGCAGACGGCGGTTACGTGAGATGATCGTCTCTTCGCGTCTCATCGTACATTACTACACATTCTATCAATTTTTTTCTTTTTTTTTTTCCGAGAACCGCGATAACTCGAGGAGAAGAATCTTTAGGTTTAACGCACGAGAATCGAAGCATTTCCGTCGCTTATCTTCATTATTACACTCGACTGATGATAATGCCGCATAGGTGAACGTTTGCGCGATTCGGATTATTCCGCAGGATTTATGTAATTTCGTTGAAAAAAAAAAAAACGTATTTTTTGTTTGTTATTTTCACTTCTCGATGGATCGCCGGGCGCTCGGACTTTAATTATTAATAATATCTTAAGCGCATGCATACGAGAAAAATTCGGTTATATTTCGGGACAATTATTATAATTGTTTAATCGAATTTTTCTTGCGTATTTATTAGATTTTAAGTTTCGTAGATTGATATGTTGTAACTTATTGAAGAGGTTGTAAATTTACGTTACTCATCGAAAATCCCGTACGTCCGGCTTTTCTTAAGCCCCCTAAAGCTCGTCTTCGAGTTCCGAAAAAAAAAAAAAAAAAAAAAAAAAAAAACAATCATTCAGTTCGCGTGAGAAATTTACGAGTCGTTGTTGTTCTCGAAGAAAAAAAAAAAAACAATATCGTATTCTACTTTATTCTCTCGTTGTTTCATGCGTCTTAACGACGTCTCAGTCCTCGAAGATACACTCGACCACTGCGGTTCATTCCCGATTTTCGATTTTACGGTGAAAAAAAAAAAAAAAAATTTGAATGGTAAAAAACGGTTCGAGAATATGGGAAAAAAAATTAATTAAAAAATTATACACGCGGTGTCGCTAGGAGTGTTTTGCGCGCATAAACTTCGAACGCCCGAGTACGACGAGAACAAAAGACATTAAAAAAAAAAGATACACGTAAAATACTGAAAATTAAGGAAAACACGAAAAAAAAAAAAACAACAACAACAAACAAACAATCGAAGAGTTCAGCGTAGTTGAACGTCGTGCTGGTCGCGAAACGCTCGATGCATAACCGATAACCATGCTGCGTCTTCGAATTAGTTGATTAACGATACACATTATCATAAACATTACTACCTTACTATACCGTGTATTATACAATAACCATACATAATGGTATTTGAAATAAAATATTCAATAAATATATATATTTTGAAGTAAACGCGTATCTACGTGTTGTTGTGCAATACTTTCATTCCATTCCTTCGCATATCGAAGATTTTTATGTACGAATCTCTGATTTCGCAAAATTGACGACGATATTCGATAGTTGGAACATTTTTTTTTTTTCTCAAAGTTATTTTTAGGCATTTATACATATCGAAAAACTAATGCGATAAAAAAAAATACGTAAATATATTTTCGGTCGATACTTATATCGAAATATATAACGATACGAAAATCGAGAGATAACTATATCACTGCAAATCCCATGTCGTAAGTTTGGTAAACAAATTCGATAGTATTTTTTATCGTAAATTATAATTCACGTGAAAATAAAACGATGTGAAAAAACTCGGTCGGTAATGAAAACTGTAATCAATATTTTTCGATGTTTTCAAATATTTTGGAATAAATAAGAATTATTAGTTTTGTCATCTATTCTCTGTGCAAATAATTTTTGTTTTTATTAAATGTTTAGCGCTATTAAAAAAAAAAAAAAGTTTTTATTACCGACTGGAATCGCGTTAACTGAACTTTCATTCGCATCGCCGCAACATTACTGAAGTATTTATTTTAATTCGATTCCCACAATATATCGAAAAAAAAATCAACCGGAAACCCACTTAATGAAAGTTTCGAATTCGTGCGTAAAGACGGAAAAATTACGAAAAAAATGACGCAACGCAACGGTGATGACCTGCGATCCCGCGCAACGCAATTAATTCTCCCGTATCGTAAAAATTGAGGTCGTATCGTGTGATTGGTACCTCGATGACTGCATAAGTAAATCAACGGTCCCAACATAGAAATTGTACGATCGATCGTTTATTTCAAATACAGTCGCAACGATGTTACAACGAACGTCAATGTCATACAATTTTTAATTAAGAATAAATACATCGGTTTAATGAGAATACGAGAGTTTTATTGTCGCGGCGTCTTGTTCCGCGATTTTTTTAACATCTTCCAAAGCCTTTTCGACAGTTACGTTTTTCATTGTCGCAACGCGATAAAGTGCGTCTCTCAGAGATTCATTCGACGCCGTAGTGAGAAGAGAAACCCATCCGAGACGCGACCAAATATGTAGAATTAGCGACGAACACCCCGAATCATATGTTCCATATTCGCCGCTTTTGTAATCCCAACTCAGTAGATAGTGATAATTCGGCCAATAAGACTTCGTAATAATGAATACACTGTTGTCATCGGCCGGATATCTGCAACGAATCATAAAGTATAAATTTACGAAAAAAAAAAAAATGTTATCGTCAGTGTCGCGTCGCTCCCTCTGGCGTACAAACTGCGAATGCGCGAGAAGAAATCGTCAGGGAACGGAAAAGTTCCGCGATCTATTGTTTTGAAGGAAGCGAAAGAATCTGCGAGATTAATACGAAAGTCGTTTACGAAGTTCTTCTACCGATTTATTGAGGGCTGCGAGAGGCAATTGGACTATTTATCTTTTTTTTTTCTTTTTTTTTACAGAGATATGCATATCTTTTCATTATTATAACGTATGGAGGCCCCGATTATCGATCATAACTGTTCCGTGGCTTTTCGGCATACGGAAGAAAAGTCTGAAAAGCAAACTGCAAGTATCGAAAATAGGTATTAACTTGTCTCCAGGTTTGAGGCCCCAGATGAGCATCGAGCTGTTGACGAGCCAAGCGATATTAACAGTGATCGCGAGACGGAGAAATCCGAGAACGAAAACCGAAGTCAACAACGACTCCCCCCAGTATTCGGCCGGTGCATTTATCGGCAGTAATAGACCGACAATGATGAAGAGCGGCCAGTAGAGTCTACGAAATAAAATCGCAAAAATCGGTATTGTATTCACCAAAAGAAAAAAGAAAATGAAAAAAAAAACTTTTTTTTTTTCGCCAAAATAAAATAGTTTTTTTTCGGAAAAGAAAAAATAGTTTTTTTTTTTTCGGAAAAGAAAAAATAGTTTTTTTTTTTCGGAAAAGAAAAAATAGTTTTTTTTTCGGAAAAGAAACAATAGTTTTTTTTTTTTCGGAAAAGAAAAAATAGTTTTTTTTTTTCGGAAAAGAAAAAATAGTTTTTTTTTTTCGGAAAAGAAAAAATAGTTTTTTTTTTTCGGAAAAGAAAAAATAGTTTTTTTTTTTCGGAAAAGAAAAAATAGTTTTTTTTTCGATATTAAATGTTTTATTACACGCGCTGAAACGAGACGTAACCGTCCAACTCGATGTCACGCATATCGATCGATTGCACGATTTTTTCGTGCTGCGAATGCGGCTTCATGAAATTCGCGAATACGTGACTGTAAATAAATCCTCTGTTGTGATTGTAAGGATCTTTGTCGGTTCCGTAGTATTCGTGATGAATTCTGTGAGCCAAAACCCAATCGTAGATCGGACCCTAAAATAATAATAATAATTTTGTCGATGTTTTTTCGATTTTTTAAAAATATTTATTCCCGATTATTTTTTTAATCTATTTTGCTAGTAGAATATTGGAAAATATTGTCGATTATAGTTATTAGTTATTAATTTATTTTTGGATCGATAACCCTTTCGTTGGGACTCACCACACCGACGATTGTTTGCGCCAACATCAGGAAAAATCTTAGGTGTCCCTGCGCTTGAAAAGTTCGATGAGCCCAATATCTATGGGCACCGAGTGTAATTCCCAGATAAGCGATGAATACCATTAATGCAACTGAAATTTATAGATTTTTGGAGTTATGATTCGCGTCTTAATATCGATAAAAACTAATAAATTAGGTAAATTAATTTTAACTCACAAGTTAAATATATCAAAATTATTAATGAATTAAAAAACAAATTTCATCAATTATAAAATTTATTTACCGCCTAAATTAATAAATTTCGAACGGTAAAGTTTTTTGTTTTTTTAAAAAAAAAATTTTCCGCAAATGTCCGCAAACTTTTTCGTGAGAAAATAACGAAAAATATTTTTGCAAAGTTAACAAAAAAAAAAAATGTATACAAAACCAAAAACTTTTCTTTTTTTTATTTACACAAACACCGGAACTGAATAACTGTTAATACGAAATTACGCGATTAATATTCGCAAAAATAAATTCCCGTATTTTTTTTTCCGAAGAAACGCTTACGAATTGCGTTGCGTCAATGTTTTCACTTACAGAAGAAAACTGTGAGCCATTTTGCTTGAGTGAAGAGGACAACGATGCCGTAAAGTCCGAGAACGTGAAGATGAATGTACCAAAGAACGGCGATCCAATCGAGGTCTCCTCTCGTTCCTTCCGGTTCCGTTTTTTCCGATATCTCGACCATTGCCAACGAAGATATTATCCGGCAGAAAAACGTTCCTTGCAATCTTTACGATAAAAACAATAAAAAAAAAAACCCGAAGAAAATGAAATCCCCGAGCGTTTGACGAATAAAACTAATTGCGACAACGTACAATACGCACGAAATTTGTTGGATTTTTAAAAAGTTACCACTTACCTAATACCGTCGAGAGACCGAGTCGCATCGATGGACGGCCCGGCAGAGACTACGACAAACTTCCTTGAAAGCGTTTAGCTTGATCCCCGACGACCCCGTTGAAGAATTAATTATCCACGAATCGAATTTCTTCATTGTCATTTCCTCCCTTTCGTTCGGACTATCGAGACGAATTGTCATACGCGCGTACGAAATACCGGGACTCTGTAGAACATTTATTTGCGGCCTCTTCACCTGTAATTGACGAACGAAAAAAACAACGCGCATTTCGTGTTATTTTCATCGCGTCAATTAAAATCCGCGAATCGATCGATCGATCTTTTTTTTTTTTTTTTCATTTTTTTACGATTCGTAAGTAAGTTGTGTCTCTGCACTTGTTGCACACTAAAAGTAATTGACGAACGAAAAAAACATCGCGCATTAGTGTTATTTTCATCGCGTCAATTAAAATCCGCGAATCGATCGATCGATTTTTTTTTTCTTTTTTTTACGATTCGTAAGTAATTTGTGTCTCTACACTTGTTGTACACTAAAAGTAATTGACGAACGAAAAAAACATCGCGCATTTGGTATTATTTTCATCGCGTCAATTAAAATCCGCCAATCGATCGATTTTATTTATTTTTTTTTTTTTTCAGTTTTTCACGATTCGTAAGTAAGTTGTGTCTCTGCACTTGTACACTAAAAGTTATTGAAGTATTAAGGAGAACGAAGGTTGCATTTTTAATAAGAATATTCATTGCGTATTATCGCCATCGATTAATTATGTATCCGCTTTATTTCGAAGGTAAATAATGGGGAGAGTGGGGATAACCGATAACATTAATGCCGCGTCAATACTGTTAGGTCGTTGTACAATAACGTTAATAACAATAATAGTAATAATAACATTGACAATAATACAAAACTGGCGCGCGATGTTATTTCCTGAAATCTCGAAAAAAAAAAAAGAAAAAAAAATGATAATAATAATCTTAATTTGAAATTACGGTACCTGAGGTCAGCGGCGCTCGGTAGGCGCGGCGTAAGATCGATATACCAGTCTTTGATAATCGTTTACCGTAATATCCAATTATGTATACGACGGCGGCGAATTCCACATAATTTAACACGACAAACGCTGTGGGACATCCTTCCGCTTTTTCGAAGTCGATATATAAAGCTAAAGTTTCTCTCACCGGACAAATAAAGCAGAAAAAACGTTCTTCACGATAAAATCTCTAAAAAAGTTGTGAAAAAAAATAAAAAATTTTAATTGTTTGCGTGTGTAAAGTTTTTACTCAATAACCGAAATATCGTAATTAATCGGGAGATCGCGTAATTGATGACGAAAAAAAAAAAAAAAAAAAAAATCGAAGATAAAAATACCGAAAAACGTGCGTTTCGATAAAACACGATAAACAGTTGAAGGATACGTTCGATCGCTAATAAAAACAGAGGTAGAAAATCAGTAGCTTTGCTTGCAATTTAATGGATCGATAATCCGACCGACAATCGGTTTCTCCACTCCGCGCATTATTATTCACTTCGTTAATGACAATCAATGAATATCGGTGTTAATCGATAATTCGACAATCGGATCAAAACGACGAACGACACTGACGAACATTAGCGTTGTTCGCGAAGCATTAGCTACACTTACGTTTGTAAAGTGATGCGTCGAAAAATCGTATAAATATATAAACCGCGACGCGCTATCGCAGCATATTTTTTAATAAAAAGAAAAAAAAAAGAAATCTAATAACGTTAATCGAAGTAATGTTATTAGATAATTTTTTTTTTTTTTTTAGTTTTGTTTTTAAGAAAATCGTAACACCTATTATAACTTTCGCTCATTTATATTTGTAATGTATATATTAATATATTAATATATTTCTTTCGCTTCAATCAAATTATATTTCCTTTCCGTCGCAATCTTTCATCTCATTGTCCGTCTCACGCACTGGAACTTTCGTTCCCTATTTACAAAAGTTTCGACATCAGAAGATTCGAATTGGAAAGGCACCGCTATCGCGAGAAATACGCGGAAACGCGTTAATACAATCATCGATTTTGCACTGCAAAGTTATTTCTCTGTATATTAAGTTTTCTTTGTTTTGTGGATTAACTCTTTCGGCTTCTCGACGATCGAACAGCTTTGAGTGCGTGGAAAATAATATTTTCTTGCGATATCTTGGGACGGATCTTTCAATCACGCGATCACACATACACCATCACAGGATTATTACATTGAATGAGGAAGAGACGCGTAACCGGTACGCATTTCATATTTTTTTGTTTTTCGAAGACGCCAAACGCTCACAAGCTTTACGAGTACCGAACAAACGACTTCTCGACTTCGTGCCGTTGTCCGGTTAAAAAGCGTTTTTTTTTTTATTTATTTTTTTTTCACAAATTTTTTCATGAGTTCGACGAGTAACATTATCGATTTTACTTCGAGAGAATTTTTGGCAATTTGTGATCGACAGCTTTTATCATTACTATTGGTGCCTTTGTTTTGTTTTTACTGACCGAAAAAAAAAAAATCGGCAATTCAGATTTGCGATTTTAAATTTTTTTTCATTTAACACTCGAAAAATCGATGTTAATGATTTGTTTATTTGATTTCTTTGTCCCTTTAATCAGACGCCACTCGCGTTCGATGAATTTCGAGAAAATTGAGTTTCTCTTTCATCGTCGGGTCGACGGAATACGAATAATCAATCGGCTCGTCGCATAATACTCGAACAATATGACAAATCTAAATAGCAATGACGAGGCGATTGAGAAAAATATTCGGCGCTGAATTACTCGCGATCTTCGAGTGACGCCCGATTAATTTTCGGGGATACGAGTTTCGCTCGAAGTAAAAAAAAAATTCTTTTAAACGACGACAATGTTTTTGCACCGAACGACGAATTAAGTACGCGAACGTTACAGTGGCGCTTAAATATTAGAAATATAGGTTCATCGCTTTTACTTTTTGTTTTTTCTATTTCTTTTCTTTTTTTTTTTTTTTTTTTCGTTTTTTTCGCTCGTTTTTCTACGACAAAATCTTTGCTAATTCTTAGAGACATTTCTTGTCGTTCATCTGATCCAATTCTTCGCGATCTTCTTTTGGAATATCACGATCGCCGTATCCCCAAACGTGACTACCGTCACCCGAACGACTCGCCCGACGTCTCACCATTTCCGGCGAAACGTACTTTCGATCGTAAGCCCAACCGAGACGCGCGAAACCGTCGATGAAACCGGTTGTTATGTTGAACGAGTAATTACCGAGTTCACCGGTCTTGTAATCCCATGGAAATACGTGATGATAATTGTGCCAACCTTCGCCCAGCGCGGCTATTGAGACTATCACGTTTTCCACCGGTGAGATGTGTCTGCAAAGTGCATCAATTTTTTAATTTCAATTTTTTTTTTTTTTTTCAAAATTCAATTTTTCTTCATTTAAATTTTTTTTCAAATTTAATTTTTTTTTTAATTTCGGTTTTAATTAAATGTTCAGATTTTCTCAAATTTCAAATTTTCTCAAATTTCAAATTTTCTCAAATTTCAAATTTTCTCAAATTTTCTCAAATTTGAAATTTTCTAACATTACATCTACACGTACATTAGCGCAAAAATATTTTACGCAACGAAATATCGAAATATCCGAAAAATTCGCGCGATCGAAAAATAACCGATGAATGTTAGAGGTGAAGAAAAAAAAACCGAAATTTCGAAAATTATAAATTATAATGTGAATTAAATGTCGCGGAGACTCACTTATCATAGGGTTTTTGACCCCACATGTGCGCGACGCTGTTGACGAAGAAGGCGATGTTAAGTGTGACGCAGAATCGAAAATTGAAGTTCACCCAGAAGGAGACCCACAGAGACTCGTTCCAGAAATACCACGGGATCGATACGGGTAAACCGATCGCGAGTAGTGCAAAAAGTGGCACGTAGTACCTGCATTATCGGAAGAATCAGAAAAAAAAAACAGTTTTTCATTATCAGTAACGAAAAAAAAAAAAAAAAAAAAAAATTGTAAAAATCGATATTTGAAGATTATTTCTGTTATGGATTTTAAATATTGTATACGGTACTCGTGACTCGTACCTCTTCTGCCACATCACGATGGGATCATCTTCCAGGTCACTCATGTCAACCGCCTCCCGCTTTGCCACAACTTCCGGATGGGGAGTCGTGAAAAGCCAACCAACGTGAGCGAAGAAAAAGCCTCTCTTCGCGTTGTGAGGATCAGCGTCGGTCTCACTGTACTTGTGGTGAACTCTGTGATCGAGTGCCCACGCGTATACGTGTCTCTGTTAAAAAAAAAAAAAAAAAAAAAAAAAAAAAAAAAAATCATAGAATTACTTCGTTAATTAATGCGAAATGTTGTTAATTTAATTCGTGGAAAAATTCTCATACTTGACCCGTTACGGTGAACAGAAGAACGAGAAGAAAGCGCAAAGGCCATTTCGCTTTGTACGCTCGATGAGACCATAATCTGTGAGCGCCGGCAGTGATCCCAAAACCCGTCGTATAGATCGTCAAGAATGCTAAATGGGATCGAGGAATTTAATTATTATTTATAAAAAAAAAACGTAACGGAAACTTACGAAATTATCGCTATTGAGCAAAAAACGAGTTAAAAGTTAAAACGTTCAAATAATTAATAATAACAATTATTATTATTTATTTTATTTAATAATTAAAGTCAAAATGTTAATAATTAATTTCAATAACTTTAGTTTATTATTATTATGATTTTTTTTATTTTTTCATTTATTTTTCAACTATAATAATAATAATAATAATAATAATAATAATAATAATAAAATAACTATTAAATAATTGATTGGTAATTTTACCATAAAAAATAGTTAAGTAACAAAAAAGTTTTTCAATTTATCTTCAATGGATAAAAGCCGTCGTCTCGTCGCGTCAATAACGCGGGAAACCTTTTTATCCGCTCAGTTATTCGATAAGTTATCACCGCCGGTGAAATTTCTTCTTTTCCAACGCCGCGTTGGATACATTAACATCGAGAGATTCGTAACGATCGTTCATTGAATTAAATTCGATAAATTGAATGGAATACTCCCGAGCGGCGCGCGCGCGTCAAATCGAAATGTAAACGTTTTTTCGACGTCCACATTACGGTTTGTTGTATTTATTCGTCATAGTTGACTGCTATGATAAAAATACGAGAATTCAAACGCCGCAGCGATTATTTCGAGTTGTTTTAGTATAAATACATTTTTTTTTATCGCCTTACGGACGCTTCGGAGAATCGACTTTTTTTTTTTTTATGCGCCGACTACACGTGCGGAACGAACCTCGTGTTCGCTATCAATTCTACTATCAAATTTTGATGAAACGCCGCGCGATTAATCGCAATTGAAATACGTGGGATCGGGGCGCCCGTTACTCGGCTTTACTACGACCCCAACGAGTGGTCACAGTAACGCCCTTCGAATCACAAGGTCGATCGACCGATTGGGCATTTGATAAGAAAAAAAAAAAAAAAATAAAAAAATAAAAAAAAAAAAAAAAAAACCTCGCCGAGCATTCATCGTCCCACATCTCGGTGACCTATGTTTTTATTGTTCCCCGAAGTATTCGTGCGCGTATTTGGGAATAACCCTCACGACGAACGAGCGGCGAGGGTTTGATATTTATTCGTATCGCGGCGCCTGGCGTCCCGGCGCCCTATGACCAGGCGTTCTACTTCTACTCGCAAAAGAAATGAGAAATGAGACGAAAAAAAAAAAAATAGAAGAAAAAAACAGGCCGACGGCTCAGCGGCGTTGCGTCTCCTCGTGCGTCGTGATGTCGCATAAACTTTTATTACAGTAGAAACGATGCTTTACGCGGCGTTTTCTCAACGGGCATTCTGTGCCGCGAAATGAATAAATAATTTATACGAAATTCGTAGACTTAATCGTAAGAACTCGGGATCGAGATATTGGCTTCAGTATCGAGTAATTGGCGAAGTGTGCGATTTTTTTTTTTTTTTTTTTGCCGGTCAAAGTGAATGATCATCGATCGTATGTTATAACACTTTTTACTCCATTACTTCGCGATGTTTTAACAATTAAAATATTGGAATTAAATGATATAGAAGGCGATATGGTTTTTTAATTTTTTTTTTTTTTTCATTTATCGAACTTTGATACCGATTTTTTGTCATTAATCCTTTGAGCTGTTAATCTATATTTTTCGTATGAATAGAAATCGCTAATCATATCAGGTCGCCGTTAATAGGCACTTTTATCGTCTCTATTTGCGTCGATTATTTACGTAATAGAAACATTTGAATTGCATAAGATTTTTTTATTACCGATCGGCAAATGACCGATAATTTTTTTTTTTTTTTTTTTTTTTTTTTTAGGAAGGAAAAACTCTTACGAAGAAATAATGCAAATCTGTGGTTAACAATTGCAATGCAAACGTTCAAATCAATTGTGCGGCGTTTATATCGCGTTTACCGGTAACGAGAAAAGACGTTTCGAGAAATTAATACTGCGAACGATTATTCGTCAGTTTTTCATTCGATTTACAATAACAGCGAGAAAAAGAGATTTTTTGTCTTTTCGTCTCGTTAATTCGATTCTATTCGTCGATTAATATCGAATAAATGATCGCTGACGATCGCCGCATGTCGCGCAGAAAATCGGCATCGCGTAATCTGTTCTTTTCTTCACGCGCGCGATACCGATCGTTGTGTTACGATAAAATAATTTCAAACTATTCGCAAAACACTAATACGACGTGTCGTTACTGCGTTCGAAAATCGATAAAATTTCGTCGAATAGTAGACACGTTTACGCGAATGTATTTTCGGTGGTACCGACGAAAAAGCGTTTTCGCTACGCATAGAGTCGAATGAATCCCGAGAAGTCCGGCGTGTGCGATACGTGTCACGGATATTAATACGTGCGCCGGAAATATTAGATGCTCTATTCGTGTCGCCGTCGTCGTCGTATCGTTTCTCAAAAATTAAAAAAAAAAAAAAAAAAAAAAAAAAAATTGGCATTGAAAAAAAAAGATTTGACTGACGGAATAATAGTTGATAACTATACGAAAAAAAAGGCATCGAAAAAAAAAAAAATCGACGGACTAAATAATAGTTAATTACTATTCGAAAAAAAAAAAAAAAAAAATTTACTTCGTACCGAATCGCTATCGATTTTCCCGACTCGCCGTTATTTCTCGAAACCCGTAATTTTTATCAGCGTGCGAAATATTCATTGGTTGCGCAATGTATTCAAATAAAAAAAATCGATAATAATCGACAAATCTATAACTCTCGTGGCGATGCGTATCGATAATCGATATAATTCTCTTATCACGTCGGGTTCATCGTACAACGACGAAACACGACGGAAACATTTGTCTATTCGATAGTTGTCGCGTCGCGTGTGACGAAACGCAATTACATTTGCTCGTCAAAAGTTCTCGTGACCTCATACCTTCGAGTTTCTAATCTTATCAGCGGATATGAGAATTGTATAAGTTGCCGCGGCGATTGCAATTGCAAGTCCACCTAACTATCGCCTGCACTCGACACGCAAAATTGACCGTTTCGATTTTGACATATATTCAGCGATTTTAACATGCAATCTTCGGATATTGATCGACGACGTCGACCAATTGTGTCGTTTCGACTGTAATTCGGTCGAAATAAATTTTTTCGTTATTATTATTATTAATTTTTTTTTTTTTTTTTTTTTTTTTCGCGCGATGTTAACATGCAATTTTCGGGTGTCGATTGTCGACGTCGACCAATTGTGTCGTTTCGACTGTAATACGGTCGAAATAAATTTTTTCGCTATTATTATTATTAATTTTTTTTTTTTTTTTTTCGTGCGATGTTAACATGCAATCGTCGGTTTCGATCGTCGACGTCGACTAACTGCATCGTTACGACTGCAGTTCGGTCGAAATAATTATTTTTCGTTATTATTATTATTATTGTTTTTTTTTTTTTTTTTTTTTTTTTTTTTAGGAAAATGAATTTGATACGTACCCCAAAGCGACGTGAGTAATTTCGCGTGAGTGAAGAGCAGAGAGAACCCGTAGAGGCATCCCGCGTGAATGAAAATCTGAACTAAGAGATCGGGCCATTTGATCCTCGGAACGTAAACGACATTTTTCTTAACATCCTCGCGAGAAACATCAGCGTTTCCGTTTTGCGAGATTCCGTTTCTCTTCGTCAATTCGGAATCGGCAATTTCGCCGATACCGGGGGATCGCATAGCATCCATTTCCATTTCCCCTGTGCACATCGTCGGCGGTATTCTCTCCTTATCCGGAGACATGTCTCAATCTCGCGATATTATTCTCGATAGAGAGAAAAAGAAATTCAATCTCAGATAATACGTTCGTTGATTCTTCGTTCGGAATCGTACCAATTCCCCGGAGCGAAGTTTGCGCTTTGCTTTCGTTGATTGTTCTGTATTCGGTTTTTACTTCGGAAAAAGTCGATCGCGAGTCTCAACGGAGGAGAATCGTTGTTTTCTATAATCGATAAAACAGAGATGACATTTTTTTTTTATTTTTCGTACTTTTAGATTTTTTTATTTGTTGTTATTTTTATTAGATAATTTGTGTACCTAAAGTGAAAAAAAAATATTTTTAATAATTAATAGTTAGTTGAGAGTAATAACTACTTTTTCGGAAAAAAAAATAAAATGTACCAAATAATTAATAATTCTGTGAAATAATTGTTAATTTTCCGAACGAACAATTATTTTTTTGTGTATAAAATACACTGTGGTACCAGTAATTGGTTATTGATATTGAATTAATTTTCAATTTTATCGATCGTTCGGCTTTTATGTACGACGAGTACGAAGGCGAATAGTCCTCTGTTTATTTTTTTTTTTCAAGCAATGAAAGGAGATTCCGCGATGCATTCGTATCTAAAGTAACACTCGAGAATGTGTCGGTCGATGCACTCATCGAGCGCAAATAAATATCGGTAACAAGACTCGCGTTAGTTTCGTGTTTCTCGATGCGATTCATCGATGCGAAAATACCGCAATGTACAGATATATGTCTACTTGTTTGATCGTAATATTGATGTGACGTAATGCGAGAAATACCGACTCCAGACAAGGAGTGGCAAAAGTTACGGCGTCACGTCCCGCGAGCGCTAATATAGAGGATAACATCGGGAGCTCTCATTTGCATTAATTATATGTTAAAAAAAAAAGTACACGTTCGTTAATTGTCTCAGCAGATCAATTGAAATGAACATATCGCGCCATTTTTTTTGTTTTTTTTTTTTCGTAAAGGAATAAAAACGGTAAATGCATTAAATTGATCAGCGAATGATTCGCCGAAAAAAAAACTGTTGAAAAATATTTCCGAAAAAATACTCTTCGGAGGAAAAAATTCGAAAAAAAAATTTGAATTTCAAATAATTTAATACGTGTTTTTTCAGCGTGAATTTTTTTTTTTATGTGTTTATTTCCCTCGGATTTTTATTTCGAAAATTTTTCCGTGAGTATTTTTTCTGTCCCATTTTTTTCCGAGTATTTACTGACTACGGATATTTTTTCCCACATTCATATATTGACGAAATAACGAGTGTCCTGTGATACGACATTTTTTTCCCCCGATTGATTCTATGATTATTTTCGTATTAACCTCATTCCAGCTGCAAATCACCTTAACTTGCAATAGGCTTTCTCTCGTATACATACGATTTGCTTTATCATTCGCAATATCATGTTAACTAAACAAACAAACATACAAATATTCTTTTATTTCAGTAAAACAATTCAAGGCAAATGGGTTTTTTTTTTTTTTTTTTTTTTTAAATACATCGTATCACTGATTTCACGCAATTATTCTCAGATCTGTAATTCATTTTTTTCGATTTCATTTATAAAGAAATTACCATTAAAAAAAAAAAAAAAAAAAAAAATATCAACTGCTTCTACAAACATTTTCGTAATAAAAGATCGAAGGGATGAAAAATGGTTTCGATCGTAAATATGAAAAATGAAGATAAAGAAATGGTTGTTAAATTTAGTAAAAGTGTTTCCGAAGGGCGATGCTGGGGGTGAGGGTCGGGAAGGTTATTCGTATTCGTTTTGATGCGCGACCGGCGTTCATCGGCGAACGAGTAAACAAGGGTTGGATCGTCGGGGTGTACGGTCGTTGCGCTGGACGAGCGCGTGGAACTCGGTCACGGGGGTGGTAGCCGCGGGTTATTCGCGGCCATCACCCATTCGCTAACGCTATATCCTCATCAGCAACGACATAGGCAACAGCGCGAAGCATCGTAATAATCCGACTAACGTCGCGGACGTTATATCTATCGCATACTCTCCTTTCTATCGTTCTATCCTTTAATCCTGTTAATTCTCTCGCTTTCTCTGGTTATAATGGATTTCCAAGTGAGCCGAACGAGCCCCATGGCGCCTCGATGCTCGCCGTTGATGCATTACAAAGGGTCGACTTTAATACGACCGCCTCCTGCGCGCTTCTACTACAGCCGCTCGCACACGTCCATTTGCCCGACGATAATCAATTTACCATTGGCTCAACGACGTCGATACTTCCGCACTCAACCGATTCACGATCGACTTACCCTCGCGCGCCTTTATATACATTTCCATTACCGTATTATACGAGGATTCCGGGAGCGCGCGATCTTTTTTTGTCGCAACAATGTTTTAAAAAGAGGTGTTCGAGGTGAAGTCGAATTATCATTGATATTTACGATACTGCGGCGCAAATTCGAGGGTTTACCATAAAATTTTTTTTTTTTTTTTTTTTTTTTTTTTTTATCGAAGTTTTTTTAAAACGATTTTGGATTATTTCATTTTTCTCCCGAATAATCGATGTTTTTTTCGATCTCGTTAATAATTTTATACGAAAAATTACGAAACGGATTACGGATTTTTAATTACGAAATATCCTTAAAACTAAAAAAAAAATTAAAATTACGAAATTTTTTTGTGATACGGCAAAAAAAGTTTTTAATTTCGACATGTATTTGTATGAAATTTATTAGGCGATTTATAGGTAAAAATATATCGAATAGCGTGTATCGATTTATCGTCTTCGATTGCCGATTATCAGTAGACAATCGGAAACTGTTGACTGTTTTTGCAGTTGAGACACAATCGTTAATATACTATTATTATATCTTCTATTTTGTATCTAATTATCGTTGAATATATATCAACGTCGCGATGCGATTTAATTCTGTGAAATCATTCTGATTTCATCGAAAAAAAAAAAAGATATTGCGCTTCCTGATAATCGTTAAACAAATAGAATTTCGTGGGATTGCGTTCGAGATGAGTCAACTGGTTTAACAATCGATTTAACGGGATATCGTCGAAATCCCTCGCAGGATAATCGACGTCGCGATAAAACTTCATGACGTTTTATGACTAACCGGCGATCGGAGTTATGAAACTTTTCATTCCCCCGAGAAAAACAAAGTCCTTCGGTGTCGTTGTTAACGTGTTTCTCGAGTCAACAACGAGAGTCGAGGACACGACCCGTTCGTTCCCAATTTATATCTAAACGAAAAAAAAAAAAAAAAATATGCTTCGCAGGCATTGCGTTCGCAGAACAGATATTGCGTTCGAATTAATCGCGAAATATTTATTTATCCGATTCGTTGGTATTTTCGAATCGCTCCAAAAAACGGCGCATCAAAATTTACTTGTACTTCGATAACTTTATGCTCTTTCGCCGAATCGAGTCGCGCAGTCAGCAGTTTGTTTTATTTTATAACGTACCTGGAACCCTCGAGATATCGTTGTGTCTACCGTTGTATCATCGTTCGTAGTATCGTCTTTCATCTTTAAATATATATGCGAAGAACGATATGGCATATTTGGTTGCGATACAGACGATTCTCGCGACAGAATATTAGTATTGATTTTTAAAAATGTTAATAATCTTCGCGGATCACGAGTCGTCGATTCACCTGGCGATTATCACGTGTTCCGTGATAATATCGATTAAAAAAAAGTTTAAAGTTACAAAAAAACGTTATTCTCGTGCAAATTACGGAATTGCAGTCTTTATGGTTGAGAAAAAATAAAAAAGTTTTTTTCTTCATTACCATAAGTCATCGCCGTGAATTTACGGTTTAGTTGATTTTTTTTTTTCATGATATCGACACATTAGCGCGTGGCTACCCTATCGATAAACGAATATAAAAAAAAAATGTCATATACTTGAAAATACGATTTTCGATATCATTGTTTGCCAAACTAAAACATTTTTTTTAACGGATATTCGGCGATTTCAGGGAAAAAGTGCGTTTCATTTTTTTCATACGTGAGAAAAAAAAGATCGCGTCGCTAATCCCATTAATTTATTTCTTAATAATCGCGTAAAAAAATTCCGAACTGCAAATATCAAAGTTTATACGAAAAATTCAATTTTTCAACGAAAAGAATTACAAAAAAAAAAAATGTATGAAAAATGAAATTTTTTTCGCGTCTTATAATCGGATTTGGATTTTTTTCATACGAATCCATCGATCACGTGGGATTTTCAATAAGATCTTTTTTTACCGATATAATAAAAAGATTTTTTTTTTATATCTGAAATCCCCGAATCCCCATTTTTAACATCGTATATAAGACTTTACGTCGAAAAAAAAAAAAAAAAAAAATTCGCTCAGAATCGCTATTGAAATATTATCGGGCGCTTCCGCAGCTTCTTCGCGTATTAACACGATATCTGTTTTTTCTGCATACTGTGTATGAAAAATCGATCGTTTATCGTAATTGATTATATGACGCAAGAATGATCGGATAAAGGGATATTCGTGGTACAGTGAACACACCGTCACTTCCGTATTGCGGCGTGTAACATGTGGGATTTTTCCTCGTGCATTACGACGTACGGCGATTCGTGGTTTTCTTATCGTTATATGTATCGCGTTATCGTATATGTATCGCGTTATCGCGTTCGACTGCTATCTGGTATCTGGTCGAATAGAGGTGCCGACCTGATAAGCAGCGATCGCGTTCAGAGTCAACATAAATTTATATGTCTCCCAATAATGCTTCTCTACTACTCCAATACCCAAATATAACGCGTTTCGTATTAAAAAAAAAAAAAAAAAAATTTTGAAAAACGCCGATATTCTCGATATACGATGAATTAATAAAGTAAAAATTATGGTATCAATAGTTTAAGAGAATTGCATGCGATCGATTTACACAATCGATACTTAGCGTTATTATTATTTTTATTATTAATTAATTAATATTTATATGTTATTTTTGCATGAAAAATCGATAGGTATACGTAAATCGCGTCGTTATTTCCGAAGGAAAATGTGCTCTTTGATAAAATTTAATAAAAATTCGATGAAACTCCGAAATATTTTTTCCGAACATTTTTTTTTTAAATGCGCAACAAAAACATCGAAATTTAAAAAAAAATTTGAAAAATAAAAAATAAAGATGAAAAAAATAACTGCTTCTGCAAATAATTTTGCAGCAAACGATCGACGCGACGAAAAATAACTTCGATCGTAAATATTGAAAATGAAGATAAAGAAATGGTTGTTGAATTTTATAAACGTGTTTCGAAGGTCGAAGTGAGGGTTCCGAAGGTCGTTCGTGTTAATTTTCAAGTGATAGACGCAAACACTGCCATAAATTCTGGCAACGATTTTCCTTCGTATTATTTCTCAAAACAAAAATGATTAAACGACTCGAAACCGAATTTACGAATTTTTTTTCTCAAAATTGATTTTTCTTCGGACGATGTGTACAGATAATCAATAACAGCGGAAAGCGAGAGAATTTAATTCAAGAAACCTTCTTGACGCGATGAGTCAATGAAACACCCGCTGAGAAGACGAACGCGAGAAGAGATTGAATGGCCATGTGGAACTCAATTGATTAAAATAAGGACCCTGCGACTCGTACGCGTCGCTCAGTAGAGGTCAATAATGACTTCGCATGAAATTAAGATATTATTTGATACAATCGTTCACGAGGATACGAAAAATTAACGACTAATCAACATGCATCCGCCATTTTTCCATTCGTAATTAAAAAAAAAAAAAAAAAAATTCGTGAAACCGGAAATAGATCGTTTCGCGTGTATATATCGATATCTGTGTACTCAGAAAAAATATTTAAAAATTCCGTAAAAAATGAGTTAAAAATGGTAAAAAATCGAAAATCAATAATCGATTGAGTTTAATCGATCAATAAACGCGATCGTCTAAGTAAAATTTCATCGAAATTTTTCCACTACTCTCGTATCAACTTAATTTGTTCCAATAAACAAAACGATACGTCTATTTGCCCGATAAGGTTGTATTAGCGATCTATTGGAAGAAAAAAAAAAAAAAAAAAAACCCCGCGATGCTGAACATTCGTATCTTCACGTCGATCAATCCGAACTTATTGTTACAAATTTACGGTTCAAGTTCGGGTTAATTGAAGGGTCAGATTGACGTCATCAATCGCGACGTTCATCGCGAATGGCTGATGGAAGAAAAAGCATTTACGATCCCTTAACGGATATCTCGATCTCGCGGAAAGTTTTTTTAATTTACTCGAACGCCAAGAACGGCGTGTATTCGCGTACTAAAGTATCTTTAAAAACTATAAGGGACCATATAATCATTCCATTGCTGGAAGGGAACAGTATACATAATTCAATATCCGATTCATATCTCAGTGGCGCACCTACTGGTTGCCACCCGCATTAGTAGATTAGAAAAACGAGATCCAGTCGCGACGATCACAGTGAAAATAGCTTTCGAATCGAAAATCCGTTAATTCCAATAATTCGCAAAATTTTTAATTATTCAAATTTTTTTTTTTTTTTCGAATTTTTCGAAAATTCAAACCGCAACCGCAAAATAATTGTACAGATCGAAAAATCCCAAGAAATCGCAAAATTTTGAATTATTCAAATTTTTTTTTTTCAAATTTTTCGAAAATTCAAACCGCAACCGCAAAATAATTGTACAGATCGACAAATCCCAAGAATTTCTCAATTTTTCACCAGAATTATAAGATCGAAACGATCTTTAGCGTTATTCGCTCAAATTTTCATAACCTAATTTCAAATTCGTAACGAAATAAATCGTCGTAATGATGGGGTTATAAAAACAATTCTCCATCATTCGATCGGAGAATTGTAACAACAAAAAAATAACAGAATAACGAAAACTAAGGAATGTAACATCATTATTATTATTATTATTCAGAAATATCGTTCGATCTGATATTTTCATAGTTCGTGTCACACGGGGATCGATCGAGTTCAAGCGACAATTAGGCAGATCCACGAACGATGAGTCTGCATAAACGTTAAGAGCGAATTGCACGTTCCGCGTTTGCGGGATGACGAAAAAAAAAAAAAAAGATATGTAATAAATATCGACCTTGACACGATTTTGCGAGCAAACATATCGCGGTCACGATGGGATATCCAGCCGCGAGTATGTTTATTAGTGGGGAATGTTTCGCTGTTAGTAGCGCGCGCCACTAGTCCGGTGCTATTCGGTACCGTCACCGACGACGGGCGTTAGTCACAACTTTTTCCGCGCGCGCGAAGTATACATTGGCCATTACTCGTGCGTAGACTATAGCATATAATTTGCGTTTACCGCGTGGCTGACCGCTGTCCAGTTATGCAATCCGGTGGCAACGAACGCTCGCAGTGAAATGATGCTGTTGTTTTTGTGTTCCGTTCGTATTCTTACTTTACAACGCGAACGAGAGAAGTTGCGAAGAGAAGAGAACGCAGTCGATGGAGCCTAACGACTTCGTACGAAGTGCATTTTCCGTAACGCGAACTATCGAAGCGAAAAAAAAAAAAAAAAAAAAAAAAAATTGTGAAACATCATTGTGTCGTTTTACCTTCGTAGTCGTAGATTCGCGAGAGTAAACGCACACGAGTTATCGTAGGCGATGTGTATGCGACCGCGGCATGCGTGACAGCGTTATAATTAACATACGTGACTCCGAGGGAACGTGCGATCTTCACCGACACGCCCGTCGATCGGCCGGACACGCGATTACGACTCGGATACAATTTTACCACTGCACTACTGTTACGGTACGACAAAATACGTGCGAGGAGAAAATTTTCAACCCAACCGTATCATTATCACGAGGGGAAATCTGTTTACAGTCAACGCTCGCGTTTCTATAGACGATACGCATAAATTACGAGTATCGATTCGTCGTAGAGAAAGCTTTCTCGATGCAATCGCGAATTCGTAAGAATCGATTTTTATCGTGACGCATCGGAATTAACGCGCGAACTATTCGTTAATATTAATTGTACGCGTAATCGCAATTTTTTCGACGAAATTTTATTTTTTGCATTTTATATACGCGAAAACATTTTTGAGGTTAAGAAAAAATGAAATCGTCTTTATCGTGAAAAAAAAGTTACGATTAATCGGTTCAACGAAGGGGCGGTTTTTTTTTCTCGTTATACAGGATTAGTTTTGATTTCTGGGGCTGTAATTAAATCGCGACTAATCGACAACTGCGGTTCACTGTCGAAGTTATTTTTTGTTTTTTCGCGACGAATCTCTCTTTTTGTGGGAGTGGCGTATATCTGTGACTGTCGTAATTAGTCGATTTGTCATGCGATTATTTCGTCCTCCGCTACGACGAGAGACGATATAATAATGAATCTGTTTATGCTGACTTACGTCATCGTAAGCCGAAGGTGGGAGGGGACACGTATGTAAAACGTGCGAAAGAGCGTTCTCGACACTTTCGGCACAGTCTCCTTCCGGCCGCACGAGTGCTTTCCTGTTTGATGATAAAACTACAGTCTGTTCGCACGCTATATACACTCGCGACTGATGACACATATAATCCTTTTTTTTCGTTGAGAAATAATCGCAGACTTCGCGAGAAGCATTTGCAGTCTCAAGGATTAATATTTCGTAACCGTTTATTCAGAATCTTCGTAATTCTATGAAAAAATATTTTCCTCGATATTTTTACAACCGACTTCGGTTTAGTCGGGGATCGCGATGTTTCGAAGAATTCACGATAAAAATCGCCAAATCGGCAAATGATTGAGCAAAACAACGAAAAAAAAAAAAAAAAAACTTCGATTCCGCGTGTCAACTTAACTGTTAGTGAAATAACGAACACTAATGAAAGAAACAATAAAAACTCACCTTCAATCGCACGATCCACTCAATTGCCTCTCTTGTTTCGCCTGTTGCTCTTTTCGCATGTTCTCTACCGAGAATCTTGTGTTGTCACGTGTATATTATATTTCGATACAATAATATCGAGTTTCACAGTCGGAATCGATCGATGCACGCGCGTGTTTACGAAAATATCGAAAAAAAAATGTATTATCGATACGATTCGCTGTGAAAATTCACTAAACACGATGGAAAATAAAATAAAGATAAAACAGAATGAAAGTCGTGAAGATATTTAGCACTGATTTATTCGCGACGACATTGCTCAACGATGTTTTCCTGTTTTGATAATTTTTTTTTCCCGCACGACAATTCGTTAGTTAACCTCGAAGTTGGTAAATGTTTAATTTTTATAATTTACACTCGAACACATAGATTAATCGTGAATATTAATGTGTTTTAACGTTTATCTCATCTCGTGATGATTTAACGGATTGCGAGAGAGCGATCCAGGGACGAGCGGGATGAAAGCTCGCCGGTTAATGACGCGTGCGGACATTGACTAAAGGCGCCGTATATGCTTCGAGCGGCTCGAGGCTCGGCAAGGCGGCGATACGCTGTATGTCCCACCGTCGTGCCCCGCGAGTTCCTCTCTACGCCGTCGTCATCTTCGTCGTTTCACTTACGTAGTCATCGTCGTCGGCGTGTTTGAGAACTCGTAGATTACACTACACTACACTAAATACACATCGATATATAACATTTCTTCGACGAGTCAACGAGACAGACACGAGAGGACCAATGGCAGTGGGTTTCTATATATATTTCGTTTTATTTTCTCGGGGATCTTTTCGAAATAAGCCGCGAAAGCGTCTGCGCGGATCTGAACCGACGGGCACGTCGGGATATGCCGACGTCTCCGCCGGTGTGTGACGACGTTCGGCGCGCGATCGACTACGCCGCTTTTACGAGGTTCTCTACGAACAACCGAACTCTGCTTCGAGCCGACGAGAGACTCCGCGACTCGACTGTATCGTCGTTTCGCTAGTTCTCCGCTACTATGTTCTATTCTTTCACTTTTATACTATGAATGGCGGGGGAGATGAAAAAAAACATTGGAAGGTTCGCGACAGGTGTATTATTCTTATAAGAATATTTCACCAGTCGTAAAAAAAAAACTTAACCAAAAAATTTTATTTTACATCAAATTTTTTTTTTTACACAAAATGGACGCCATTAAATTTTTTACTCGATTGACTATTTCGAGGAAATTATATAGATTTTTTTTTTCGAGGTTATTTTACTGGTGCATTTCGAATTAAAGCTTTACACGCGGAAATGTTTTCCTCGAGTGAAAATCTTAATATTATCCACTGTTATTGCGCCATGTTCCGCATGATGAATTGCCCCGGAAAATTCGAGACAGAAATCGCGACGACGAAATTCGGAAAGTTTTCATGACAAATGTACAGTTTTCGATATAACCGAATTCATTGCTCCCAGAAACATCGCCAATCGGAAATAATATTGTTTCTCGCCGTAATATTCGAAAAGCCTCGTGTAATCGTAGTGAGAGCCCTGTTTACATGATCCCGAACGTGGGTGCGGGTATGCCGTATGCCAACGAAAGCCTTGGCGGGGGGAGGGGAGGGGGAGGGGGCGACGTGCGTCTGTCGTCTCTTCGACTCCTGCCTCGTGGAACGAGAGACTATCGTCAACTTTACCAATCCTTCATTTTCTATCTCGTATTATTTTACCCGTATGTCTTATACGGAGAAATTTTCGTTTTTTTTTTATCTCGATGAAGAAAGGTACCATTTTTCGATAAAATTAAAAATAAATTAATGAATGTCTAATAATAATAAAATTAAAAAAAAAATACGAGGCATACAATTTTATTCATTTTTTTTTCTTTTTCATCCATTATTTCTTCACCACCTGTATTATTTACCTTGGCCTCTAGCCTCCTCTCGACGCCATGGATCCCCCCTCTTTGCGTCTTCTTCTCCTACAATCTCCGTCCTACATATGCATCGCCATTCTAACATTCTATACCGAGAATTCGCATTCGATGTACAGTGAAATAAACAGTCATATGACTCGCTACGCGACGTAATCGCAATTGAATAATTCCGAACAACAAACTGTATTTTATACATCGCGCGATGGTTCGCGTTAGTTACACTGACTCGACGAAAGCCATCGATATATATCGACTGTACGGGGAAATATGCATTTAAGATTCGATGTACAGTGAAATAAACGGTCATATGACTCGCTACGCGACGTAATCGCGATTGAATAATTCCGAACAACAAACTGTATTTTATACATCGCGCGATGGTTCGCGTTAGTTACACTGACTCGACGAAAGCCATCGATATATATCGACTGTACGGGGAAATATGCATTTAAGATCGTCAGAGAGTTTGACGGGGTTATGTAAAAGACTTTCGCCGCAAAGGTTACTAAACGACAGAAAAAAAAACTCAACGCGAAGTATTCGACAAATAAGTTTTTACGATTCACGTGTTTTCGATGTTTTGTCATCGATATAACGAATCGATTTCGAGAAATAACCTAAATTACGGACGTGCGGTATATACATCGCGGGATCGAGAAACGCTTTCTATTGTTACATATATTAAGAAAAAAAGAAATCCCGATTCGTGCCGCGTGCAGAGAAGAGATTTCCGTACGGTATAACGTAGAGATGAGATCGAGAAGAAGAAACAGCCGCGTCGAAGCAATATCGGTAGACGTATTACAGATACGAACGCCGAACGCTCGAGAGACAGACGAGAACGGATTCTTCTCGAGTTTAAGTCTATTTTTATAACTTCGAAGATTTTTTTTTTTTTTTCCCCAATTCCGATAGGTATAGACTTCAGCCCACTTTCTCGTCTTCGGACCCAGTAGTCTCGTATGATAATTATAGTTTGGGCAGTTGTACGGGACGTAGACAAGTGTTGTTTTTCGCTCGATTGCACCGCGTCCTTTCGTCTGGCGGCCATCTTTTTTTTTCAACGGCTTTTTTAGAACCCGCGGAGATAACCACCTCGACGGACGTGCAATATAGGTTAGCGCTCGTAAAACTAAAGCAATTGTACTGCACAGTAGTGGAGTGTAACACATATATATGTATATATATATTTAAATAAGCGGTAAAAATGCCGTACGTTATTTTAAACGGCAAAAATTGTAGAAGGGTTAGAAAAATATCGTAAAATAAGATTCGCGTGAATATCGAATTGATTGAAAATTATCTATGTGTAAACTATTAGAATTAATGAATGAAAAAAAAAAAAAAAAATATTTCGCAAAGAGTCGTAACGAAATACTGTATTTATACTGCGAACTATTGTAAACGAAAATATAATAAATATCGTTTGAACTACCAAAGCAAAATGGTCCTTTTTTTTCCTATGCGATTGCACCTCGACGAGTTTTAACGTCGGATAGTTGATAATCACTCAACCGGAAGCGATGTTATCGAGTGCCATAACCGCTCGAAACGGCACGGTATATATTGCAGCTTACAAAAAAATAAAATAAAACTCATATATATCAACATTCATGAATTTTTTAAACGAAAAAGAATAATAAAAAAAAATTAAACACCGTTGCCATAGTTACGATTCGTGAAACAGCGGTTATTACCAAAATAAAGAGAAACGACATCGCGATTATTTTTCGTTAAATAAATTTTTGAAACGACGAATAAATGTCACGTGAAATTTCGTGTTATGAATTACAAGTGGCAATACGATATTGTGCGGAATGAACGGATGGTGCAAATTGCTGGGCGACACGATTCAACTCACAATCCTTTCATCCAGACTTACAGGTGTATATCGTTGATTATCCCTCGGAATGCTCGTGACAAATTGTACAGCCGAAATAAGTCGACCGCTATTATGATCGCAACAGTAAAAAAAAAAAGTCGAATAATAATAATAATAATAATAATAATATGAACGAATAATTATATATTATCATTATAAAATAATAATAATAATAATATTTTTACGAAAAATTAATAAATATTTAGAAATATAACAGAACCTATTATTTCGCGCGTTAAAGCTGAACGTTTTACTGCAATTTCTTTAATGCATGTTTTTAACTCGAATTACATACGAAATCGGTAAATTTTAACCTACAAACGCGATAGAGGGCTTATGGTCGGACATATACATAGCTACTACGCGAGGGGGATACGAGAGATTATATCTTTCGACTGTCAACAGCGAGAATGAGCGGATGTGCGACAATAACAGGCGATCGTACCGACAATACCATAGAACTTCACCTACGTTACCATATCTCCTTTTATTTATTTTTTCACTGTAATAATATTCCGACGAGACCCTTAGTTGCGATTACTAAAACGAGAACATCGCGTTACGTATGCAACGGGCAGAATAATTGCCGTAATTAATTTTTTCTATTATGATTATTAAAATCGCGAGTGATAATTAATCGTTTAACGAGAATTGACGAGAAAAAAAAATGAAAACGGAAAACGCCACTCGAAGACTATCACAATTTCGATCGATATTGTTTTTTCGTAGAAATTGTCAACAGCACCTGCAATCACTCGAAGTATGTCTCATCTTCGATTCTGTAAGAAATATCAACACCACCTGCAACCTCCTGCAAATCTTTCTCATCTTCGATTCGGTACACGTGTTTCATAGAAATATCAATACCACCTGCAAATCTTTCTCAATCGTTATCGTAACCAGACGAACATTCTATCAGCTGAACAAACAATTTTTCTATAATTACTTCGAAACGTTGACGGCAAACAACATCTGTATATAGTAAAACTGGACGTCGATGTTCGAGATTACGCTTCGAACGTTTGAGGAGACGAAAACAGTAATAAGTCAAACAGCACGATACCGCGGAGAAAATAGACCGGTTGACGATTCAACATTAATCGATGAATAAATACATCGCTGTCATTTCGATTTTATCCGAATTGAGTAATTAATTGGTGAATCATGCAGAATCGGTTGGGAACATCGAAATTTTAACCTCAAAAACATTATACAGTCGCGCGAGAGGTTATTTCGATCGTATTTTTGTAGCGTAAATGTGTAGAAATTTTTATGAATTTCCGGCCGCGTAAAAAAGATCGATTGATACATTTGTGTAGTAAAGAGCAGTTAAGAAAAAAAAAAAAAACACACGATGTTTCAAAGTGCGTTAAAAGTCACGCCCTCTTCGAAATGGATTCACGGGGATCGTCGTAGACGGCCTCTTATGAAACACCTTGCGATGTGTCATATTCTGTAATACATGACTAATCTCTCGATCAGTCCTCCCGCATTGTTGCGCCGCGCACACTGCGCATAATGGTACAATTCTTACGATGTTATTCTAAGAAGTATATTCGAAGCTGACATCAATGGGTACTTTTTTATGTTCGTATTCTTTGACCGCTGATGGCTCAGACTCGTCAATATTATATATATACCTTCGCGTTACTTTCAATCGTATACGAATGTTGTGGTTGCGCGACGACCGAAGTCAGACGCGATCACAACACTTTGCATTTTCGAGAAAAAACTATGTACAAGGCGAGACATCGCGGCGACTCGTGTTATAACGATACGCCCACGAATCAAAGAACTTGTCGCTGCGATTATTATCATTATATTATTACGAATTCACGGAGATACTTCCGTTCGATAAAATTGTGTAATAAAATGAATCACTGCGATTTTTTCCGTCCTCGTAAAAATCTTTGCGATAAACGATATTTCTTGTCAATAACATCGCTATAAACGTTTTAAGATAATACGAAAAAAAAATACAATGCTTTTCATTCATTGATATATCCGACTCACCTACGAAGTAAAATCCCAGCTGTACGTCCGTGAAGATTCGCTCGGAACGTCGCGGTCGAGTAAGTGACACTTCAATATTTTTGGTACCGGTGAATTTATGAAAATTTATTTAGTTTTTTTTACGGCACTTTCTGCGCGTCGACTGTGTATTATGAATCTTTGAATTACGATAAAAATATATATGTTTGACATGTTTCTATGTTTTGTTTACATGTTTTTACGATTGTATATGTTTCATATGTTGTGTCTACTTGTGGGTTACAAATAAATCCCACGGATTTGAATAACAATTATTATACCCGATTATACGCGCGAAAGTCCGACATTCAATAACCTTTATTCACTGCATTGAAAGGGCCGCGTACAATATTGTCAAAGGTTTATTTGTTTAATCGTCGATTGAAGATCAATAAAGTAATCCACTACAACGAAAGACGTAGAACGCTCGTTTACCAGTGACCGAGACTCCGCGTGTCGTGTCGCGTTGTTAACAATAGGCAGCACCGTACGCTCGCCATATCGTCGAAGCTCTCGCGCGCCAAGTGCCTCGGCTATTTCCGGTTGTAAATTGTTTTACCAACCGATTTCGCAGTATGTCGAAAGAGCAAAAGTTCCGACAGCTAATCTCCGACAAACCTTTAGAACCGAAACCATTTCATAATGATAGATTACAGGATTTTTTTTACGCACGATGTAGCGAATAAGCGCACGAGTTCAGTAACACATTGTCGTGCGTTGACATTATCAGAGTAATCTGTAGAAAATTATCGTGTCACCGTTACGAGGTTAGTGCCAGTGAATTGCTCGGGAAAAGTTTATATATATGTATATATCTCGTTTAACGATTCAGTGATTAGTTCCTCGAAGTATTGAATAGCGAAAAAAAAAAAATACGTATTCAACAGTCCCGCGTCAAGGTGATTGCTATTCACGTGTCAAAAAAAAATTGTCAGTTTTTTAAATTTCGCAGTTAAACGTTTTACACGATCGTAATTGTCAATTATGGTGCTGAACAACCGTTTTACTCTCGAACACGCGTTGGAGGTGATGAGAAGCGCTGAGGAACAGCCACACGTTAAAAAAGCCCTAAAAATATTACAGCAATGCTGCGAAAAGTTAGTACAATGATAGAACACATCTATTTCGTCATTTCAAGGCATATGGTAGAGTTACGTCAAACTGTTTGTTTTCTTAACGCAGATACAACGCCGATGAGATATTTTTAAGTTTCAACGGAGGAAAGGACTGTACAACTGTCCTTCACTTGGTAGCAACGATATTCAAGATAAAAGAAATTTCACCACTGTTGTGCCTCTATGTTACGGAGGATCCCTTTCCAGAGGTGATTTTTGATAAAATTTTTAAAAAACTGAAAAAATGAAATTTTTGTTATTTTTTGATTTTTTTTTATATCCGATTTTTATTTCCGAATTGTAAGGTCCGATAATTTTTTTTTTTTACAAATTTAAAAGTCCGATAATTTTTTTCTTTTTTTTTTTCAGGTTGAGGCATTTGTCAACGAAGCGGCGAGTTATTACGGTTTGCAGTTAGTGAGAAAGAAGAAACCCATGAAAACGGCTCTGGAGTCGCTGCTGACTGAAAAAACAACGCTGAAAACTAGTTTAATGGGTACAAGAAGAGGGGATCCCGGATCTGAGAATTTGGAAGCTTTTTCCCGCACGGATCCCGATTGGCCAAAATTAATGAGAGTTTTTCCAATTTTGGAGTGGAATTACAGTCAAATTTGGCAATTCTTGCTGAGGCACAAAGTACCTTATTGTTCGTTATACGATCGCGGATACACGAGCCTCGGATCAAGAGCCACAACATTGCCTAATCCGCTTTTGCGAAACTCCGAAAATTCACCGTCCTACGCACCCGCTTATACTTTATGCGACGACTCGACGGAGAGGAATGGAAGGGGATGAGCGATTTGATCGTTTAGTAAAATTGTTTTTTTTTGTTTACAAAAATGTATTAATAGGATTATTAGATGAGTTGAATTAACATCGGGAAAATTTATCACCTTTATACGCTAATCAGAGATATTAGAGATCTGAATAATTTTTAGATTATTTATTGTTGCACGTGGTATCGACGGTTTTTTTAAATTAAATTGTGTTATGTAAACTTATTTTAATTTTATCAATTGCGACTCAATTATCGAGGTGTTTAATTAAATAAATGCGATTGTGCCGTGAAACTGTGCGTTTTTTTTCGATAATTATCTCCCATTTTGTATTTTAGGGTTAATTACATTAATTAACGACGAAAAGATCGTGCAGAATAACACATTTATGACGAATCACACGGTCGTAGTAGTTAATCGAAGATTCGGTATTAAATTTTCACGTAATATAAATTGAAGTATTTTTCCTTCGCGATTTTTCGAAACTCGCGCCGCGAATCGCGAACCGGAAACGCGATAGGTCCGAAAATTGTACAGCAACGAAATAAATGGATGTGTCATGGCTGCCTCGCTAGCGAGTAGCAGTCCGTAGAAACGTCAAATCTGTCGAATAAAATGTAATAAATCGTTTTAAAAAATCATTCAATAATGGCGTATTTATTTCAACCGGATTACGTGCGTTACGCGTGCAGTTGCAACTCCCTGAAACCGATATCAAAAATATATTTTTGTCGTCATTGCCTAAAAATTCGATGTGGTTATTGCGTGTGTCAAGAGGTAAATCTTTCACCGATTCTATCGATGTATTTCTATAATTGTTTTCTATCTCGAAAAAAACAAAAAACAACAAAAAAAAAACAGCGACATTTGTCACATTTGATTTTCGTATTTTTATCGAAAACAGATCGACACGTACTATTGTCCGAATTGCTTGGAGAATCTTCCGACATCGGAAGTTCGGCTTAAGAAATATCGGTAAATTCTCATAATTCAACGTTATTTTACGCAATAAACGAAATTTACGAATAAAAAAAAAAAAAAAAAAAAAATTTCAGATGTTCTTATTGTTTCAACTGCCCGTGTTGCTTTCAAACTCTGTCCACGAGAGCCGGACACGCGCCAACGCGCCCTTCCGCTCCTCCCGTAGGAGAAGACGTTAAGGCGACGCCTAAAAAAGTATACTACTTGTTCTGCTCGCTGTGCCGATGGACGTCCAGAGACGCTGGAATTCCGGATCAATTCGTTGGTACGAAATCCACGCAACGACGCGACGATGAAATTTTTTTCACTGTACTAATAAAATGATAATTGCAGCGACCGGCGCCTGGCCAGAGCAAGAAAATCCATATGCGGCGAGAATCAACACCCTTATAGATTACCACAAGATATTGGCATCCAAAGAGCGTCAACAACGCGAACGCAAGAAATTTCATCCAAAGCGTTCATATTTGCAATTTGTAAATAACATTTCAGCCAAAAATCAAAGCATTTTTACGAAAAAATGAATACAAAAGAAAAATTTATCGATTAAATATCGATCTATCGAATTATTTTCGAGATATTCGATTATTTTGATTATCTTCGGGATATTCGATTATGTCGATGATTTTCGAGATATTCGATCGATTATTCGATTATGTCGATGATTTTCGAGATGTTCGATCGATTATTCCGATTATCTTCAATTACCTTCGATTTTTTTCATTATATTTTCGTGTAACAGGAGAAATTTGGATTGACATCGGCAATGGCACGGAAACGCGCGGGTCGACCGCCGATTCCCCAGTCGAAATGGCAACAATCCGATCAGCCGCAGCCGTCCGTTGCTTCAGAGGACGTTGACGATTTGCCGGAAGGAATATTTACCGAACCGTTGGATATCACGAAAAGTAAGCGTCCCATCTGCACGATCATTGAGTGCTATGCAATTTAAAACGTTTTATTTTCGTAATATAAAAAAAAAAAAAATAATGTATATGTATCATATGAATAGTTACGACGCTGGAACAACGACTGAAACATCCGGACGTACAAGCGGAAGGAATAAACGAATTGCGTCCGCAACGAAAGCAATTTCTCGTAAAGAGTTCGCAGAGATGCAGAGCGTGTGAACATAACGTTAGCAAACCGGAGTATTGCCCTCAATCGATCAAATTTAAGATTCAATTAGCGGCTTTGTAAGTATATCGAAAATAATTTTTCTTCCCGAAAATAATTTTTCTTCTCGAAAATAATTTTTCTTCTTGAAAATAATTTTTCTTCCCGAAAATAACGATACGATAATCGATACTTTAGCTTATTAATTTTTTGCTCCGTTATTTCGCGAATTGTTTTTACCGTATGAAATCGATGTTTCCAGTTATCACGTACCGGAAATCCGTATCGTTACTTGCGAACCGCTGCAGGCTGGAAAAACGAGTGAACTGCTCTTGAAATTTTGCAATCCTACGCAACATCAAACGCAGATAACGCTGTTCCCCTTCGATACCCCAACAACGCCGACGACAACTACCGCAGCCGGAGAGATCGAAGAGCTCAAACGCGAAAATATGCAATTGGTATATTAAATTCGCCATTTAAAAAAAAAAAAAAAAAAAAAAATCGGTAACAAGAAAATTGAATGAAATAATGTTATTTCGAACGATCGATTTTATTTTAGGGTTGCGAATCGCCAAATTTGATGCCTTCGGTGGTTCGTCAGGCATCCGTTATCGAAGATCCGAAGATTATTAAAGTCGTCCCCACTGCGGACATAACGCTGCCGCACAGTTCGCTGATACTTCCGCCGCGAGACGATACCGCCGAATACGATGATACCGCCGATTCTTACAGTTTTCAAGACGATCCGAAGCTCGTTGTTTGGCGAAAGGGAAACAGAGCTGTTATCCGACTTCACGTAACTCCGCGTATACCGAACGAAGATAATCGCGACAACCCTATCGTCGTTGGGTTCGTCATGCAACACGGATACGTTAATACCATCGCGACGTTGGAGCATAAAGCGCCACAAAAACTCGATTTACGAGTAAAACTCTATCTAACTCTCGATAAAATCGGTGGACCGATTCACGTCGAATGATTATTTGCTATTAATCATCGAAATACTAAAGATATTAATATATCGCATAATTTCTCGCGCGATGCCGTCGCGATAACATTTTGCACGCAGTATAATTTCCACGTAACTTTAAACGCACGTAATTATTTTTTTTTTTAATCTTTACTTTGTTTTAGTTATACTAACATGCAGTCGTTAAGTTATTTTGCATGAATCGGCGATAAAAAAAAAAAAAAAAAAAAAAAAATCGATATAATTTAATTGCGTCGATAAACGCTTTTTTTTCGGAATGGCAACTGATTATCCGAAGTGTATAATTGGTTCAACGAGATTCGTTATTTGTTCAGCAATTTTTTTTTTTTTCTTTTTTTTTTGGAAAAGAATCGAATTGCGTTTGTTACGATGGTATCATCTCGACAGCGAAATAAAATTTGTCGATCTGTGAGATCGGAATTTTCTATCGATGATAAAAACTTTGGAATTACGAATTTCTTTGGTATTGTGTCGCATAAATTCGAATAAAAAACAATACTACTTGAGGTTTTGCGGTCTTTTTTTTTTAGATGTTTATTTTCGTAAGGTAACAAACCATACAGAGTGAAAGTAAAGCTTATAGCCTGCGACCACGACGACCGCCCTTCCTGCGAGTCGAATCCGAAGGAATCGGTGTAACGTCCTCGATGCGGCCGATTTTCATACTCGAACGGGCGAGTGCACGGAGAGCCGATTGGGCACCCGGTCCGGGAGTTTTCGTCTTGTTACCGCCGGTAGCTCTCAGTTTGATGTGCAGAGCTGTGATTCCGAGGGATTTGCACTTTTCTGCAACATCCTGAAAATTCATCGACGTGACAATTTTATCGATCGGATATTATCGGAAAATACAAAACGTAATAAAATTATATAATATAATTTTTTTTTTTTTAATAAAATAATGCAAAATTTTTTTTTTTTATAAAATTTTTAAAAATTTTCTTTTTTTTTTTATTTTTTTTTAAAATAATTATCATTGATAAAAAAAATTGAGTATTCCATAAAAAATCGAATGTACTCTCTGTACACTAAGAAATTGTGAAAAAAAAATACAATTTCCTAAATTAAAAGAGCCGTTTTCTGTACCACACGCATGAACGCCCCCGAGAATATTATTTTCCGCATCTGGGTGCTGCCTGAGTGTGGATCGCGGATTAATAAAAATTTTGGATTTTTTTTTTGAGATTAAAAAATTATGGTGCGTCATACCTGAGCGGCTAACATAGCGGCGTAGGGAGACGCCTCGTCACGATCGGCCTTAACTTTCATGCCACCGGTGATACGGGAAATCGTTTCCCTGTAATGTAAACATTTTTACGATATGAAAAGACGATATTTCGGAAAATTCGAGATAACGGAACGGCGAGTGGGTAAAAAGAAATTCTTACCTTCCCGATAAATCGGTTACGTGTACAAACGTGTCGTTGAAACTGGCGAAGATATGCGCGACGCCAAAGACGATTTCACCCTCACGTACTTGAGGTCCGAGGGAAACCTGAACCTCTTCTTTCTGAACCTTTCCTCGTTTGGGTGCCATTTTTTACTAAACATCGCAACAACAAACAAAAAAAAAACATCGACGGATTAGCGAATATTCTTGCGGAATACGTATTTTTGTTGCACGTTTACTTCGAAACTCTCGATCGCGTAAAATTTTAGGTTAAATTGTATTCAGCTGACAGCCACCATTGGAAAAACACATGAAACCCTCGTCTCGTCGTCGCGTTTTTATCTGCGTACATCGCGTTCACGAAAACTCGTATAACAGTTTTATCAACGTAGAACTATTCGCGCGAACGAGCTGAACACCGTGGACACATTATTTTCGTGTCTTTGTTTTAAATATCTCAATAAATTTGACGAAATAGTACCTACTGACAACTCTCGTATACGGCCCGTCCGAAACAGGAAGTTTAAAAGGAAGGGGCTTCCTGCGCGCAATGATTTCAAGACCAACGCGATGTCGAGGATCGAAATATAATAGTCGAACGCATTTTTGTACTTGAGAACTATTATTCTTGCATAGAACGCAATCCATATAGTTTGTTCATCATTGATAAACATCCGCTGATTTAAACAATCCATTGTTAAAGTTGTTTATTAAACATTTGAACTTTGAAACGATTCTCCAAGCGGTGTATCGCCGAAGTTGTGAACATTCACTGCCCTCTGTGTAGTTACCGCGGAAGCTTGGATATAATCGGTAATCGCGCCGGCGTGTGGCGAGCGAAGAACATATATACAAAACTCGGGACGTCGAGAGGTGCGAAGCGTCGGCGTCGGCGTCGTGGGTGTCGCCAGGAGTTTTCATTCGAAGGCCGTTTGTTTTCACGAAATGAAGAGAGAGAGAGATATGTAAGCGCCGAAGACGAAGGTGGCGCTACCTGACGAGCTCAGTCGATTATCGTCCTCGTATCGAGGTGCAAGCCAGCAGAGCGGAGGTCCGCTCGCCATATTTGTTGTTGTCGCCGATGGGGTAGGCTTAGAAGGAAAACTGGCAAGTGCGGTAGTGCGTTAAAAAATCCCCAACATAAAGGATTTTCGGTTCTTTGTGCGCGAATTATTCGCGACAGGAGTTTCCAACGCGGGCATCAATACAGTTCGGGATTATTTATCAACGGATTTGTTTTTTTGTAGTTCACAAACGTGACAGCGAGCGTTACGATGACTCGTACGTAGGTGAATATAATAAATAAATATAAACTGGCGGGTTTCACAGCTCAGCTGTCCTTGTTTCGTGTGCCGAGTGTGTGTCGATAACGTTTCCGTGTCTCATTATGTGGGCAGGGTGTGTGCAGTGAGAAAAACCGTGAGAAAATATCGCTCGAACTCGTAGGGTTCGAGTCCAAAAGGTAAGCTCCCCCCACGAAAGATAAATGCCATAACGGAATATCGAAGTTTTACGAAAACAAAGAAAAATAATAATAAATTCATAGAAATCGGTCGGAAATGATAAAAGACAAAGAGGGGGGGTTTCGATGAGGGTGTATAGAGTTCGTAATCGGATAATTAGTGAATCGAAATATTAATTTTACGCGATCGTTTTTAAAACGAGAGGGTGAGATTTTGTTGGCGAGAGAACGAACTATAACTGGTTAATGAGCGGATTGCCAGTAGATATCTATATATCTACGTTGTGTTCGGTTGGTGTGCATGAGAGTTCGGGGTCGTCGCACGTTCTCCTACTCCTCGAGTCTGTCGACCTGCCAAGGTCCTTCTGCTTGTGCTCCGCTATACTATTCTTCGCGATGCCCATATGTTCTCTCGTCGTCTCACTCTCGCCCTCTCGCGTCTTGTATCTCGCTTGTGTATCATTTTGTTGCCATTCGTACACATACGAGCGTTATGCACCGTAATCGCGATGTATGGCAAACGAGACTCGAAACTTTACAGTGTTATGTCCCTACTGCCGCGATAATCGAGTTGCATCGCGTATTGCCTTTCGTTTCGCTACACGCATATGTGTATAGATATACACATATATATATATAGAATCATTTTACCGTATTTTCGCGAACGTCACGCGCGCTCCCGAGTCAATGCCGCGGGAATTGAGAACATTGTCTCGCGATGCGTTCGTGTGGAAATAAAAAAAAATAATAATAATCAATAATTTTATCGTAAAACGTGGATCAGCTGTTTTTCATACGTTGCGTGTTGACGTTTATGCTGATAGACGAGAAAAAGGGTAAACGGACGCTTAACGGCCTTTATACGAACGCGAGCAGTGAATGCAGTAATATCGGATTCTCCGGTTCTCGTTAAATATCCGCCGCTTACTCACGAAATCTCGTCGTTTTATGACAGAAAAAAGTCGTTTAATTTTTTTTTACGTTTATTTACGAGATATGTCGGGTCTATCGACGCGCGCGATGTACTTCGGAGAAAAACAACGACGATAGATGATGAAAAGGCAAATCATTGATTGCGGTTAAAGAAATGCAATAACAGCGACGTTACGGATATTAATTCGGTATATCGCGAATAGAACAAACGACGCACTCGTCGAGAGGTGAAAGCCATTTGCATTATGTCATAACCGAGACGTCGGAGTGAAAGGCTTCGAAGCCGCTGATTGTGTTCGACTAACGCACACCGAAACGACTGATACAATGATTACGAATTTAACTCGACTCTCGATTATTTTTGTACATTTTTTTTTTACTCTTTCACGAGTTTCGACGCGAAAATCGCACGTGGGGACTTCACTAATACGATTTTCATTATCTATGATCGTTCGCGCGCGCGGCGATAATTGCTTTATCGTTGCTAACCGTATATTTTATTCGTTGCGCAAAGATTTATCTCAACTACCCTTCTAATCATTGATAGCGTTTTTTATCGTTTCATAATAAACGTGAATTCGTATTCCATTTTATTTGATTAACGATTTCAAAAAGCAAATAATTCGAAATAATGCGAAAACTTAAAAAAAAAAAAAACATCGAAAAACGGCAAATCATTCGGAATAATAAAAAAAAGACAGAAACCTAAAGAAATATAATTAGTGCTTTTACATTGCGCATGCATTCTCCAAAAACAAACGAAAATAAAGAAAAGAGGAAAATTCGAATATTCAAATTTATAAATTTATTATTATTATTTTATTTATTATTCGTTATTAATATATATCTTTTCATTATTTATCCGTTACGAAGACCTAATCGATACCTAAAATCTTCGTTTGATATTGTTATTGTCAGGTAAGAAGGTGTCTCCAAATTCTCCAAAAACACACGAAAACAAAGAAAAAAGCAAAATTCGAATATTAAAATTTATAAATTTATTATTATTATTTAATTTATTATTCGTCTTTGATATATATTTTTTCATTATTTATCCTCTACAAAGACTTCGTAAATTTAAAAATTCCGTCCGTAACAAAAAAAATAAAAAGATTATCAAAACTACCGATCGATCGAAAAAAATCGTAAAAATCGCCGATAGTCGATAATAAAATGAATATTGACAATCGATACCTAAAATCTTCCTTTGATATTGTTATTGTCAGGTAAGAAGGTGTTTCCAAATTCTCCAAAAACACACGAAAACAAAGAAAAAAAAAAGCTAAATTCGAATATTAAAATTTATAAATTCATTATTCGTCTTTGATATATATTTTTTAATTATTTATCCTCTACAAAAACTTCGTAAATTTGAAAATTTCCGTCCGAAACAAAAAAAAAAAAAAAAAATTTTATCGAAACTACCGATCGATCGAAAAAAATCGTAAAAATCGCCGATAATCGATAATAAAATGAATAATCGATAATCGATAAGTAAAATCTTCGTTTGATATTGTTATTGTCAGGTAAGAAGGTGTTTCGCTCAACGTGGATAGAGATTCGGGATCGTGGGTCGGGTGGGGGGGAGACGGGGGGTGAAGTAGTTGTCGTGGATCCGTCGACGGTAAAGTGAAAGCGCGCGTGGGTCCAGCCTCGTTGCTGTCCATCGTGTCGCGGATAGATAGTACGACAATTAAAACTGGCGGGCAATCTGGCTCGGTCCCCCGTGGTGGTGGGTGGAAGCGGCGGCGGCGGTGGGAGCGGCGGTGCGGGATCGGGAGCGGGTGGGGGTGCGAACGGTGCCGGGGGTGGTGGTGGAGCTCCCGGTGGGGCGGACGATGCCGGACAGGTACGACCGATACTGGATTGGGTCGATCCCGGTGATAGATTCTCCTTCGAGGATTCCGACCGCTTCGAAGAGGATTCGCTTTGCAGCTGGAGCAGCGAGGCGGAGTCTCTCATCAACAATTGGCGGGGATGGAGACGACCGCCTGCGGGATTCGGCACATCGAAGAAATCCGCCGACGGTAAGTGTCTCAATGATTATCCTCCCAAACGTAAATATAAACATAAAAAACAACGATTTAAAAAAAAATTACTCCGAATATCTTTCGCAATCGATGAAAATCGATAAAATCGCCGATAAAAGTCTATTTATTGATTAATTACAAATGAAACATTAATCGTGGAAATTGTTCCGTATCTCGAAGTTTCGTACTTTTCGGACAATACAGAGGGTGTTTTTTGCTTTCGGCGAGAAAAAAAAAAACTCCGAAAAAAAAAAAAAAAAAAAAAAAAAATTCCGAAAAATGTGTCGTTCGAGGATAGAGAAGCGTTAGACTCCTGTAAGAGGCGCCCGCATGCGATAAAAACCTTAGCGTATCTGCAGCACACGCGTGTTACTTGTAGCCGCGCATTTGTGTGCCGCAATGCTTAATACTCAACAAAGAAAAAAACGAAAAAAATGGAAATAAGAGGCACAACGTCGAGAAATAACGAGCGAGAAAGCGTAGAGGGTTTTAAAAAAATAATATATATATATATAAAAAAAAGAACGAAGTATATAGAAGGCATAGAGACTGAACGGTGTGGAGTCACCGGCGTCGAGACAAAGAGAGCGTAACGTGTGTAGCTTATACGTATAGAAATGACGAGGAGAAACGAGTCGGGCACTTCGGACACTATGTGTACGAAGAGACCGCTTTCCTCGCGAAGAAGAAGAGACGCAGCATCATCAGTCCCCCTTCTTTCTTTCTTTTTCTTCTTCATCTCTTCATTCTCCTTCCCTCTGCTGCCGAGAGACTCCTCTCTCTCTCTTTCTCTCTCTTCCCTTCCCGTTTTTTTTTTGTTTTTCTCGTACTTCTCAAAGCGGCGCTCGATTTCTCTTGCCTCCTCGCCGCTGCTTGCTGCCTTCTATAACGCCGGTTACTAGCTGCACAACATTACATCCTCGTCGGTACGACGCTTTGTCACTGACAGCACGCGAAGCTATTGTCCCTCTCGACGGGCATTAACGATCATCGTCGTTGTAAGCTCGTCGTGTGTTCACTCGCGGATCCTCTCGTCCGAACCCTCCGCGCCGCGTCCGGTGTACAACACACACACACGCGGCGTTTCCCTCCGCGTTACTTCGCGCGCCACGTTCGTTCGGCGCTCTCTTACGTTACTTTTTCTTCTCCTTATTCCGCGATCTTTTCATTCGCAGCCCATTCGCCAATCTAAAACGACTTCTCGTCGATCTTAGTTTACGCTACGAATACGTCACGCGCGCTTATCCACCGTAACGAGAGTACGTCCCGTATGTACGCTAAAGCACTCCGAAACCGTATATACATCGCGCGGCTGTGGTAAACGCGCCGCAAGTAAAACTTACGTTCGCGTCGAATACATCGCACACTTCTATATATATGTATGTATCGCTGTGACGAAAGCAGCAAACGTCATCCGCAGTACACGAGTCTCGGAAAAAATATTCGTAAGCGATGAAATAACAAGTGGAATCCCTGACTCACGAGAGACACTCGTCACCCTTCGTGACTTGAATTCCCTATCATCCCGTCTCTCGTTACCATCGAGTCATTTCTTTCGTGAGAAATTAACTGACGAATCTTCTGAGAATTTTATTTTCTCGCGGTTCTCGATGACCGTTTTTCCGAAAGAAAAATTAATCTTCTATGATAGTCGTTTTTTTACAAAATTCATCGATTTTCATTACACGCATTTTGGAAAAATTTGCTCCGAAAATTCTCTTCGGGGACATTGAATTTTTTATTTTTTTTTGTCAAATGCGGAGAGACTCCGGAAGAATTCATAGAGTATTAAAGAATTCGGGGATATCGGGTGGTTCTTCGCTCGTCTTGTTCGATCCTCGAGAGGTCGCGCAGCGTGGAAGAGCTGTGGAATGGAAGATATTCGAAGGGAAATAGAGAATGAAGAGATTCCGAGGGGTTCGACGTCTACGACGCGAAGATAAGATATTCTGTATATAAGTATTCGAGATAACAGACGAAATGGAAGAAAGTTGCAGAAAAGTTCGGGGGATGAGGACGCGGCGGGGTGGGAGAGGGGGAGGAGGAGGAGAGAGGAGAATGGAAGAGAAAGAAAACTAAAGAGAGAGAAAGTACGTAAATAAACAGGTCTTATAAGGTACGAGAGATATTGGGTTCGGGTAGCGAGTGTGGAACAAAGGAAAGAGCGGGTGTACAGTACAGAGGGATGGAGGATATAGAAAGTACATACATTGAAGAGACTACGCGAATGATGGGGGAGAAAGAGGGAGAAACGGTGAAAAACACCCCTCGGTACGGTTCTCTTTCTTTCTTCGAAATAAAAGTGGAATTCTACCGCACGAAATCGATATTCGCGCAGAACTTCGCGAACCCTCGCCGCCCAATATCCACAAAGTCCGGAGTTGTTGTATTTTTTTTTTTTTTTTTTTTTTTTTTTTTTCACTTTGTCGTCGACTTTTATTCACGCGCTTCGAAGCGATCACTACTGTCGTTAGAAATAGAAAAACTTCCTTCGACGGTAAATTATTCATCATTTTAATTACGCAAATGCGATATCTCTGTCGATATCCTTTACCCGTTATTATTGAGATATTAATCTTTTTTTTTTTCGCCCCTTTTTTTCGCGGATATTCCGACGTTCTCGATGTTTGATAAAAACTTCGTTTTTTTTTTTTTTTTTTTTTTCCCCCGATATCTAACAGCTAATACTTTCAACAGTGTAGCTCTAGATATTGCAACAAACTTTGACGTCACGGATGAAAAGTTTGTGTAACGTAGAGACACGAATGCCGCTTTTAGAATTCAACACGTTCAATTTTTCATGTTCGACTTTTTTTTTTTTTTCCTTTCGTCATTCATTGTATCTCGCCATTGTTGGGGAACGTCGCAAAAGAGAGAAAGAGAGAGAGAGAGAGAGGTCTTTTGCAACGGCGAGACCGCTCGGCGAATTTTGCCATTCGTCGAAACGACGAATGATCGAAAGCGATAGGGAGACTATAGCGTAGCGGGACGTGAGAAACGACTTTTGCCCGCGGAGAGCCCCCTTGCGACGGATTCGTGAGCGCTTTCTCGTTCGTGAATCGCGCGCACAGGGTCCTTGATCCACGGACGGGGAGAAGAGAAAAGCGAGGTCGCCAAAAAAAAAAAAAAAAAATGAGAAAAAAAAAAGAGTCGAAACAAAGGGAAAGGGACTGTTGTGTATTGCACGCTGCTGCTGCTGCTGCTGGTGTTGTGGTGGCGTTGCCTTTTCTCCCTCCGATATCCTCGATCGCGTTTCGTTTCGAATCGAAAATCAGGCCGCTGTCCTTTCCTCCCATTCGCGATCGTCTTCGTCTACTTATCTTTTTCCGGCGTTTCTCTTTCACTCTCTATCACCTTCGTCCGCTATTCGCGAAGGACGCGCGACTGTGTTGCGTTCGATCGCGTGGCAAACGCGGGGCGATTGCACACATATACACACAGATATATATATATATATATATATATCTTTATATTGCGCATTGATGGCAGTAAATCTTGATAAAGAGCAGCGGCTCGGAGGGCTCCATATATCACTCAAAGGAGACGGACTCGTTAACGAGAGGATGTCGATTCGTCTCGCATCGCTTTTCTGCATTAAGAAGCTATTCGCGCGGTATAATTATCGGCGTTGCAAACAAATACAAACTTATTGCTTGTTATTAAAGGGTAAAACGGTTGAGTATTTTATTATTTAACTTATCAACCAACGATTTTTTTTTCCCTTCGTAAATTTTCGTTTTTTTCGTTACGATGTTTTCGGAGAACCGATTTTTTTTTTTTTTTTTTTTTTTCTTTTCGCGGAAGTTGGAATAAAGTAGGATAAAGACTGATGCATAAAACACACGACGCATACACGGGTACATCGATGGTTGAAGTACGCGAGAAAAACAATGCCGCCGTCCGGGTTACCCAACGCGCGAAGAATCAGCGAGAGGGAGAGTGGGGAGTAACGAGAACGATGCGAACTTGTAACGAGGCCGCGAGCGTTCGCGAACAGCTCAGGCACCGTCAGCAGGCATAGGGTAGAATAGCGTAGAAGCGAAACGCAGTGCGGAGAATGCGTGAGAAAGAAAGAGACGGATTTAGCGTCGCCTCGCAGTTAGGTAGGCAGCAGGACAAACCAGTAGGGGTGAGTGAGCCAAAGCGCGATGGTCGTCGAGGAGGGCGGTAGCGTCGAGGGTGAGGAGGGGTCGTGAGCGCCGGGCCTCGGGTCGATGCTACCCGTTATATGTGTATGTTATACCTATCTACAGTAGAAATTCTCGTAACTTAACTCCCGATTTTCTTTGTTCCGAGACATAACCTATATGATTTTTATGTTCGCAATTTTATTGAATTTACGAGTAATTTGTTCGGTAAAATATCAATGGAAGACGAAATTAAGTATTTTGATAAATTCGAAATACAGGATTTTTTTTTTTTTTATCGAAGTGTAACCTACGATTCGTAGTGTTTAATTGCCACCTTTGTTCGTTAACTCGACTTTCGCTACACGCGGAATAATTTACAGCATTAAATAGTCAGATAATTTTATTCGCGATAGCAACGAGAATATTCTTCAAAAAGCAAAAAAAAAAATAAAAAGCATTAAATAATAGCGATAAAACTGAAAGAAAATGGAGGAAATTATTAAAATTTGGAAATTGGATAACGAAGATAACCTCAAAAAATAAATTGTCCGACGAGTTTAAAAAAAATTATATAAAAAAAAAAAATTTTAAATGACGTAAAAAGGAAAAACCAAACGATGTTCTTTGCCCAAATTTCCCGAAAATACATATAAAAATTCGATCAAAGCCCGAATTACAATAATTTCTTTAAAAAGTCCCGAATAAATTTTCTGGTATTTCTTGGATGCGTGAAACATCGGTAATCGATTGTGAAATTAATTTTTCAAGGTTAACTTATGTGAAGTTCTACTGTACAACGACAGATTCGCTCTTACACCCTATCTCACTCGGGAACCCCCGGTACACATTCACGCGATGTTATTATACCTTTTACGAACACCATTGCGTATCGATGTGTGCATTTTTCACGTATTCCGACTCTGCATCAAGAGCCTTTGTTCATATTTCGTTGGTCCATTGCATCGATATTTTCATCTCGAATAATGTGAGCCAATTGAAGCTTTTTTTTTTTTTTTCTTTCGTTCTTTCGATGAGAAAAAAAAAAAAAAAAAGTTCGAACCGCGATTTCGCGTGGAGTACGCGGAGAAGGTGGAGGAAGGATGGAAACTGCGATGGAAAGAGGAGAATCGAATTTTCGGACGATGGCTCGTCGTGAACCGTTCGGTCTCTGCTGCTGCCCTCCCTCTACCTAAATATTATATATACTGTGTTCTGCATACCTATATTTATCTACAAGATCCGTTGTTGTACGATTCGGCAAGAGTCGTTTAGTTACGAGACTCTCCGCGGCCCTCACGTTTCGCTAACGAGCTGTGGCTCTGCAACGATCGATTTATACACTTCTCTCGCATTATCATCGATCGCGATCGTTCGCGATACGATAATGTGTCGTAAATTTAATTAAAAGCCCGCGCCGCGCTTCGTTGGTCCGCTGTCCGGTATCGCAGATAGCGGAGACTACCATACAGATAGACTCCACAGGCATGCAGTACTTTGTACACTCGATAAACAGTATATATTATTTGTATACACGCTGAAAATTCTATCGGAGTGGCATTGCATTGCAGTTCTCGAGGCCAGCAACAGTGTATGGTAACTGTATACGCGAGGAGCTCGGCAACGGCCTTGTGCAGCGACCTTAATCCTTTCCCCCGACCTCGTTCCTCGCGATGTATATGTTCGCGGAATCATCGACTGTTTCATTTATAGGCGAAAAATCGTTGTACGATTATATTATCGAATAAAGGAACACTTCGAATGATATACAGCCACACGATCGATAAGTTTATGTGAGAAGTAATATGGACCGCCGTTAAAAAAAAAAAAAACTCAGTTTACTCAGTTTTTTCGCCGTTTCGAGATGACGACAAATTCCATCACTCCATTAAATCACTCATCGTGCAAAGCTCGTTTACGCTATTAATAGAATTACGAGAATTTTGTATAAAAAATAGACGAGCATTTAGGCTATTCGCCAAAATCTTTGATGCGCGATGTTTTTTTTTGTTGGTAGTAAAGAAAAGAAACAATTTTCAAAAAACGGCTATTTGCTTCACTATTTGGTCAGTTACGTGTGAGATATTCCCAACGGCAATAATAACAGAGACAAGTATACAGAAAGAACTTTCCGGAAAGTCATTAATCACTCATGCGTCTCAGGGGTTTGTCAGGGGACAGTTTTTCGCAATAAATACAGGCGATAGAAACGAAGAGAAATACACGAAGCGGTGGGGCAAAGGGTTGACGATATTACGGTGCCCTTCTATGCTACAGATTGCTAAAAAAAAAAAATGCGATAAAAAAAAAGCTCTTAGAAGACGGAACGGAAGGGCCGAAGACCTCGATCATTTATGAGGCGACGTGCTAGGAGTGTGAGAGGGTGAGAGACAGAGAGAGAGAGAGGTCATAGAACTCGTTAACGGGCTACCGTGACGTTAACTTTTTCTACTGGCAACTTGTTATATATACATATACAAGTATCTATGTATGTAGGATATCTCGCGCACATAGACGCGTTCGACTCCTTTTAATTTCCTCCAACCTTCTCCCCTCGCCTTTCCAGTGCCCTCTATAATTTCCATCTCTTTTCCTCTCGTTGGCTCTCCGCGTTCGAAACAATAATTGAGCAGTACTACGACCCTTCGACGCCGACGAGAGCGTCGGACCATTGAACCCGCGGATATTAATATGGATGAATGCATGTAACGAATGCATGTACTCCGTTCTTCATTCAATAAATACGAACAAAATCGCAACTATCTACACATTTATTTGATATTAACTCCCTTTGGCTGCGCCGATTGTCGATTAGCACGATATTGAGACTCGTTTTGTTGGACGCGAAACTTTCTCTCCCGTGTAATCGGATCCGTGCTATTTTGAGACACCGTCAATTTAGTCTGCAACTAGTGGTACGAATATCTAGCCAACACGCTTATCCGCCGTCTCTTTGTCGTTCAGAACGGCCGTCGGCCTCCGCGAGGGAGAGAGCTCTCCCGCTGTGCTCGCGTGCCTATTACCTTCCTTAACAGACACGTTCATACAAACACAAACTGCCAACAAACGACGCGTCCTATGTCTATAGAGAACAATGGAAAACCGGGAGCTCTACGTAATTACCGGATAGTTTGCTAGTGTGCTGCCTGTCGAGGGTTGGTATCTTCTTCGCTTTCCTCCACCCCGTGTTTCTGTGCAATGAGAGCTCTTTGTGTCGTCCGACAGAATCGGACTTGTAAGTACCGCTGGGTACGTCATCATATTTCTAATCGCTCCGCCGCCATGATTCATAAACGAATACATCGTCCGATAGACGTTGGTAATCTTTATTGACTTGCCATGTCTTCATTTCTGAACTAAAGTCATATTTGGTTCGGATTTGTAGGAAACCAATTGAAATGGTGCAAAGCGCTTGATGATATCGCTAACCTTTCAACTGCGCAAATGTACCCATAGGTATTTGCGTACCGTACTCGATGAAATTTCTCGAAACTATTTGGTTCCATTGTCTAAACGAAAATGGCCGCGACAAGCAATTATTATTCAACGGTCGCGATCTAATTGTTTCACGACCACGGGGCGACTCCACTCGAACGTTGGAAGTGCTGTGTACTCAGAGAGCACGTAGCGACGTGGACTACTGTATAGATGGGGAGTAACGCTTATGTTGGCCACGAGTATACTACCCCGGGGTGAGAACGGGAGCTTTCCGCCGAGAAGCTCGGTGGCGAATAAGAAAACCCGCTATACAATAGCTCCAGGCAGAGAAAGAGTGAGAGAAGGAGCGAACGGGGATGCAACTATGCGCAACTGCGATCCCTCGTCCATAGCCTGTACGTCGAACGCAAATTTTCTTAACGCAAACAAACTACTTGATAGCTTGCTGTTGTCGAGCGAACTGAAGGCGAACTTCGTCGGTTCTCTGTGTAAGTGGATTATGTATATTTCACGGCTTTTCGAAGTAGATACAACTTTTGGTTCGTAACAAGTAGCGGTTGCAGGTTCCGAACGAACTCGGAGTTTCTAATGTAGACGAAGGAAACGCGAGAAAGGAAGAAAAAAAAAGCTATCGTCTCAAGTTTGTATAAATAAGAATGAAAAATGAGGCTGTGGAGTTCAAATCCCACAATTATGATTGAAGTGGATGGCAACTACCGAAGCAATGCAATGTTATTGTTAGTAAGTACAGCAATTTGGTATTTCGTCTGTTACGCATTGTATTACATGAAGCCATAGTGCTAAAACAGACCATGATGTTGTAGCAGTTGCATTTCGATATTGACTGCTTGGAATGGCAGGAATTAGGTTTCTATCGGCGAATTCTCAAGACTTTGGGTAATAGTCTTCTTGAGAACCACTCCCCAGGATGTTGAAGACGTTGGGTAACGTGTTTATGTGTGCCACTGGTCTGTACAGTTTGACAAATCGCAGTGATACATTAATTTAATGTAATACATCGTTATAGCTTGTATTTCTATGTGTATTAGAAGGTACGTGAACTATGACCGCAATGTTGACTTTGTGTGCAGTGAAAAAATAGCGAAGAAAAATGTGTCAGTGACCCCGACGTGTCTAAAGTGTAAAGAAACTTGTGAAATAACAGATGGTGCATGTATTCGAGGGCCTCTCGAGGAATTTCTGTGAATGGTCTACTTGGCCATCGTTCAACGAGACGGTCGTTAGCATTTCATTGCTCTTTCAGTGTCGTGTATACGAGGAACAGAGATACATTGTATGTACGATGTAACTGGTCACAGAAGATTTGTTACCGAACAGCATCAGGATGAAACACAGCGTAGGATATGAAGGCGATCTTTTTTATGGTGAAAGTTAAAAAAAAAAGAGTCATTCTCTTCATCAGGGAATTGGACGTTCATCTCACGCATCATTTTGGGGATTTTTTACCGGAAATCGGTGAAGAGTCCCATCCCATCCCACCATCATCGATGAAGTATCTCATACTTACGTATACCGGACATAGACACAATTTTCATGTGTTTATACTGCTGTTTATCGTGTGAGCATAAAGTTTGCTGCCCGAGCGAAGCGAGGGCTGAAATCACACGAGGTGAAAAAGCTCTTTCTCCCCAGTAGCATACTATACTTTTTTTTCCGGCTACGTTAAAAAATGACCATATTTTTATGCCTGCAACGTTAGTAGAAAAAGTACTTCTCATTCCTAGGGAAGAAAAGTACTTTTCTTCCCGCTGCGTTACTTTTCTTCCCGCTACGTTACGTTTCTGTCCGCTGCGGTACTTTTCTGCCCGCTGGTAAAGATCAGCCTCTTTCCACACGCGTTGCAGGTATTGAATATGGTCATTTTAGCGTAGTCGGGAAAAAAAATAATTTTACATCGGCCGGGAAACGAACCCGCGACGCCCGCGTGGCAGGCGAGCATTCTACCATGCAGGTGCGTGATACGCTGTTTTCTCGGCATCACATCCGTATCTGCATCTTTTCCTGCTCATCAGATCTGCTTCTAGGTTGTAAATTTGCTCTTCCGCCGCCGCATGGAGGCACGCGATCGTCCAGTCGTCCTTCGTGATTGCTGTTAGTGCCGGGGATATCGTTGTGGCATCTCTTTACAGTACCCGCCCGTAGTGCATCTAGAAGGCCCACTCCCGCATCAACGTCTCCCGTTGTTTCTCCATTACGTCTTTCGCGACTCTTCCACTGTATATCGTTGTTGTATCCCCTTCCATTACGTTCGGCCACTAGATCCCCTATTTTTCCAATACTTTATTTCCGTCCGTAATCGGATTTCTCCATTCGGCGCTTGCGAGTCGTTCGTACCTCTTCCTCGTCATCTCTACTTCCAGATGTTATCGTAGGTATGCTTCTTTTCTCACATACTGGGCTTCTGTCTCGAGGCGTAGCGATTGTACGCCTACCCCTTCTCTCGTTGTTTCTATATACACCATTGATCATGTCGACGTTCTGTTCAGAAGGTGTTTCTGTACAAGAAGCTTCTTGATCTTCTTGTCCATGGCAGGGCATCTCTTCAACGTCGACGATCTTTTTTCGAGCGGGTGTTTTCGTTTTTCTCCTCCTTGCAGCTTTTCCTTTGCTTCGTCGCTTGCGTCCACGCGTTCGAAATCTTGATTTTAAATTCACGGGTACGTGTGCTGCGCTTGGGGTTTACAGCTGAGGCCCGCTCTCTTCGCGCTGTGTGGTAGCCGGTTCGTGCAGTGCCTCGTGCTGTATTTCCCCTTCCAGGCCTCCTTGCTCCGCTTGCTGTTCGGTGTCCCGTGCGCTTCCCGTCGCTCCGTTCAGTTGCCCACGTTCTTCTGGCTAGGCATCGTTCAGCTGTCGCGTGGTTTGTGGCCTCACGACACGCTGTTCTCTCGCTTGCTCACCTTCCTCGCTCCGTCTCGCTCCACGTTGTGGAGTCGGCGTTCGGAATCGTTCGGCTCATGTCGGGCATTCTCGACTGTCGCTTCCCTTGTCTCTTCGCGCTCGCTGCTCTCGGGATTGCTCCACTCGTGTGGCTGGCTCGTTGATGTCCGCTTCTCCTCTCTCTCGTTCTCTTTCTGGGGGCACCACCTGCTGGGGGTCCTCGTCTGCTTCCTCCTGCCCTTTGATAATATATCTCAGGGTGGGTATCTCCCAGCTTCGTCTGTATCGCTTTGATGGTTCTCCCCGGGAAATCGGCTACTATATTCCCCATTCTCGCGCCTTTTGTCTCGCCTTGCGCTTCGGTGTACCTTATGACTAGTTTTCTTACCTCCTCTTCCGTCCACACCAATGATGTTGGTGGCCTGATCTGTCCTCTCTAGGCTTTCCTGATTCCTCCTACATTCTTGTTTACTTGCGGTTGAGGTTATTGTCCTTTGTTTCTGTAGGTTCATAAGGTCCCCTTATGGGTTCATGATGATCTGCCGTGATACCTCCTGGATGCTGGTTCAGGTATTCCTCCGCTTTCTGCAGTTCTGATCTCGTCCAGGTCGCCATAGCCTCACTTTCTTTCGAAATTATGTATTTTGTGTACCCGTACCCTACGGCCTGATAACTCTCAGTCCCTTGTGACCTCCTGACTTGGTATTTTTCAACCTTTTACGTCTCTCTATTTGTGTTGAACACTGAATAAACCAAGTAATGCCAGCCTCGAGCAAACGTGTGACCCCCATAGGGGGGTTCTTCCTCTTCTTGGGTTACTTGGGTGACTTGTTGACCCAGAGATGCATTGCTTCAATCTTTCTCAATTCACTTACAATCCCTGGCTAACCTTTACAGACCCAGTTAGCGCTCAGAAAGTACTTGCGTTTGCTTCAAAGCATGGGCATCGGTGGTTCAGTGGTAGAATGCTCGCCTGCCACGCGGGCGGCCCGGGTTCGATTCCCGGCCGATGCAATCCTTTTTTGCTCTGTTACTTCGAAATTGTACATTGAAACAAAAAAAACAACATGCTGTTAACCTCCCCAGGAGTTTGGCAAATGTTCCGTTTGCTCAAAGAAATGGTAATAGTGCCAATAGCAAGTTGTGTTAAGTAATTCCATGCATTTTTTTGGTTCAACTACGTCATGAAGTTGCAAATTCACAGAATATTTGCTGCTCATCAGAATCAGGAACACTGTGAAGCGAACCAACATGTGTGTTTGAACAAAAAAAATGCGTGGTTGACTCAACCTTTTCGGAGAGTTCAACCAGCTGCAGATGGATACTGATTCAAATGTCTGTTCTTTTCATACTATCACGTGTGACGTTAAGCGAACAGCAGAGTATGCTGATTTCAGGAAAGATTGAAGTTAAACCAAAGATTAATCTGTAATCAATTACGAGATGATTCAATCTCTTGCAGTTGATGCACCTTCTCCAAATGTTACCTTGACAGCGATCAAACTGTTTTTGATTTGGATTCCTGAGCAAAAGACGCAAAGCGTTTTTATGATTTATGCTTTGTTCACATTTTATCATGTGATTGATGTCGAGTATGTCGAAGAAGAAGAAATTGCATGATCGTTACATGATTACCCGTTAAGAAGAGGTGAAACCCTATAGAGTGCGCGAGAGATAGCGAGATCGGCGCTTACGGCGGAGCAAGAGAGAGGCAGTCGGTAACGTGTTTCACCTCCTTTTAAGAGAACATGAAATACCGCGGTCGGTAATAAAAACTGTAAACAACTTTTTTCAGGCATGTTGGCATTTACAGCTTAAAAAAGTGTCTCATCGACTGCTATGGTGTTATCTGCATTCGATGAGTCTTTTTTAAGCTGTAAATGCCAGCATGCCTGAAAAAAGTTGTTTACAGTTTTTGATACCGATTGAGCCCGGGATGGGTGGGGGGAAGGGATTGCATACGATGGCGTTTATGATGAATTTGAAAAACAAAAATGTACAGTTTACAAATAGCGTAGTCGGCAGCATGTTAGGTTCATAGGTGAGTATAAGCGTTAGGTAGGCAGTTCGCGAACCTTATTCCAGGCAATTAATAACCCCAAAAATAAGCGTTCGTGGTCTTAGGGTTTTGTTTTTTATATATTTTTTTTGAAAGGGAAGGAAGAACCCTCTATGGGAAGGAATCGATTGGTGAGGTTAGGACAACCTTCTGATTCGTTTCTCCGTACGTAACTTCGCGAGAAGGTTGAACCAATCTCCATTTCGTTCTGTTCAACAATTTTTTTGCAGTGCAGTTAATTAAAAAAAAGGAAAGCTTATCCTCGTATATTTTTTATCGCTTCGCCGTGAAATACAATGATCTAACATGGAAGCACCGTAAAAACAAAGAACGTCTGCCGAATGGGCATTGAGAGGGAGACTTGAATAGCCTTCGCAGGAAGTGTAACAACGTCGTATAACTTGTTTGTTTTTTCCCGAGGTATCTAATTACCTCGTACAGGCGTAACGGAAATACAATATGCGTACTCCCTGCAACGGTATCCCGCGTACGTCGTGTGCAACGCGTATGTTTACAAAAACTTTTTGCACATTCGCACGCGTTTTCATTGAAGCATCGATACCACTTTCAATACCAAATGTGTGGCAACTCGTCGAACACTTTCGCAACTCAGTCACTGTGGAAGGCGGGTTCGCTGTAGAATTTCGCAACACATCCTTCGATATTAGCTTTGAAGGCGTAGAGTCGCGTTGTTCCTTCACGAAACTTTTGCGAACAGTTTGAGTCAACAGGGACAACGTCAACAACCCGCAGGTATTATAGGTCAGACATCCGGTTGCACCCGGGAGTCAATGCACCTGGAATGGCGCTGCGTCTGCCACGTTTTTTTCCCTTCTCCTTTCGTATACTTTTATTTTATCGTTTTACAATCCTTTCTCATTTTTACACGCTATTCATGCGAGTGGTCAGTTAAGGAGCGGAGAGGAAATACGACTTTTACAAACGCGCAAAAGATCGTTCCTTTTTTTTTTTTTTATTTTACGCGTAGATACCGAAACGCCCCTTTTTTTATACTACTGTACGATTTCATTCCGCGACTTTAACCACAAGCGGCAAAAGTGCACAATGCTTCTTGACTCGAAGGTTTTGAAGGCAAAGAAAAAAAAAAAAAAATCCACGCGATCAACAGAACGCAGAGATCTGAAGATTCAGTATACCTGCCAACATCTCGCTCGTCCCTTCCCTCTTAAAAGATCCAACAGGAAAACGCCAGAGAGACGACAGGTAGGAAAAGAAACGAACGAAAAGAAAAGAAGAAACATACAAAAAAAAAAGAGAGAAATCGTCTCTGGGTATTTCATGAACATCGTCAAGTTAATGGTCCGTACGCGGATGAGAATCGATTGACTCCCAGTTGAGCCCAAGTAGACGTAACATGCCATCTGCACGGAGAGACACACAAATCATGACATCTGCCACATGGAGAAGACGCCGTGTCTCTCGGTCGGTCCGTTTAATCGCAGGGAACCCGTTCTCTATCCGTTTAACCGACGCGGCAAGTTGCGAGAAATCGTCGGAGAAGAAAGAAATAAAATAAATGAAAAAAAGAACAGAGTGAGAAGATAGAGAGAAAGAAGGAGGTACGTTGATCGTACTCTTGGAGTCTCCGGAGTGCACATCGTTGCACCCGCGTGTGTATCCCCCTCACCGTTTGAACAGTGGTGTAGTGCGGTATCGCAAAGATCTTCTCGAGAAAACGAGACTCTGTATTCACGTGTGCGTGCTGTTAGTATAATACACATATAGAAGGAGCAGTCGGTACTGTGGGGATATATCTACCTGAGTAGAGATGCTCGCGAACTGTTGCGGCTTTGGGATGCAGCTGATGGGATGCTGCGTCGCTGCTATATACACGAAGAGCCTTCTTGGGTTTGTAAACACGAAGTGAAGGACCCCGAAGCGGCGTGAGAGGAAACGCGGGGGAGTCTGGTTGTACTCTTTCTTTTTCTTTCTTATGCTCACCTTCCATGTTCGTTCTTGTTCCGTTTTTTTTTTTTTTTTTTTTTTTTTTCGTTCTTTTTCTTCCTCACGTTTTTCTTCTTCTCGATGCTCCACGAGTTCGAGAATCCTCTCTGAGGCTCTATCCTCTCCCCTCCCGGTATTGGTACACAGTGAATACTCAGCTGAGGCTACTATAGTCGAACGACGAGAAATCCGGGACGCTGGATCGCTTCTTTGTCCCGCGAGAGATTCACGACTCCGTCTCTCGCCCGGCTTCTGGCGGGTACGACGAGGCTCTCCGGGTCTCTCTATCCGAATACACACACACACACACACATTCACGAACTCTTTTTCAACTGCGATGTCCCGAGGCACAACGAAACCACTGGCTGCCTCTACCCTATTTATTCACCGACGTGTATTCCCCATGTTTATTCTTGCGACCTTCGTTGCCCGAAAGCCTCACTCGGCTCGCTCCGAGCTTCTACATCGAAAGTTTGTTAACCCCTCGAGCCTCCCTTCTCGTCGTCTGCAATATTCGACAAAACGTACCTCATCACTCACATCTTCCTGCGTGACTCGCATCGGGGCGCCATACAACTTCGCGGGCCTCCGGAGGTGTCGAGAACACGCACGTTATCGCGTGATAGTTGAGAAAAAAAAAAAAATGGCCGTCGAATTTAATCAAATTGAAAATTCGTTCATTTAAAAAATTAGAACGTTTCACATATTCGCGCTCTGAATCAGATTTTTGCGTTATTTGTTATTTTTCGAAAAAATATTTTCGGAAAATTTCGAAAAAAAAATTTCGGAAAATTTTTTGAAAAATTTTTTTCGGAAAATTGTTCGAAATAACCCAATACTCGAGATCTTCCCATTGCCGAGATGGATTCCCGTCGCGTCGGAAAATACGTTTGAGAGTGGAGAGAAATACTGGTGAATAATGAACGCGGCCGGTGAACCGAGATAGTCGGGTAAATTTAATGCAATCATGGAGACAATAGCACCGTTCCGACGCTGACTATTACCTCGGGCGAGTTTTCTCGCTTTCTTTATTCTTCGTCTCATTTTCTTATTTTCTTAACGTCCCGATATCGTCGCGACGAGATCTGACGATCGATCGAGGCGGCGTCTCGGGGGGGTTTATTGGAGCCGAAGCTCGTAATTTCAACACCCCCTTGTTCACCGGTCGTACGTGGTATCTTTGGTGACGACGGGGATGAGAAGACGAGAGATTGAAGGAAACGAATAATGCTGCTGTGGAATCGAACTATCGTACCGAAGATATCGATGGAGCATTAAGCTATTAGAGCCCTTATATAGATATATAGATATATATATGTATAAATCCATATATATTTATACTTTCTATCCACAGCGCGTTAAGTTGTAAAAGGAAAATGGAAGACTTGCCCTCAGGAGGATCACTTTAATTGATTCAATTACCGGGTTCCCTTTTCCGTTCGTTAATCTCACCTCCCTTCTCCTCCTTTCTGCCCCGTGGGTTACTCGTTTGTTTCTCTTTATATAGCGCCATTACAATGCAATTATTTCTACGCGTTTTTTTCTTATTTTTCTGAAGTGAAATCGCCCCAAACTTTTACCGCGCAATTCACAGCAATTCGGAATTTCGCAAATAAAAATATTCGCGAAAAGTGATATCGCTGTGGGACCATTCGCTGGTTGTACACAGTCGCGAGCTGTGGATCGTTCTCCTCGTTCGTTCCGGTAATCGCTGTCGCTATGAATAAATTATGTGAAAGAGAACTCGAATGCAAGAGGCAACCAGACTGTAGGGCGTCCATTCGCCTGCGACTTGACGGCCGCAGGTGCGGAGAATCTCACGAGGGCTCGTCGCCGACAGGCTATATGGACACTTTGTGTCTTCGCGCAAACGTATGTATGTCGATGTACGTTCAGATACTTCATCCGCTCGTTCAATATCACAGAGTTTATTCAATTTTCGCATAAAAACTTCGCGAACCGTATAAGCGCTTTTGTAAATCGTAATCATACCGTCGGCTTTTGAAAAAAAGAGGTTATGTGACGGAAAAAATAGGGTGAAAACGTTCGTACAATTGTACAACAAAGTTTTCAACTGCTATTTCCGAAACTAAACATTTAAAGAGCAAAAATTGATTGATTTTAATATAAATCGTTATACGGAGGTAAAGATCGCGATAATCATCGTATTTATGTGGCAATTAAAAAAAAAAAATTTTACACACCTTTACACGTTGAACAGTACTGACAAAAGCGTAAAAATGGCGCAATTGGTAACAGTATCCAAAATGGAAACGCAGGATTTCACCTTTTGCTTCAGAACCGTTCGTCCGGTTATCGAATCGATTCCGATCGACCTTCCCGATCCTATGCCCATCCGCATCCGCCTGATTGGCTTTTGTGAGTCAATAACAATGCAGGGATTCAGTACGCTTCTGCGGCCAGAGCCATTAGAGGTCTCGTTGCTTATGCATGGATTTTCGTCTGTTCAACGGAACTCTCTGAACCGCATTGAAATTCCTAATTGATCCCAGTTATTCGTAAATTGACCGGACTTCTTCATCCTCCGGAAGAACACACATGCATTTCGAAACATTCGAAATAATAATTAAAAAAAAAAAATTAAGATTCCGTTGAAACTGTTTATTCATTTACGCAAAGGTATCTGATCGAATGGCCGTCGAGGGTATCGATCGTTCTCTTCAACCGGAAATAATAATAAGGGGATAATAATAAGGGATTAACGATCGTGTAAAGCGTGAAAAACCGGAAGTAAGAAGACCTCGAAAAAGACATAAGGTATTGCCAAGGAGTAGAGACAACTTGTATCGTAATGAGATGCGCGCCAACAGGTGTCGCCGATCGTCGTATCCGCGAAACTTAAATCGACGATATCGATTATTTATTGGTTATTAATTCGACTGCTTGACGTGACGACCACTGCATCTTTCATTCGTTCGAACGTTTTTAATCTTTCGAACGTTCGGTATCCGAAGATTCGATCTCACGGGATCGTTGGGAAGGAAGTTAGTCGCAGCTACCGAGCTGTTGCTCGTTCGCGAAAGCAAGTCGAATGTGTGTTGTGGCGGCCGCGGCAAGTTTATGACTCGATGCCGAGTTATATTTTGCAAGAGGCCAGGTGTGTTACGACCGATACCGGATACGTCGGGGTTTAACGCTCCGCGTATACACCGCGTTCTCGTTGCCGAAGCTTCGAACGCCGCAGTTAATGTTACCACATGTGTACACATCGATAATTCTCCATTTCCCTTTTTTTTTTTTTCATCTCCAATATCTCGTAACTATAAATCGATTGTCCGAACCGTGAAATCGAGAGACAAAGGGACGGACTTTAATAATTGTTTTTTATAGTATAAATTTAGAGGGTTTTAGTTTATCGAAGAGAGGAGATCGGAGGAGCGGTGGAAATTAGAGAAAAAGTTGGGAGTTCAGCGCAAAGTTGAACTCTGCTGATAGTCAAGTGCAGATAACCCAATGGAACGACTATATACTCCTTCCAGAGGACGTTGCTTCTCGATCTTTGTACTTTTTTTTTTTCACTTTCGCTTTTCTTTTTTTTTTTTTTTTTCGATCGTTTGAAGCTTCGAGTGCGGATATACGGGTGGGGGTTGGTACGAGGGGCGCATGAGATGCACAACGTCCGCTCGTAGGGGTTCAAGGTCGTCGAGTTTACGAGGGGTCGACGGCGCGAAGGGGGTGAACGGGGAAGGGTTCGATGGCACTGATCTACCCCTCGAATTCTCTAGATCCGCTTGCTACTTTGACGACTGCTGGCGGCTATGTGTCCAATAACGGGTGATACATCGACAATAGATTCGCCGAGTTGGCTGACGCCTTCATTTTTTTTTTTTTTTTTTTTTTAACACTGAAGTCTCTTCCGTTCTTTCAAAGCGGAGGATGAAAATGGCAAATGGGGCATTACGATTCTACGTGGAAAACGTGATGACCAAAACGTTGGTCCCCATTCGCCACTTTTATTCGACAAAAGAATTAGTGGTAAGCGGTCAGCTTCAGCGACGTGCGTCACTGCGGCCATTCAGAGATCTCGGAATAGGAGAATTTTTTTTTTTTAACGACCACCATTTCGTTGAATTTTTGTGACCATCGTGTATACATGGTAAGCCGAAGAGCGGTCCCGAGTGGTGTATCTCGACGGTTAGTCCGACCGCGTGAGCCCCCGAAACTCCGAGGACAAAGGATGAAGGAGAAAGAGAAACCTCCGAGGCAACGCAAAGAACCCCTAATATTTTTCGAGCTGAGGCTGAAAAAATATTCTACATGTGTACCGGGTGGCTTATGCCAAAGTCCTCGTAAAAAAAAAAAAAAAAAAAAAAAAAAAAATATTTACGATGTATAGAATAAAATTTAGGAATATTCTTCACTTTAAAAAAATGGATAAAATTATCATAACCCGAAAAAAGCGATAGAACCTTTTCCCAAAATGTGATTCTTGTCATACCATAGATTTGTATCGGAAAAAAAAATCGATTCACCGATATTTTTCGAAGCGGAAATCGTTTCCTTGGGAATTTTTTTTATTTTATTTTTCCGGCAAAATCATTGATTCGGGAATTTTAGTATTTCGAAATTTGCCGTCTATTTGCTTATCGGAGTCGTGGATATCCGAGAATTATTTAGAATTTCAATGAAAAGAAGCGGAAGAAAAAATATGGAGGGTGGGAAAAAAAAAAAAAAAATGCCTTGTTGCGAAGGGTATATCCGGAGCGAAAGAGTGTACAACATTGAGCTGTTATATCCTCTTCTCTACGTGTGTATTCGTACGTCGAGCCGGAGAAGCCCTGGGTCTCCATAGCGACGGTATCGATTCCCGTTGCCTACGGGATACTATACGAAATGATCCAGCGATAGAAGCGCGAGAGGCGAGGAGAAGGAGACGCGCGCGAGCACCGCTGGCGGATACTATCCGTAGCCATTAATGTTAGTGTAGGCTTCGGAGTTGCGGCTCGCCGACGTAGGCGCATTTCGGTTGAACGAGGAAAACTATATACGAGATAATAGGAGAGACAGAAACGAGCCAAACGAGCGAGAAAAAAAACAAACTTTCGGTCGCTTTTCGCGAGAAGGAAGAGGAAAGAGGGGTTGACCGCCACCGAATTCGCTGGAGAGATCGAACGCGACGAAGAGCGTAGAGTTTCGTGATTGCAAAACCGATCGAACCTCGTATCTCTCCAATGCATTCGAGAATTAAAAAAAAAGAATTCTATCGATGCATCCCGCGGGATTTTTTCCGGCAAATGAGACTGCGGTTGAAAAGCAACGAATTCAATGAAAAAAAAAAAAAATCGTAAAATTAAGAATTCAGATTTTCGTTCCTTTTTTTTTTAATCAGCCGAATCTGCCTTTATAATTTCGCATTCGATCGATGGCCCAATATAAAAATAAAAAATTCAGAGTCAACATCGTAAAAAAAAAAAAAAAAAAAAAACGTATTCGCGTATCTCGATGATTCGTCCAGTGAAACGGATCTTCGAACGCTAAGGCAACGAATTCGTCGGGAAAAACTGGTTCAGAATTAGGAATTCATTATATTTTTTTCTTTCTTTAACTTGCTTCATGTTGATCAGTCGAATTTGACTTTAAAATTGGCATTAATTTCGTTGGTACGGTGTAAAAATAGAACATTCGGAGTCATCGCGTCGAACGTTCGCAGTCTGGACCCCGGGATTGAGAGAGGAAAAGAAAGAAAAAAGTTGAAAAAAAAAATAAATAAATAAAATAACGTCGGTCTCTCGGGGCGTCGGGTAAGAAAGTGGAACGGTCGAATTAAATTACGAGGAACGACAGGTGCAGCAGCTGATCCAGAGGTGTATACATACGCGTATAAGACGCGCAGCAGTAAAATCGACTTCTCGACGTGTATCCCAACGATTTCGTCGTCTCACGGTCTCACGAGGTTTCGACGGAGCTTACGTACTCCCCGACTGAATTTAATAGTGAATTGTTGCCTCAGCGGAGGCGCAAGGTCGCCGCGCGGCGTTCCCAGGTGCGAGGAGAGCGTCTGGTTCAATCGTTCGGACTAAACAAAGCTTTCGTTCGATCGATTGACTCAAATCCTTAAAGTACCGACGATAGAATACCCATTTCTTTCCCCCAATTGAATAACGCCGTATATTTCGATTTGAGACGCATTCCGAAAGGTGCTGAAAAAATAAAAATTATCGCGAGTTGTTGTTAGAAATCGCGAGAAAAATCTTATCTCACGACGAGGCGCGCAGGTGTGCGCATTCGATAAAATCGTCGATAAACCAACAAAGAGAATGAAATCAAAGTCGGGGCAGTGGTCACCGACGCGAAGTGAGTGACGTTGGTTCGGCCGGAAATATACCTTTGGCCCTCTGACCTTTCCATCACTCCGGATAACTTCGACGGGATTAGAACGCGGCGGGCGGGCGACACGAAACGAACGGAGGCGTTGCTGACAAAACTCGTGCGGTTGGCATTCCGTTAAAAGTCCGATGTTTGCGTTTTTTTAGCATTATACGATAGGGGAGCGTCGGAAAAAATGGATATATAGAAACAGAAAAAAAAAATCGTAAAATCGTTTTTTTGCAATTTGCCAAAAAAAAAAAAAAATTATTTATACAAATTTATTCAAATTATTTCACTATCATTTTCTTGTTTCGCGCCGCTCTCCCGCGTTGTGTGGAATTCGCGAAATGCTTCAGCGAAATAGGGTTTTCGAAACTAAAGATTATCGGGAAACCAATGGGTAACGTCGTTATCGAACAAAGTACGTGTGCGGCATTTGGCACAGTAACACTTTATTCTATACTTATTCGTAAAGACTTTAGAGCCGTTAAGTTTTAAATGGAATTTCTCTCCCTTTGAATAGTTTTTTCATTGCTCTCTTCTTCTCCCCTCTCAACTCCCATCGGCCGATCTTCTTTTTTTGCCTTTCGGCGGGGAAATCGTAGTGAAGGAAAAGAGATCGAAAAAAACGAATGAATAAAAGGAAATTCTCCTGAGAGCCCTGAAAACACAGATTAATTGGCTGCGATAAGGAGTACGAAAGTTTTAAGGAAGTTAAACAGCGAACTGCCGTCATGCACTCGCGATCTCCACGTTCATTACTTTATTGCATTTCATTTAAACTATTCGCGATCTTTTTTTTTTTTTTTTTTAATCAATTGTTCATCGGAATACAGTCGATTTATTAGGATTCTTTAGAGTGATGGATTGAATGGACGTTCTCTCATAACCGATTCATCGCCGATCGATCGCGAAGGGTGAATTACCGAACAATATATAGTCTTCGGTTTTCCTTTCCTCTTCCTTCTCCGCCGATAACGTCTCCCTTTTTTCTTATTGGTCTTCGCTCTCGGGGCGTCCCGCATATTACTCGACGCGCAGGGGTGTTATAATCTCTGAAAGGTCGTCTCAAAGGGGGTGGAGAAAGGAACGAAAAAAATAAAAGAACGTTGAAGCATTGAGACCTCTTTTTTTCTCATTAAAAATACGCAGCTGTACCGGGTAAAGAAGACTCGGGGGGTGGATGAGCAGCGGGTGGCGATGAGGGTGAATCAAGGGGTTTTTTTTTCACGACCTCGTGGATGACGCTTTGCCCACTGCTGATATTAATTAACGCTCGATATTTTCTTCCCCTCGTCTTTCTTCACCTATTCCCTTCTCTGCCGAACGCCGCGGCAATGAGAATTCGCTGCTTTTGCTTACGAAAAGTCGCGGAAAAAGGAAGAGTTTTGTCGCGAGCAGAAATGTTGTTACCCGTTGTTGTTGTTGTTGTTGTTATTGCGAATTCTTTCGTTGTTTTGCAACGTCCGATTGTATTTCTCAATTGAATTGCATTGTCAGCGCTTAAATCGCGATGTTTGCAGACTTTGCGCAATAAGTAAACGAGGGTCAGCAGATTTATTTGTTCGCCTCGTTAAGAGGCCGGAGATCCATTCAGAAATTTCTGTAAGCGAAGAAAATAAAATCTCGGGATGCAACGAGAAGATTGTTCAGAGTGACGGAGTTCGTTGGCCTCGCGACCGTTGAGCTTTTCTCGCGTGTGACCATTAAACGGCGCGTAGAGTGCGTATATGATGCCAATGTAAAGTGACAATTGCGCACGCATCACCAATCCTTCGGGTTAATTGACAAATTTCGAGGACGAGATCCGTTTATAGATTAATATACTACTGACTCTCAATGATGGCGTACGTTCAGTTGCACTTGAACTGCTTTTGCGCTATTGGTTTCCTTTCGATGGATTATTTAATTTATTTTATTTGCCGGGTTTCTCCACTTACATTGATACAAATATTAGTAAATTGAGAAACGCAGAGCTTTGATTGGCTGATTAAATAAATACCGGATGAAACCATATTACTGTGATAAATTAAAAGTACTAAAATTCGAAAAAATTTAACGATATAAAGATAAAAAAATAATATACTATAATAATTATCTATTTATTAAATAAATTTTTTTTGTTTTTTTTTTATTATTTATTCATATGTAAGGATTGCTATATTTACGAAAAACATCGATAAAAAATAATGCAAATATTTTTTTTATATTTTAAAATCAATTTTATTTTTTTAAAATTTTTTTCTAAATTAATTCTTTCTAATTGATCTTTTTTCAAATATTTTTGCTGACCAATCGCGTAATGAATAAAAGAACAGCAATAAATGTGATTGCAAAGATCCGTAACGCGATATTTGTTCGATGTCTACGAGATGTAATAACGTAATCCGCCAATTTCTGAAGGCAGACATCCTGACGATTTTATTGACTTTAAATTGTAGACATTTGGGATTATCTCCAGAGAAATTTCGAATTACAAAACATTTGTATGACTCTTACAAATTCGAGTGAAACAGAGACTTCGATGTTTTTCCATTGTAATCGCAGTGCGCCTGAGTTTTGGCAAAATATCATTATCTTCACACTTCGCACCGTAGTATTTATTTCCTCTGCGGACTATCGCTACAAATACCTTAATTAACGACGATCCTTATAGTTAAAGGTCGTCGTTAGTACGAACAACTGCAACGTTCATTGTTATCGAAGTTTTAATTAAACCTTCCGACACGCCAAGTCGAATAGCAATGGTTATCGATTGATAGCGAAGTTACCGCTGATAAGACGAGCGCCAAACTTGAACTGCTTGACCTATGAATACATGATGTCGTTAACATTGTATGCGCGACTGGATTCTGGGTTTTTCCTGTGGTTCCTTCCGACAGATGATTTTCCTTGTTTTGCACGGAGAATCATCGAGAATTATCCTCGTAAGTGATTGGTATATAAGCCAAAGGCTGTTGGCAATTCAGCATCAGTCACTCGCCGTCAATCGACAAAAACAGTAACAGTAGCAGAATAAAAAAGCGTCCAACGTGTTAATAATGAAGTTCTTCGTCGCTGTATTCGCCTTAATGGCTGTAATCGCCTGCGGTTCGGCATTCGTTATGCGGAACAAAGTCGATACTCCGGAAGAGAGTCTTATTGGTTCGTAAATAAAATCCAATTTTTAAAACGCATTATTTATAATATAATTATAATTATTATATAATTATGTGATATATAATATAATATTTTATTATATTTTTATTATTAATTATTATTATGATTTATAATTATAGTTATAATTAAAAGATTTTATACATTTTTCCATCGTAAGGAGTATTGTCTTATCGATCTCTCGTTTCGTATTAGTGCGCCTCGAGGACGTCGATACCGACGGTGGTGTTCACGCATCTCCGGACGATTCTGTAGTGAGACAGAGGCGCTTAACATGCGATTTCTTCTCATTCGAATCGAGTGTCGTCACTCCGAATCACGCGGCATGTGCCCTTAAATGCGTTGGAAAAGGCCGCGGCGGTGGTCACTGCGAAGGTACCACTTGCGTGTGCAGAAGCGACAAATGGATCGGATAAACTTACCAGCGAATGGACCAATAATTCATCCGGCGCTTTCTTTTCTCACCGACGTAACTTATACCATATATTGTTTTGATTGAAAAAAAAAAAAAAACTTAAAGGTCTTTTGAAAATAAGTCAGTTAAGAAAATAATGGAAAAAAATGGCAAAAAGACTGATATATCAACGAAGGGACGACATTTCCAGTAAATAAACGGCTAATTACAAACACATCAATATCGTTGTAAATTATTTCAATAATATAATTCAAAATGTCTTTTTTTATAAAAAAAAAAACATGAAAAAATAAATAAATTTTTTTAATGTATATCTGTTTAATGATTTCTTTAGTTTCCTCGTCGTTATTATTAATCAATATTAATTATAAATATTTATTAAATACTCATAATAATAATATTAATATTACCAAATTTAAAAAATTTTTTTGACGCTTTTACGGTTTCATTGAAATCCGAATTAACGTTGATGTTTATCAGTTGCCGTTAAACAGAGCGGAATAAAAAGATATCCAAAAGTTCGACATACAAATCGTCTTTACTCCAAAATACGCGCTCCATAAAAATGCGTTACAGTGGTTCGGAACACAGCGTCCACTATTCAAGGGGCGTGCGTTCTGCAGCGACGCCAAATGGGTAAATTGCTTCCCGGTTAACGGTGGACTCTGTTAAACTCGGCCACTGTGACGACTGCTTAGATCGAGAAACGCGAGATTCCGACTTTCCGCGGTATTCATTGTATATAAATTCCGCGTATTCACGAGATTCCGCGATAATCGCGTCTCCGTGTCTCGATAAGCGCGTTTTATAACTTCCGTTACATTTTTCTCGTCCTCCGTGAATTGCTTCGAAACAAATGCCCATCGATGTCCCCCGCCAGTCGAACATCCATCATTCGTTTTTTTCGATAACTACAGTCGCGACGTCAAATTTTTTTTTTTTTTTTTTTTCGACTTGTCGAGAAAAAAAAAAAAATTCTCAAATTTGTCGGTACGAATTATCGACGAAGGGAGAGTCAGCGATGAAGAGAAAAGGTAAACGTTGCTATAGGGTGCCAGCAGGAGGCCTCGTTGAAGTCCCGGGGATTGAATTTTATCGATCGCCGTGAAGCTCACTCGCGACCTGGCTGACTCTCGTCGTCGTCGGCTCGTGTCGTTCTCGTGGAACCCGACCTAAATACCAGCCTCTGGCGGGTTGTAGAGAGGGTTGGTGAGAGGGGGGAGAAGGACGGAGGGCGGCTTTCTCATAGGTTCCCGGCGCAAGTTATGAATGCCGTCGAAAATGATCCTCTCTTACATACCCCGCATGGAAACAAGTTTCACATCGACAGCTTCTTCTCTCCGCGACCTCTCGTAAACGCTATGTAATAAACATCCCTTTAAAACGAAAAAAAAAAAAAAAAAAAAAAAATTCTCGGAAACTCAAAGGTTTGGAAACGTTGAAGGTACCGCGACAGAATTTTCGTAATATTTTTCTTCCATCATTACGACCGAAGCACGAGACGAAGTCTCGGAAAGATGGAAAATGGCAAAGTTAAGAGGAAAAAATACGAGAGCTGCGCGACTGGTAGAAAAAAAAAAAAAAAAAAAAAAAAAATTACGACACCAAATGGAGCGCTGCAGAGGAGATGGGCTTTTGGTATATTAATGCACATCTTGTCTCGGAGATAGCGCGAGCGTCAGGGATGGAAGCGCAGGATAAGACGCGATGCTCTCTCGTCACGGTGGTAGTATAGTAAACCTGCAGTTCGCGAAGTACATAGATATTGTATGCGTGGTTCGGTGTGTTTGTATGAGCAGTGAGTACGGTAAGGAAAGAGGGAAAACTGGAGTAGAGATAGGAACCGGTTGACGAGTGAGCGGAGCTCGTGGTACGTAGTTGAGGCGCAGCTATTGGGGTCAAGTTGCACCGCGTGTGCACGAGACTCGGGCGAAGAGGGTGAAGCTTTCTCACATCGAGATCCGTCGCTATAGAATTTGCTGGGTTTGTTCCTTCGTTTCCTTTCCCTCTGTCGGCTTGCAGCTCTCGTTAACCGTACAGAGAGCTTTATCCGCGGAAAAGTTAAAATCGTCTTATCTCATATTTGCGATTCAAACAAATTTAATAAGCTAATTAACTCCGCTTTTATGGTAAATTAGTTTCTAACGGTCGATAAATGAGAAAAGAAAAAACGTAAAGGAGAATACTATATGTAAGATTTCTATTTCATATTCTCGCATGTGTAATGGACATTTTATTAACGGCCGAACGGTAAACTTCTCGTTTAAGTGACTATTAAAGGGTTAAAAAGTATACTTCGCGGTTTTATGTCGCAGTTTATGTTTTACGTCGATGTCGGAGGGGATTCTCGCGTAATCTATATAGATGACGTTGCATCGATGCTTACTATCGCTACGATTGAATTTTTTCACTGTGAAGTCTTTTTTTTTTTTCGTTTTTTCGCACCGGTTGTAAACTCGCGTTTAATATAAATGGTAATTCGACGTCATTTTATTTCCGCAAAAGCAGCGCGGCACTGACGTTCATTCCGTATATATCGCTGTGTTTGTACACACGTACGGCTGTTCGGCTATGTAGGCTCTCGAGTGCTGCTATATCTGTCGTAATCGTGAAAATTGAAACACGTTTTTCCAATTGCATCGATATAATACTTCATCATCATTTCTCGCGATGCGAATTACCAAATTATCGGAGAAAGTCCAATTTTTTTTTTTTTCGTATTTAAATTTTTTTTATTGTATCACGTAATAAAATACTTTATATTTTATTAAAAAATGGTTAAAAAAAATTATAAAATATTAAATAATGTTAATTATATTAATTATATTAATTAATATTGTTATTAATTGTAATTTTTTTTAATATATTATTTTTTTTTTTAATAATACGCGATGGTTGATCGGCGAAAATGATTGGAACGACACGTATAATTACATGTCGCGCTCGTTGCACATCGCGAGAAAAAAATAACTCGGTATATTCTGCATCGTCGAGTGACCGGCGGTGAGATTGTAACGAAACGATCGAGAATGCGGGTACCCCGACCGCATCGGAGTCATCTGAGTGTATGCATCTGTAATATCGCGTGGCGCACGACTAGAGCTATCCAACCGATAAATATATCGTTTGCTATAGTCTGTCGGAGAGCTGAACAGATGGCGGGGAAAAGTTGCTGCGGGCGTGGGATACGATTATATTCAAGTTTATGTATAAACCGTTATATCCGTAATAACCGCCCTGTTGCCAGGTGAGAACGGTGGTCAACGTTTGACAAAAAATAAACGTACCAACAGCACAGCAACACTCCCGTCGAATTGCAATCGATCGCGTCACTGTTTCTCGACGATTCTATAAATTATAATTCAATCGTAAAAAAAAAAAAAAAATTCCACGGTTCCTTCGGGAATTCGTAGATTCACCGCGTAAGTGACGAAAAAAAATTTAAGTGATTTTTTCCGCGGTTTAGAGATGCACGTTATCGAGTGAATATATAAAGAAATGCAAAAAAAAAAAGAAAAAAAATTCCACGATTTCTTCTCGAATTCGTAAATTCACCGCGTAAGCGGCGAAAAAGAATTTAAGTGATTTTTTTCTCGGTTTAGAGATGCAAGTTATCGAGTGGATATACAAAGAAATGAAGAAAAAGAAAAAAAGGGCCGGCGATTGGGAAATATAAAATGAATCGCGTTATTTATGTGAACCAAACGCAGAGGCAACGAACTTTTCCGCAAAGCCATGAAAAAACGGCTTTACTGTGAGGTACAGAGCCACCGGAAGCTCAAACCTATGAGACACTCACACCGGTGCGAGAAGTTTGTTGAACGAAAATCGAAACACTCGAAAGCCCGAGACTGCGAGGCTTTAGTTAAGCCCGACTTGCCACGAGAAGATTACGGGGTGATAGAATAAAAGCATTAAATTATATATAATTCATAATCGCATATATAGACATATAAATATAACATACAGATAATCGCGCTGTACATCGATGCAGAAAAATAATAATATTATCAGAGTAAATAATATTTACTTTTTAAATATAAGTCTATCATAAAAATTTTAATACTATTATTTCGTAGAGTTTCTCAATATTTTTTTTTTTAAATAACATTTATTGTATCGAATTATATTTATTAATAATGACAATGGAAAAAAAATTAAAATTAATGACTCAATAATAATAATAATAATAATAATACCGAATAATAGTTATTATTATTATTATTGTTATCATTATTGTGAATAAATATTATTTGTTACCGACGATAATGATAAAAATTTTAATCGGAAAACAATTCTCATCCCGGAAATACTTGGATTGCGAGCAGTTTATATAGTTGAGTAATTTTAATTGATTAAATACGCTAACAAGGAAAATGGACCACAAGACGGAAGAAGGAAAGATCGTAGTGAATCTCCCGGATATCGGAGTTCTTCGTAACGACGAGGTCAAGCGGTTCAAGTGTTGCTTTGCAATATACATGATATAACTATACTACATCCGTCTCGTTGCCAACCGATAATTCTCGATGTTTCGACATAATGTAATACACATTCGTCGTATATAAAATCCTCTGTTTAAAAACAGCGTTAAAGTTTGTTGAATGAATCATTTATTAACAATTATCACGTTACGAGTGATGATTATTAGCGGCCATTTTTGTTTTTTTCGATGTTTTCGACAATTAACTGCGTTTCAGTAGCGGACATTTGTCAAAAAATTTTGGTAGCCAGTATAATCGTAAAAATTTTAAATTCAGCGAAATCGTCTCGCGACGAGTATTAATCATCGTCTTAAAAAACATCGTCCGTATATACGATTTTTTTTTTTTTTTTTTTTTTTTTTTTTCGTTGACTATTTCGTATTCGTTGCTCGCGCCTCTCCGTAATATAGAACTTTTAGCTCGATTGTGCAAAAAAAAAAAAAAATGGTCGAAAGGCCAGCGAAAAGGGTATTAGCTTTTCCATATTCACAGCGGAGGACGTTGAGGCGCGAGGAATAAGGGTCTTCAGGGGGAGGGAGAGGGGGAGGGAATGGAGGGGGGAAAGGGAAGAACTCTGCGGATCTTCAATTTTACGGAGCATACAGCACGTACCAACCGGAAGTTGCTTTTGGCCGATATGATGCGCATCTCTCCTCGTTGCCGTCTCTTTCGCTTTTCGCCTCTCGGCATAGCGAGAGATTCCTTCACCGTTCGCCGTTCATGACGACGTGACGACCATCCTCGATCAGAGCTTTACTCGGGACAGTGCGCCTAACACGGATTGCAAGCCGTACACACGAACCGACGACGAATAACTCGAGCGTCGTACCACCTTTGGCCTCATCTTTCTCGAGACCTCAATTTCTCTTCGTAATATGAAATTTACCGGAGTTACGTGTGCTCCATCGAGTCGGAAATAAGACCTGCCGTATTTATTATTATTATTATTATTATTTTTTCTTTTTTTTTTTTTACGGAAAGTCTGGCTGACGAATTCAGGAGAAATTTATATCTCGTCGTTTGCGCGTTGCGTTGGTGGCGCGCGGTCGATGTTTCGCCTTCAGGGCGGACGAAACACCTCCGAGATAATCCTTTAGTCGCCGTGGCGGCTCTGTACAATACCACAGAATTACATTGCTGCCGCAGTTACGTTTCTCCGCTATTCCTTACGAAACTTCTCGAGTCCCTCGCGCATTGTTCTCGGAAACGATCTCTATATACACTGTAAAAAATAATGATAAATTTAAGGTACTCAAAAAATGAGGAAATTGTCGATAAACGCACATTAATCGATAAGTAAAGCACCTTAATAGCTTGTAAATTTAAAAAACTTTTATTAAATAAAAAATATTGAAATGACCAAATTTTTCGAGACATCGCGAAATTTTTTTGTAATTTTTGAAATTATTATTATTTTTTAATATATTGTGAATATTTATTTACTTGAATAAAAGTGCAAAGAAAACGACGGAAACCAACAAGAAAAATTCATATACATTAAAAAAAATTGCGAAGGATTAACAACGACGATAAAAATAAAGCGCAACTAATCGCATAGTCGGTGTTGTGTTTGAAAATAATGAAATCCGGAAAGCAAAGAAAAATGGAAATCAAACGATAAATTAATTAGAATTTTAATTAACGAAATATCTGTAAAGTTTGCATCCCATATTAAACGTTAACGAACACGCGCCCTCTTTACCTTTCATTCTGATATTCATTAAATCGCAACTACACCGTAGTCTCGGCGCTCTTTCACCCCTTTCGGCGCTTAATTCCTCTATCTTTCTTGCATTTACTGTTTTTTTTCCCTCACTTTTTTCCTCTCGTCGCAATCCGCCCGTTTTTCCGCGAAACTTGAATATTTACTTTAAGCGAAACTCCACCCGCTTCGCGGAATTGCAAATTGTCGGTTCGTTTCTCAAATTAATGATGTTATTAGACCGTTCCGACTTAGTCTTGTACTCGAATACAAATGAATTACGGTACAGCGAGAGAGTCGAATTGGAAGAGAGAACGAGTGGCTCTTCTGTCGCGAAATTCGCTAATAAAAATGAATGCTTCTGCAACCAGACAGCGCCTGGGATATGGTGGACGGATAATTAATTGACGACGCTACCGATCGTCCACCGATCGTTAGAATTTGTCGTCTGTGAACTTTACTCACGAAGGACCGGTCGGTGTTTAATCAATTTATTTAAACACGATAATAACAACAATAATAATAATAATAAACGATATGAAAAACATTAAATATAATATTTTTTTTTATTTTAAAATAAAAAATAAAAATAAATGTTTTTTTGCAAAATTAATAAAAATATAAAAAATGGAGAACGTATTATTTTATCAAAATAAAAAATAATAATAATAATAATCGTGTATGAAAAACAGTGAAACTTTTAGCAAAGTCTCAAAACCGGTTTCGCCGTATTGTTGAACGGTTTGTTGAACGAAGCAGAAACTTTGAAAGTGACGAGACTCGTGGGGCTTTGCGCGAGTAGAATTGGAAGAGAAGGTACTTTATGGCGTAGAAATAATAAACTTGCTTCGTGATTACCATTTGAATATTTTTTTTTATTTTTATTAAAACATAATACATCGATTAAAAAGACGATATGATGAGTTATAAAAAAAATTACAGTAGAATAAATAATAGTTTAATGATGATTTAATAATTGGAGATGACAATAAATATGCGCTGTATATCGGAGTTCTGGTGATGCGAAGAAATCGGTAATTTGATTGGTAAACGCGGATCTTTTGTGTTTTGTATTCTCGTCGATTCCTTTGTCCATTTACCAGGGAACCCATTTGTCGTTTCTGCATATGCAAGTGGTACCCTCGCAGTGTCCACCGCCTCGACCTTTTCCAACGCACTTAAGGGCGCAAGCCGCGTGGTTCGGAGTGACGACACTCGATTCAAATGAGAAGAAATCGCATGTGAAGCGCCTCTGTCTCACTACCGAATCGTCCGGAGATGCGTGAATACCACCGTCCGTATCGACATCCTCGAGGCGAACTAATATGGAACGATAGATCGATCAGACTAAATTCTTTACGATAGAAAAACTTTTTTTCTTCCAGTAATAATAATAATAATAATAATGAATAAATAAATAAAAATAATAAAATAATTATAATAATAATTTAAAAAAAAAATTTAAAAAAAATTGTTATAATTATAATAATTTAATAATTACGATGAAGGAATAGTGTAATCGATGAAATTTGAAAAGTTTGTTTTTTCTACAAACCTATTCGACCGCTTTGATGAGTATTGAATCCGTCGGGTAACACGAACGCCGAGGTGCAGGCAAAGGCAGCGAGCATTGCGAAAATAGCGACGAATAACTTCATTGTTGATATTTCAGATGTTTGTCTTCTGATGGTACTGTTCTTCGCGATTAACGTCGATTGACTGATGCTGTGATCGCACAGTGCGCGGCTTATATATACAGTTTTACAAAGCAGGATAATTGTCATTTGTTTAATAATCTACGCATTGTAATCGAACGAGGAAAGTGCGAAAAGCGATAGTGGCAAAAGGCAGAAAATTCCCGAGTCCGAGAAGCATCCGGACATTGTGTTTGTAAATTTGACGCATAATCGATTGATAGCACTATCGGGTAATCCGAACGTTGCGAACGACTTTCCGGCTTCAGATATATATATATATACTATATATACGCGAATTATTGCTTCATTGACACGAACATTCCCATACCGTATCGGGAACTGTGTTGATATCGAATTCATCGACAATGTATTACGTATTATATATCATAAAATAGCGCAGTGGATTATTGCGATTTGATGAACTCACGGAAGCGCAACAATAATTCAACCCGATATCATTAATTACGATACGATGTCCATTAATTAGTTCAATTCAATATTTATTCGTAAATTATTTCGTTTTTTAATGAATACGTAATTAAAAAAAAAATACTAAATATAAAAAAAAAAAAAAATTATAAAAATATAATAAAATATATTTATTGTAAAATGAAATATAATAAAAGCGCATAACTTTAATATTTCGATCGCAAAATTTTGATTAATTCGTATTAAATCGACAGTGTATTAGGATTGTAGGATGTTAGGATGTTAGGAGAATATAGTAAATCGCGCGGAATAGTCAGTTACGAAATTTATCGCGTCTAGTCTCTTCGTTCCGGAGAGTTCGCGGTATACATCCCCGTCGCTTCTACCGGTTAATAAATACGCGAATGTCCGCAGGCATATCCCCGCGGGTTTTATCGCTCGTAAAGCTTCCAGCGTCCTCTCGTTATCGTGCCTGGAATAGTCAAGGGGCCCTTGGGGGTGGGAAGGTATGGGGGGGAGAGGGGTAGTTTCGAATGCCCCGAACTCTGTGCCCCCTCAATGAATTTTCACCGATAAAACGAAGTTACCTGCCCTCCCATTCATCCGGAAGCTACACTGCGATCGCGGGAAGCGCTGGAAACAAAAAATGCGATCGCCACCTTTCGCGCGGCCTTTACATCGAAACATTTTCTGTTCTTCCTGTTTTCGTGTTCTTATGTTTTTTTTTTTTTTGATAACTTGTGAGGGGATTTTTCCCTTCACCTTCGTTGGCCTCCGTCGGCCAGACTAACTACGACAAAAAAACCATTTTATTGGGCGCCAGTCCCTCTTTTCTATCACCGGCGAGGACGGTCCGGTCAATATCTCAAAAAGAACTTAAAAAAAAAACATAAAATTTCCTAATCGCGAAAATCCAGAAATCACGGCACAACTAACCTACGACGGAGGCGCTAACGGTATACCAGGGTCGCTCATTATGCTAGGTTTGGTAGAGAGGGTCGGAGTCGTAGGAAAGAAAGAAAAGGAATACTCAATAAAGAAAACAAAATTTATCCTTACGTGTTCCACTATTGATAAAAAAACTCAATTACATAAGGCCAGAAAATTCAGAAAAAAACACGAGATAATAGTCAAAGGAGAAGATAAGACAATCCGTATATCGGAGTTTCGGTAATTAACAAATTTGGTGACGTAGCGAAGGCGCATACAGTTCAGCGGTTAGCGACGAGGCGGAGGCTGGACAATTCTCGATAAAAGACGGCTACGCCGCACTTACCGATGACGATGACGACGAAAATCACTCACTCACCGTTCGTAGCTTTCACTACCGAGATCGGAGCGAGTTGTTCACCGCGCTCACGTAGTGAGGGGTTCGACTCGAGCTCGAAACTTTGATTTTTCGGTATCTCGCAATTCTCGCGGAGTTTCTTCTCGTGACGAGAGAACTCAACGCGCTAATTTTTCCAACGGAATAAATACGATGAAAAATCGAACTCAATCGAAAGAACGAGAATTCAAGATTTTTCTCGAACGGGATCGAAATAAAGCGGCAAAATAATCCAAGGAAAATAATGCATCGCTTACTCGCTCACTTACTTAACACGTCGGAGGTGCGCCTCCACGAGGCACTCACGGTAAGGCTACCGGAGACTCCCTCGGAGATCCTCTCTCGACGACGGCTCGTACCAGAAGACTCGTAAACTCAAGAAATCTCAAAGCTCACGCCAATCGAATTTCCGAAATCCGCGTAGAGAGAGCCGGGTGCAAAATCTCACACACATACACACATTCATCACTCCCATCCCCACTCACCGGGTTACGCATCGGGCGGCTGTTAGGCCCGATACTTCCCACCCACCGTCCTCTCGTTCTATGAGGTTGGGAGGGATATCCCCGCGGTCCCACACACAGAGGCGAGCTCGGGACCCCTACCCTATTGGACCTGGCAATCCTTGCCGACAGGGTGGTCCAATCCCCGCCGACAAGGCCTTCCATACGCGACATACGCAAATCTCAAAAACGCCGACCTTTGCTCGCCCCTCTATCAACTGTGCGCCGGTTTTTCAGCCGGACTTGATGATCCGCGGGAAATCTCATAGGGTTGGGGTGATCGGGTGGTGGGTAGCACGAATTGTCGGCTCCTTTCCACGCCACCCTTTCACCCCCTCCTCCTCCAACTAACGAATGTTTTCCCCATTGTGATCTCATTCATACCCTCACATACACTCAACTCAATACTCGACTCATCTCAAAACACATCTCAAAACTCAAATCATACACTCAGTCAATCTCACTACATTCTCACAGACTCCATAATCGGCCTCTACTACGCGGCATACTCCTTCTCATACGGTATCGGTAATTTTAGGTGCCAAAAAAAATGTATTCTGTTATTTTATACATTTGATTAGCTAATGCGGGATCAATTATTTTTTTTTTCCGGGGCAAGTTCCTCGTCTCATTGTCGTTCAAAGCGGGTTTCGCTGTATTTATCCCTTATTTCTGCTGCCATTGCCTCGCTTCGTCACTAACCTGGCCGCGCGGCGCGCGTGTGACGCTCGTCGCGAAAAACGGCGTCACAACTCCTTTCCCCCCGACGGATGACGGTGCTTGCCGGTCCTTCAGGGTCCTGGTTGTCGGTGGAAGTGTGGGGTTCTGATCGTCGAACCCACGCCTTGAGATGTAGTCTTCTTCTCCTTTTCTCTTCGTTTCGGGATCTTTCCTCAGGGGCTCCAAGCTCTCCTCTGATTGTCGGGTCGCGTACTCAGGAGCGATACCGTCTTCGGGGAGGTCTGGGGAAAGACCTTCAACCCTCTGACGAAGTCACACCGGTTCGACTCGACGGCGGGATCGTCAGGGGCGCAAATATTCGGTATCGGGGGTGGGGAGGTCCAGGAGGGACCTTCAACCGCCTAGCAAAATAGCGGGGTGGCGAGCCGCTTCGAGATCAGGTTCCTAGTAGCCATGGCGAGGCTGCGACGGTACGGGAGTGAACACCCCTCCGCCGATGCCGTCCTCGAGCTACCGAGGGTTAACTGCACCGCGGACGATCGTCGCTGTATCGCTAGCGGTATCAGAGTCTCTCGGGTAAGGCTAGGAGCTCTTCCTCGTCACTCTCGGAATCTTCGCCCTCGACGGGGTCTTCGGACACCTGAACACGCAAGTACTGCGGTCGGGGTCGAGGCGGTCCTGTCGGCGGTTTATACGCCAAGGCAGGACACATCGAGGCTTCGGGAGTCCTCGGGGGAGGTCGATTACGATCACTGAGCAGGTTATGCTCGTGTCGGGTCGCCGCTCTCTCCAATGCGTCGACCGTTAAAGCATCGGTATACGGGATCACAACTTTGTACGTGATCAGCAGGTTTCGATAGGTGTATCGAGCCTGTTCGGTGTCGGAATATCGGGGGCGTGTTCGTAAGAACAACGCTCTCATACACGCGACATAGTCACTGACACTCTCGTGAGTACCTTGACGGCGCGCGGAAATTTCCTCACGCAACGCCATTTGGTATTCCGGATCGCAGTATCGAGATCGAAGAGCCGATTTAACCTCACTCCAGCTGGTAACCTCCGGGGCTCTCCCTCGGTACCAGGTGAGTGCCGCCCCGTCCAGCAGAAAGGGTATCGCTCGAATAATGTCGGTTTCATCAATCGGGAGAAGAAATTGGCATTCTTCAATCCGCGAGATGAAGTCCTCGACATCTTGCAGCGCCTTCCCTGCGAATCTCTCGTGTCGCTTCAGGATCGTGTTGATCCAGAGGCCAACCGGAACTCGTCGGGAGGCGTAACGAAAATCGGTATCGTCATCGTCAGAAACCGAATGGTCACCCAGTTGGGGAACAATTCGTTGACGGGTATTCGTCATCGGCGGGATCGAGTTACCTTTTCCACTCTCAGCCATTGCGATAGCAGAATGGTCTCTCTCGGGGGGGCTAAGCTTACGGGGACGAGAGATCGAAAGAATCGAACGTCGATCGTCACGGGGTAGCTTCTGCGCTCTCTCCGATTTTTATTTTCGGTATCGGTATTCTTCAATAATTTTTTTCGACAAAATGTGTCGAATCGGGATCCAAAAAACTAGAATCGAATCGATTATGGTTCTCACCGAAACTCGGGGAAAATTATGATCGATGCGTAGGGGAGGCAAAAAAAAATTAAAAAAAAACAATAAGGGGAATGACAAAAAAAAATTAAATAAATATAAAGGGGATCAGAGAGGCGAATTTCACGGTGCCAACGCAATTCACGGGAGCGTCGACAGCGCGTGTTACACGAGGCGGGGTATCGCGAGCACTTACTAGGCTCAAGCGCGTACCGCAACGTACCTCGGGTAGCGTGGACGCTCGCTACACGGGAGCGCGTGGCAGTCTGCCTTGCCTCTCTCTCTCTCTCTCTCTCTCTCTTCTTCGCGTCTCGAGGCGACGAGTGAGAACTCGAAGTCGAACTCTCGAACGCAAAGGAAATTTTTAGAGAGAGGGAAGAAAATTCGTGATCGAAGGGGTAATTGGTACGCGGGAATATTTATTAATTGTCTCAATTAATTTAGCAATTAATCCTCATACGCCGCTTTTCCTCGTCGATCGTCGCTCACTCGACAGTCGAGGGGACGAGAAAAGAAAAGGGGAGAGGGAGAGACAAAAAAAAAAAAATATCACTCTCGCGAGTTACTTCGCTCGGCGAGCGATAGAATTCTCTATATCGCCGGGTTTCGAGGCGAGGACCGAAAGAATTTTTTTTTTCAGAAAATTAATTATTTTTTTTCTTTCTGAATAATTCGCCGTACTCACTCGGTGATGAACGAAGTAATCCGATTGCTCGGCGGTATCGTCGGTATCGATGAAGCACGTGGCACGTGGTACACTATGCACTCGCACTCACAAAAAAGAAATATCACTCGGGATCGACACAAAAAAAATTCGAGATCGCACACAAAATTCCGGGATCGCACAAAATTCGAGATCGTAGAAAAAAAAAATATCGAGATCAAACAAAATTTCGAGATCGCACAAAAAAAAAGAAAAAATATTATTCGTGATCGCACAGTTCGCACGCACTACCGAAGAATGCAAGAGTCGATGGAAAAGATGAACGAACACCCAATTCGGAACACGAGGCACGGAGCGGCGTAACTCGCGACGTGAGTTACCGCATCGATTGCTTCCGCACTTTCCGAATTTCCATACAGGACTGGCTTTGTCTCCTGCGATGATCGGCAGTTAGGTAGGCGTGGAAGGGGGTCTCTCGAGGAGCGCGTGGACACTGCCGGCCGGCACGCGTTCTCCTCTTACGCGATGTAAACAAAGTTCTCGCTCGGCAACGTGCGAGAGCCTTTGTCTAAGACATCGAACGAGATCAGGGAAAGGTGACGCGAAGAATTGTTTTTCACGTCACACAAAAGGAACTCGGTATCGTTGAGGCTCCTATGTGGGCTCTCAACTTCCTCATTTAACGTTCTCGAATATTCGACTCGAGAAATAATCCTTGAGGAATATTCGGCGTCGATGAGAGTTGCGTACCTCGGGATCGTAGAGGACTCGAGAGGACAAGTTGTTTGTCTCATCGAACAATAGATCGGGATCTCGAAACTTCTATATAGCGAGTACCTATCTCGTTTACGAGCTCGAATATTCACGCAAAATTTATTTTCGCGAATTTTCGGCTTCGGAGAAATTTTATTTTCTCGAGATTGTCGTATGCTATGCTTTTCAGGTTTATCGGTATCGGAGCGAAATAATTCTGAAGAATTAATTTTCAAGCTCCACGATTTTCCTTCGCGCGGGATCGATAATTTTTTCCAATAATCGGTATCGATCATTTCTTGCGGGATCGAATGTATCGAACCTCACGAAATAATTTTTACGAATCGTTCGTCGGTTCGATGTTAACCACGGTATCACGAGTGTTCAACATTTTTTTTTTGTAAAATTGTTCCGCCAAATAAATCGCTCATGCGCATCGTCACAAAAAAAAATGTTAATTGATTGTTATTTTTCAAAGTTTGATATAGAAAAAAAATTGTAGATTCTACGGGCACTATAATTTATGTTACTCTCAAAATTTCATCTCAAAAAAAAAACTCGAAACTCTAAATGAATTATTTTCTTTCTTTCGAGCCCCACGTTGGGCGCCAATTTGTGAGGGGATTTTTCCCTTCACCTTCGTTGGCCTCCGTCGGCCAGACTAACTACGACAAAAAAACCATTTTATTGGGCGCCAGTCCCTCTTTTCTATCACCGGCGAGGACGGTCCGGTCAATATCTCAAAAAGAACTTAAAAAAAAAACATAAAATTTCCTAATCGCGAAAATCCAGAAATCACGGCACAACTAACCTACGACGGAGGCGCTAACGGTATACCAGGGTCGCTCATTATGCTAGGTTTGGTAGAGAGGGTCGGAGTCGTAGGAAAGAAAGAAAAGGAATACTCAATAAAGAAAACAAAATTTATCCTTACGTGTTCCACTATTGATAAAAAAACTCAATTACATAAGGCCAGAAAATTCAGAAAAAAACACGAGATAATAGTCAAAGGAGAAGATAAGACAATCCGTATATCGGAGTTTCGGTAATTAACAAATTTGGTGACGTAGCGAAGGCGCATACAGTTCAGCGGTTAGCGACGAGGCGGAGGCTGGACAATTCTCGATAAAAGACGGCTACGCCGCACTTACCGATGACGATGACGACGAAAATCACTCACTCACCGTTCGTAGCTTTCACTACCGAGATCGGAGCGAGTTGTTCACCGCGCTCACGTAGTGAGGGGTTCGACTCGAGCTCGAAACTTTGATTTTTCGGTATCTCGCAATTCTCGCGGAGTTTCTTCTCGTGACGAGAGAACTCAACGCGCTAATTTTTCCAACGGAATAAATACGATGAAAAATCGAACTCAATCGAAAGAACGAGAATTCAAGATTTTTCTCGAACGGGATCGAAATAAAGCGGCAAAATAATCCAAGGAAAATAATGCATCGCTTACTCGCTCACTTACTTAACACGTCGGAGGTGCGCCTCCACGAGGCACTCACGGTAAGGCTACCGGAGACTCCCTCGGAGATCCTCTCTCGACGACGGCTCGTACCAGAAGACTCGTAAACTCAAGAAATCTCAAAGCTCACGCCAATCGAATTTCCGAAATCCGCGTAGAGAGAGCCGGGTGCAAAATCTCACACACATACACACATTCATCACTCCCATCCCCACTCACCGGGTTACGCATCGGGCGGCTGTTAGGCCCGATACTTCCCACCCACCGTCCTCTCGTTCTATGAGGTTGGGAGGGATATCCCCGCGGTCCCACACACAGAGGCGAGCTCGGGACCCCTACCCTATTGGACCTGGCAATCCTTGCCGACAGGGTGGTCCAATCCCCGCCGACAAGGCCTTCCATACGCGACATACGCAAATCTCAAAAACGCCGACCTTTGCTCGCCCCTCTATCAACTGTGCGCCGGTTTTTCAGCCGGACTTGATGATCCGCGGGAAATCTCATAGGGTTGGGGTGATCGGGTGGTGGGTAGCACGAATTGTCGGCTCCTTTCCACGCCACCCTTTCACCCCCTCCTCCTCCAACTAACGAATGTTTTCCCCATTGTGATCTCATTCATACCCTCACATACACTCAACTCAATACTCGACTCATCTCAAAACACATCTCAAAACTCAAATCATACACTCAGTCAATCTCACTACATTCTCACAGACTCCATAATCGGCCTCTACTACGCGGCATACTCCTTCTCATACGGTATCGGTAATTTTAGGTGCCAAAAAAAATGTATTCTGTTATTTTATACATTTGATTAGCTAATGCGGGATCAATTATTTTTTTTTTCCGGGGCAAGTTCCTCGTCTCATTGTCGTTCAAAGCGGGTTTCGCTGTATTTATCCCTTATTTCTGCTGCCATTGCCTCGCTTCGTCACTAACCTGGCCGCGCGGCGCGCGTGTGACGCTCGTCGCGAAAAACGGCGTCACAAACTTAATAATAAAAAAAAAAGAAAACGATCGAAGAAAATAAAAAAAAAGATCGTCTACTTCCGGTTTATTTTCACGCGTAAAAACAAATGCAAGCGGATGTTAAACGATATAAAAGCTAATAAAATGAAAGTGCGAGCGAAACTCCATAGTTCGGGATAAAACGTGAAGTAGACGTGTGCATTTTTTCCACTGCTACTTAAATGTCTCATCGTCGGCGTTCTTCTCGAAAAAAAAAAAAAGGAAACTAATTTTTTTTTTCAATCCAATTTATTTACTCATCGCGCATTTCGGTAGCGCAGACCCGGTATGGTAGGGATCCGTTGATGAAGATTACGAATTTTACGACACACACGGCAATTCTACGAGAGTACGCGGCTGATTGCACCCAACTGCATCACACGAAGCAGAACGTTATCTCCGTTTCCTACAGTTTAGGGGATTTCTGCAACCTCTGTCGCTTCCGCTGATTCATTTATGCAAATTTAACTTTCGGACAAAGTCGTGTGATTATTCTTCATTTCGTTACGTGTAAACAAAATGGGCGCAGGATGCAAGATGAACATATGGCGTTGAGGTAAATCGTGAAAATTACTGATAAAAAATAAAAAATAAAAAAATTGACGCAAAATTTGAAAAATCATTTAAAAAAATTGCAAATCTTATCTCAATTTTTTTCGAATTGTATCGCAATTTTTTATAATTATTTCTCGAGGCATAAAAAAAAATGTTGCCGATAAATCGCGCGTAAATCGTTTCGAGTAGAGTAAGAATTCCGCGAATTGGAAATAAAAAATAGAATAATAATGAAGAACAATGCTGGTTGCGGTAGAACGATGCGAAATTGCGTGTATGAGACCCTCGAGAGATATGTCTGACTTTTGCATGCGCTCAGCTTTTCCGAATGCGGTGGAATAGAGAGGGTAGAAACCTTCCAGCGCCGAACGAGGAAAGTACACAGCCGAGAGACTTCGGTGGAGGAATAATGAAAATGGAGAGCGAGAGGTACACAAACGCGAGTTAAACGAAAAAAAAAAAAAAACCTTTTGAGGGAAAAGAATTAAATTTCCACGGAAAGTCGGAATGGAATTGTATTTGAAAATCCTGAATGCATACTTGCTTCGGCACAACTCAAGCGAGAGATCGAGGAGGCGGAAGAAGTGGCACCGGGTTTCAGAAAGTTTCCGATTTCTGTCGAAAGCTCAACAATGGATGAGCTTCGAGGGCCGAAGCGTTGCTATTAATTTAAAGACGTTCGCGTCACGTTTCATTCGTAAATTAATTGCGATTGGATAGTTCACTTGAATATGAAGGAAATTTCAGGGGACTTTTTATTAAAGTCTCTTCTCATTGTTCGCTATCGAAAATTATATCGATTGATAAAAGAAAAACACTAAACGTGACAATCCCCCGCGTCTTTTTGTTATGCGGCAGTGCGCTATCGTGTTTTACTAATAGCGAGAGATCGAAGAGACCCCGAGTGATCGCTATCGCTATCGCAATCGCGCAACTCAGTACTATAATAGCGTTTTTATCGACACTCTCATTGAAATCGGAGCCGTCGATATACCGGCGCCCACGCGACCGCACCCTCGTTTTCTCGTTCGAATCGCGTAACCCCACCGTCCTCTTTCGACGATCACCCATCGCTATTCTATATTGTACTTTCCACATTAAAGCTCATATTTCTCGCTTTATCGATTGCCGATTCCACGCCCTCGGAACATTGGATAAGCGACTGTGCAATTTTTAGATGCGAATATCAACTTTCCGGTCTATTAACTTTGTTGTGGTGAATGTTAATTAATTGATAACAAATGTTGAATATATTCATATATGCAGATGGATTCAGAATTCATATAAAATAAAAAAATTAATTTAGTTTTATATCTTTGAAAATCACAGAAAGTAATTTTTTCGAATGAAAATCGAGACAATTAATAATTTTTATTTAAAAAAATTATAATTATACTAATAATAATTTTTTATTTAAATTATTAATTGACCCGATTTTAATTCTAAAAAATTAATTTCCGAGAATTTCAAAGAAATACAACTAAATCCTTTTTAATCCTTTTATCCTCTTTTTTTTTTTATAAAAAATTATTATAATGAATTTAAAAAAATTTCCTACTTATTTTTCTTCGTAAATTTTTTACATTTTATGGGAATTGAAGAAAGAAAAGTACGATTATTTAAAAGAGAAAGCTTTTTAATATTCATATAAAACACGAGTACACAGAAGGATATTAAAAAAATTGCAGAAAAGTGCATTGGATTCGACGACTGTGACCTTTGAAAATAAAAAAAGAGACCCTTCGCTGTGATGAAAATTTATTGTAGCCGTCGCTGATAAGCATAAAAATTTCACGTGGCCTCAACAATGGTTTACCCGCTTTCGGCAAATATTTTTCAAATTCTCGACCCAAATCTACGAACGTTCGCCTCGAGCCCATTATTCTACGTCGAGAAACGAAAGCGACATACCCATTCGTTTTCCGGACGTACGTCCTATCTGTACGTGTATAGCGACGAAAATATTTTTATCCCGTCTCCGGTTATATATCTGTATGGGAAGCAACGGTGCCACTCACCGGAATCCGGTGCACCGGAAGTCTCTCGCTGAACTACCGGAAACTCGCGCGAGCCGAATGTCCGAAAATCATTTTCACGCCACACAAAGCGGCGGAAAACCGCTCGGTAAAGAGGGAAAGGATGTTTGGAAGTTGACGCGCGAGAGCCTCGAGAAGAATGAATAAATCACTGTTTCGCCTCCGACACGACAGACATCCGGAAAAAAAAAAAAAAAATTACGGACATTTTTTTTTTCCGAACTTATTAAACTATATACATTATCCTTCATTTTCTACGTACCCCCATCGCGCGGGAGTTCGAAGAAATAAATTATAACAAAAAAACCCGCATGTGTACGAACCGCGAACCGTATTTATTTTCATTTTTCCCCAATGCAATTATTTCTTCGAACAGAGGGTAGTTTTACTCCCGGAAAGTTCGGAGAACCTTCGAACGACAATGCGATACTGAACTTCGCAATGCCGTTTGTTTGTTTTTTTTTATTTATTTTTTACTCCGACTGAAATTTAATTTACCGCCTTCGTACGTACGTGGGGTGTACCTACCCGGCGGGGGTTCCTTTGGACACGCCAACTCGCGAGGCTCGGGTCACGATACGCGAGAGTTTTAGAGCCGCAAATTGCTGCCGTACTTTGTGTACTCTTTTACTCTACAATTTAGCCAAACGCCACGCGAATGCACCGCGATAAGCCACCGGCGTTCGCGAGTCTCGCGAAAAAAAAAATTCTAAAACTCGCGTATTATTGTCGTACGTTCATTTTATTTTATTTTTTTTTCATCTCTTCTTTACTACTTATTACTTTATCAACGCTGCATCTCCGACGTAAAAAACGAAACGATATCGTTTAAACGCGAAGTTATACTTGCGGCCAATTCAACGTCTCGTGACTCTCGCGTATGAAAATCTCCGCGCAGCTATTTGACGCTCGAGTATTAGGAGAATTTCCACGAGCCGCAAACGAGGCAATCTCTTTCCCTTTCGTTATTCTCAATCTCGCGTCCGTTAACCGTCCCTCCGAACCATCCCTTGGCGACTAATTCACTTGATGCAGATGGGCGTATTAACGCTTAATGCGGTAACGATGACGCATTAACGTGTTGAAATTTTAACGCGTATAACGTGACGTCGGCGACGTGTCCGCATCTGGACATCTCCGGCTGACACAGGATTATTTATGTCCGAGAGGCTTAATGCGATTTGCTTTGATAGAACAGAACGAAATCTCAGAAGTTTCGCTCTAACGGCTCTCGTCCCGTTTCGATGAGAAAGCGAAACAGAAATTTCCCGAAAAAAAAAAAAAAAAAAAAATTCTATTCAATTTATATTATAATTGATATTGACTTAACGCCGCTCTATTCTTTATCATCGATTATTATAAATTCGTCAAAGTTTCTTCGCAATTTCCAAAGTTTCGTTAACCCCTCACGAGACTTTTTGCCGGCCAAGTAGAACGCTAATTTCTCGTAAAAAAATTTGTAACAGCAATACGCAAAAGCGTAAATGAAATCTTTTCGAATTATCGGAAAGACAACAGTTCAACGTTATTTTACAAATTTTTTCAATTTTTTTTCGTGATTTTTTATAGTTAAACGGAGCAATTGAAGGTAACGACTTGTCGAAAAATTCGGACTTATATTTACGTCCTCCGTACGCGAGAGGTTAATGCAAAAATTTTTTTTTTTTCCTTCTTATCGATGCAATAAAATACTTAATAACCAATTAAACGTTTTTTATTTGCTTTTTGATTACAGACGGTCAAGCGGTTCCGACGCTCTGCGAATTGTCGGCAAGATGCGTCGCTTCGCACATACCATTCGAGTTGGTGGAGCACGTATATCCCCCGGTACCGGAACAACTTCAGCTCAGGATAGCCTTCTGGAGTTTTCCCGACAACGAGGAGGACATACGGCTTTACTCGTGTCTGGCGAATGGCAGCGCCGACGAGTTTCAGCGCGGCGATCATCTCTTTCGTTCGCGAAGCGTCAAAGATCCACTGCAGATAGGCGAGTATTTCAAAATGCTATTGCAATTACCAGTCGCGAGACTAAAGACAAATTTCCGCAGTGCAATCTAAAAAGATCGAAAATTTTCATAGACCAAAAAAATGTATACAAAAATATATTATAAACTAAATATATGTTTATATAAAATACATTTTTTTAAAATAATAATGATAATAAATTATTATTGTTATTATTATTTTTAATAAACAATAAATAGTTTCGTATTATTATTATTAATAATAATAATTTTTATTTTAATAAAATAACGATATGTACATATATTTTTCATATTTTTATAAATTTATAATATTTAATTTTTTTTCATATATTTCGAATCTAAACAATCGAAATAATTTTTTTTCTTTTTTTTTCCTTATTTCACAGGTTTTCATCTAAGCGCAAGCGTTCACGTGCAGATGCTCCCGACATCGAGTGGCGCGAGGACTCAATTCAATGTCGCGGTTACATTTGATCGCCGTAGAATAACTTCGTGCAATTGCACGTGTTCCTCGACGGCATATTGGTGTTCTCACGTCGTAGCGGTTTGTCTCCACAGAATACACATGGTACGATTTTTTTTCCTCTTTTTCCATTTCGTAAGTCTCAATAGTTTCCGGAAATCGAGATATTTCCGCACTATTTTTTTTTCTTTTTTTTTTTTATATCATTAATTCTCTTTTCTCCGTCCGCAGCCAACGCAAGTCTGTCTGAGAGCACCGGTTAGCGAATCGTTGTCCCGTTTGCATCGGGAACAGTTGCAAAAATTCGCTCAATATCTGATAAGCGAATTGCCGCAACAGATATTACCGACGGCACAACGTTTGCTCGACGAGTTATTGTCCGCTCAGCCGAGTGCTATAAACAGTTATTGCGGAGCACCCGATCCCACCGCTGGGGCCTCAGCTCACGATCAGACCTCATGGTATTTGGACGAAAAGACTCTTCACGGAAATATCAAGAAAATTCTTATAAAATTTTGCGTTCCCGCACCGATAGTATTCAGCGATGTTAATTATCTCAGCACTACCGCACCGCCAGCAGCAACCGAATGGTCATCGTTATTGCGCCCCCTTCGGGGACGCGAACCCGAGGGAATGTGGAACTTATTGTCGATCGTACGGGAGATGTTTAAACGCACCGATCGCAACGCTATACCGCTATTGGAAATTATAACGGAGGAATGTATGGCGTGCGAACAATTTCTCGTTTGGTGGTTCAACACGAAAGTCGCACTGTTAAACGGCACGGGACACGGAGGCGGTAAACACGGAAGTGTAAACAGCAACGCACACGCGTCGCAACACGCGTGTTCATCGCTGTGCGACGAAATAGTTGTACTATGGAGGCTCGCAGCTCTAAATCCGGGACTCTCGCCGTCCGAACGAGAAATGCTTCACGCGCAATTCACCGGTTGGCATATGAAGATTATCGACAAAGTAACCAAAAGTCGGGGCAGTTCGGTATCTCATAATTCACAAAATCGTAATCACGGCGGTGTGCAAAAAGATTCGTTGAAAACCGATCTTGAGATCTTCACGGGTTTTAAACCATCGCTCGAGGCTTGTTATTTAGATTGGGATGAATACACTTTGCCGGGAATTACTTACACGGCCGGCAGTAATCCGATGTATCACTGCCCCTTCACGTGCTTTAGACACGCCGGTGATACGAGAACTGAAGTTAATCAGGTTAGTTATTTTTTTATTCTTTAAAGCGCCGTAAATTGTTTAAAATAAATATTTTATTAATTTGCATTTACCTCACCTTCCTCTTCTTAGTGAATTCCCCATTTCTCAAGTTTAATAGAACATATTCCCATTTCAGGTGAATTCTAGTGCAGCCGTATTGAATTGTCAGCCTCCAACGTCTCACCATCACGGTCGCCGACCGATGAATCTCGGACTCGTGGAATTCAGTTATATGGACAGAAAACGATTGAATTCCCGTGAGTTTCCGGGTTTCTGTTCGCGTAGCGGTGGCGGTGATGGTAATCGAAGCAGCGTTAGCTCCGAAGGTTTCTGCGAGAATGACGCCGACATAGCGAATCTACCGCCTTTCCTTGGCACACCACAGGTTGTTCTCGTGAGACATGGATACGGCGAATTCGCGAATTGCGGTGACACGGATTCGCAGGTAACACTAATTCTATAATTTATCATTTATCATTTATCATTTATCATTTATCATTTATCATTTATCATTTATCATTTATCATTTATCATTTATCATTTATCATTTATCATTTATCATTTATCATTTATCATTTATCATTTATCATTTATCATTTATCATTTATCATTTATCATTTATCATTTATCATTTATCATTTATCATTTATCATTTATCATTTATCATTTATCATTTATCATTTATCATTTATCATTTATCATTTATCATTTATCATTTATCATTTATCATTTATCATTTATCATTTATCATTTATCATTTATCGCGGATTCATTAAACGTGAATAATAATTATTGGCAATGAATAATTTGATCGATCATCGATCACCGATCTTTTTCAGGAGGGCGGTGGCAGCGAGTCGTCATCGAATAGCAACGTCAGTTTGAAGAACGCTCAAGACTCGGACAAGCACCGCTCAAACGCCTCGTCCGAGACACATAGTGATAGTAGTGATAGTAGTAATAATAAAGCGGTATGCGAAGTGAAGTGCGGCAGGACAAACGTTGTGGATTACAGAGATCCCAGTATAGCAGGTACATCGCGCGCCGTAACAGTACCGAAGGTAACAACGACGGAAAAGCGTGAAAACGAGTCCGACGCTGAGAAGGATCCCTCGAGGCGACCATCAAAGGACGAAAGTTCATCGTCGAGCAGCGACAGCCCTTCCGGCGACGAGTATAACGTTTATTATTACGATCCAAAAGCTGCTGCGAGTATAGCGATCGCCGAGGGTAAAGACGCGAAAAGCGATCCCCAAGGTACCGCGCACACGAGTGCAGTACTTGGTAATCTCAAGAAAACCGAAGATCCGTGGGACGTTTTATTCGCCAGAGCTGAGGGACTCTACGCTCACGGACACACGCGCGAAGCTTGTATTCTCGGCATTAAATTGGCTGAAGAATTACTGGCGAATCCTCCGGATCTTATGATCGAAGTACCGCCGATGCCGGTGAAGGGAAAACGCAAAAAGGTAAAGATCCGCATCATTGTGTTATTACAGATTACAGTATAACAATATCTCACAATCTAATTGTAAAATTGTTTTAATCGATCGTTTAAGCAACCGGTGAATCCCGCATCTCATCAACTCACAGTTCTCGCTTCGGCGACTCTGGCGAAGTGCGGATTCCTCTGCACCGTTCTCGCTGAAAATCCGGATCATCATAATCTCGCGTTCAGAGTCGGTCTCTTCGGTTTGGAAATGGCACGACCGCCGGCGAGTACAAAGCCTCTGGAAGTTAAATTGGCTCATCAGGAAAGCGAACTCGTCGGATTACTTAAGCGCATACCTTTGGGTCCCGCGGAATTAGCAATGGTGAGACACAGAGCCGAACAACTCAGAGACGGCCTCTTGCGATCGCGAGGACACGCGCTTCTGCCGATAATGCTCGCGAGTTTCATCTTTGATGCCCTCAACACTCCGAGACTCAAAGCTGATTGGCCGATTCTCGCGAATGAGGGCGATGAAAATCTTGGATTCGATGCGGCGGTCGCAGCACTCGGACTTAAGGCTAATGTCAGCGAAGCTGATCATCCGCTTTTGTGCGAAGGAACTCGACGACAAAGGTACTTCGCTGTTCCTTTTTCCTTCTCTTCTAAATCGCGTTATTTCTGTTCTATCGATTGGAAATCATTCATTTTTGTAATTAATGTTCATTGACTTTGTTTTTTCACTTTTGCAGAGGAGATTTAGCGATTACGCTGCTCGTTCACTACAAAGACGAGCCGATGAAAGTCGCGAAGATAATGGATAAACTATTGGATCGCGACGTTCATCAATTGATTAAATCGCCGATTCTCAGTAGTTATTACAGTTCTAATCCACCGACGAAGAGTCAGGTAAAGAATTAATCGTATGTGAAGACGAAGGACGTCGTGAAGAATAATTAATAATATGGAAATCGTTATTTAGTTGGCAGGTTTCCGTCGAGCAAAGGCGTGTTCTTCGCCGCTTGTCGGTACCGACGCGAGTGGCAATTGCGACAGCGGCGCGGGTACGAGTAGCAGACCTCACAGCAGTACGAGTGCCGAACTCGAGAGCGGAATGAGCACTTTAACCGTTCAACCGCAACCAACTCAGCCACCCGTCTCCACGAGGACTAAGGAAACTCGGTACTCGAGAAAATTCTACTTTTTTATGTTCTTCATCTATCATCCAGGAAAATATTTATTTGATTTATAAACATTTCAACGATCCAAGAAAAATTTTGAAAATTTTTTTCACCCCTAATAAATTTTCATAAATTAATATTATGAACAAAAAAAAAGTTTTCCAAGAAAAAAAGAAAGAAAATACGAAAAAAAAGAACAATCGAAGAAAAATTTCGAAAATGTTTGTCTCCTAAATAAATTTTCATTGAATCAAATGAATATTTTTCGGGATGTAAATGTAACACTCAAAGATGTTTTTTTTTTTATCGTTCTTTTGTTTTTTACTTCCGGCGATCGCAGATACAAGAGCAAACGAGTCTATCCGTCGATTCCGAATCAGCCTTCGGAAGCCGGTGCGCATTTCATGTGCGAACTCGCGAAAACCGTACTCGCCAAAGCCGGTGGCAACAGTTCGACATCGTTGTTTACACAAGCGTCGACCAATCAGAATCATCACGGTCCCCAGCGTGCGCTCCACATGTGTGCCTTCCAACTTGGTCTCTACGCTCTCGGTCTCCACAACTGCGTCAGTCCCAATTGGTTGAGTCGAACTTATTCGAGTCATGTGTCGTGGATAACGGGACAAGCAATGGAAATCGGAGCGCCGGCGATATGGTTCCTCATAGACAGTTGGGAGGGCCATTTAACGCCACCGGAAGCCGTCAGCATCGCCGACAAATCTTCCCGCGGTAGCGATCCCAATATGGTTCGCGCGGCCGCGGAACTCGCTTTGTCATGCCTGCCGCACGCTCACGCGCTAAATCCGAACGAAATACAGAGAGCTATTTTGCAGGTAATTTTGATTATGAAATACAAAAAAATTGGTAAAAATAAATAATGGATTCTGGAGGCTAAAACGAGATTTGGAAAAAATTGTGTGCTTTCAGTGCAAAGAGCAGAGCGATCTTATGCTGGAAAAAGCGTGTATCACCGTCGAAAATACCGCGAAGGGTGGCGGCGTTTATCCCGAAGTATTGTTCCAAGTAGCCAAATATTGGTACGAACTGTATCTGCGGGTAAGAATCGTATAGAATATTAATTTCATCAAATTTTTTCATGAATATCACTGCGAAACAATAAATAATGATAAATAAATAAAAATTAATGAATTAATTATTATTTATCTAATATTAATAAATTTTGTGGTTCCGTTCTTTTTTTATTTTTTATTTCGTAGCATTTCATTTTCTCCGCGTCTAAATTCGGCTATTCGACGTTCGTTGACTTTTCATTAATTCAAATGTATATTGCTGCAGCACACTCCCGGCGGCGAGCAACAGGACGAAATACCTCACGATTCTCTTCAACTCGATCCGAATGGTACGCTTTTGGTAGACGCCGGTCCGTCGGTGGATTTAGCAACGGGGCAAATGATGCCGGGACCAGCGCCGACGGTTGTTGTGACGAGTACTCAGCCGCCGCCGCAGCCGTATCCTCCGCATCCCGCTATAACGACATTGGCGCCGTTGGGTACGTAATTTCGGCTTTTTGTTACTTTTTCTTATTTATCTTAAAATCTTCGCGATGATTAACGATTTTTATTTAATTTTTAGGAGTTCCCATATCGTACGCCGTCGGGCCGTACAGTTTTATGCACCCGCATCACGCGTTACCACCGTTCGGGGGTCCGATGCCGCCTCACAGAGTCGCTTTGCCGCCGCCACCGCCACACATGCAGCCGCGACCTCCACAGATGTATCACGCGGCGTTTCAGCCTCATCCCGGTCATCCGCAACACTCGCAGCATCCGCAACATCCTCAACATCCCCAACATCCTCGACATCCACCACCCGCTACGCAACCCCCACCGGTACAACAGTACTACGCACCCCAACCAACAGTTACGACTGTAAATGTACATCCGCCGCCGGGAACGCATCATATGTTCAGTATGCAGCAACCTATGCCGGTTAATGTGAGTCATCGAGCAAATTTTATAGCGGTGGGATGAGAATTAGTCAATGAAATGAAATAGAAATCGTCTTATTGCGCGATAATTGGCTTTTCAGCGAAAAAGTTGTGAAATTGTAAAAAAATACGAATTTCTCGTTGCGATCGATTCTTTATTTTTGAAAAAATAATTTCGTTTACATAAATATAACGCTTCAACGTCTCATTTCCAATTTGCAAAAGAAAATGGAAATTCTAAAAGAACGAAAAACACGAGAGACTCAACGATCTTTTTTCATTTTCGATTTATATCGATTAAATTTCAGGTACAAGCGAATCTCGCGGGTCCGATGCCGGGACAGAACGGAATGCCCGGTCCGTCGTTAGTTCAGGCGCAACCGATAATATCAACGGTGAGAGCGCAGCCACAGGTACGTCGAGAGTTCCGCAACTCTATCGATGAGATTTCAACGACGAAAAATCGTCAATTAAACTATTTTTTTCATTTTCTCGCCGCAGGTTCACAGACAGAGTCAACCGTTCAGTCCGCAACAACTACGAGCGCTCGTAGCTGCATATCGCGTTGGTATGTTGGCATTGGAGACTTTAGCGCGAAGAGTTCACGACGACAGACCTCAAGCGAAATACGCGCGTAATCCACCGTACGGCGAGGACGTTAAATGGCTTTTGAGAATCTCAAAGCGTTTGGGAACTCAATGTTTCCATCAGCTGTGCATCTGCACGGTAAACAGTATCGTCAGTCCGTTCGTTCTTCACGACGTTGCGCTGGAAGCGGCGAATTATCTTTCGCGAAGTAATCCCGCGTTGTTTTTGCAACATCTAAGATCAGCACTGCTGGCGCCTCTTGTGCACAAGTGTCAGCAAATGTGAGTTATCGATTAATTTCAAAATCGAATGTTACTTTCGATTTATACGATTATTAATTCTTTTTTTTGTTTTCTTTCTCTCGTTTTCGTCGCTCTTTATCAGGTATATTCAGTGCATACATCACAAATTGTATCATCTCATGACCGGTGAGTATGAAGAATTCGCGAGCGTCGTGTGCGCGGCGAGGGCCGCTTTTCACATAACACCCGAAGGACACACGCAATTCAAGGAGTGGCTGCAGTCAATAAAAAGGTGAGAGATGCATTTTATTCAAATTTTCTTTGGAAAATTCGCAACAAAAAAAAAATTATAAATTTAAATTTAAAAAAAATGTTTATATTTTTTTTTAATTTTTAATTTTTTTTTTATTTAACGAATACAGAAACCATTTATATGAATAATCATATGAAAAATTTGTTAATTCGTCGCTAAAAAAACAAAAAAAATTAAATTTTCGTTTTTGTTGAAATTTCGTCAGATCGCCGGCGTGCAACAAGGATTTGTGGGCGCAGATCAACGCGGCCCTACAGACGAACGGCAAATGACACAGAGCAGAGCCAGGCGTGACGTGGCTCACCTCCCATCCTCATCATCCTCCCGCACCGGCATCTCATCAAACAGCCCTGTTATTGCAGCACCAGCATCAGCATCACTGTCATTCCCATCCACAGAGCGTAATGTGCGTTCACGGTCTGGCAACTCTGAACAAACTCGCCTGGGACAAGATCTCCATTCCGTGCGTCGTCGAGGGGCCCTACGCGCCCAGAATCCTCGCCGGACCTCCGCATCCGACATTAATGCGTCGTGAGATCGTCGATAACGCCAATTCTCAGGATCTCGAACCCATAGAAGAACGGTGTAGTTGATTACGCTAATTTCGTAATTCTCAAAACAACAACAAAAAAAAAAAAACAAAAAACAAAAAAAAATAGTAGTTCTCGAAAGCGAGCTTTGAATGATATCTAGAAGAAGAGAAAAAAAAATAAAAATTACGCTACCGATTTTTCGATTTTTTCGATTTGCTTTTGTCATTAGAGTGATTGGTGTTGTTTTACAGTTTTTAGTCGCAGTAAAAGAAAATTATAACATCGTAAATGGGATATGAAGAAACTAAGATGTTCGCTTTTGTTTTTCGATGTAACAAAAGCGATGTCGAAGTATTAAAAAAAAAAAAATAAATAAATTGTCTCGTTTATCGTGCGATAATTTGTCTTTCAGCGAAAAAGCTGTGAAATCGGAAATAACACGAATTTCTCATGACAATCGATTCTTTATATTTGAAAACATAAATGTGTCATCTTGAACCCATAAATACTATAATCAATAGTTTTCATGGGTTTAAAATACGACGCTACAACGTGTCGAATAATCATTTTTCGAAATCAAATAATAATCTTCGCGATTAACGAGAAAAATTGATACTATAGAAGTGGTTTACTTAAGAAATATACTACGCGAATGTATCTCATGCTATTAGCTAATATGTTTCTGGTTCCGTTTAGTATTCGTTTTTCTCGAAATTCAAATTTCCTTTTTCGTCGTCGATTTTTTTCCGGTTTTTCATGTTGATATCGATCATTTTTTTTTTTAATTTTTTTATCGTTTTTACAAAAACAGCTATTATCGATAATTCGACACAATAATCACGCGATCGATTCGCAAAACGTTTTTCTTTGAAATTTCGCACGAATATAAATTATTAACCGCTGGTATGCCGCGTTATTATTGATCCATCGCTTCGGGCTTTTTTTTTATTCTCGAAGGTGTTTTTTCAAGGCTCGCTGATGCGAGTTTAATTTTATTCGCATGCCTAGCAAGCAACTAGGTATATTTTTAATTACGAAGAGGTTATACTTGAGTGAATATGTGAACGATATTTTATGTTTCAAATATTCACGTATACACCCGTTTAATGTTTGCGGAATAAATAAATTTAATGAAACGAAAGAAAAAGAGAAAACGTAAATAAATAAATAAAAATGAAAAGAAAAGAAAAAAAAAAAAAAAAAAACACACAGACACACAACACAGCTACACGTAGAGCAACCGCCGATGCGTTGCGCATTTACGAATTCCCCGACGGCGATACGAGTGCCTCGGAATTTAAATAAAAATTAAAGTTAATTGAATTGGTCAATGAATTAAAAAAAAAAAAATTGATAGCTTGGAAAAAAAAAATCGCCGGCTACGAAACGCGAACACAGAATGAATTCATCGAATACACTGATATCACATCGGGAATCGTTTATTTAAGTTTTAAACGTATCGAGACTTCAATTAGGTAGTAAATTTTTATTTCATTTTCTAAACGGGACGAATTTTTTTTTTGTCTTGTTGAACTCTTATTTTTTTTATTTTTCAACTCTTTTTTTTTTCTTTTGTAAACAAGCGACGTACATTAGTAATGAATAACTATTTATATAACGACAGATTCTCCACATACGAAAATATGGTATTTACTTAATGATACATCAAAATTTTCTATATCAGCGATTTATAAAGTCTCCGTCTGTCTCTCACTATCTGTCGCTTTATTTTTTTTTTTTCAAAATAGCGAGAAAATCTTTATTTTCATTTTTTTTACATCCCAAACTCGTCCGCTTTTTCTTTGTTAATCGATTTACAATATTATTTTATATCTTCTTTACGCATACGAGACACGCAAATTCTTAATGACGTGCACCATGTTCTCGTTTTTGTCTCTATCGACAATTCATTGTCAATAAAAAAAGGAAAAAAAAAAAAAAACGAAAAAAAAAAAAAACAATGATCTCTGTAATTTTTAAATTAAAAGAATAATTTGAAATATGAAAAATAATAAAGAAGTAAAAAAACAAAGAATTTTGATGCTGACATATCACCTACAAATTTTGAACTATTTACCTACCGTAATCGCGTGAATTCCAAAGCGCAGTGCAAAGTCGCGAGATTCGGTGATGAGCCATTTTTTCCTTTCTCCTCGAACGTTTTTTTTTTTTCGAACGTCAAAACAACAGCGTGTTACGTTAAGATACTTCGTGAGGTGAAAAAAAAACAAAAAAAAAAAAATTAAATTAAAATTGTGCGAAAGACGACGAAACATTTGCGGAGAGAGCAAAAATATCGGTCGGTGGCTCTCATGTACCCCTCGAAACAGCTTTAGCATCACTCGTTTTTAACTCAACGATTTAACACGATTAGCTTGAAATTCCGTGACTCAGCGATTAATAAAAATAAGTAATTAATGAAATTAAAGAAAACAGAAAAAAAAAAGACAAAAAAGAAAACAACAACACCCCATGATTTCCCACGATAATTCAGATAGGCGTCTAGAAAAAAAAAAAAATAATAATAATAAATGAAAAAATATACTTTAAGTAAACGAAAACTTCCAAGATAACGGTAAGAGAGATTTATTTTCTAATATCCGCTATTCACGGGACTATTTCGTGGAGAGTAAACGGCGTTAAACCGGCTCTCCGAATCTAACGATAATCTAATATTGTTATTGTTTCTAGTATGAACACTGAACAGTGCCTCGTCGAAATCTATGTGAAAAACGAAACGAAAAGAATACGAAAAAAAAAAAAAAAAAAAAAAAAAAAAAAAAAAAAAAAAAAAATGAAAAAAAATGAAAAAAATTTTTTGCAAGCAGATAATGTTCTAAGAGATGACATTGTTCGCCTCTCTCTCTCTTGTAATCGTATTAATTCTCCAGTGTTGACGATATTTTCATTGTTAAGAGTTATTTATAGGGGTAACGATGGGGCGAGGCGTTGCAAATTTTCGTGTCCGTTTCACCCGAACGATGTTTCATTCCGCGAAGTATCGTTTTTTTTTTTTTTTTTTTTTTTTTTTTTCACGTCCCGTATGCGTACATTTTTTTTCAGATTCGCCGAATGTTAAGGCGCGAAGACGATGGATCACGATGATTTTCATAGGACAGATGCATATTATCGGTGAAGTATTATCATTTATTTATTTCTGTAATCGCCTCGCCGTAAGTAGCGTCGAAGCCGGATGAACGACTAGAGGCTCTCGCAATTTATTGCCGACTTTACAATAGACTCAATGTGCACTTTTCTGGATAATTCGTGGAAAAAATTGGCGTTTCTAAAGCCCTTCGATCGTTTTATAATTAACGAAAAAATTTTAAATAAAAAATCGCAATAAACGAAATATTACGATTTTTTCGCAATAACGATTAACCGATGATATTTATTTTTTTTATTAAAAAAAAAAAAACTAATTAGAATCGAAATTTTTTCGAAATCGAAGAAATCGAAAATTTTTTAACACATTCGATACTCTCGAAAACGGAAGGGTTGCGGCGGTCGCCAATTTTTTTCGATCGTTATCCTCGCATAAGTAGGTTGATAGTCGATACGTAGAAAAGAAATGACTTTGATAGCGATGTATTTATTCGTATTAGAAAAACTTTGGTGTATCAGCGTTTTAATAACTTAAAAATTACAGTTAGCTAGTTAACAATAATGAAGCGTGTTTAGCCTAATTAGATGTTTACGAATGGACATTATGTATCCCGACGATCGTGAACTGCCCGACGATCCGATATGATTGATGTTGTCTAGTAAAACCAAAAAAAAAAAAAATGAAATAATAGAGTGCCGAGCAGCGGAGGAAGAAAAAAATAATTAATTGTTAGCCGTTTTTAATCGCCATAACGTCCTTAGCTCGACACGAATCCGCTGTAAAATTGAACATTCGTTTTTATTGTCTAAATTCATACAGAAGGTGAGGTCTAACGTAATACTCGCGTTTCTACCGTATAAAATTAAATCGATAAATCGATTGATTTACGATTTTTTTTTTTTTCAAATTCCTTTCCCACCACTTTGCCCACTATAGTTGGTACAACGACGAAGAAGCGAGAGACGAGAGAGAGTATTAGACGAAGCAGAAAAAAGGAAGCGGGTTACGCTAATTGGAGAACGATGAGAAATCTATTTTTACATACGGTCAAGAAAATTTAAATGAAAAAAAAAATAAAAAAGCCGAAGAATCTTCTGCAAAATGAAGCAAAACTATAGTTAAAGAAAGAAAAAAGAAGAAAAAAAAAAAATTTAGACACTCAGATAGATTTAATGTTAAGTAAACTCTCAGCGGCGTAGAAACGCGAGGTCTCCGCGAGTAAGAAATAAAAATTAAAATAAAAAAAGAAATAAAAAAATAAACACGGAGAGGCCTCTATGGGCGCGAAGCCAATGAATTTTTAGGAAAATTGAAAATCTCGACGATAAAATTTGCTTGAAAAATCAATTGTTTTTATACTTTATTTCGCTGCTACGATCCGCTTTTTCGTGAACTAAACGTTTTCGACGATTCGCGAGATAATTCGCTCCGATGCGTATACGAATGATAAGATACACACGAGCGCTGTAACGTTCGAAGTAAGCATGAAATTCGTATCATCGTCGTCTGTTTTACAGCTGAGATGAGAAAAATAATTTTCCTTCTCGAATCATAACGAAACATCTATAACGGAGTTTCGTTGTTCGATGAGCAAAAACGGCACGAAATAATTGTCTAATTTCGATCTATTTATTTTATCGATTTGTCTCATCGTTTACACGGTTACGACGATTATCTCAAATTCTCACAATATCGTCGTAACATTTATCGGTATTTTTAATTTTTTCAATATTTTGTTTGCATCATCTGCAACGGGATGTTCCGTAAACAAATGAGGTTAGAAATTTTCTACCTAACGATAAGTAATGTCGTATAGAGTAACAATGAAAAATTAGTAAATGTGTGTTTTATGATAAAAAAAAATATATATATATACATATACACATAAAACAACGATGTACCGCGATCTTTTCGAATTTTCAATGTCGAACAAAAATAAACAAAATATTTGTGTGAAAAGATGCTCTCGATCCGCATAGAAAATAAACGATAATCCGAGTCGCTGAGAAAAAAAAAATAATAATAATAATAAAAAAAATAAAACCAATTCTGCTTGGATACGATGCTTGAAACTAAACAGAAAGGTCTAAAGATTTTAGCGACCACTTGTTCGTCTCGGTTTTCCCGATTGAACAAAGTGCCTCCCTAATTAGAGTGTCTCGACGTAAATTAGTACGATTATAAATATATATATAATCGACCGGTTTTAGGAGCACCGGATCTACGGCATGATGTGTTCTCATGTCGAATCTTTTCACAGTTTACGTATCACGAGAAATCATGAAAAGAAAATAAAGAAAAAAAAAGAAATAACAGATTTTAATATTGGTATAGATAATTATTAAACGCGACGGATAAGGGCAGTGCAATGGTGCTCTTTTCTAGGTGATCCAGACGAACGTATAACGGGCGGTTCGCCATTGAACGCGAGAGTTATCGAAGTATATGAAAAAAAAAAAAAAAAATCCGCAATTAAATATTTACCTTATCAGTACGAAAGCTCCATTCTTAGCTAAACAAATTGAAAATAGAGTCAAACCGTATATAGAAATTATAATAATTCTCGTTTATGTTTAAATAAAAATAAAATTTCACGAAGCTCTTTATTGCTCGTACGTTTGTCTGGAGACTTTTGCACTGACCCCTCCTCTACTAGATGTGGATATAGATTATGTATTATAAAAAATATATATTATACGTAAAACGTAATATTAAAAAAAAAAAAAAAAAAAAACTTAAAATATCGATATTCGTCATGACCATCGTACACACTATAAATTAGAAAAAAAAAAAAAAAAAAACTGTTCAGGTCGTCAAGTAATAGTTCGTAGATTTTTTCCATTTCTAGATGTTAAACGCGAGCATATTTTCGAAATATTTCTTGTATCATTCGTGATTTGATAGTAAAAAAAAAAAAAAGAAAACTGATGAAAAAGAATAAAAAATATTGAAGCGTGCAAGTGGTCCGCTCGGCGCTGAGGCCGACCACTCTCACCGCTTTTCTGCGAATATGTAATTTTTAAGTACCAAGAAATAATTTTCATCATTGTCCTCGTTAAGACTACATATATATATATATATATATTTCTTATCTTATGGTTACAGTTATTATTGCGCCATGGTAAGCATGAATATTGTGGTGTGGATCTCTAATTATGAATCCGTCGATCGCTGATGTAATCAAACATATTCGGAGTGAATTTTAATAGAAACACTTCAAATTAGTACATAGAATTTTTTTTTCTACGCCCCTTTCATTCCATATCTATGCGCCTCTGCAATACTTGTCGAATTATAGAAACAAAAAAAATTCTCAGTCTCTGAAAGAAAAAAAAAGAAAATTTGCAGATATCGAAGTCACGTCTAACAGTTTTTTGTTTATAATTTCAACGTTTTTTTCTTGCAATTGCAGTACTTTCTCGTTTCCATACTTTGTATGAGATAAGAAAGTTGAAAATTAATAAATCGAAAAAAAAAAAAAATCCATCGCAGTCGGTAGGACTCGAACCTACGCTCCCAGAGGGAATCTGATTTCTAGTCAGACGCCTTAACCACTCGGCCACGACTGCACATAGTACAATATAGCTGCGCATACGCGTCTACAGGTGCGCATTCCTCGAATACTTCGAAAATACGATTTCTTCGTGTTTTTAACGTGTATTTGGATTAATTAGTATCCACTTTAATACACAACGTATAACTGAACTCCTTAAAAAAAAAATTTAAAAAAACCTGTTTTTTTTTTAACATTCAAGAAAAATTGACATATGCAGTTTTATCTTTATAGCAGTCGTGGCCGAGTGGTTAAGGCGTCTGACTAGAAATCAGATTCCCTCTGGGAGCGTAGGTTCGAGTCCTACCGACTGCGATAAATTTGTTTTTTTTTTTTCCATTCAATTTAACATCGATCGCGAACAACAATTCTATTTAACGACGTTACTTTACGTTGACGAGCGATGTTTAGCGACGCACAGCAATTGCTTCGTCAATAAATTTTTTCAGACGACTCTGCAATACGATACCACACAAGATTTTTCCACATTTTTTATTAATGCACCAATCATCGATTAATCTTGTTAATACATCGCGGTTAGAGTCGTTTCCACAATTTATGCGGAATTCCGCTGTTTTAAGAAAAAATTCAATAATATAAAACCTCTAAGAATTATTCATTTTCATGTCGTTGCATTCCAAAGGAATTCCGAATCCATAAAAAAAAAATAGATTTCATCATAATTTTCTTTTTTATCGCGTAGTTGAATTAATCAACGCCGACGCGCGTTATTGTTCGGTAAATTGCACGAAGTTGTTCAGCGTTCGAATTGCAAGTCGTTCTAACAATAGAATATGCGTAGTATCTTTTATGCGAGGTTACAGCGGATGAACAAGGGCACCGCAACGATGTAAAAATAAAATTCTATTAGATCTATCAACGTCCGTAGGTGACCGACAACACATATTATCCGACATGTGGTCGGCCCGCGACCTCTCTGACGCAATTCGAACACTTTATCGTAATGATGGACGTACTTGGATTATTCAACGATGATAATCGATTGCTGAACAATTTCTATTAATATTTCGCTTAATTTTGTCGTTAATTGATCGGAATTACGGGAAAAGAAAAAAATTATACATAATATCGGTAATTTTCAATGATCCCTTAATCAGTATTACAGTTACATCGAGTTTTGCGAAACAAAAGGACGCATTCCACATCGATGTACATTTTTAAAAATCTGTCGAATCGGTAAAACCTGAAAAAAAATTGGAGAAAAAAAAATAATCGAATTAAATTTTTTTTAAATTTATTTAATACATTTTTTAATTAAAAAATAATTATTTTTGCATCTGAGAAAACTTCAAATTAAATTTGAAAAAAATTGACTTACTTTGAAAAAAAAAAAAATTTGTTCGTATCCATGCGTCTCTCGAATGGATACCATGCGTGTTTCGCGTGTCAGATATATATATTTCAGTAATTATCGTTATCTATCGGGAAGATGACTCGCGCGTACATGAAGTCTGTACAAGTTGATAAAAGAGCCAAACGCGAGGCATTGGATAATGTTGGCTTTTAATTTTCAGTATACGCACAGTGCAAAGTCGTTGCGGTGTTGCTGACGGGCAAATATGTATCGTTGATTGTTCAAGTGTTTTTGTAAGGTTTCTTTTTATTAAATATTCTTTAACACAGTTGTCGGAAAGAGTATCGAGGTTCCTGATAAATCCATTATCGACTCGTTCCACGTTTCCATCGGCATATACATATATATATAGGTCCATATATCTTTGTGTTTCGATATTTTCTAACATCTCTGTGTTTTCCGTGTTTATATATACATATATCTCCATAAAAATTTCGTGTCATTGAGATAAACATTCTTTTTCCAATACACTTTCATCCATTATACAATATTGACCCCGACATGAAAACTCGATATGGTAATCGGAAACAACACGCCTTTACATAGCCGACGAATCGTATCGATTATTAATCGATGTATCGAAATTACCAATCGGAGCGATTTATTGCGCGGATTGAAAAAAAAAAAAAAATCGCTTGACAACATCAGAAAAAAGGTTCGAGTTTCGATAAGATCCCCGTAAATATACATTTTTTGTTATTATAAAAAATATATTAAAAACGGTTTAAATACGGCAACGAAACAGTCGATTTAAAATATGTACAGTTCGATCGATTACCAGCAAAAACCACAAAACTATCATTGATGATTGAATAGTTAGTTACTTTGTCAATAGATCGCAAAAAAGATTGATAACTATACTATTTGCCTCGCGGAGAAATCTTTCCGGTAATCTGTAAGATTGAGAACAGAAGAAAACGGTCGGCAAGCAGCGGAATTTTTATTTTCGTACGTCATTCAATGGTACCACTCGATTGTATCTCGATCTTTCCCGGTTTTGTCTATCAGTGTGCGTTGGTAAGTATGCTTTGCGCTGTGATATTGTCAACGTCGATTATCACAAGGAGACAAGTATTCTCGAGAGGATATACGATCGACGCGATCGCAGAGACTTTGATATCGCGCCTTCGGTAAAGCGATAATCACGTGGGTATTACTATCTCGAACATGTGCTACACGTGCTGCACCTGCAACTTCCACGGTCAGAAATTTCCGTTGCAGGCTATAAGATATAGAAAAGAAAACCCCCAAAGCAACGAAATGTATTTTTTTAATCGATGTATATTGAGAAAATCGATGAGTCGGGAGAATTCCATAGTTATTTGGTACAACCAATATTTTTCCGTGACAACAGACTGTTAGTTTTTTCAACTCACTAGTACGGGAAGTGGGGAAATATGAACCGCTTTTTCATTATTTTTTACCGAAAAAACAGATTTCTCACATCTTCTTAGAGAATTAAGACGAAAAAAAAAATTAGAAAAAATCGACTGTGAATCGATGGCGTACATTTTTTTTTAAATGATACCTATAAGCGAATCTAAACGATCCTCATCAGAAAATATACATTTCTCCATATAAAAAATAATGGCAGCTTTTTTCGAATTATAGTTTCATTCATCGCCATTCCGATTTTTCGCACACAATAAATGTTCCAATGAAACTTCAGAAAGTGAAATTTTTTAAAATCATCAATTTTAGGGTCCATTCTGCCCCAAAAATGCGAGTTGCGCCTCTGTTCCATTTTGCCCCACTTTTCTAATCAGAAATAAACTAAATGAACGCTGCAATATGGATGGCGAGTGAACATTCATAAAACGCGATTATCGCCTATTTGTAATAATAGACATTTTTTTTTCTTTTCGTATAATCTCGTTGCGCAATTATTCTTGAATATCCAGACGGGAATTGCGACCCTGTAAAATGATTCATAGTCCGATAATACGTTGGGATAAATTATACCAGAGATGTACCGAAGCTTCACGCCGAAGACGCGTATTGGTCAGTTATGCATCATAGTTGCGACACGTGCGCCGGACAAAGATACGCACGTGCAAGTCGACCCGATTCTTCCGCATTCCCAATATTTCTGTCTATCCGCCGTGAAATACTCGTTAAATGCCGTCGGATGCATATGCTACAAATATGATAGCAGCTTCCGCGGATCGTCTGTAATATGAATCACAGACGCACTCCGCCATCAATGCAAAAATCCTTATCGTACTTCGTTTTTCTTTTAATTCGCATCTCAATTTTCCTCCGACAGCAGAAAAGCTGTGTCGATAAACACTTTTTACCTTTTCGAACGAAAATTTTCCATTTTCCTACTCTCCGCATCCGTGCGGCGCGCGATTTATGTTACACAAAAATACTCTCGCGATAAAAGCGACTTATATGTACCAACGATAAGATAGACGCATATTATAAATTAGTACGCATCGCTGAAATTAATACGCATCGAAAATTTATCGAGGAGTAAACATTGTGAGAATAAACATCGAAAGTTACCACAAACCGAAGTGTGCGTTGATATTTCGCATATTACGCAACTTAAAAAATTGCAAATGGTAAAAGTAATCGTCAAAATTAATATTGGTAATGGGTGCAAAAAATAATTCAATACTCGATGGATTTCGGCTGTTGAGACACTAAAGTGGTTGTTCCGCTTGAAAAAAAAAAAAAAAAAAAAAAAAATCGAAAATATTTCATACGAATTATTGTGATTGCGAACGAAACGCCACTCGACGAAAATCAATTAATGCGGATACAATGTTAGTCCCGAATGATTACGCTTCGTACTTCAATTTCGTGCACATAGACGCCGGGAGCATACAACTGTGGATTATGAATAGGTTTGGAAAATACATATCGAGAATGCGGAAATTCGCGGATAACGGAGAGGTTTCTCGTTGGATCAGCGTAGTCGCAAATACTGTCTGTTCGGTAATAAATTGGTGAACGCGAAATGAATTCGAATCACAGGAAGCGGAACGTCGAGGGTCGTTAGCAATGCCACTGGACTGGAGAATTTCCAGAGTGTAGCGAAATCGAACGCTCGCACATTAATCCATATATATATATATGTATATTTGCGTTTATATATGTATGTATGAAATTAATGTGTTTTACGGATGACGTTGCACCGCCGTCGTGCAGTTCCTCGCTGTGTTCTTATCGTCGTTGATTGCAACTCTTGTGAATTATTCCATCTGTTATCGAGACAACAGCGACAAGGGACGTCTAATTGTAATACAATAATGCTAAACGACCATTTATTAAGAAAAAAAAAAGCAATTAATCAGCACTTGTGGCTTCAAACGACTCATGTTGTTTGGTGGATCGAATCGCGTCAATTTAGAAGCGCGCAATTGGGTTCTGAAACGCTATTATGATCCATGAATCGTATAACTACGCGAGAGGGATGAAAGCGATGGGACCTCACCGCGCGCATTCCGCGGTTGGGGACTTAATTATCACGAATATCATTGATAGCGGTACAGTAGGATATTTCGGTCCGGCGGGGAACTAAAGTGATTTTCATCACCGAACTCGAATTTCTCAACTCTCCTATGATCGATCAATTAATTTATCCATCTTGATAACCGCTTACGCGATCTACGATATAGTTATAGAGATATTCTCGCGCTGTTATCGGAATCGATATACTTTAATGATTACAGATCAATAATGAAAATCCCGGTGATACGTCGATGAAGAAAGCTATAAATTAGCAAAATAATTACACAATGGGAGTTAACGATTGAGGGGATCGAATCAGCTAAATTAAGGCGATGTTTTCGCTAATGTATGTTTTTTTCTTCAGCCGACGCAAAAATTTAGAAAAAATTTCGCGTGTCAGGAAATGTTTGAAACATTTTTTTTTCGCGTTGAAAAAAAAAAAAAAATGTCGACCGATTTACCAAGAAATCGGGTTTAGGTGTTTTTACTTTTGAAAAATGGCGGAAATTTTTTTTTTCCCGGCAAAAAAAAAAAATGTCATACATTTTCCGACATGATAGAATTTTTTTTAGGACTTTGTATCGGCTGAAGAAAAAATCATATTTTGGCAAACATCGCGATAATTGACTCGACTGGAGTGCCTTACGATATGTGCTCCTTGACTGGGGTTCCCTATAGCGTTCCTCCAGACTGGCATTGGGGTGTGCTATAGCCAATATCTTTTGTTTTTTCTCGATGTCGATGAAGAATAAAGAACACAGATCAATTGTCCATTGACGAAGTCAGTGGAAAAAACGTTGTAACGAAAACAACGCTCGACAGATCGCCCCGTCGGTACCGTTGCACTTTATCTCAGCGACGATACGGACGTTCGTACTTATCGCACGCGATGCGAGCCTCCGTCACGTGACCAACTCGAACCGCGGAGTTAACGAGATCTTCCATGACGAATAAACAAAATATATACTATATCTACGAGTTTGTAACAGTGATATAACGATTTTTTTCGCGCGGTCGTCGTTCTACAAGTGGTATAGGTAAATGTTTGTCAGTCAACGTCGGTTTCAACCCTATCGACAGGACGAATATACAGCAGTCGTGGCCGAGTGGTTAAGGCGTCTGACTAGAAATCAGATTCCCTCTGGGAGCGTAGGTTCGAGTCCTACCGACTGCGAGATAAATTTTTTTGCTCATTCAATCGCGAAACGAAGACAAACACTTCTATTTTATCGCAAATCATCGGTCCAACTACTCGCCTATTTTCCCGCATAGATCTTTGATTCTTCGAGATATGCGAGATTATTGAATCTCACGGGATCGCGAAAGATTGCAACGAAATACGCGGGCAAACATTTGACACGGAAACAGGAAAGTATACGGCTGACCTTGCGCCGTCACGTGTCGCCGAGTCTTATCGCGTAAAAAGTTTCGAAATATTAAAAAAAAAAATTAAAAAATATATCGAAACGGTGATGCGCGATGAAAGTATCGTCGCGTGATCGTCTTAATCTCATTTGGGTCGCGAGCACCGAACCGCGGGATCTTCCCGCCGCCGATAACATAAAATACGATTGTTTAATTTTTAATGAAAGATAAGAAAAATAAAAAAATCTGAACTGTTTTCATCAAATTCCCGGGAGGGATTACCTTTCAGGAGGATAAATTGATCCTTAAGGAGATGTGAAAAAACTCCGTCAGCAACGAAAAATGTAGGAAAGAAAATAAATTTGTTTTTGTTTTTGAAAGCGAATTAATTGTCATTATCGCGATGTTGCGAAGATCCTTTGATCCTTTAATCCGCTTGACAGCCTATCGATCTCAATCGATCGTCACAATTGTTGCAACGCGCATTGGTCGTACGATAATCATCGTGACTATTGCATTCATCTTGTGTCGCGATCGTTTCTCTCGCAATGACGAACCAAAATAGAACAATACTCAGGGACGGTTCGTTGTATGCACCACTAAACACTTGCGACGCATACTGGTATAATGCTATATATTTTAACGCGCATATATATCCAATTTGGCAAATTTCCCGCAAACAATATTATTATTCGTCAACAAGCAATAGACGAATGCAGGATACTTCTCGCGTAAAAAAAAAAAATTAAAATATAAAAATGCTAATTATTATTACGAAATTTCGATAATTGATAGATAATAATAATAATAAATTGCTTAAAAATTTGATAATTAATTAATTTCAACAATTAATATAAATGGAATTAAAATGAAAAATTTCGAAATATCCAAGACGACAATGTTGAAATTCGGAAAATTTTTAAATTCGTCTGCTAGAGATCGTCGTCGAGTCCCGAAGCGTTTTGCCGCGTTCATTCTTTCATCTATTCCGTCCCCGTAAGTTCTTTTCGCGAGCAACTATTCGTCACGGTCGTCACCTCGTCAAGATACCATCAGTGCATTTTTGGCACACTTACCAGGACGCACCTGCGCGTCGTGTCTCGTCGCCAATATTAAATACACAATATACATATACACACTCTCGTCAATCTGTTACACTTGGTATCATGAAAATGTCGTCTGCCAGTAATCATTCAGTCGTATAACGAACGCGTACGGCAATTTTTTGCGTTGTGCCGATCGTCAAATAAACATTGAAAAAAAAAAAAAAAAAATTCAACTAAATTTCAAAGTCTTGTTAATTAGCATTTTATCGAATTCAGTCATTTTTTAAAAATAATAAACGAAAATAAGTGACGATAAATCATTTTTTCAGAACGGAAACGCTTTTTAGATATTTTTGAGCGGTCAGTGCGAAAATTAGACGAATTTTTATATTTCGATTCGTAAATTGTTCGCGGGAAGGGTGAAGCGAATTGTCATCAAATCGTTACCGATAATATCGGACGGTGACCGGCTATCGTTAATGGGAGAGTGAGAAAAAAAAAAAAACAAAAGTGGGAAGATAGAAGAAAACTGGATCTATCTTGAAGAGTCGGTTTAACAAGTGGTGACAGAGGGAGTAGTGGGAAGGGGAGGAGGTCGGGGCGCGGAGACGAAAAGACACCAGAAGCCTATATCGACGGGGGGAATTGCGTGGGCCACGGAACCGCAGAACTGCGCGCGCAGATCCCCGCTTCTTTTTCTCCGATCAACTTGAGGACTCTATATATGACGTCACCGGAGTAGGTCGCGGCACTCAGCTGACGGCTGCATTCAGAAATCCTCGAGATCGTGAAGAATCCCGGCGCGCGCCTCGTCTCGTTCCCCTCGTCAGGTACGATACAATATAATCCGAAACGTTTACTTTTGTATCATTATTACATGAAGCAAATTTATTACTACATCGCGCACGATCGATCGCCGCTTCGCGCTCGTCACTTCCGGTTGACCTCATTTGTCACGACTTATCCGCGATTTTTCATCCCTCTGTTGCGTCTCTCCCCTCCAATCATTCGCGACTTTAATCACTGCTTTGTAATCGTTTATAAACATTTTTTCTTACCTCTGATCTATGATTTTAACCTTGTCGCGCGTTCACTCGTATCGGCGGTACCAATGCTACTGTAACTTCTATCTATGCCTTTGCGTGTGTCGATTTCATACACGTGACACTTAGACAGGAATTACAGTTCAGTTGAAAACGTTTACTGATACAGAAGAAACGATTGGGGGGGTGAATGATGGACGACGATTTCTCATTATATCGATAAAAATATCGAATTCGATTCGCGTTAGACAAACAGCCGCGAGCTTTGACGTCAAATACTTATATTAAGAAAATTCTATTTTTGCACGAATCGGCATTTATACTTTACACGTGGCGTTGACAACGGCAATGAAGTAATTTTTGAAGATTTATATCGCGATCTTTTGCGAATTAAACAGGAATTTCGGTGCGTTCGATCGAATATGATTAGTTATTTTTTGTTTTTTTTTTTACCGATTTTTTGATCGTCCAAACGAGGAATCGAGTCGATCGCGTGTATTTTTTGCCGATCGAAAATTTGAAATCGCGATATCCTTCGCTTTGGGCGATCGTAGCCGATATTGACGACAAAAATCGGTTGAAATAAATAAATCGGCGATTGTTAGTCCGGAAAAAAATATTTCGATGATTGAAAAAAAATATCTCGTTTATCGAATTGTCTACCAGTTGAGTATTTCTATCCTCACTGCGAAAATTAGTTCGTTCAATCAACGAAATATTTACTTTGCCACCGCCGAGCGCCGATTTAGTCGATTGAACCGATTTTTTTTCTACGTTCATGACGTTCATCATTATTCAATAAGATTTTTCCTGTCGGGCGTACCGTGCGTCCGACTGAAACGAATATTAGTCGTCATCGAGAGACGCGGACAGCTTGTAACGGGTGCTGCCGTTTAGGTATCGATTAATCGTCATATTGTATAGTTCGGTGTAACGCGTCGCGTCCTCTAACCATGAAAAACGAGGGATCACGTTCTCGAAGTACGATATTTCAGCGTCAGCACGCGGTCGCGAGTTATCACTCAATATTCAACAATTTTGATGGCATAAAATTAAATTTCCTAAAATTAAATTAACAATCAACGCGCGTCGATCAATCACATTTAAAAAAAAATATCTATTATTTAATCAATTTTTTTTTATATATCTCTTCAGGTAAATCCAAACAGTCTGAGATCCTATCGTCGCGATGGCCGATTCACTCGAGCAGATGCACAAAAATGATACGATTAAGCTGCGCGAGCGTCATATCGGGTGAGTAAACAAATGATATTATATTCAAATGTTTAAAAAAAGAATTCAATCAGTGTACGAAAGATAATTCAATAATCAATCAATAAATAATAAATTTTAATAAATAAAAAAAAAAAGAAAAGATAAGATAAATACGGAAAAAGACAAATTTCGTAACTCCGACGCCGGTACGCGGCGTGTCCCGCGTTGGAAAGAGACGCGTGGAAAAATTCGCGGTCATCGCCGGCAATCGCGGATCGTTGTTGTCTCGGGATGATAAAAATTACGCGGGTTTACAAACGGCTCTCGGATATTGACAAAAGAATTGTATGCACGAGCGATTAATCATTTTACCATTTAATAAACACGGCAAACGTTTAAGCGTAACTTTCTCCGTGTTTTAAATATCTTATCTTATCATCGGTTGTCAAAGAGGCGAAGAGCTTCTGGCACTCGATATACTGGCCGAACTACTCGTGCGCCCCGCGAGTGATAGAGTTATCGGGCGTTGCTCGGGTCATCGAGATAACGCCGGTGACATCGGCGAATCGATCTGCACACGAATTAGCATATCGGCCGCTTGGTGTCGTAACGTCGTAAATGTCTGTGTACTCGTATAGCCGATACGCCCTTCTGACATCGAAACATCGACATTATCACGTGCTTTCCCCGTCGAATTGGGCCGACTGATAAAATGTCACGCGCACATATACGAACGATTCATCGCGGCGAGCGAATTCGCGACACCGACAGACACGCGGATCACATAGACATTGAGAGAGAGAGACACGTGCAGATAGGATTCTGACAGAGGTCGTGTGAGGATTGTGGAGCGGAACGCGTGTATCGCGATCGGGATGTTTCCACACAATCGTTCCACACAACTATATCTTCGCGGCAATGGAATTATGGGACAAACGCGGGGGCGTGTGGGACGCGCGAATCTATATCGGTGTTACGTATATCTCGTTGATCGCGCCTCCTACGTTGCGTATATCAAGCATTGACCTTGAATTGTTGAAACAGTTCGGAACAAATAAAGACGAATCGTAACGAGTTTTAACCAAACAAAAGTAAAATATTCACGTTCGTATCTATAAATAGCGGCTTTCTAGATAAATATAAATGTATTACTTAACGCTGTCGTCAAAATGATTAATCGGAATCAATCGATTATCGATCGTTACGCGGATCGGTAAAATTTATATATGAATCGTATGTAACTGCAATTAATAATAAATAATAATGATAATATAAAATTGAATAATAATAATAAAATATTTTAAAATATCATTTTATATATTATATATAATAATAATAATAATACGATTTATTTGAATTTATTGTAGACAATCGTGCAAACTTTTTTACAAGTCGAGTCCACTTAAGATCGTCCGCGCTGAGGCACAGTATATGTACGATGAAAGGGGTGAACGTTATCTGGACTGTATCAACAATGTCGCTCACGGTAATTAACGTTTTGTTTATCTTTGTGCCATTCACAAAGATTTTCGATGCTGCCATTTATTTAAAAAAAAAAAAAAAAAAAAACATTTGTGCAATTTTCGTACCTCTGCTCGCAGTCGGTCATTGTCATCCCGACGTGGTGAAGGCGGGTCAGCAACAAATGGCTCTTCTCTACACGAATAATCGTTTTCTGCATGACAACTTGGTGGTGTGCGCTCGTCGTTTGACCTCACTGCTCCCCGAGCCGCTTTCGGTTTGTTTTCTCGTGAATTCCGGAAGCGAGGCGAACGACCTCGCGCTTCGGCTCGCCGAGGCACACACCGGTAACCAGGATGTCATCACTGTCGATCAGTAAGTTTGTCACGGATAATCGCGATGGTTTGTACTCGCGGTCATTTGCACTCTTGAATTATAATCATTAAGACAAAGTATTAGCGACCTTTGCGAACTTAATTGGAGCATCTGATTCATTTGTATCTTTTTTTACAAGCAGTTTAAGAAAAATGGCGTATAATCGACTTTGTTTGCGATCGGAATTTAAACAATTCTATATCGATGTTTTTGCCGAAATTTACACGGATATTATGGATGATGGTTTTTGAACTTTTGGTTAATCACCGACGTAAAATTAAGTACTCGCGAAATCGGAAGCTCCATTAAGTACGACGAAGCAGAATTAAGTAACCCGTTGGTACCAATGAATGACCGCTTTAAAATGATTCTTTATATTCGTAATAACGAAATATTAATAATAATTAAATTATTCACGATATTTTTAGATGTTTGCTGCAACAATAACCCTTAATTACCGAAGTAAAATTAGAATCAAACTTTTTAGACGGTACAATTCGGAAAAAAATTGCACAGAGTGATTTTCTAAGAAAACCGAAATTTGCATTATTAGATCGACAATAAGAACCCAATTTTGGCAATTAAGGGCTAAAAGAAACGAAATTCTTCATAAATATACCTTTTTAAATTCAATCAAATTTCGTTGAAAATTACGGCAGTCAAAATGGTTGAAAGTAAACTTGAGAAACGGTCATTTACTGGGACAGCAACGTAATAAATCGTGAAGCAAAGAACGGTCGTCGAGCTTTGGAGTCTGCAAACTCTTCCGCGGCTTAAAAAAACATTAATTAATTGTTTTTATTATCTTCGAATGATATTATTGTTTAAAATTAATTCTCGAAAGGGTTTTGCGATGCAAACTCGTCGACGATCGTTAACGTTAATGAGTGCGAATGCAACGACGAAAAATGATAAGCGACTGCTTTTGTATGAGAATTTCACAGGCGTCCTAAAAGTCAACGATGAACAATTGTGTGTATCAATGACTAATCGGTTGGGTTTTCTTTTTTGCCTGTTTGCAGCTTACTTCCAGTGTAATCTATGCGAAGACGAGAACGATTGTCGCGTAAAAGCGAAACAATCGACCGAAAACGAAGATATACCAGCGACGGCATAAAGGATCACACGTCCGCATAAATCTTCTTGTCATTTTAGGTGACACACGACGACGTATGTGAGACGTTAATGCTTATAAAACATACAAACGACCAGAGAATTATACATATATGCGAGTAAAAACGATCGCGCGTATCGACTCGCGAAGCTTTTACAGTTTGATGAGGTGGAAGAGATGGGAAGCCCTTCGAACGTCGGATCGAAAGTTCGCTGACTTTTTTAAGTATCAAAACGACTGCCATTGCAAAAAAAAAAAAATCATTCCACATCATTTATTTTTTAGGGTGACAGACTTTTGTGGATTTTACGATTTTCGTTTTTTGAACCCTTAACGGGTAAAATATGAATTTATTGTATAAAAAATAAAAATAATTTTTCCGCAAAGGTTTTCACTGACCTCATGACGATGGGTTCGATGGTTTGACGTCATCTCCGAAGTGCTTCTCAAATTCTGCGATATTATAAAGAAAAAAAAATAGATTTTAGACTTTTTCCATTAAATTTTCATAATCGTCAATTCACAAAAATTTTTTTTGCTCATTATTGTCCATTATTGTTTAGTAATAACGTTTAATTAGAAAAATAAAGGGGAAGAAAAAGAATTTGCATATTTCAGCGGACAAACGTCTCTCGAAGTATATATTATCTTTGTAGTAATAATATTTCAGACCCGAGACGAACGGTTCCTTAAGGTCGCTTGTCGATGGCTTGAATGGACCGTAAACTTGGAAAGCCTCACCCCTCGTACACTCTCTTTCTCTTAGTACATTAAGTCAACAAAATCTTTTACAAACGTTCGGAACGTTTAAATTCACATGCGACAATTATTTGAATATTGTAGCGCCTATCACGGACACTTGACCTCGATGATTGACATCTCACCCTACAAGTTCAACCAGATCAAGAATGGCAAAAAGGATTGGGTGCACGTGGTAAGTGCTATAACACACCCGCAGAAATAAATATTTTTTAATATATAAAAATTATAAAAAAAAATATGAAAAATATTAAATATTAAAAAAAAATATAATTTTTTTTTGTATTTTTTTTGTGTTGTAATAATATATGATATATTGAATATCAAAGCACAAAAGTTACGAATAATATTTCACGTATCTCGCGAAAATATTCGTCAACAATCGAAAAAAAATTAATCGTTTATTTCTTTATAAATTTAAATATAAATATTTTTTTTGTTATTAAGGCTCCATGTCCCGACGTTTATCGCGGAATTTATCGTGACAACGAATACCCCAATGTGGATCTCGGAGTGAAATATGCGGATGAAGTGAAGAAGATTTGCGACGATCTTAAGGCCAAAGGAAAAAAACTGCGGGCCTATATTTCGGAGAGTCTTATGTCGGTCGGTGGGCAAATCCTTCCGCCTCAGAATTATTATCGCAACGTTTATAGGTCAGTTTTTCTTTTACTTTTTTTTAACTATTTTTTTTATGTTGAATTACGAGTTTTTCGTATTAATTGATTAATCGATGTCGAATGAATTTTTTAGACACGTTCGCGAAGCCGGTGGAGTTTGCATCGCCGACGAAGTTCAAGTTGGATTCGGCAGAGTCGGAAGTCAAATGTGGGCTTTTCAACTCTACGGCAACGATGTCATACCGGATATCGTAACTGTCGGCAAACCAATGGGCAATGGACATCCCGTTGCAGCTGTGATTACGACTCAAGAAATCGCTGCGAGTTTCAAGGCTACTGGACTCGAGTATTTCAACACAGTGAGTAAATATGTTACGTAATATTCCATTGAACTGCATAATATCAAAGTTCAAAGAAAATAATCGTACATAGAACGCATATGAACGGCCGATCCCGCGGTGACACGAAGTATTTGCGAGTCGATAAAATAGTCGTAAACTAATTTTTTAAATATATCAATAATTTAGATACATCGATAACTGAACATTTTTTGGAAGGTTCATATTTCAATTTTCGACAATACAATATTAATTTAATATCCAATTAATTACTTTATAATTTAAAAATGATTAATTCATTTTTTAAAAATATTTTTGATTTTTTTTTTATTTTCATTCAATTTCTCGCGATTTATTTATTATTTTCAATTTCAATTCAATTTTTCGGGATTTATTTATTATTTTTTTATTTTTAGTCAATTTTTCGCGATTTACGGCTGATTTTTGTATCCCCGGCGAAAAACAGAGCGGACTTTAACCATTGTCGTACCCTGCGAGGGTGAATTCGCTCAGAAAAGCTCTCTATTGTTGTTCGCGCTGTGTTCCAATATTCTATAGCGCATACAGTTGGCATATACGCGCGTGTTTATTTCTCGATTGTGGACACCCCATGCACCGCGGTCGCGCGAAAACGTGAATGAGCCCCGGTTATCGGTATCCCGGTAATTTTCGAGAGAGTATTGTACACAAACGCATACACGCGCGTTTTATTGTGGGGAAACGGTTCGTTGTGCGTCGCGATGTTAAATGCATATGCGCTTCCAATCTCATTTATGAGGCACGTGGCGTACCGACGACCATCCCATCGCCGCAACATTTATCGCTGTTTAATCGAAGTTCTCCGATGAGAGGCAGCTTTTCCGTTAACGAAAATCCATCGCGAAATATATTTTACGATTGTTACGCATCAATGGTTTCTATTGTTACGAGGGGAGCAGTTAAATAAGGCGGATTTGCCATCAATTCACTACATACCGATAATTTACTATCCGTAAATAGATGTTTATTAATCTTTTATTGTACGGTTTTGATTGCATTTCACCGCGTCGGTCACTATCGGTTACCTCGAAGCTTCGCTCACTTGGATTAATAGATTTTCCGACGATCGCGATGTTAGGGGATGATAACAAAAAGCTTAAACTCCTCAGAATACGACGTGATTAATTTTTCATTCATCGTAAATCGTACAATGAAATTTCACGAATTTTACATAAGATTCCCAGAGAATCAATTTTTCTTTTTTTCGGGAATAATTTTTTTTTTACCGAAAATTTTATCGATTTTGCATGGAGTTTTTTTTATATCAAAAAGGATATTCGTCTTTTAATGGGACAAGATATTCCACGATTTATATGCGAAACGGCGGAAGAAGATAGGAATCGGAGTGAAGACTTTTTTTTTTTTGTAAAATACACATCGGGAGTCATGAAAAATTGCGAGAAATGGTTAACTCGTCGATTAACTTCTAAATCACTTCGACGAAATTTTTGTATCACAGCATCGGTCGCGATAGCAGAGAGGAAATAACTATTTTTGAGAGTACAGAGAATACGTTATGAGAAAAAGAGTCGACTGCTCACAGTTTCTCGCAACTTTTTTTTTTACGACTCCGTCAACGGTTTCTAACGGAGATCATAGCACGTCATACGCACGAAAGACTTACGCGAAACGCGCGAACTCCGCGAGAGATACAATATCTTCTTTTCCATATAAAAATCATACCGTCGCGTTAGTACTCTCAACCGGGCGGTGGTTGCGAGAAAAAGCTTTCGTAAGGATGGACGAGAGAAATTTTACATCGTTTCACTTTTTTTTTCATTCATATACGCTATTAAATCGCGAAATTACATCCCCGTCGTGACTGCATGAGGCGCTTCATTGCGTTACATACTTTATTAGTTCGCGCGATACGAGAGGTGTATCGCGTAAGAGTCACGCGCTGTCTCGACGAAATCTACTGAACTCTCCTGTTTATTCAGGTTTTTCCAAGCATCGTGACGCCGTCGCGTGATTTATTTAGTACAAAATGAATAATGAATTAAGCCGATGAAAACCCGACTATTTTTCCTATCCACGCCGGAATTTCATCGGAATAAATGAAAAAATTCCCGAGTAGCTTTTTTTTTTTTTTTTTTTTTTTTTACGCCACGCTATGTACATTAAAAATAAACAATGAAACTCTGTGTCATGCTCTGCGGAATTTTCAATCTATTTTTCTGTTTTTTCTTTTTTTTTTTATTACCACAGTACGGAGGCAATCCGGTTTCTTGCGCCGTCGCGAATGCCGTGTTGGAGGTCATAGAACGCGAAGGTCTTCGCGAAAATGCAACCAAAGTTGGCGAGCATTTGATCAACGAATTGAGAAAATTGGCGAAACTTCGTAAGATCATCGGCGATGTACGCGGTGTCGGCCTATTCGTTGGTATCGAACTCGTTCGCGACAGAGCGATGAGAATACCGGCCACCGCTGAGGCTAAACACGTTGTTTCGCGAATGAAGGAAGAAAAGATTTTGGTCAGCAGCGATGGACCGGATAACAATATATTAAAACTCAAGCCTCCGATGGTCTTCACTATCGCCAATGCCGATCGCTTTGTCTCCGTTCTCGACGAAGTTCTTCAGGAACTCGAGATCGACATGGAAGAGGAGGTGAGTGGATACCGATCGATGCATAATAAGATTTTGAAATTTATAGAAAAAAAGTATCACATTGCGCCTTAAACTTCGGAAGTTTCTCTTCTGTTGCGTCACAAAGACATTTTACACATCGAAAAAACATTTTTTCGATTTTCGAAAAAAATTAAAAAATACGATGAAACGAAATTAAAAAGAAAGGAAACGAAACGATTTCGCATAAAACAAAATGTCGATTGCGAAAAAAATCAGTTGCTATCGGATACACTTCGAATGTATGAATTTAACGCACCTGTTCTCTTTCTGTTTTCAGCCCGTTGACTCGACGACGACGATCATTAAGGCGGTCATCTCGACTGTGGATATTGAATCCGAAGGAGTTGGGAGCGAAGTTAGCAAGAGCGTCTCGATACGCGCGTAACTGATCGACATTTCGAATTCTCACTCAGCGTCAACGCTTACAAATTGCTCATTAATGTACGAAGAAAATCCGAGAAATATGTGAAAAAAAAAAAAATATATATATATACTTGGCGTGAATTCCCAATGAGTGACGATGAAAATACGATTTTTAGACGACTATTTTTATACTCAAACATAATAGATGCTAAGAAGCACAATCTGTACATATCAACGATTTGTAAATACTTTTTCGATTTATTTCTAATTATAGGACTGTATTATTCATTTGAAAGATTACTATTGACATTGTCTCGTACTGCGTAACACTTGTATCGAATAAAGAGACACTAATATAATTTTGTGTTTTTGTATTTATTTTTTTTATTTAGCTTCGATTTAATTAATTCAATAAAAAAATTTCTTCGATGAGAAAACTTTTTGAAAAATGACGTGAAATTTGACATAAATTGAAATAATATTTGAAGCAATATATTAATTTTTTTTTCAAAGCATTAATAATTATTTTTCAAATTCAATCACAATTTTTCATAATTATTTTTGATTCTACGTGCCTATTTTGCTTCGGGTGTTCCTTTCGCCACACTGTTTCCCGAGTACTTGGGATAGAAATACTACCGCGATCTCTCGATTGACTAACAGATCGACACAAATCGGCACGAGGATTCATTGACTCCGCATCCGGTTTTCGATCCACGTGGCGGAAACCTCGCGCGTGTCCAATGCTATCGATTGTTTATCGACGAATTCAGAATCAATATTTTCTGCATATCCATGCAATTTCTTTTTCTCTTTGGTCCGACGCTTGGACAACAACCGGATGTGTCGAGGATAACACGGTCTCGAGGCTAAAGATTCGTGACCTTTCGTTCCATACTGCAACAGTTGTCGTGAACGCGCGCGTTGACGATATTATTAGGTGCTATGCTTCGATCGATATCGTTAACGCGAGAGTGCAATATCGGCGATTTGAAAAAAAAAAAAATGCGCGCGTGTTGTAACAACTCGAAAGATTAAAGTTATACATCGCCGAGACAATTTAATCATCGGGGAGGTTCACAGTCGTAGGTCACTTGCTGCGCAAGCAAAAATAGGGTATAAGTAGTTCATATCAGAGCTGAATAGCTTACTCTCCAGTGTGCAGCGATCTATTGGTCACATCATGTGGTCCCAACTGTTCTTAGTGTTTCTGGGTAAGTGTTCCATAATTCAAGGATCAAATTTTTTCGAATAATGAATTATAATTCAGATCCTGCAATATCGAAGTAAATTTGCCGTCAGGATCTTTTTTTTAGCGCAGTAGAACAGCAGAATATGATTATTAATGCCGATCAACTATTTCATTAATTTTCAGTGGGCGCGGCGATTGCCGAACCAAGTTACCAGGCATGGAAGACCGACACCGAATACGAATACAACGTTCGCGGAAGAACTTTCGCCGCTCTGCACGATGTGGCTGATCAGTACACCGGTATAGTACTGAGAGCTCGATTAACCGTCAAGCCGAAGTCCGAAGACACCTTGGAAGCCAAATTGTGGAGAGCTCAGTACGCTCACATCCACACGAAGCTAGCGGACGGCTGGAAAACCGAAATTCCGGACAACATGCTTGAGCTAAAACAGTTCCCGATATCGGAGAAGGTCTTCGAGATCAAGATGCAGCACGGCGTTGTTCGCGAATTGTTCGTCGACAAGGATGTTCCGAATTGGGAAGTCAATTTCCTGAAGAGCGTCGTCAGTCAGCTGCAGGTGGATACCCAAGGCGAGAATCTGATGGCATCGAGATACAACCAGGAACCCGAAGACAACCGTCCGAACGCTATGTACAAAACCATGGAGGATTCCGTCAGCGGAAGATGCGAGGTACTTTACGACATCAACAATCTTCCCGAATACGTTTATCAAAGCAGACCGGATTTGGTACCGATGCCCGAGCTTCGCGGCGACGGGGAAGTCATCGACATTGCCAAGACGAAGAACTACAGCAACTGCGAGCAGCGCATGAGCCTTCATTTTGGTATAACCGGATCGAACAAATGGGAGCCGAGTGCCAATTACGGAAAAACCATGTCGAGATCTTCGGTGAGCCGAATTGTCATTACCGGTGATTTGAGGACCTTCACCATTCAGTCTTCGGTAACGTCGAATGAGGTCATTATGAGTCCGAGTCTACATGAAAGTCAGAAGGGTATGGTCAGCAGTAGGGTCAACGTGACCCTCGTGAAGATGGGTCCGGTGTCTTCTGGTCCCTGGTCGACCCCTGCCAATCCCGAGTCCACGGGAAATCTGGTCTACAGTTTCAACAATCCTTTCGCCGGACCCGCTGAGTATCGTCGCCCGTCCGGTCCCGCTTTCGGGTCCCATACCAGCGAGGAATGGCGCGATCGTTATGCTAAGTACATGAGACATGAAGATGACGCTAACGACTCCAGTGCCTCAAAATCTTCCAAAAGCGCGGACTCTCTGGAGAACGACGAGAACCAGTTATATTGGTCGCCAAAGCCGACTTTGAACGAAGCCCCGGCCACACCTCTGCTACCGTTTTTCATCGGTTACGGAGGAAGATCGATTGACAAATCGGAAGATTTCGACAGTGTGTCGGTATCAAAAACCCTTGCCAGTCAGATCGGTAGCGATCTCCAAAATCCGAACAGCATCACCGACGAACAGACACTCGAGAAATTCACCATTCTCGCGAGACTTATTCGCACGATGAGCACCGAACAAATTGCCGAAGCTCAACGAGAAATTTACCAATCCGACAACGAGATCGATCCTCATGATGAAAGCCAAAGCGTGCGCCGCTACACCTGGGCCGCCTTCCGTGACGCCGTTGCTCAGGCCGGTACCGGACCAGCTCTGGTCACTATCAAGAATTGGATCAAGGAGAGAAAGATCAAGGGGCCCGAAGCCGCATCGGTCGTCGGTTCTCTTTCGAAGACTGCAAGGACGCCCACCCCGGAATACATGGACGCTTTCTTCGTAAGTACATCAAGAGGTTCCTCCTACTTCCTCATTTCCGAAAAGGGCCATTTTTGGCTCGATACTCCATCAGTCATTACAAATTTGGCATCATCAATTACAAACTTGATTTTCTACTCTGCAGGAATTGGCCACTATGCCCGAGACGATCAACGAAGACGTCTTGAACTCAACTGCCATGATCACGTTCGCGGAATTGATACGTTACTCGCAAGTAAATCACGAAACAGCTCACAGCCGCTATGCCGTACACGCATTCGGTCGTCTTTCACCTAAGCACAATCCAGCGATTTTCCGTGACTACGTTCCGTATATGGCTGAACAACTGAAGAAATCGATTCAGGAGAAGGAACCCGCCAAGTCCCACGTATTTATTCGTGCCCTGGGCAACGTCGCTCATCCCAACATTTTGGCCATCTTTGAACCGTATCTCGAAGGCAAGATCCCCGCGTCAACTTTCCAAAGAACGATGATGGTATGGTCCATGAACAAGCTCGCTTCCCTGAGGCCCAGACTCGCCCGCGGAGTGTTTTACAGAATCTATCAAAACACCGCCGAGGCTCATCAGGTTCGTTGTGCCGCTGTCATTTTTCTGATGTCGACAAACCCTCCGGAAAGTATGCTTCAGCGAATGGCGGAATTCACGAATTACGATCACAGCAAGCACGTTAACGCGGCGGTGAAATCATCGATCGAAACGGCCAGCTACCTCAGGACACGCGAGACTCAGGAAATGGCGAGCAAAGCGCGTAATGTTCTTCCTCTGTTGAACAAGGAATCCTATGGTTTCGATTACTCGAAGAACTTCTACTTCGACAATGTTGCTGACGAAATAAATCTCGCTTATCAAGCGCACGCGGCTTACATCAGCAGCGACGACAGCTTCGCCCCTCAAGCTTTCTACGCCAGCATGAAAGCTATTTATGGTGATTTCATGGCACCCAAACCTGAACTAGCGGCAATGGTATCCAGCGTCAAGGAATTGTACAACGAGATGCGCAAACAGTTCAAGTATCACAGCAAGGAACCCAGAGAAAATACCGAGGGGATCCAATTTTCAGCCGAAAACATCGCTAAACTGCTGAAGATCGAGGGTCAAGAAAACGAGAACTTGGAAGGAGCTTTCTGGATGAAATCCAAGTACAACAACAGATTCATGTCGTTCGACAGGCACAGTCTTCAACGTATTCCTGAATGTGAGTTTGAAGACTTTCACAAAAATTAGAAGTTAGAAAAAGATTTAACTTACATATTGTTCGGTAACATTGTTCAACTTTTTGTTTCAGTTCTGAAGAAGGCATCTGCTGCTGTTAAGGAAGGTCGCAACTTCAACATGGCCAAGCTGGAGAGCTATGACCTGACTCTGAGCTTCCCTATGGAATCCGGATTCCCCTTCCTCTATACCTTCAAAGTTCCGGCTTTGCTGAAGGTGTCCGGATCCGTTAAAGGTGACAACGCTCCCGAGGCCATGAAGGGATCCATGGATCTCCGTTTCGTGTATTCGATGCAGCTTCAGTCCAGACTTGGTTTCGTAGCACCCTTCGAGCATCAGCATTACATGGCCGGCGTGACCCGAAATTTCCAAGCATATGCACCAATTCGTGCCGACATTACCTACGCAAAATCCGATAAAACCGTCACACTGAAATTCCAACCGATCGAGCCGAACGAGAAGTACAAGCTTTTGCACTACAGCGTTGTGCCTTACACATCTCGACACAACATTCTTAACGTATCGCCGGTCATCAAGGATCAGGAGACTCATGCGCTGAGGAATCCCGACGCGGTGAAGCGCTCTACCGATTTCGGTGGCCATACTCGGGGGATAAACTTCAAGATCGACTCAGATGCAATGGGATACGCCGACACATATTACTGGAACTGGGATTTATTGGGCTACGCCTTCTTCCCCCTCGCCGAACCGAAAATACAAGCGTCGAAGACTGAGTTGATCCTGATACCGAATCCTTCCAGCGAGCAATCCGTAGTACTGACTGGTTCGCTTGAGACTCTTTACGACGATATGTCTAAATACGACGAGAATAGAAGCAAATCAGGTCCCAAAGGAAAAGCACCCAAGATCAAGAGTACGAAAATGAACGATCCAGAACGCAGACATGAGCTTATCAAGGAGGCTGCCGAGGGAATCGCAGCCGCTAACGCTTTTGCCTTTGATGCCGGAGTCGAATTGCCTGGACAAGAACCAATCCAGATGCTTATGACCGTCGCTTTCGCAAACAGCGAGGTCGACGAGCAATCGCGTGGTTTGGTTTACTGGCGGTTCAACGATGCTCGTGCTCACCACGAATCTGAGACATGCGCCGGCTTCGAAGGTCGAGGGCCCCGATTGTTTCCCTCACTGGACGAGGCCTCAACCCAATCGAGAAATTTCGACGTTGATCTGCGTATCGGTAAAACTTGTGAACAAGGAGCGAAGGTGGAGATCTATGGAAAGCAGGAGCAGACTGAAGAGTACAGACAGCTTTTGAAGCAATTACCTGTGATGGCACGATGCTGGAAGGAAATTAAGGGAGGCATGAAAGATACGCCTGCTTGTCTAGAGGCTAGAGTCCAGGCATCGTTCATGGACAAATCTGTTTTTACTATCAAATTCGATCCGGCAACGTATGATGATTGGGATATTACCGGCATCATGAATGGCGTCTATTCATTACCGAATGTGTTGCGGACTCAACCAGTCTCATCTGTTGACGAGGGCGTACTGAAGATGTCCATGAATTTCTACGGACTCGGAAATAGCGCTCAATTTGAGATGGAATCGCGCAAGGATCGTTTAATAGCCTACCAAATCGATATCGGCCCATTGGCTGCTCTCGCAGCGAACACTCATCCCGATCTGGCCTTAAGCGATAATCTGAAAATGCACTCGGATGATGATGGCTCCTATGAAAGTGAGTACATCAAATCCTGTAAATTTTTAATTACTTTGTTTCCTAAGACCGGTTACTAAATTGGACCAACGTTTTATATTCAGACTTATGTGTGGTCGATTCCGACTGGGCAACTACTTTCGATAAAGCAACCTATCCCATCAATCTTGGAAAGTGTTGGCACGTTGCTATGACGACTTACCCGAAGACCAGCAGAGACAACAGAGTCACCGAACCGATAGAAGAAAGCATGAAAATGAGCGTTGTCGTGAGAGATGCACCGAATAACAAGAAGGACGTAAAGTTCGTTCTCGGAAAATACGAACTGAAATTCACTTCGTACGACTCCAAGGTCCGTGTTGAACTCAATGGCAATCCTATTGACCTCAGCGAGAAGCGCAGCTATAGACAGAAGAATGCTAAAGGACACTACGATTTCGAGCTCCTTCAGCGTCCCGATGGTTGTGTTAAGCTTTATTCGTCAAAATACGATGTTGACGCTATATACGATGGAGAACGCGTTCGGATCAAGGTGAGGATGTTACCATTTTTTTTCTCGACAATAACGATCCTCTTTATTTCTCAAATCGATCAATGCCAATACCATTGAACTTTTACAGGCATCTGACAAATACAGCAATGATGTTCGAGGTCTTTGCGGCAACTACGATGGTGAACCGGTCAACGATTTCACGAGTCCCAAGAACTGCATTCTCTCGAAACCCGAATGGTTCGCCGCGTCTTACGCCATGACGTCGAGCGAGTGCCAGGGACCGGCTTTGGAATATGCGAAGGAAGCCCACAAAGCTGATTGTATCCGTAAAACTGCTCAGCCGAGCAACGTCATCAGCGACCGCGAGGCTGGACGTTCCAGAAGTGGAAAAAGCACCTGGGGATACCATAACAACAGGAACAGCGACGACGAGAAGAATCAGAACTCCCGTCACAAATGGCATTGCATGACTACACGCACCAAAGTCTTTAGAGAACCTGATCAGATTTGCTTCTCCTTGAGACCCGTTCCAACCTGTTTGTCCAGCTGCAAACCATCCTTTACCAAATCTAAAGTGTTCCCAGTCTACTGTATGCCTAAGGGCGAAGCGGCTCAGCAAATGGCTGATCGAATCCAGCAAGGCGCTAATCCCGATTTTAGCCAGAAAAAACCAACGAAAACTATTAATTTCGACATGCCTGTGCGTTGTCAAACTGCATAAAATGATGATAAAAATCTGTAAATCGCAAATAATCATTAGCATGAAGTGCCGAAGATTATTGTGAGAGTAATCAGTATAATGATCTGAACTCTCGACTTTTGTACCCATGATAATTAATGTAATAGTAATGTCAGTAAGAAAGTAGCATAGCATATCATCGTGTAGAAAACGACGAACAAATAAAATTCCATCTTGAATTAACATTATTTTCTTTCTTAATTGCTTCCTTAATTTCCTTCGTTTCTTATCACTCCCTGTTGGATCAAAAATTGATTTGCGATATTGCGTAGAATAGTGGATTTCCACTGGAAGTCGCATGTCACAAATGTCGCATATCACTGTGTTAATTGTACAGTTCTGACAGCGTTGCGTTTTAAGCTGCAAGCGAACGTGGATGAAAAATACTATAGAAAACTGCTTTTGAATACTAAGTACTCAATCGTTGCTATAAAATACATTGTCGTTTAACTTCGTTGAGGGTATCTTGTTTCTGAACTTCTCTTAAATGTATGATTACCTTCGACGAAACGAGGTGTGTCACGCATTGTACGATATTTTTAGCTTGTAAACTTCACGTCAGCCAGCCGCTTACTCACTCAAGCTGAAGATTGTAAATTGTGCAATTTGGATTGAATCGCCTGGAGTGCAACAGGGAGCGAGAGACAATTATTATAGTTCACAAACTGCTCATGTGATTAAAATCGAGAAAAGAAAAAATATACTAAACTGTATAGTCATTGGAATACAATGAGTTAAACGAAAAGTCCATTGTCAAAAATATATGGTTATAGTTATTCGTAATTACGAAGTTACATTATTTCCAGATATTACGAGATTGACTTCGGGTTTACTTTTTTTTTTTTATATTTTTCATAATTACTTTTATATTAAAAAAAAAAAAATTTAATTTATTTGTATATTTTATAAAATTTATTTGTATTATAAGTAAAATGTGTCGACGACAAATTTCTTTCCGTAAATGCAGAGTAGAAACAAACGATCGATAACATGCGTAGGTCAATACATGGAAAAACCAATTGCCCACCAGCGAAAATTCATCTTTTATTAATTAATGCGACCGACAATATAAATCGTAAACAGCACGAGAATTCGTTGAATCCACGTGTGGAAAACGATCGCGAAAACAATATTTCTGTGTGTTTGTTTATATTTTTTTAAAACGCATCAGAGTTCAAGAACAACTCGGAATTTCCGGTGATAAGAGGACTCAGATGCTAAAGATTAGTGACCTTGCGCATTACCCTATTTCGTTACACGTGAAGAAAACCAACTATTTTTTATTTCCAAATATTGTTATGTTGTAGTTAGTGTGATAAAAGGGAATTCGGACTCGTAAGTCGGAAAATATTATGCACGCGATCGAAATCTTAGAAGATAACACCGACTTGCGCGAGCCGCCAACATACTTATCGTCGCGGTTCGTCATCGTAGGTCAAGCTGATCAAGCTAATTTGCTATATAAAAGGTCTCGCAGTCACGGGGAATAGTCCACTCTTAACTGAGCGATTTCAACAGTCACATAATGTGGTGTCCGCTGTTTCTTCTGCTTCTCAGTAAGTGTTTGAATTGTGAACATTCAACGCAAATTATTAAATTTCTTTTTTCAAGCCTTTCTCATTGTTTCTCAGTATTTTGAACTTTGAACTTTCACTTTAAAGTCGTAGAAATTACGTTGAATCATTGTGTTTAATTTGCAGTTGGAGCGGCAAATGGCGAACACTTTCAAGCATGGAAGACCGATACGCAATACCAATATCACGTACGCAGTAGAACGTTGACAGCTCTGCACGATTTTTCCAATCAGTATACTGGTTTAATAGTGAAAGGACTTTTGACAATACGGCCGAAGAGTGTGGATACCTTGGATGCAAAATTCTCGGATGTTCAATATGCCCAAATCCACACGAAATTGTCAGATGGCTGGCAGACGAAAATTCCGGATAACATACTGGACTTGAAACGATTGCCGATGTCGGAAAAGGTCTTCGAGATAAAAATGCGCTATGGTGTTGTTCGCGATTTGATTGTCGACAAAGGTGTTCCGACTTGGGAAGTCAATATACTTAAGAGTATCGTCAGTCAACTTCAGGTTGATATGCAAGGCGAAAATATGATGTCATCGAGATTCAATCAGGCACCCGTCAAGAATCGTGTCAACGCATTGTACAAAACTATGGAAGATTCAGTCGGCGGAAAGTGTGAAGTTGTGTACGACATCAACACTATTCCCGACTTTATTCTGCGCAGTAGACCCGAATTGATACCAAAATTCGAACTTCGTGGAGCCGGTCGAATAATCGAAATAATGAAAACCAAGAATTACTGCAACTGTCAAGAGCGAATAAATTACCATTTCGGTACAACTAAATCGAATAACTGGGAGCCATGCGCAAATGACAATGGCAAATCCATATCGCAATCTTCCGTTAGCCGAATCGTCATTACGGGTGATCTCGAGACTTTCACCATTCAATCATCAGTCACGACTCACGAGGTCATCTTGAGCCCAAATCTCCACGAAAATAAGAAGGGTATGGTAAGCAGTATGGTTAACATAACTCTCGTAAAAATGGATTCCGTTCCGTCGGATTCGTGGTCAACTCCTGCAAATCTCGAATCTGTTGGAAACCTCGTCTACAGTTACAAAAATCCGTTCGCTGGAACAAGTGAGAATCGTGACGAGTATCGACGACGCTTGATTCTCAAATCTCATAACAGCGATGAGAATTGGCGCAGAGGACAGGGCAGTGACCACGACGGGTTCGGTGCTTCTCGGTCTGCGAGTGATGAAAACTCCTTTGAGAATAACCAGGATCAATGGTACTGGCATCCAACTTCCAGCTTGAACGAAGCACCAATAACGCCTCTGCTACCCTTCTTCATGGATAACCGAGGAAAAGCGATAGCCGAATCTGGCAAAGTTGATCTTGTGATGACGTCGAAGACTGTCGCTGACCAGATTGGTCGTGATCTCGAAAATCCAGACAACATCACTGATCAACAGACCCTTGAGAAGTTCACCATTCTCGCAACATTGATTCGCACGATGAACATTGAACAGATTGCCGAAGCTCAACGCGAAATTTATCAATTTGACAACGAGACTAATTCGAATGATGAGAATCAACGCGTTCGTCAGAATAGTTGGGCCGCTTTTCGAGACGCTGTTGCCCAGGCAGGTACGGGCCCAGCGCTGATTACTATAAGGGATTGGATCAAGGAGAAGAAGATCAAGGGTGTTGAGGCCGCATTGGTTGTTGCGGTTCTTTCGAAGACCGCTAGAGCACCGACCCCGGAGTACGTGACTGCTTTCTTCGTAAGTACATTAACATCACATTACTTTGCCGTCGATAAGAAACACTATAAGTTATTAAAATGATTCAACTTTGCTTACAATTGAGCGTTACTATGTTCTGCAGGAAATGGCGACAATGCCTGAGACAACTAAACAAGAGTTTCTCAACTCAACGGCGATGGTCACTTTTGCCGAATTGGTTCGATACTCGCAAGTGAATCACGATAACGTTCAGAATCATCGCCCGGTGACCAGTTTCGCTCGTCCATCCCCCAAGAGCAATCCAGCGATTGTCCGTGACTACATTCCGTACTTAGCCGAGAAATTGAAGCGATCAATCAGGAATAATGAATTCGCAAGGTCTCACGTCTTTATCCGTGCACTCGGTAACATAGCTCATCCTAAAATTCTCACCGTTTTCGAACCTTATCTCGAAGGCGAGATCCATGCAACAACTTTCCAAAGGCTCCTGATGGTGTTCTCTTTGAACAATCTCGCTGCTCTGAAACCCAGACTCGCTCGCGGAGTCTTTTACAGAATTTACCAAAATACCGCAGAGACTCATCAACTCCGCAGCGCCGCTGTCGCTTTTCTCATGTCGACGAATCCGCCTGCTAGCATGCTTCAGCGGATGGCAGAGTTTACGAATTACGATCATAGCAGGGAAGTCAATGCAGCAATAAAATCAGCGATCAAATCGGCCAGCAAGCTCGAGGCACCCGAATCACAGGATCTTGCCACAAAAGCGCGTAATGTTCTTTCTCTTTTGACCGACGAGTCTTACGACAACGCAAACGCGGATAATTTCTTTAGTGATTACGACGCAAGCGAGTTGAACTTGGGCTATCGCACGCAGGCGTACCTTGCCAGAGACGATTTCATCAGTCTAGCTTTTTACGCAAGTCTTCAAGCACGATACGGCGATTTTGAGGTACCAAAATCTGAGATTGGCGCCTTGTTATCTAGCCTCAAGGAGCTCAATACCTTAAACGGGAAGAAGTTCACCACGGACTATAGTGATGACAGCGAGAAAAATGGAAACAAAGAATTCTCGCTGAACAAAATCGCTGAATTGTTAAAAATTAAGAAGGAAAACAACGAGAACTTGGAAGGTGCTTTGTGGATGAGCACTGAGTACAATAATCAGTTTTTGTCGTTCGACAAGCACAGTTTGCAACGTATTCCCGAATGTGAGTCTTATGATTTTTTAAAAGTTGATTACTTATATTCTACACCATTTGATGAATTATTAGGTAATCTTGAATAATGCTTTTTCTTCAAGTGATCATGAGGGCAGGTGAACTATTCATGGAGGGACACGACTTCAACATGGCCAAGATGGAGAGTTACGACCTTACTCTGAGCTTTCCAATGGAATCCGGATTGCCCTTCTTCTATACCATGAAGGTTCCCACTTTGTTGAAACTATCTGGTAACGTGAAAGGTGAACAAGAGTCGGATTTCATTAATGGAACCATCGAGATCCGTCTCGTGTATTCGATGCAAATTCAGGGCAGACTTGGCTTTGTAACACCGTTTGATCATCAACACTACATGGCTGGTGTGAATAAGAACTTGCAGGCTCATGCGCCAATTCGTATTGAAGCTACGATTGATAAGAATGAGAAACGCATGACGATGAAATTTCAACCAATCGAACAGGACGAGAGATACAGACTGGCGCACTACAGCCTGGTGCCCTTCACATCGCGACACAACATTCTCAACATATCACCGGTCATGCAGGATGAGGAGACCCGACAGTTGATTAATGGAAAGATATGGAAGCGGGCGAGTCGTATGAGGAACTTAAATTTCGAGATGGAGACTGATTCAAAGACTGGGGGCAGTATGGATCGATCAAATTGGGATCCGGTAGCACGTTCAATTTTTGCATTCGCGGAAGATAATCCCGAATACAGCAAGACCGAAATTTACTTCGAACCAGATGCATCTGGTGAACAATCCGTCATTCTGACTGCGTTGTTCGACTATCTGTATAATGAAACGGCAGCATACGATGAGAATAGGAGCAAAGCGATTCCGAAAGCAACAGCGCCTATCATAAAGAACAAACAATTATACGACTCTGAACGCGTACAGGAACTAATGCTGAACGCCACAGAGGGTATTTCATATGCTGTGACATATGGACTTGATTTGGGTCTTGAAATTCCCGGAGAAGAACCGTCGCAAATGCTTCTGACGGCGGCTTACGCACTTAGTCTAATCGATGAGAAATCTCGTGGTTTGGCTTACTGGAGAGTCATGGACCCTGTATGGTTTATCGAGTTCGAGACTTGCGCCGGCCTTGAATTAAAATCGCCCAGAATGGATTCGATTAAATTGGACGATACCATTTTTTTTAAAGACGACGAAAAATACCGAAACTTTGATGTCGATGTACGACTCGGCGTTACTTGTGACAATGCGTACAGTATTCAAATCCATGGAGATCAAGAGCAGACTGTACAGTATAAAACAGCTGTGTACGATATGCCTGTTTTGTCAGTTTGCATGAAAGACGTGTTGACCGGCATCAGACCTACGCCAGCTTGCAAGGACGCCGGTGACAAAATCTACACGATGGACAAATCCCATATAATTGTTAAATTTGATCCGACGATTCGTGATTTTGACGAGGAGGTTCCCAAATATTTTTCTATTATGAATAACATTCCGGGCATAAAATCATCCCTCATGGAAAAGACGCAGAAGGACGAGTCCATTGCTGATAACGCTTTGGAATTTTTCGTAAATGTTGATCCGGTTAATAACATTGCTAATTTTTCCTGTGAGTCTTCCAGACAGCGTTTAACAGCCGAGTACTTGCCAATCCCAATCGGACTTCTTGTTATGAATTTGCACCACGATCTTTCCGAAGTCAGTGAACGATTGTTCATGAATTTAACCGATGAGGACTCCCTCCATAGTGAGTTTAATAAATCGTGGAAATTATCGATTTTTTTCTGCCTTCGAACAGCCTTTGCTAACGTATGACATTCTTTTGTTTGCAGATATATGCGAATTCGATTCTATCAAGGCAACCACTTTCGACAATGCGACGTATCCCGTTGAACTTGGCAAGTGTTGGCACGTAGCTGTGACGAACTATCCGAAGACAAACGTCATGGCTGCGACAAGTTACCCGGACGCCATGTCTCTCAGTGTTCTCATCAGAGATTCCAAGGACAGCTTCGAGGACACGAAGAAGGATGTACTGATTGTTACTGAAATAAATGAAGTCAGATTCACAGTTGTTGACGGCGACATCCATGTTACTCTGGACGGAAAACCTTTCGACCTGAACGAGAAGGATAATTCTAGCGACTTGAATTTCGAGTTACTCAAAGAATCCGATGGCGCTGTCAAGTTCTCCTATCCGATATATGACTTCGACGTTCTTTACGATGGCAAGCGTGTCCAGATTAAGGTTATAATTATATCTCTTTATTCGACAGAACTTCCCTCTCGTTCGTGACACAAATTGAACGACACTAATTATGTTGATTTTATGATCTCAGGCATCCGAAGACTATCGTAGCAAGATACGAGGTCTGTGTGGCAACTTCGACGGTGAGCCGACAAACGATTTTATCAGCCCCAGAGATTGCCCTCTCTCGAAACCGGAAGAATTCGTTGCTGCTTTCGCATTGGTATCGAGTGATTGCGAAGGACCCTCTTTCGAAAATTTACGGAAAGTTAACGATGGGATCTGCGAGCATAAGGCTGTACGCTCTGGCAACGTGGTGTCGGACCGTGAGGCTGGACGTTCCAAAAGTGGAAATAGCAACTGGGGTTTTCACAACAGGATGAACAGTAATGACGAGAAGGGTCAGGAAACCGGAAACAGCAAGCGTTGCACCGCCATGCGCACCAAGATCATTGAGGAAGATGATCAGACGTGTTTTTCTTTGAGGCCAATGCCAAGCTGCGCTCCCGGTTGCAAATCAAGTCGTACGAAAGCCAAAGTGATGCCAGTTTATTGTATGCCAAAGGGTACAGGATCGCAACAAATGGCTGAACGCATTAAGCAAGGAGCAAATCCCGATCTTAGCCAAAAGACGTTATCGAAAAAGTTCGGATTCGACATTCCCGTTCATTGTCATTCAGCTTAAGATGCCATAAAAAATTGTCAACGACAAATGACGGATAGAACAGATTAAAGAAAACTGTAAGAGTAGTTAGTTAAGGTCTGGATGCTTGTCGCAAAGCACGTCGAAGATTATCTTCGCGATAATTAATGTAATCAGTAATGTCAGTGAGAGTAGCATAGAAAAGTGTACAATGAATACGAAGAAATAAACAACGATGTTTAATTTGATCTTTGATATCATTATTTGTCGATCTTTATAATGCACATTCGCGCACATATTTCCATATCAATTATGAAACTGCGTTTCTTTTTTGCCTAATAATCGCCACCGAACACAATGTAGAGATCACAATAGTAATCAGCGTTGCGTCGTACTTTGACTTTGTTGACGCTTCGTAGCTGCGGCGGTCTCTTAATAGAATGATAGCTTTCAATAAAACGAGAGGTAATTTTACTCCTGTGTAACTTTATAGGTGTTACCATAAAGCGATATTGGCAGTATATAGTAGTATACTATTGTATGCTCCGTTGGTTGCCATAAGTAATTGCATAATAGGGTTATCATATGTAACTTCTCGCAATCTTTAACACGAGAGTTTTCGTGGTGTGGAAAGAAATGTTGCATTCGGATGGCATCGTAAAAGATTGCACATAAACGAGAACCGGGCAATTTATTCATTGCTCGTCATCGTAGGTCAGATTGATCGAGTCAATTGACCATATAAACCGTCAGAGTCACGGCGAAATATTTCACTCTCAATGGAGCAACGAAGCGGTCGCATCATGTGGTGGCAAGTGTTCGTTGTGTTTCTTGGTACGTGTTTCCAAAATAATATAGTAATGCATAAAATATTATGGAATTCCATGATCATACGATCTTTTCTTACTGTTGTCCAAAAACATTTAATGTGCCATTTTTCAATGTCACACACTTAAAAGTATTGTATATCAATAATCACGATAAATATAACGGCTTTCATTCAATATGTGACAGGAGTGGCAAGTGCCAACATCCTTCAATCATGGAAAATCGACACTGAGTATAAATACGTGGTTCTTGGTACAACCACCGTAAATCTGGACGATTATTCCAACCAGACCAACGGAATAATACTACGAGCTTTTTTGACAATTAGGCCGAAGAGCGAGGATATCCTGCAGGCCATGATAAGTGACGCTAAATTCGACGAATCCAACTCCGAGTCTTGGGATGATCTCCCGCTGTCGGATAAGGTCTTCGTGATCAAGATGAACAACAGTTTTGTTAGTGACTTGCTGGTGAATAACGACGTCCCCACCTGGGAAATTAATGTGATCAAGAGTATAGTTAGTCTACTCCAGATTAGTACGTCGGCTGCAGAGTGGCCGTCGACATGCGGTGGTACGACTGGATACCGAATCATGGAGGATTCCGTCGGTGGAAAATGTGCAGTCGACTACCACATAATAATGAATTGTAACTCTACGATTGTGCCTGCGCTTCGCGGCGCAGGTAACCCGTATGCAATTATGAAAAAAAAGAATTACTGCGACTGTGAACAGCGATCGAGTTACTATTTCGGTAGCAGTGAAACGAACAATTGGGAGCACTGTTCGAAAAGCGGTGACGAATTTTTATCTCGAACTAGTTTTAGACTAATGCTTGTAATCGGTGATGAAACGAATGTTACCATTCAATCTTCAGCTGTGATTGATAAAGTTAAAGTGAACCTTAACTTGAACGCAAATCAGAATGGTGGGGTTGAAAGCAGAATGACATTGACGCTCTTAACGATGCGTTCCGTTTCTGCTGATGACTGGACCACACCTGATGACCTTCACTCAGTTGGGAATCTTGTCTACAGTCACAACAGTCCTTTCGCTGGAACACGTGAGGACCGTCGTACCGATGGACGAACTGATTCAAACATCAAGAGACAAGATAACGCTTATAATTTTAGTGCTTCGCCCTCTTCCGGCAGTGGAAAGTACTGCGATAATAACAAGGATGCGATGTACTGGCAGTCAATACCCAATTTGAACGAAGCTCCGCGTACTCCTCTGTCAACGTTCTTTGTTGAATGCAAAGGAAAATCGGCAGCCGGTCCGAGTAAAATTGGCCTCGAAGCTATGGCCTTGAAGGTAATTACCGAAATTGGGCACGAATTTGAGGATCCAGAATTAATTCCGAAGCAGCAGACTCTCGAGAAATTTACCATTCTTGCGGAGATAGTCCGTGCAATGAGTACTAAACAGATCACCAATGTACAAGAAAGAATTTATCGCCATTTGGAGGCGAACCAAAGTTTAGGTCGCAGCATGTGGCGCGGCTTCCGTGATGCTGTTGCTCAAGCCGGTACCGGTCCCGCTCTCGTCACCATAATTAACTGGATCTTTGAGGAAAAGATTGTAGGTATTGATGCCGCAAAAGTCGTTCGAGTTCTTTCCACGACTGCTAGGACGCCTACCCCGGAATATATGAACTTCTTTTTCGTACGTACAATCATCAAACAATGCTATTCCTTCTATCATTAGTACTTTGCAGACGCTTCAATTCAGGAGGCTTAGTAAATTAAAGGTTTCCTTTTCTGTAGCAAATGATCACGACGCCCAAAATTGCTAACGAAGAGTTCTTGAACTCAACGGCGATCATCACGTTCGCCGAATTGGTTCGGTATTCGCAGAAAAATCATTTCAGCGCTCAGAACGGTCATTTTCAGTACAATGACGATTGTACATCCGTCAATGAAAATCCAGCAATCCTCCTTGATTACATTCCATATATGACTGAACAACTACAGAAGTCAATCGAGAATAGTGAATACGCCAGATCCCACGTATTTATCCGTGCCCTGGGCAACATCGCTCATCCTACAATTTTAGACGTTTTGAAGCCTTATCTTGAAGGAAAGATACCCGTGTCAAATTTTCAAAGGCTCCTGATGATATTGTCGATAAATAAACTTGCTTCACTAAGACCAAGACTTCCTCGGGCAGTCTTATACAAAATCTACCAAAATACTTTGGAGAGTGATGAGATTCGTTGCGCCGCCATCGCCGTCCTGTTGTCGACTAACCCGCCTCGGAATATGCTTCGGCGGTTGGCGAACTATAGCGACAGCCAGTGTCAAATAAACGTAGTGAAGTCGTCTATAGAATCGGCAAGCAAACGCAACAGATCCATTCTACCAAATGATTGGCACCATTATTTCGGAGAGGGCAGCTTAAACAATCTATTGAACATCACTAATCGAATACATACTTACCAAGGCCACGATGTTTTCTTTAAACTAGGACTCTACTCAATCCTTGACGCAAAATTCGGTAATTTGAATTTACGCGAAACAGAGATTGGTGTAATGGGTACCATCCGCAGGCAACTCATCGACGCTTGGAATGAATACTTCAAGAGTCCAGATATGAAATCTCGGATGAAAAATACGTATACCGAATTTTCACCGGAAAGTATTCGTAAATTATTAAAGATAGAAAGTTACGGCGAGAAGCTGGAACCGGAAGCTGCTCTGTGGATGAAGTCCGTGTACAGTACCGAATTTATGTCCTTCGACAAGCACATTCTTGAACGCATTCCTGAATGTAAGTGTCATGCTATTCATGTTCAATGTGATACTTCTTATTAATTACTTGAGAAATTATTGGGTAATTTTTAACGATTTGTTTTTTTTTTTAAGATTTGGCAAAGACAGCCACGTCTCTTAAGGAAGGCTGGAACTACGACGTAACAAATACAGAAAGCTACGATTCGACTTTAAGCTTCACAATGGAATCCGGGTTGCCCTTTTTCTATACGAAGAAAGAACCCACTATGTTAAAACTGTTGGGTTCTTTAAAAGGTGAACATTTTCCTAACTCCGGCAAGGGATCCATCAACTTCACCCTCGTATATTCCACGCAGATCCAAACTAGATTTGGGTTCGTATCGCCTGTTGAGTATCAGCAGTATATGATTGGTGTGGATAAAAACTTCCAGACGTACCTCCCAATTCATGCTGAGGTTAACTATGAAAAATATGATGATCTGAACCTCACATTGAAACTTGGCCCGTTGGAATCGTACCATCCGTATACAATTCTTCACAACAGCGTCGTACCATTCTTATCGCGACATAACATTGTTAGCATGATGCCGGTACAAGTAAGCGAAAAGACCCAAACGCTAACCAATAACCAAATGTTAAGACAGGGATTTTACATAAAGCAGATGGCGTTCACGATGGAAATTGATTCTGATTCAGTCCTATCAGCCACGAATAACGGGCATGCGTTGTCCCATCTGCTTGACGCATTGACTGCAGAGGATATCACATATAGTAAATACGAAATCCGACTGTCTGATAACGTGAATTCAGAACCGGTCATACTAACTGCATCCTATGAGACAATTTTTGATAACACAACTGGATACGACAAGAGTCGTAGCAAGTCAAGGTCCAAGACACATGCACCAAAGATCTACAGCAAGAAGATAAACGATCCGGCACGCAGAAACTTCCTTCTCGTGGAAGCAATCGAAGGAATCGCGGCCGTTAATGGTTTCGCCTGGGATTTTGGAATTGAATTAACCGGACCGGAGGGATTTAAGTACATTGTGACTTCAGCTTCAGGAATCAGTACAGTTGATGAGAAAGTTCGTGTCCTGATTCACAGTGCGATCGAATGTAGGAAGCATAAGCATCATTTTGAGTCATGCGTTGGTTTGGAATATGAACAACCCCGACCTTTTATGTTCATTAACGATACTATATCCTCAGACTTCGATATAGACTATCGAATTGGTGAAACTTGTGAAAATGGTTATAATATACAGATTCATGGAGAACAGGAGCAAACTGACGAATACCGAAAAACCTTGTACGAGCAGTCGACAAGTTCAGCTTCCAAGACACTACTTTCCAATCTTGCGACAATGGACAAGACCCGCCTGACAATCAAATTCGATCCGAAGCTTAGGTTTATCGAAGAGCGGTTGAGCAATCACTTATATCTTACTAGTTCTTTATTTTACCCGAAAGTAAAAGCTATGTTCACTCCATACCGATCAGTCGACGAAAATACTGTAACATTATCTATGGATTTGCTTTTGCCCGAAAATACTGCAACATTTACCTATCAATCACCCAACATTCGTTTATCCGTCGACAAAGTCACAGTCAACTCTATTATTGATCACTTTGCGAAACCTAATTTCCCACATTACCTTTATTACGCCGCACCACATGACCATTTCTCGAAGAACAAATTTAGATCGATCTCCAACTTGACCTATGTTAGCTCCTTTGATAGTAAGTATACCAGATCATTGAATCTTTCGATCGTAAGGTTTCCAAGATGGTATAGAATTTTTTAGGCCATTCCCTATCTTTTCAGATGTGTGTCTTCTGGATTCATACGTGGCAACAACCTTCGACGGAGCATCCTACCCCATTGATCTCGGCAAGTGTTGGCATGTCGCCATGACGACCTTTCCGGTGACCATCAGAGGCACTGAGACTAAAGAGAATATCGACGAAGACATGAATATCAGCGTTGTCGTTAGAGATTCCACGGACGGCGACGTCACCACGAAGGACGTTCACATCGTTCTCCATCGCAATGAACTTATGTTAACAGTACAAGCTTCCAAGATCCTCGCAGTTCTCGATGGAAACACGATAGATCTGAGTGATGAACAAAGATACAGTCACATCGACGGAAATGAGCGCGTATTTGAGATTTTTCAACTGCCGAATGGTCCCATCACGCTGTTTTCGTTGAAATTCGAAGTCGGAATTGTCTACACTGGCCAAGCCGTTCAAATCATGGTGCTAATACATTTTCTTTTCATCATTTTTGAGAAAAAGTCGTATACCAGCGATTTTTGATAATTTCGAAATATCAAATAATAATACGAAAAATTGAATTTCCATATTGGAATAATTCGAACAATATTATTATTACATGCGATATAATCATCAAACGATTAATGCTTTTAATAATTTTTTAATGTTATCAGACTTCGAAGAAATACATCAACAAAATTCGAGGACTGTGTAACTGTTTCGGAGACTGCGATACCAATCCAAATAACGATGAAAGCTCCAAAATGTGCATAAAAATGGGAGAGACTTTCGGTGATGCTTACGCACTAACAGAGAACGATTGTGAGAGAGCGGCTATGAAAAAATCGTCAAAACGTCCGTTCGAGTGCCCGAACAAAGAACGCGGAAGAGGTGAAGATGGCACGTGGGGATATTACGAGGAGAACGACGACTATGAGACCTAAAGTTTATTTTATGCCGAAGTTCTTCAACAAAAGTGCTTCACTAATCAAGCTGAGCGCATATAGGGATCTCAGCCAAAATGAGTAATCGGAGAAATAAGTGTACGATTACAAAAATATCCAAAGCTACCATATTTTTTTAATTTTATAGATTTAGCGATATACCAAAAAAAATAATTATTTTGCTCACTTTTATGCCGATTTCTCTTTGATTTCGATGGCTTTTGCTCAATTTTTTAAGCTCATGAAAATAAATCAATTTTCAATGTTTTAAGGATAAATAGCCCCTATTGTTAAGTCATTGACCAACCGAACTGACAATATTCAACTTATTTTTTATAAAAAAGTCGTTCATAACCTCACAATTTGTGAACGTTGGTAGCATCGCATTTCGCGAAAGCCCCGATTTCCATATCTATATATATATAGGGGTTTAAAATATCATTCAACGATGAATATCTTATGAAATCGGTGGGCACTGCCTATTTTTTTTTACGTGTTCCTAACAGTCCAATGTGTCTTTAGGAAAAAAAAATTACCAAAAAAGTAGTGCGGAAAAAATGGAAAAAAATAATTAAAAATTCTTAAAAAATACCTCAGTAATTATTTCATAACGCCTGCAATTTTCATTTCGAAAAGTAGAAAAAGGGGTGTATTCCCTTAAAAAGCTGTACCCCAAGCTTTTCTCTCTTCTATGAATTTTTCATCGTAAATACCTTTGTCAACGAGCGTAATCTCTCGCCGGCCCGATTCCGGTTCACCGTATATACTTTACGACGAATATTCGTCGTAGGTCGCTTCTTTGCTTGCGGATAAAAAGAGCCAACCACTGCCGTTACGATTCCCCTAAATCCTACCTTAGCTTTAGTTAAAAAAAAAAAAGAAAAACGTAACCACATAGCGAGCTTTCTCCGCGTTCCTTTTCTCGTGGTCGCGCGGGACGGGAAGGCTTAGACGAACGATACCATTCCTGCCTTTGCGTCGGGATTAACCTTACCATTCCGCCGACTGTATCTATCTCACCCTCTCTTGCGCTTACGGGATATTCGAGTTATAAATTTAACAAAACAAAAATTATGTTCGCTCGCAGCGTCGTACAAAAATGCAATGAATCTGTTGCCATTGAATTCATCATCGTCTTTTCCGAAATCAATGGCAATTTCATCGCAATAATATCCCGTATATTCCATCAAATGACCAACATAGACAATTGATTGATTCTTTCTGAATCGTTGATTTTTTCAACGACACCGCTATTGCACTGAATTCTCTATAAATAGTCGTTTTCTTTGGTTAGCACAGCAAACAAAGACGCGATCACCAGTTTCAGCGCTCGCGAGCTTCGTAAATCCCCTTATCGTGCAATAAAAAGATTATTGCGCAATCCGATTGTGCAATAAATTTTCAGCGCTTCTGATGTAATCCCTTCTCTCTGAAAGCTTCGATTGCTCATTCCGTTTGTTGGATTCCTGTAAGTCGTTCGCTTTCTCGTATTTCGCAGAATCGCGTAATGCAAACACCGAGCGGCTTTTATACAACTGACAAAGTTTACGTAATGTAATTCTGGTAAATTTACATTTATAACAATAATATTTAACGGCGTAATAAGGGACGACGGTCGTCATATCGTTGTAAAAATTTATCCGGACGCTCCTCTCTGCGTTCGAGTCGCGGAGAACGAGAGGCTCTTAAAGGATTTTTGGGAGTTAGCCGGGTTACCCGAAGAAGCTCATCGTTCTTCGCTCGCGGCACGAAAGACAAAAGGAGAACCAACGGTACGAGAAAAGACTCCGCGAGATATAGTACGAAGTAAGACGGAATTACGACACAGGAGTATAGAGAGGGAGAAAGATACGAAAAATAAAAGAAAAGTAAAACAAGCGAAGCCACGCCGTGCGAACTGCGAGAAAACGCGAACGAAGATAAAAACGGAAAGGACGGAGAGAATCGAGTGAGAGTTAGCTATGAATCCCCCAGTGTCTCTTCTCTCGGTTCGTTTCTTACCTCCGCCACTCTCGGAAGTTCGATTTATTCATCAAGCATCGGTAGAAACAATTTATTTACGTCGGTAATCCCCGCGGGGAGAGAATTCGATCCGCTATGGGAGAAAGCTTCGGGAGAGAATTCTCAGACGCTACGATGTATATTCCGTCGAGTTGCTTTGCAACCGAACGCTTTGCCATGATTTATGCATAAGGGATATACATCGGAATTTTAGAATCCTCGTGTATCGTAATAATCGAGATAAGCGTAAGATGTGTACGAAGATAACACCACGTGTGCGCAGACGCGATTGGCACAAGTCAATCAAACATTGTTGAACGCATTGGAAATTGATCAATTGATAACGCGGTGCTTGGATTCGATGAACCGCGAGTGAGGGTGGAGTTGCCGAACAATGGGCAGAGTTTGCTCGTCGGGCCGATGTGTGAGTTTGAATCAGTATACACGAAACCCCAGCTGTTCAAAGTTCTCCTCGAGCCTAATATTGACGTACGATTCTATCATTTAAACGCTTATTGCACTATGCTTCAAATTTTCGAATAATTATCCGTTTCTAATTGCTAAAAATCATTATTCCCAAACGAATTATCACTGTCATTGGTTATTGGTATGCGATATTTTATGTTTGGAATTAATAATTCATCGTCATTTTCCGTTTGGTTGATAGCTAAAGAGGGTGTATCGCTGCGTATTATCAAAGAGTGAGATTCACGTGAAATTCAGAGCGTATTTCGAATACTTTCCAATTTAATAAAAATCTGAAAAAAAATCAATCATTCTAAGAAGATTAATTTCCGATAACAATAATTCAAAAAATTATTAACAAAATAGTAAAAAAAAATCATTGTTTAAGAAATTACCCGGTAACCTAACTTTTTCTTCAGCCGTAATTAATTTGCTAATTTTTTTGAATTCTTATGATTTTCTTAAGAATTTTTTCTAATTTTCGAAAATTCGTGATTTTTCTTCCATAAAAAAAATCAAAAAATTTTTTTTTTACTTTATTCATAAAATTGGGATGAAATCTGAAAAACATTAAATTAAAATTTGGAAAATTCAATTCCGCGAAGAATTTTAATGTGTATTTTTGTATTTTTTGTCACATTTTATCGATTTACTTTGGGTGTTCATTTTGCTCCGTTCTCCCCTACTGGGACGGGATTCTGCGCTCGTCTCGAATCGCCGGGGAGCCGTCAACGCTGTAATCAACCTTAAAAACAATTCTTCACTAAAGTCAAAGTCTCGACTGTTCGTAAAAACTGTCCCACTGTGTACCGCAGAGCGAAAAAGGTCGACCACTGTGTTCTTGGTGAAGTATACACTTCGAAATAACCAGAAATACGAGAGAAAGGAGGGAGATTTCGTGAAAAAGTGAAGGTACAAGTTGACTGTTCGTCTACACAAGTATTTAGGTTCATATATACATATATATATGCTACAGTTTCGACGCAAAACTCTGGTCTTTTCAAGAAGTTGAGAACACGAGAGCCATCGATGTAGTAACGCCGACCCGTTTCCTTCTCGGCAGCCTGTACCGCACGTACTGCCTCGACGAGTTCAATGCAGTTTCCACTAAAACCTCAACTATACTACCCCTACATGTATATATATATATACATTACGGTGCCTCGAAGTTTCCTCTCGAATTGGTTAAAATTTAATGTATTAAAAACTTTTCGAATACAATTAAAAATGACAAATATTCTTCCTTCGTAATATAACGCATTTGGAATAAAGTGGGATCGACTGCGCATTGCATTCTTTCGTATATTCATATACCTTAGGTTACAGGATAATTCTGACTCATAGCTTTCTTGGGGCTCCAATAGCTAAGGCCTAACGTGTCCCACCCCTCCGCCGTGGTATTGCGAAAAATCGTAAGAAACTGGAAGACGTAGAACGCCTATCGATGCTATAATTTCTCGTAGAAAAGACCTCCCGCTGTGCACCAACGACATCAATACTTCGACACTATTTTCTCATTAGGGAATTTCCTTCGCAGCTTCAACGCGAAGCTCCGTTACTGCAGATTCTGTTTTCATTCGATTGATCTAAATCCGGTGGATACATACGGAGGACTTCGAATATCTTACGATCGAAACACTGACGAAGGAAATTTTATTCAACATTCTCCGGTTCTTGATATTCCTCCCTTTTCAGTAGGTTATTAACCATTAGAGTTATTGCATTTTGGATTCTATATTACGCGTATCGCGTGAAACTTTCGCGAATAGATGACGGGCCTTGGAAACTATGAATCCTATGTAATTTCGATGGGAAAGCGAACGGCTGTCGCCAATTCGTGAATAATTCACGTCTCCGCGTGTTCGCGGACGTTCGGCCATCAGCCTCTCTCCCTCCGCCTCCCCCCTCCCTTTCCTTCCTGCAATCGCGCAGGTATATACGCGCAGATTTCAGGGGGTTGAAACCTCTGGGCGTATATACGATTGAGGGTGAAACAAATGAAATACGGGTGAATCGAAGCAGGAAATTTGTGTTTTGATAGTCGACCCCACGGGGGGTGGATGAGGGGGAGTGTGAGGTGCAGTCGATGTTTGACCCGAGGACAGTGGATCGTATAATACGAAAATCGATCTCTGCATCGACTGTTATATGACGTTCGTCTGTCATTTCAGACCCTGTCACACGGTGCCATGTTCGCGTTTCCTATATTTCCATTGTTCGCCTCTCGTCGTTATACCAATTCCAAAGCGAAGCCGCAATATTACCGTGTGATGGAATAAAATCGTTCCCGCAAACTTCGCATCGGCGTTGATACCGGTATCGTAATCGGTTTTACCCCGAGCAATACATAGCAATCGCGAAACTTTGATGAAACCCATTATTGCCGCTTGCGAGTGGGTTTCACAAAATTATAATTAAAAAAAAAAGAGAAAAATTCTAAAGTAGAACTCTGCACATTGTTTCCTGATTAATTTTCCGCATTCATAAAATACGTTTTGCGAGGAGAAAATATAATAAACGATTTTGAATTTCTCGTGAAGGAAGCTTCGTAAAAGATCGAAAGTTAGGGGGAAAAAAAATATTTTCGATAAAAAAATTGAAATAGAATATCTAAAAAAAATTGCAAGAATCAAAGCGCCGACATTTTTCTCTGAACCAATTTTCGCGACGTTTTAGACGATTTTGAGACCTCCTGACTTCCGAAAATCTTGGAAATCATTTTTTAAAATTAAAACAAAGCTTTTTCTACACGTTGAATCATAAAAACGTTTGTTGCACAGTGGCAACAAAATTATCATTTGTCTTCGATTATTTTTAAGAACTTCTGAAACGCATTTGAAACGCGCTGGTCAACTATTTCCTATGGATTTCGCTATGTAACATTTGAATACAATGGTATTTACACGCTTACTAAATTTAGAACGGTTACGTGGTTTAATATCGATATAAAACAGCGATGTGGGTTGCCGAATGGGCACATTGGCCACTAATCCAAACGCAGTCAGCGGGACAACGAGCCGTTGGTTCGAATATCTAACGCTACCGCAGTGGCGTTTAATTCAAATTCAATTTTCAGAAATATCCCAATAATTAGTACATCGCATGGTATACACCACAGTGCCAGAAACACTCGACCGCATTGACATTATTACGGTAATTCAATCGTTATTACCGAAGCTTTTAGAGGCACAATCGTCTGTGTGTATGTCGTTCCCTGTAGAGAACAGCATGCAAATAACTTCCAAAATCTATATAAGATTATTCCAAAATTAAACAATATCCCCGAATTAACGCGACTAACAACAATGCTATATGCAACAATTTCAACGTATTCTGAAGCTGAGAAGGTTAAGAACGCCGAATCAACTAAGTTATAGCGATGTTCGCCAAATTATCATTTTTTCTTCAGCCGAAACAAAAATCTAAAAAAATTCTATCATATCTGAAAATGTCAACATTTTTTTTTATCGATCGAAAAAAAAAAAAAAATTTCATCCGATTTACTTAGAAATCACACGATAGCATTTTTTTTAGATTTTTGCGTCGACTGACGAAGAAACCGTATTGTGGCGTACATCGCTATAATTCAGCTCACTCGATCCCCTTAAAACAGATATGCACAAGCCATGTAGCTTAGAGGGTTGCGCGGGTGTTCACGACAGTACGGTCAACTGTGCAACCCCTTTGCCGTGTTCGCCGCACACTATGTAAAGGGCAATTCAGTGCAACGCCCCGTTACCCCGAATGTATCGAATTAGGCTTACCTGCCGTACAGTTACCTCCCGTACAGTTATTTGCTCATTGCGGCAAAGGATAATTTGAATCGCGGCTAACTCCGGAGAATTACGTAGACGTGAGGAATGATAAATTCTCGTATGAATACATCGGAAAGGCGCTGTAGTCCCGTTCTGATTATTATACAATCGCAGTAAGATAACATCAAAGAAATCTCTTACTGTCTCGTTTCGTTCCGGCAGCGCATATTGTTGTACGAGTCGTCGATGAATCACAAATTAAAGTTGCGATAACATCGTGTTAACTCCGAAAATCGAAACGATAAGCGTTTCATTGAAAATTTCGCGGGGAACAGGGGATGCGCATTGGCGAAAAATTAAAAGTGCAAAGAAGAAAAGAGAGAGAAAAAAAAACTATCAGTTATCGAGGAGATTGTTGTAATGTGATTTAATAAATGTTAATAAATATCAATTATAATTGACTAATTACTGTGATTCGTTAATTTATGATAATACGATGATTAAGCTGTATAAGTGGACAATTTAATGAAACATCGCATCCGTTGTTAAACAGAACCGCGAGAATCGGATTGTTGTTGTTTTTCGCAATGACGCAATGCATGACGCACCGCAGTAATGTAAATTCATAAATAGAGTTCTTTCAGATATGTTTAATTCAAAACTGCAGCGGCAAAGAACTGCAAAAGAACCGCCAACAGCGGTGGAGCAATCGTCTGCGCGAACGGGAAGAGCGGAGCTTTCGTGAACAAGCGGTACGCGCCGACATTTCAGGATGGGAATTGAACTTGAAAACGGAAGATTCCGAAAGCACAGAAACAAAAAGGTGTCCTGGAAACCCAACTCGAGATGGTTGGACTGTGGACAGAGGGAATGCAGGAATCTGAGGTGTTGTGGGGGACTTTAGAACGAACGAATGGAAATTACCTTTCCGCAAACTCACTGTATATTCTCGCGCTGTGAAAGATTTACCTGATGGAAAATACGACTGTCTGATAACGAAACGGCTAATTGAGGATTTTAATTAATCCGAAAAATAAAAGTTATATAAGTTTGGCGCATCCGTCGATCTGATCCGATTTATCGCTCATTTTTTCCAGAAATTAAAATAAAAAAATTTCGTAAAAAAATTATCCATGAAAACTGCATGTTGGTAATTGTATCCGAATATTTTATTTTGTACAAAACATTCGTTAAAAAATGAATAAAACATCCATTTCCCATTTTTCTATTATTTTTTCAATAAGAACGCTGAGAGGTTATGTATCGATCCACAAATACGATGAACAGCGGATAATGAAGTTACGGGAAATGGAAGAGTGGCTATTATGATGGTCAGCACATTGAATTTGCTTACGGAATATTTGTTTTCATGTGAATAATGCCAATAACTGCACCATTTTTTAATTGACCAATAACTATATTACGATTTATTTTGTATTCTCGCGTAATTCTGGATAAATCCAACGATGGTGTATTCCACCTCGGGAATCTCTCGTATAGTCCTAAAGACGAAACTCATTAGCGCAAATTCTGTACGCTGTATCTCTCCTATATTTCGTCAAAGACACAAGAAATTCAACGGTAGGGATGCTTTCGTCTACGAACGATATTAGTGCCGAGAGGCATGTTGCTCATTAAGCCAAAACAGCACACATCCATTGATAGTTGGTCTAATTATGACTTTAATACGATATTCAAAGTGCAAATACATCGTCAGACCTTATCTATAACACAGACGCGGCCCGATATAATGAGAAACGCTTCGTAGTATACACGATATTAATTTATGATAAATTAGGATCAACAAATTTATGATGCCAATTCCCATAAAAAAAAAATCTTACGACGAATATGTGTCGTTAAAATGAGAAATCGTAAGGAAAAATTGGGATCGAATAATGGTTAAGGTTGTGCGAAAAGAAAAAGGGTTCAATTTTTCACACAGAGAAAACGATCGCGAGAGGCGTACATCACCGTGATGTACCGATCCTATCGTGGCCTTTCGACCCCACTAGAGCTACGAACACCTTCGTAATCGTGAATCTCCTCCTTCCCGCGTGCCTCACCCTCGTCTCGTATACTCGATTCTTTTATTTCTCAACGGGTGATAAATGAACGAAAATTCACAATTTTTTTTTGTCAACTCGAACATATCTTCGACTCGATATTTATTATTTTTCACATTTATTCATCTGTGTTTTGTTATTGATTGGTTACAGATTAAAAATAAATTAAAACAAAGAAAAATCACCGTTGAAAGAGGAGGCGCTGAATAAACATTCACGTGTACCGCGAAGTATTTGCATTTCCATTATCGTTCGTTTCATAGTAACGCGGTATGTCATGCGCGTTTGAACGATTTCCTATGTGAAACGCTCTCTCGAATCTATCGTATAATGCGCATTTCGAATTTCGATTCGGAAAATTTGGAGAGTGGGAACGCGGATCGGAAAACATTTGAGTGAAATACGGGAGAAGTGAAACGCGTTCGTTCTGCTTGAATTCGAACTGATAAAAAGGACCGTCGACATTGTCACGCTGGAAATAACGAATTTTGCAAAAGTACACAAAGCCGATAATTCAATGTGCGTGCGATGGCCACATCGACGAATCTCTCGCCATTTCGCACGCATAGAATTATCCAGTATCGGTAATTTTTTTTTTTTTTTTTTCGGCACAATAGCTGTCGACGATTGCGAGAAATCGAGTTAAAAAAAAAACGCAGTAATATTCCACAGAATCGCAGTTTTGTCAATATACATATATATATATATATATTCGTCTTCAATCGGGACCCGAGGCTTTTGTATGTCAAATGTGTCGATGAGAAAGAGATTGGCGAGCATCGGAGTCGCGTTGAATGCAACGCTTGGGGTTCTCTCCCTCATTTCTCTCGTCGATTTCTCCTTCTTTTGTTAAAATATCCAAGAAATTCATTTTTCAACTGCGATGCGAGAATCCGGTACGATGCCTCGTGAATGCTCGAGACACTCTTCTAGAACCGATCTCTACAGAACGACGGTCTGTATGTGTACCCATATACACGTACCGGGCGTTGGCGATTATTCATATTTTTCGCGGTAAGCATTTTTCTCATTTTTCCGCCAACGTCTTGAAACCCTGACATCGCTATGTCCCGCCCCCCCGATTCTACCTTCTTTTATATATGTATTTATTTATTCTCGCGAGAAGAGGCTCTTGATATTTTTGCGTAGAAACCCTCGGGATCTACTCGACGAAAAAATAAAAATAAATAAACCGCGATCTTTCGGCCTGAAATATTTTATAATAAGAATCTCCGGATTTTATACGAAAATTAACAAAATTTTTTTTTTTTATTCGACTAATGACGGCAAGACGAATATTTTTATTAAATTTATAGGAAAGCGCGATGCAAAAAATTATTAAAAAATCTAAATAAAATGTGCGAAAATAAAAAAAAAATGGAAATTCGATGTGCATTTTTTTTTTTTCAAATATAATTAATGTATTTTGCTTTAACGGGTGAAAAGTATGTTACCATTTTAATTAATATCCTTTTCAGCGATTGAATTCGTCACGACGTGAGAAATGAGTCGAAACGATTTTCAGTTAAATAATTTTCGCGTCATTGCGTCGTGATATATAAGAGGTGATCGTTCATGCTGCGATTAACACCGGTATAGCGAATGTTTACAACATCGTGATGAATGCCGTTGCTGACTTTCACGTTTCTTGCTGCGTTATTGGCTTTTCAACGAACCGAGAACGAACGATCTGTGAGAGAATTGCAGAGAACTGAGAGAAGTCGAAGCCGAATGAAAAAGGGATGAAACGCGAGAGTGAAGCAAATGGTATTGGTTAGGTTAGAGGAGGTTGAAATAGTATGAAGTAAAAAGAGAGAGAGAGATAGAAAGAGAGAGTAAGAAAGTACGAGTAGTCAGAGTGCCAAGGCAAAAGCTCCATTAATATCGTCCGAAACGAGTCGGGAATTGTGACGAATCGCGAGTCATAAATTATATCGTCGACGACGCCCATGCGACGCGTGTTGGCGAGCGAGAAAGCTTCAAAAGCGGCAATTCAACAACGAAAAAGACAGAGAGATAGATAGAACGCTTCTTCCGCGATTTGTACAAAAGAAATTTATTAAAAAAATATAAAAAAAAAAAAAGAGAAAAAAAGCAAACGCTGCTTACAGTAGCCGGAGAAGCAACGTTAAACGCGGCGTTCCGGTACAAATTGCCTTGCGAATAAGACGGAATGCGGTGTGCGATTACCGAGAGTTTTTGCTTACATATTTCACCAAGAAATATGACCGCCGACAGAGCATATTGCGAAGGATCGATCGGACATTCATTTATGATGTGCTTACACGCTTATCCAAGTTTCTGTAAGTGCGACTGAGCGAATAGATTAATCTTCCGATATTTATTTATTTATGTATTTATTTATTTATTCATTAACTAATTCATTCATTTGTTTATTTATTTATTTATATATCGATCTATCGCGATCTAAATGCGCCGCGGGCCATAAATCCCAGTAGTCGGGCTTTGGAATCCTCTCCAAGTTAAATATATCCGCGACAACTATTAAAAAATTTCCGTATTTATTCCCAAAAATGAAATCTCACTGTCGCTATCATTTTTTAATTTTATCCTCAAGCGGAAAAAAATTGGCAATTTCGAAAAAATCGACTGATTCACTGCCCCGGGCGGTATCATATCAATGGGGAATAGTTCAATCCGACAAACGAAAGTAAAAAAAAAAAGAAAAAATCTCTGTTCTCTCGCAGTGATATACTCTCTCCGTCAAGACCTCTCCACCAGAGCTTTCTTGCGTCCTTTTGTTCTCTCACTCACATTTGAATAAACCCTTAAGCCGATGAGCTGATTTCGAACCGCTCTCAGTCCCTCATCCGAATTTCCTGTAAGCTCAACTCAACGTTCTTCCCCTCTTCCCCTCCGGTCTCGTGGGACTCCGAATATCCGTTTCCGATTTCGAGTTCAAAGAGCAAATCGCACTCTCCGCGATTCCATAGGGTAAAATGGCGAATATGACGGTACGATTGAACCCCTTGATAAGTCAGAGCGATATCCCCCTCCACACGGCTTTACCATAAGATCGCGATATCCCCACTCTGCTCCGCGTAGACTCATTAAGTACGTCAGGGTAAAATGGAGCAAAACGGGCATATAGAACTTTTTTTAAAAAATAATATCAATATTATATAATAAAAATTAGAAAAAAAAATGGATATAACATATATTATTATCATTATTATAATAATTATTATTTTTAATAAAAAATAAATAATGGAAAAAAAATTAAATTAAAATACATTTTTTTTATTGCCATTTTTTTTTTCGTCTCATTCAACCTGCTGCATCGAGAAATCAGTAGTAATGAAGTACGAAAGGTGAAGGAAAGGGGAAGAAGGATTGTTGATGAACGACGGGCGTGTTGATTAACCTACCGGAGGAACGAAGATTCATTAAGCTTTCGAAAGGCGGAGGGAAGGGGGTATGGACCGCTAGAGTAACCGGCTAGCAGTATCGAGGATTCACATGCGCGAGAGAGCGAATCTCGTGATGTCACTGATGCTGCTCTTCGTATCACGAAACCGTTTCAACGTGCTGGTGGTCCGCGTTGCAGAACTTGGACGACAGCGACGAGACGATCCGTTGACTGGCTTTCTCGCTGACAACTCTGTTTGCGAGCCTAAACGAGTTTCCCTTCGTTGTAGTCGATCGATTGAGCGAACAAATGAACGAACGAATGGAACGACAAGGAGAACGTATAGATATCACTGTCGACGAGCGCTCGTTCCGCCACTGCGACATTCCTGTTAGCCCCATCGCTGCGAATGCTTCTTCGGCTGATCGAGTGAAGCATCAATGCGAATAGTCAGCCGTGCGACGACTTCCTACTTTTTTTTATCGCCCGTTTTTTTTTCCTTCTTGATTAGCGTGAAGAGTCGCGATTTCCGGAGAGCATCACTCCCAATGGCCGTAATGTACTCTCATTTCCATCCGAATGGCAGTTTTTTTTTTTCTCGGTGATTACTCGACGAGCGCTACTCAGCATCTCTTCATAAAGCTCAGTAAACAATATCGGATGTTTTTTTTTTTCATTTTCGACAGCGATTTTCAAGAGTAGCGGATGTATTGTTAAGCAGCTTATCATGCGTAGTTAACGCTTCAAAAATCTGTGGCAGAATAACCACCGAAATTTATAATATAAAAAAATTCGCTTTCGAAAATATTTCTTTAGCGACGAAATGAGACGAGACGAGAGACGATTCAACAAAAAATTTAATTAAATAAATAATAAATAATAATAATAAAATATTATTATAAATATTAATAATAAATAATATTAATTGTGCCGTTGCTATTGTGACGATTCTTCATTTAGATACGAGAAACATTTATCGAATCGAATTATTAAACAAAAACTAATTTCTCCGTTTCATCCCCATCAGCGATATATTTAAATTCCATTATCATGTAATTGTAAATCTAAATATCTTCGCACCTTCGTAAAATTAATCAATCTCAAGCTGTCGACGTTAGAATGCGTCGCCTATGGATACCGGATGGTTAAATCTCGTCGAACAAACATCCGTTTGTCGGACAGAAGCAGCGAGTACGCTGACCGGAAGGAAGATACGCCCTGCAAGGCGTTCGCCGGACGCTTTCTCGTCCCGTCTATTCAGTTTCTGACGACGAATAGGGTGTACCGAACAACTTCTCAGACAATCAAAACTCACCGAATAACAGAGTCTCTACGGAGGAGCGACGTCGAATTCTTGTGTACGACACGGCGATAGGATGAAGAAAGGGATCGAGAGTATTCGACACCGAAGTATTCGACTAATGCGACTCCACTCAAGAGACGGTATTCCAGATTTCTCTTATATTGAACTCGGAAATAAATTTAATTTCAGTTGTTTACGAATTTCTACAGATACCATCGAACATTAATCGATCGAAAGTTTCTTCAGATCGACGAAACGTTAAGGATTTATAGAGTTATCGGCTTTTAAACGTCTCATTGACAACCTAAAGTAACTTCTCCTCATCCTTAACTTTTCCCTTTTCTTTGCTCGATTATCCGTTGATACGTTCATAAAACTTTAGTCGCGGAATCGCGGATTTGTCAATAATATATATGAACAGATAAACGCGAGATATGAGTCGAGAAACGAGCGATCCAGCGGCTCGCCACAATGGCTACTAGAAAAACCATTAATCGAGGTGAGTGAGCAGAACGGCATTCCTGCCGTTCACGACTACTGCGTTGCATTAAACATGCCCCGGGTGAAGGTTTTCCCCGTCTAATTTCTACCAAAACTTTGGTCAAACTATTCCCATTAGATAGTTTCGGGCTTTTTGTAGCAACGTCGTTGAGAGGGTAGGCGCCCCCTTCCCCCCCTTTCCCTCGTAACGTTAGGGCATTCCGGCGGTGGCCGGTTTCTGCTGCTTCAACCGGTTCAGCCTGTGCATTACGCAAATGCTACAGTTATTGGTTCGGCTTCGTTTTGCACGATAAATACAGCTATTGTCACACCCCCGTCTCTCTCAATCCAATGCGATTGACATCAAAGACGGCCAATAATTGGCCACTGGCTAAAGACTATGGGGTTACGTTCTGCAAGGCAGCAACCGAGTACCGCACACCGACAGCAGCGTTATACCCTCCCGGTAGCTGCTCCGACGACGCGGAAACTTCGTCGAACGTTGATTCTGTGTGCGATTGTGGCTTACGAAAACTTTGCGCATTTAGCCTGTCGCCAGAGCTGTGCCGACGGGGTAACTAAACCGACGCCCTTACTAACGTATATATACATGTATATTCGCTGACGCCTTTTACTTCCCTTCTTTCCTTTCCCTTCGTCGCCCTTTCCTTATCGTCGGGGGAGAAAATTAATTTCGAATAATAAGTAGCAGCGACACATCGTGGCAACGGGAGGTCGACGGTAGAAATGAAATCTGCCAGTGACGTACGAGAAAACCATCTTTCATCTAACCTATCGTATTTATACTACTTTGCCGAATCGGGCACCGCGATTATTCTTCGCTTGTAACACGTGTACCGCTGTAATGAAAGTGAGGTTAGGAAATTTGTTTGTAATTCAATGTATCGTCATTTTTCCCCGAAGAACTCGGAACAAAACGGAAAATCGAGGGAGCGAATTCGTGGATAAAGTATTTTGTTTGAATAAATAAAAAAAACATTGAATTCAGCGAAATAATTCGTAAAGGAACTTCGATGTTTTAATTTTCTTTTTTTTTTATTCGGTCAGAACCCGAAGTCCATACGAGATACCATCCATAGTTTCGTTCGAATATATTTAATTTCATTCAACGAGAAACAAGAAAAAACGCAAAAAAAAAAAAGAAAAAATGACGCAGTACGCGAACGCTTGTTAAATACTCGTCAACGCAGGGGCTTTTGTGAGAAGTCTCATTTGGCTCGTTGCAGACGCGACATCAGTCGGTCTGTTCGCCGTTTGTCGGGAATTCGTAAAACTCGTGTCACCGAAACAGAAGCAACGTTATCGTCACCGGGCCTCAGGGGAGGGATAAAAGAATTGCAAGTATTGCGAAAAAATAAAGCTGCGAATGGCTGTGTTCGAACGCGACAACAACCTACCAGCAATTGCTTTTTCTTTTGTGTGTTCTTTTTTATTCTTTTCTTTTTTGTGTTTTTTTTTTTTTTTTTTTTTTTACGAAACGTAGCTTTGGGCATTTTCAGGTTTTTCACGATTGCTCGACGTTTTGATAGATGCGATAAAAAGAATGGATTTTATTCAGTGAAACAAAGAATTGTTGCTACGAAAAAAAAATCAAATTTTCTCCATTCCGTGACGATGCGGTTTCCCTCAATTGTCTTCGGGCTTTCGGCTCCGACTATCTATACTTGCATCGGGGAAGGATATGGATTCTCGTGGATAATTCAGCGATTGTAACCGGAATCTTAATGTCCTATGTATCTCAAAGTTTCCACGTTGAATGGCCTCAGGGCTGCATGTGTTTCACTGTACTCGGCGCATTAGACTGAGTATAATATACGACAATACACGAAATATTCTAACCTATACTCGTTAGTCATTAATGATCACCGAGGGTCTGTGAATACTCAACATTTCGAATAATTTGATTCGAAAAATAAAAAAAAATCTGATAAAAATTAATATTCATAATAATTTTTAATCAGTATAATAATTATAATAAAATTCACGGAATTAAAAAAAAAAAAAAAAAAAAACGATCGAGGATTCGAACACTATTCGCGCGTCGTTAATAATTACTCCGTAATAATCACGGATTTCGTTTCGTATTTTATGTGAAATTTCCTGTTGTCGTTTATGCAAATGAGAGATTCGATGAATTGAGGGTTCGAGAATTCTGCGTTTGTCGGATCGTTTTCGTAAAGTGCGGATGCCATATGCTATTATTGACCAAAGGATTAAATAAGAAAACGCTTGAGTGCTCCTGTATGCAGGTGCGTCTGATGGGTGGTCGAATAATCGATCACCGAACAATCTGGAATGGTCAGCTGGAATTAATTCATCTGGTTTCGACACATCGGGCAGTTCGACAAATGTAGAATAAGCGAATGAAGTGAAGCTTCTTACGGGTGAATGGATAATGCGTCTGTCGATATATTTGCGGAGATTGAAGTTATCGTTAGAGGCAATCGTTCTACATGACCGATCAAACACGTGCCGATAAATTATAAAAATACGCGAGTGTTTGAAGCATTGCATGTATCTGTTAATCCTGCAATTCATATTCGTAATGGCTTCCCGACATTAAAAAAATCGATAAAATGGAGAACACGGGGGCAAAATGGACTGCCGGGGTAAAATGGACCAGAGCAACGTGACATCACGAATCTTATCGAATGCCATCCTAAAAAGATCGAAAATCTTCAAACTCGTGGTGTAAATTTTAGTCGAACCGCAATAGATACGTTAGGGATTCAATGATAAAGTTGCGTAAATATGTAAGAAAATAAACATCGCGGAAGATAAAGCAATATATAGGACAGAAGACTTTTTTACACTGAGTCAAGAGACTTTTTGTAAATTTACTAACAATTTCTTAATTTGTTACTCGATTTACGAGATTTACCAGTTTAACTCAATTTAACTAAAGTCTGTTAAACAACTACCAAATATCGTTAAATATTTTTCATTTCAAGTTTCAAGTTGATAGCTGACAAAGCCGCAATAATGAAAATGTTCTATTATAAAATGTGGTCTATTTTGCCCCATAAATGTATTTTCTTCTCTCGGAAGCCCGAAATATTTGTTATGAATTTCATTTGGTAATAACAGTGAATTCGTGGCTCTGAAATGATAACAACGGCCTGTGTTCCTTAGGCGGTCCATTTTTCCCCATTCTCTCCTATATACAATTGTTTCGTGAATTTATCATACAAAACTGTAATAAAAAAATATCCACAGTGTATACTGAAACTGCTTAACTAACACTTGAAGAATAGGAGTTTTTCACAATGATAATTGATGCGTTCGCTTTATCGATCGATTGCTTAATTGCCGCTGTGTAGTTACGCAATTCTCGCGGCTCTATCGGAGCGCTAGAAGTGCAGTTCGCATGTTAGTACGACAACGTGACTCGAGACGTTCGGTTTCGTCGAAAAAAATCCATGATAACCTGTCGAATAACCAATGGTACAACCTGCAAAAGTTCCGAAAGTATCTTCAGCGCACGATGCCTGTGTCTCATCGGATTTGATATTAGTGACGATTAGGAGTATCTATCGCGGACTATCACGCGAAATACGTTAGACCTCAGTTGAGACTTAACTCGTAACTATAGCAACATATACAAGTTTTCGCTCGAGAAGAGAGGGGCAAGAGATAGCCGTAAACGAGACGAAGCGGCTCGTTGCAACTGCGGTCAGCCAAGCGTTCGAAGTCGTTCTCGATCGCAGACGAGAAATCAGTGTCAGGGAAGCGATCGTGAATGTTCGCAAGTCTATTCGTCGGGTTTTCTCGTAGTAGTTCGTTCTCGTCCCAAGGATTCGCGTGAGACTCGTAAGTATTTATCGCGAGAATTATGTACCGCAAATTCATCACTGTAAATCGCGACAATTTATCGACGATTTCGATGCCAATGTAAAGTTTTAAACGTTTATTTGGGTACAAAAAGTGACTATAATTGTATAACGAATTGATATTTTTCGGAATAACGTAACATGGAATGAAAAAAAAAAATAATAATAATAATAATAACAACAGTAAGAAATAATTAATAATGAAAAGATAAATGAAATATATTTGAAAAATTGGTGATATCGTAAATGAAAAAAAGGGAGAAATAATATTATTCACCTGTAAACTCAAAATGCGCGGAAAAACAAATTCGAAAAATTAAATGAATTTTTGTAATTTCAGAATTTTCGTGATACTCGACAGAGATGCGTTTCCCTATTACGCTGATACTCGTTCTCCACGTTCTCGGCGGCTATCGCGTGGAGTCCGAGAGATTTAAGATTCTCGCGATTTTTCCTTACTGGGGGAAGAGTCACTGGTGGGTTTGCAAGCCCCTCGTCGAGGAACTTGCCAAACGCGGTCATGACGTCACTGTTGTCAGTCATCATCCGCGGGAAACACCGATGGAAAATTATCGAGACATAAGTATCCGTGGTCCGCACAGTATCGCCGTTCATACGAAGGACATGAATTCAATCGGCTCGAAGCCACGACTGACAGCAACTAACGGTGAGCGACCGACCAGCCGCGATCACGTGGCTTTATACGCGAATTAAAACGAACATAATATTGATATTATCGTTGTAAAACCTATTTACATAACGCCGCAAGATCCACAATGATTTTTGGGGCCACCGGATTATTGATTACATTTTCGTTTGTATTTTTTCATTCAAAAAGCGATGTTTTCGTAAAAAAAAAAAAAAAAAAAATTATAAAAAATTTTTGATTTTATCAAAAATGTTCGAATGCATGATAAATACCATTATTCCAGCATACATTCAAAATTGAATGAAATCAACAAAAAAAAAACGCGTTGAATTCGGATGTCACTTCCTCATTCGTTTTTATCGTTCATTACGAATCTTCCACTAAGATAAAGTGAAAAATGAGTTAACCGATTTTCTCATAAAGGGGTTTTACGATCGACATTACTTTACATCCGCATTATTATTATTATTATTATTATTATTATTTTTATTATTATTTGTTAAAGCCATACTGCGCGAAGGTGTGGAACAAGTCTGTCGCGTGGGTCTTAATCACCCGAACGTACGAAAGCTCATCAAATCCAACGATACTTACGATCTGCTGATAACGGAGATTTTCAATACCGATTGTTATCTCGGTTTCGTTCACAAATTCCGTGCTCCGTTCGTCGCGTTAAGAACGGCGCCTCTGTCTCCGTGGAGCAACGAACGTATCGGCAATCCCGACAATCCTTCGTACGTTCCAAATTCGTTTTTGGGTAGTCATTCGCGAATGAACTTTCGCGAAAGGTTGGAAAATTTTATCGGTATCATATTCCACAAGTGGCTTTACGAAAGTTACAACAAGGAATGCACCAAAATAGCGAGACACCATTTTGGCAACGAAATGCCAGCGCTCGACGAGATTGCGCGAAAAACAAGTGCGATACTCGTGAATACGCATTTTGTTCATCAGTACGCGAAACCTCTGGTACCCGGAATCAAAGAAATCGGCGGCATTCACATAAAACCGAACAAAACTCTGCCAAAGGTGATCACTAATGTATTTTTTTCCGAAACATGCGTCAAAATTTTACAGGGTTTTTTTTTTGTTTTTCCCAATTAATGTGACGAGAATTAACGACCGCTGATGATTACGGCTCCGTTTGAAGATCCTCTTGTTGGATAATACACCGTTAAAAAATAATAAATTACTATCGTCTACGATCTGATGAGTCAATATGAGATACTATTCAATTTTGTAGGATATCGAAGATTGGTTATCCGGATCCAAATATGGTGTTATATACTTCAGTTTGGGGTCGATGCTGAAATCCTCAAGTGTGTCTGACTCAACGAGAAAAGCTATTCTCGGAGCGTTTGCCGAATTACCATATCGCGTTATCATGAAGTGGGAAAATGAAACTATTCAAGATTTACCGCCGAACGTCAAAACTTTGAAATGGGCACCTCAGTACGATATTCTGTGTGAGTTTACCGACTATAAACCTCTTAAAAGAAAATTCCAAAATTTATTAATTTATTAATTCATCAATAAATAAAAAAAAATTCATTATAAAAAAATATTAATATTTTTTTTTAATTTATGTAATTGAATATAAATTTATATACATTTTTTTGAAACTTATATAAATTATTATAAATTAATTTATTTATTTTAAAAAAAAAATATTAATTTTTTAATTTTTTTAAAATAATAGTTATAATAAAAAAATATAAATTGTATGAAAAATTAGGTCATCCGAAGACGAAACTTTTTATATCCCACGCGGGAATGTTGAGTACAATCGAAGGTGTTTACTCCGGGACACCGATGATAGCTATACCAGCATACGGTGATCAGCCGACAAACGCTGCGCTATTACAGGAGCGCGGAATCGCTTTAGTTATTCAATACGCTGACATAACAAAGGAAGTATTGTTGACCGCGATGAAAAAAATTCTGCACGATTCAAGGTATACGAATATGATTCACGAAGATTAATGAGATTATATAATCGCATTGCGTTCATCACGATGTCAAACACCGATTCGCTCGCTAATTGATATCTTTTTGATATCGTTTGTTTTTTTTTTTTTTTTAGTTACGCAGTCAAAGCAGAGGAAATGTCTGCGGCGATACGAGACCGACTGGTATCGCCGCTCCAAGAGGCGACATATTGGACGGAATACGTTGCCAGACATCGGGGTGCGCCGCTACTTCGTAGTCCGGCACTCGAATTGCCGCTACATGAGTACCTTTTGCTCGATGTTATCGGTGCTCTTCTCCTTTCAATGGCAATCGGTTTCTGGTTTATTTGGATCGTTCTTCGATTTATCGTTCGCAAATTGTATCCATTATTTTTCCATAGCGATATTGAAAGTGAAACGAAAAACAAGAAAAAAAATTGACGTAATCAGCGTAATGCACAACGCGCGATTAATTAGATGTTTTTTCGCATTAAAAAAATGTAATAAAAAAATAAAAAAAACTACAGATCAAAAGAACCGCGATGTCATTTTTTTCGATTAAAATATGCACTGTTAATTCAAATAAACGATCAAATATTATAAAATATGGAAGTGTACATTGACGACCACGAGCCTCAAAATTTTGTCGAGATGCGTCGTCCGCTCGATGTTTAAATCCAATAATTAATAATGACCATTCAACCGAATTATTACTCGAGAACGCGATTACAAAATTCAGTATTTAAATCGCTTTTCATCCGTTTTCATTATTAAATGGACATCCAGATGCGCAATAACCAATGTAACGTCATTTATAATATTCCGCATGTCGTATTACAATATTTGATTTGTCGCACGAATAAACGTTAATCTCTGTCCAACATTACACAATCGGAGCATTAAATAGGGACGACTGGGGTAATATGAACCACGGGGGCAAAATGGACCATGCAAAAGTAAGATCGATACAAGTGAATGTGAACTATCGTATGAATTTTCATCAAACAATGCAAAACACGATGATACTTCGAATTCCGCGCGAAGTTTCAAGTTAACGGATCGAAGAAACTCGATATCGAAATATTTCGATTTCAAAAATCGATTCATTTTACCCCCAAACTCTATTTTTTGTTTCTCCGAAATTCCAAATATCTGTTACGTATTTAATTTGGTAAAACAATCAATTCATACCTCAGAAATTACGACAACGATCTGCATTCCCTGCAATCCTGCGACGAACTTTCCTTAAACGGTCCCTTTTGCCCCGATCTCCTCCCCTATTTAGTAATACCATCGAACAGCGATGTAATAACATCAGAACAGCGAATTTAAAAATAAAAAAAATAATGTACAGTCCTTACATCATAAATCGATCGAAATATCACGTATCGGAAGATCGTATATTCGGCATTGTTACGATATCACAGTCGCGTTTAAAGTGGAGGTACGAACGTTAGCGCGAACAGTTCGTACGAGAGGATGAGAATATCAGTGGCGATTTCCAAGCTGTTACATGATGAACGGACCGGGTGGAGGGGGCGCGCCAGCCGATAGTGACATTTTGACCATATAATTGCATTGTATTGCGCGTCTGCATCGGATGCACCGAGTGCTGCGCAGCAGGTATACATTGACAGTCTGTATTAGGTAAAAGCACTACGGCTAACGCGCTAACTCCGATGACCCCGGTCTATCCTGTCCGATTTGTGTAGTTACAACGCCGACGATTGCGCTTCACCATTCGGCTAAAATCCCAATTATTTTGGAAACAGCTTTACGCCCGGTCTGCTCGCGTTCGGTATGTACCAGACGCGCACACATGTTCCCTCGCAGTAGCCGCAAATCGGCCTGCGGCGATGTGCGAATCGAGTACTCGGAGAGAGGGAGAGAGAGAGAGAGAGGGGTTTCCGATGCGGGGGATGCGAAGTCGTTGAGAGTCGCGGCAAAATCGATCTCGCGACCATTGAATGTCACACGATATACGCGACATGGACGAAACAGCGAAATGCAAACGCTCCAGTTGAGGAGCGTGTGGGGGAGGGTGGGGGGTGGGGGAGGGGGTGGGACTTGGCTAATGACACAGATAGGCATTCATACGAATGATACAATTGTCATTTTATCACGTGAAACATCGGACACGTAATTATAATTCAATTAATAGATTAAACGTCCGTGGAAATTGTTGTCAATTATGCAATTTGTCGATAAATCATTGATTAATATTCATCCAATGACAAGTAGCCGTGTATTTAATTTGGGAAGAAAACAAATGTTTTTGCAGATTTTTTTTTTCTTGTTATCGATGTTTTTTGTGACTATAAATTGGTATTATTTTGTTCGATGTTTGCGAAATTATTTACGCGATCGAAATGTAACAGTTATTTTCAGACGACTACTGAGTTCCTGAATCGAACGACCGATAACGAAGCACTGCGATTGGCAGAAGAAATTTTCGATATTTTTTCAAGCGTCACAATTCGACAGGCTGGACGACAGTTCAGTGTTGATATTTTTACTTCCGGGGCTTTCTTTATCGAGTTCGATAAACTCTCGTCAAAGCTTCTCGCGTAACGTTGATATCGAGATACGTATGTGTGATTCCTGTGCGCACTGTGCGCCTAATCCTTCCATCGATCCTTCTCTCTTTTTCTCTCTCGCAAAATCGCGAATTATTCGTTCGCGCAAATATTATCCAAAGCTCCACATTTACCGGAGAATAACGAACGCGACACGTGAATCGTGAGATCGATTATTCGCAATTGCGCTCCGATGCATGGAAATTATTTTTCGAATTTCCGCGAAAGGCTGACGGACATTGATCGCGTATAATTACGCGATACAGAGCGCCAGACATAAAAAAAAAATATATTCATCAACATCGCATTTTTCTAATTAAATTTTAAATAAAGAAAAAAACCAATGAATATTTTAAAAACACAATTGGAATAAAAACCATTCATCATTATGAATAATAAAAAATTATTACTATTATTATCATATATTATATTATTTAGTATTTGTTATTACATTTTTCACTTTACGAAACACTTTTATCCATACAGTTGGTGAATTTGACGAATTACGATGTCATCGTCATGAAAAAAAATAAATAAAAAAATTTAAAGGCGTAAAAGTCTCGTGTCCTCGTGTACGAAGGATCAATAAATTTTGTGCAATCGATCGATGCGTAGATTGGCGTACGAACGTCAATTATCTCGTACGAAAAACTCACGAGAGCAATGACCGACGAGGGGGGAGGCTACAGAGAGTAGAGTGAGACGCGAGCGCAATTCGAAAAGTCAATTTCACGTTAAAAGCTTTCATATTAGCGTTACGCTTGTGCGAAGCTCGCTTTACAACGCCAACCAGGCAAATCGGATTGCTCGTCGAAAATGTTTTGTGAAACGTGTTTGCCGCGGTGACCGGGGTGTGCATTAGAGAATTACATACCGTACGGCTGTAGTTTGTGCAACGCGACCATTGGCGAAGCTGTACAGTAGAAAAACCAAAGCGCAATATCGTCGGGAAACGAACGATTGCGTAACTCGATTTATCAAAATATCGTTGCGGAAAAAAAAAAAAAAAAAAAAAATTTCATGAATTTTACAAAGAGATCGTAATTTATTGATATTACGGTGAAGTTTCGTTTGGGATAAACGAGCGAACGGAATTTTCCAATCGGAACATTTTCCATTTGAAATATAACTATAAATTGTTTCATACGAATCTTTATCGTGTGTACATTGATATAAAAAATATATTTTTCTCGTTTCTTTCGGGAAATGTGCGCATCGCGGATCGGTCGCGTTTACCGAGTAGACAATTGCGCACCGCGAAGGTAAAGCAATACGTATACCGAGCGTGCGATCGACCGGCGTAATGGATAACAGGCCACAACGCAATCGTACTTGGCTATTAAATTGCGCACGTCCCTCGCGGAGCGCGCATCGAATGAGAGCGATTTAAGCTGTACGTACGTATATATCACAATACAACTTCAGATCCACTCACGGATACCCTACGTGCGTATTGTACTCGTGGCACGCATTGCAAATGTAAAATTGCGGGAGGGTGTAAAGTAGGCCATTCGCAAGCGATAAGCGGCAAGGAGAACGCAATATACATTTTATAATATATCGAGAAAATTATTAAGATAAAAACAAAGGGTCCCGGTGCTTTTTTTATCGCCACAATAAACACCGCGAGACTGGCGATACGAAAAAACCATATTTAATTGTCATTTCTTTCATATTTTACAGCAAGTTTTGTCAAAAATTGCGTCTTTTTTTAATTTAAATTTCATCTCAACTCTTTTCCAATTTTATTTAATTTTTTATTAATTTTCAGCAAATTGTTAAAATCATATATTTCCATATTCTCTTTTTGCTCCGTTTTCCCCTAATGATCGAATTCTATATTAATTAATATAATTATTATTTTATAATGAATATTAATTATTTTTAAATTTAAAAAAATCGCGATCTCAATTTAAAAAAAAATCAATAAAGCGTGTTAAATCAATTATATTTCATATCGTTTATTAAAATTCGTTCGAAAAAAAAACGCAGTAAATTTGAAAAAATTTCTGATGCTTGTTAAAATTTTCGTAAAATTACGTCGCTCCCTTCCGATCTGCTTTATCACTTTTTTTTTTATCTCTGTCTTGGGTCTCCCGCAAAATCGTCAGACGCGCTATATATGCATAGGTGCCTGCCTAGCGGTGCTACCGCAAGCTCCGAGAGTTCGCGGTGCGAACATCGGTGTGGGCACTCGCTGGTACCCTCACCGCCACCGCCGGAAAGCTCCGACGAGCTTCGGGGGAGAAAGAGCGCGCAAGCAACTCGAATCGAGAAACTACCGAGATAGAGAGCGAGAAGACTAATGTGTCGCTGTGTTCAGAGTTCCACTGAGCGCAAACGCGAAAACAGCAGCAGCAGCAGCAGCAGCAGCAGTAGCAGCGGCAGGAACATAGTGCGAGGCGGGTGGCGGCGTGGATGCGCGTCGAAGAGGCTTTCCAGGCTGAGCCGCGGCTTCGGGCCGACAGGTTACCACGGGCCGCGGTACCGGCAACCTCGATACGGAGGCCCTTTCGTCGTCGTAGTTGCGTCATCGCGCGAAGCCAACGTGCAGCCATGTGCAGCGCGCATCGCTGTGCTTATATTCGTATCCCTCGCTAAATACATCGCGCCGTTTCATCCCCAACGCCCCTTTAAACTTAAAAAAAAAAAAAAAAAAACATCGAAGTTCTCGCAGGTCCGCGATACGGGAAAATTCAATTCCCGATCCATGGACCGTTTCAAGGACACCTTCAAGGACCCGTTTTCTCGCGAAGAGCTTCTTAATGAAAAAGCTTCATGAAAAAGTTTTATTGACTGTCGAAAAAACGCGATAACGGTAGTTTTCTGTGAATTATTTGGACGATGTCGTCGTATCTCGAAAAAAATTCGGTGCTCGAAATTCTACGATAAGATCGAAGTTATTAAATCGTCGGATGGTTCATTGAGAAATAACCGATTTTTTTCTTCTCCGTGGTGCTGCATTGCAATTTATCGTTGATTTTCGTCGATAGACAAATTCGATTTATTCGGAAATTGTTATGATTCAAACTGCTCAACGAAACTTCGAAATAATGTACAAACGATACAGACAGACGGTGAAAGAAGTTCGGAAACGAAATCGTTGACGAAATTAATTCCACAACGAAGATTCATTCCGTTTCGCGCTTTACCGCGCCTAACGTTGTCGCGATGCAACGCATGTTCTATCAATAAACAACGTGATCATCGAGTATTGGATTCGTTTGTCTGTCCGGTCGACGGTGGTGAATTGCTTCGTCAACGGTACAACGCGCATTGCACGTGCTGACGCCGAGAGAGTCCATCGGAAAGAAACACTCCGGCTATATTCCTCATCCCTCCCCCCTCCCCACCCCCTCCCATTCTCCCGCGAGCGACCAGATGCACTGATGCAAGAAATTAATAGAAACGACCTGACCAATTCGATTGGAGACGATTGACCGATTCTCGCGGCTTCCTCGATCTATTCGCCGCGTTCACACGCACGCGACACAGTCGACTGCGAAAAAATCTCCGAACAATCGCTAAAATTTCTATAAAATTTCTCGATAACGAAAAAAAAAAAAAAAAAACACTCGGAATTTTTCGGAGCAAAGTGTCGCGGAAGATACATTAATGAAACTTAATTTCGTGAAAATTATTCGGAGAATTATAAAAAAAAAAAAAATTCCCGACCGAAATTTCGATGACTCGATTATCATTGATTCTTTTTGGTTTTCATAGAAATACAGTGTGCCGATGAAGAAACTATGAAATAACGTAAAGTTACGAAAATTTAATCTTTAATAATAGAACATTATAGATTCGGTAGTGCAGCTAATAGCTATTGGCTTGAGAGGCGAATGAGGTGTATTACGACGTGTGGCGCTAGTGAATTATAACTCACCGAGGATCGTAGTAGTAGTAGTTTTAGTATTAGCAGTACGTGCGAAGTTTGTGTCAGTGACGATAGAACACACTTTCGAAGAAGACGACGGATGAGAGAGATATCGAGTGCCGAGAGGAGAATAAGGAGGAGAGGGACGGAGAGAAAGGTGGAATATATCGCTGAGGTCGACGAGAAACGCGAGCATTGTGATGCGAGTTCTTCGCTTATCGGACGAGGCTAACTGCCAAGAGGACGTAGGAAGCGGCAATCAAGGTTAGTACGATGCGACATACTTCTATACGTAGTAATATCTGAATTATTTTCTTACCGAAATCTATGCGCGAATTAAGTTAAATAACTATCCGATCGATCGCTCAAATTCTGATACTCGACGAACGAATAACTTAACCCCTAAAACTTAAAATTTTTAAATTCTATAAACGTAAAAAAAAATTGTATATTTTATGCACACTGTGGAAAATAATGATAAATGTAATGTTCTCGGAAATTAAAAATTGAAAATAATCGCACATTTATCGGAAATTAATATCTATCATATATTAATTTCATGTAAATTTACGAAACTTAAAAAAAAAAAAAATTATGAAGATTGCAATTATGAAATTTATGTGATATTGCAACAAGTTGCTTAAAATTTCAACGCACATTTCTTTGAAATTTATCAGGCTGTTCAAACAATTTTTTCAGTGTGCTGATACTGGGAATTTTTATGCATAAAAGCTACCAGTACCGGTGAATTAAATTTGCAGCAAATTTTTTATTTACAATGTAATACGATGTTGAAAATTAGTGTACTTTGACGAAACAAAATAATATCGAAAAAATGTCTGTTTTTTCCACGAAGAATAATATCTACATAAAGTTATCCCCTTTAATTTTTAAATTCTTTCATAAACTCAGAATAATTCGATAGGCAAAAATTTCGTTTGCTAAAATATTCGCTCAGCAAAAGTACTTCGTAAGCTGATCAGTTTCACGTGATAAACTCGCTATATAACAATAATAAGTATATATAGGGTACCGTTATGCTATAACTGAACTAACAGAGCTGCAGAACTGAGTTAACTTCGGCTAATAGAAAAATATGTGAACCGTGTGGGTTTACCGTATGACAGAGGTATCTATTGCATTTAATGCAGAGTTACGTACGCACTTTCCCGGATGATAACTTTGACGCACGAGTGTCACGTCATAATTGCGAACTCTCGTCATTGCAAATTCATGAATTACTCAAAGTTCCCTTTATCCATCAGCGCATACAACGGGAGGGTTTGCTCCGGGCGAAACGTTGAAGTAAAATGAAACTTTGGCAGCGAAGATCTTTAATCAGAAACTTCAGTGGGGAGATAGTTATAATCACGCGTCAGGATGTAGCGAAGGACGTGATCCTTGGCGCTGTTCTGCTCCGTAAGGGTGTAGCGAAAGGGTATCAAGTACGAGAGTAACGTAGCGAGAAGAAGGAACGTCATAGAGGTTGAAGAATAATGAGGAACGACAGTCGGACTGATTATAGTCGTCGTGGGAATGCGTTAGCGTTACTCCGTTATTACGTCATATCCCTCGCATAGGTGACTAATTCGAGATGATCTCGTCAACTCGATGGGTCATAATGAATCTATTAATACACTTCTACATTGTATGCAGAAATATGTCGACCATTTTTTTTTCTGTTTTTGATCCTCAAGAAAAAATAGAAATAATTTTAAAAAAATAATAAGGTTACGAAATTTTTCGTAAAGCAATTTTTTTCAACCAATTTGTTAATAAATTTTTGGAATTATTATTATCCAAAAAAAAAGTACTTAACTCCTTCTATATGAATGATCTTTTTTCAAAAATTTTTTCTATTGGGAATAATTTGAAATTCTGTATCACCCTTTTGATTGACATGTGCCGATAACGCCCCCCGTAAGATTAGCGATACGCCACATCAAAACTTCGCAAAGATTTTTCTCGTAAACCATAAAAAAAAAAGAAAAAAAAACAATCTATCGAGAACCATTATTTTATTCAGTAGCCTATGTCCATTAGCGTCGAAACTGCATAGCAAAAGGCTCCGGTAAATAGAAGCTTTTTCCGTGATGGATGATGTTTGATATACGATGCGTAAAGTATCTCGAAACTATGGACAATGCTTCTACGTATCCAAGGATTATTATGATTTTCAAAATATTGTATATGAATACACTGCAGCAACGAGATAGATCGGAGTTTTCGTGTCCGCAAGTTAAAACTTTAACGCGTCAAAAGTTTTAGCTTCGTCGCGGCCGCGGGGGGTGGTGAGAGGAGGTTTCACAAACCTCTCTCTCTCCTTCCCGTTTTGCATTGCCCATGGAACACGAAATCGAACTTTTAACAATGCGCCAACGTCGAGATGCATTATAAAGGTTGAGCGACATGGCGAGTGTCGTATATATATACCAACAGAGCATTATAGTACCTACAGGACAGTAGACCGGCCTGTGTGGTGAAAGAGCCGCAAAAGCACGAGTGAGAGTCGGTTTTGTGCTGTCGAGCGTGAAGATAGCGTTAACCCTTGGTGGCTGCTATGGCTGCGGGAAACCGCGTAGCCAGCAGAAAACCCTCTATATATAGATTTTCCTCATAGCACAGAGTTCTCTTCCTGCCATATTCAAGGTACTACTCACTCTATCGTTCGCCTCTCTTTAACTCACTTCCCTTCTCTATCTCTCCCTTCCGAGCGGCAACTGCTCCCCACACACATATATATACATTCGCTGTGTACAAGGGCTGTCCTCTCGTCCTTATCCCATCGTTCCTGTTCGACCCTTACTCGGCGAACCCTTAACGACGCCCGCGGACTTGCGCCATCAATTTTAATATTACCGAGAGGGCTCTCAGAGTGCACGAGAAAGCTCGACGCTTCGGCTTCTACCCCTCCGCGCTACTGAGCGTTTCCGAGAACGATGAGCACATAAGGAGAGAGAGAGGTTAGAAAAAAAAAAAGTAGATTGCGCATCCGAGAAGAGTACTTGCACTCTGAAACCCTCGGTTCCTGATAATGAGACGACATTACAACGAGAAGTCTGAGAGCTATGCGAGGCGTCTAGAGAAATGAGCGGATGAACACCCACGAGAATGCGCGACGATCGCGGAACGAAGGAGTTGAAAATTCAATGTTTAAACGAGTTCCCGGATCCGTATCGGGTACGTTGGACTTTTTTTGTGGGTTTGAGAAAATTTTTTAACAACTTCAAACGGAGAAATTTCGCTCTCGCGCGCTTGAAAAACATCGCGTTACGCGAACACGCGATATGATGGGATTCACGCGAATCTTCAGTCCGGAAGCGCGATGTATATATTCACCGGGAATATAGCTGATATAGGGGTGTAATATATAATATCCGCCGGTAAGTATTATATATTTGGATGAAAGCTTCGTCTTGATAATGAGACGACATTACCAACGAGAGGGAAGAGAGATTTGGAGAAAATGATGGGTCGAAGACATCGCATGAAAGATGGTGGAGTGAAATTCATCGTCGTTATGGATGCACGCGAGGTCCGGATCCCAGTCGGGAGATATCTACTGGCGCAGCACAGGCCAACGGCTGCTTCCAAGATTGTGTGCAGAAGCTTTTGCACCCTGGAAAACCTCTCTCGCTCGCCTTTTGCTTCCAACGACGAGGATATACTCAATCACGCGATATGAAGATTCACGCGGTGCTTTGCCCGGAGGTTCAATTTATTTTCCGGGGATAATATATATCCGTTACAGTTGCATATACGTAAAGAAGCGCGAGGTAAAATGGACAACAAGCGACGAAATGGACATAAAGAAACAGAAATGTAAAAAAAAAATTGAGACAAAAGTTGAAGAAAAAAAAAAAAAAAAACCCAAATTCAATCTGCAATATGCAATTTTTTGCCTTTCATGCGCAATATACTGTTGCAATAGTTCGACGAGCCGTAATAACGAATTTTTTTTTTATTTCGAAAACCGGTCCATTTTACCCCCGAAATGATTTTTTTTTTTCGGCAATCCGAAATTTTTTTACGTATTTAATTTTTTTTGGTAAGTCGGTCCGTCTTACCCCGCTATTTGCTGTACACACATCGAGGGGTTTATGTGATGTTAAACTCCAGCTGTTGGCTGGTCGAAACTTCGGTTTATCTCGAGTCTACGAAGTATAGAAGACAAATAGGCGAACGAGACGCGAGTAAGTTGTCTCGCGAGTCTACTACTCTGTTGAGCTGTTCATGTATCCACGCGCTATTCACAGTAACGACAAACGCATTATATCGGTAACACGCGTCGCTGAACACGAACGATGAATGTTGTTGACGCAAATTTTATTCACGCATATAGCGCTCGTATGTTATTACAGAATACCTATATTATATACAACACGAGGGACGGATAACGTATTCTGATGGATGGATATTATATTACGAATAATACGCGGGGTGTTATTTGCATCAATATTGCAAAAATTCTCTTCGACATATTTAAATTTCATGCAAATTTTTAATGGGACTTACACGTTTATTAAATGAAACAACAGAGCGCGAAACCGCACGAAATATCGAAGATACACATTCGATAGGTTAGTCGAAAAATATATTAGATATTAAACAATAATAATAAAATATAATAATAATCATATTTATCAATATCGATATTTTATATTATTTTATATATTTTCAATATTTATTAAAAATAATTATTAATTATTTATTTATTTATTATTTATTATTATTATATTTTTTTTCGCGTATTTTTTTATATTCCGCGTACAGAGAATGAATTTACTGAAACAATTAGAATCGCGTAACAATGCGAAAGAAAAAAAAAGAAAGTTGTATCAAATGTAATTATATGGGGATTAACGTCGAAAGTTCTTGTACCGAAATGGGTACAATCGAATTGTTGCTTTCGTTTGTTTCGGATGCTGTCGGATCAGGAATGTAACACGCTCTCGTCGGATTGCGGAATGAAACGTACCGAAGTATGATAGAAACGCGAGCGGGCAGACAGTCCTCTCTTTTGTAGTTCGACCTAACGCGGCCACGTGAGAGCGAAGCTTTGTCGAGTACTATCGGTATTTGCAGCGTGCGACACCGATAAGCGAACAGCAGAGAGCGCCCCGGCAACCAGCCCTCGGTACCATCGCGGCTGACAGAGCGAAATAGATATATAGAGGTTCGGTGAACAAGAATAGACGATTCAAGAGCCGTTTCGAATTGTGTGTACGCGATCGTGAGAGTTTCAGTTGAAACGTTGTAAGCGAGAGAATGGTTAACCGATATAGTATAGACGTACGAATCGCTCGATCAGTCGATTATATGACTCGCGATAACTCTCAAAAAAAAAAAAAAAGACCGTTTAAGAGCGGATAATAGACGTGAGATACAGACATTTGCGTACATCTTTCGACTGATTCGTCGTGTTTTCCAACACTTATCGAGAATAATGAGCGTTGATCGCGGCAGATGGGAAGACGAAGCCGAAAAAAAGTTCTACCATTTTCCGACACGCGCCATTTTTTTTTTAATTTTCGTTTCGGCTGAAAAAAAAACGATAATTATCGCGAACATCGCGATACTTCGACGATTCGGTTTTTACATCGAAGAAAGTGATAATGAAAATCGATAATTATAATTACGCGCCGATTATAATTTTTTTTTATAAATCGCTATTTTACGATATTGAAATCGGGATATTTCGGTTGGTATTTTATAACACAAACGATAAGCAGAGTTTTAACTGGAGCGGAGTTAATATCCGCCACATCATCTCGTAAATTTTATCAGTGTACGAAAACGACGATTCTCTATGTATCGATCGCGGAAACTCGAGTAAAGTGTATAGGTGATAGAATCGATGCGATAATATAACAGCGTCGCCGGATCGTACGGTATGGATACACCTGTTAGGTTATAGGCACTTCGATATACACACGTGAAGTGTGCATAGCGAGTTCCATTAGACTCCACCCGTTGGATCGCAAACCCAAGCGGCAGATCGGGTCGTCCGTCGCACGCCTCGTCGCCGACAGCAGCGTTAGCGATCCCTGTGCTCTCTTATACGTATATATATATGAACGGATACCACTTTTATGCATCGATGTATATGTATATAACAGCGCCAAATACGTTATAATGGAAGAGACCTGTTCTCCAAAATTTCCACGTGATCGGTAGATCCAACGATTTCAGCGCGAAACCTATCGCGCGGCTCTCATTCTCCGGCATCAAAACAGGTCGCGGAAAGCAACGATGCGAATATCGCGAATTCTGCACGAATAAACCGCCGAATTCGCCGGCTGTTCGATGTTACCATTCTAATGCATGGCACGTCGCATGTGATGGGTGACATTTTCGAAAAAAAAAAAAGAAAATAAATAATTATCGATTTAGGGGATCGAGTCGGCTAAACTATGGCGATGTTCACCGAAGTATAGTTTTTTCTTCAGTCGATATGAAAATTTTAAAAAATCTTATCGTGTCAAAAAATTTTTCAAGGATTTTTCTGCTGGTAAAAAAATTATTATCAACCGGTTTATTTCGCAACGATGTTTAAGTGAGAAAAGTCGACGCCGGGGATGTATCTCGCGTTAGCCGGAGTCATTTTGTTTAATTGAAATTTCGCGAAATGTCCGAACAATAGAACGGAGCGAAACGAAGAAGGATTGAGAAACTCGTGAGGATCGGGAGGGGCGATGCGCGCGGTCGTCGGTGCATTAAAGCAAATCGGATCAAAAGTAAATTGACGAGTAAACAAGGAGCCAAAATAGAGAGAGATTTCGTCGAGAGGCTCCACCGTCCCGATGGAGCCTCGTCGCGGAGGGAAAACTAAAGATCCGTGAATTCACTCGGCGATCGACTTCGCGGAGAATCCGAGCGGAACAAAGTTTCGCGAAGTTAACGTTAACTCGAATAATTTTCACGATCAAGAAGAGGGGAGGAGAAGAATGATAGTCTATATATATTTTCCGAGTTTCGGGCTGCGAGAGAAGAAACGTTAATTAAAACAACTCTATATATTCCTATAGAGTCAATACGAAAAAAAAAAAAAAAAAAAAAATTATTCGTAAATATATTAAAAAAAATGTATGTTATGAAAAGGAAATTTTTTATAAAAAAAAAAAAAAACCTCGTAGCGTGTATCGAAAGAATTTTTTTCCGATATATTTTGATATTCTATCCGAATCCTCAACAAAAGAACGATACATCGAGATTTTATTTTCCCCGTTATAATAAAATTTTATTCGACGACCTCGTATTATCGGCAATGACTCCGATCGATGATTGAATAGCGAGATTTAAAGCTCTCGAGGACCGCAACAGAATGTGCCGAACGATGTATATAAACTTAAAGTGTAGTGCTCCGCGGAGCTCAGAAATAGCGATCGATACAGGTATCTTCTGTTATTTACAAAAGGTTCTTCCCTGACGCAACGTATCCCTACCTATGATCGTAAATCAATTCGTGCGGACACCTGGGCTACACGCAAATGTGTACACATTGTTGTACCCTTTCGAACGGAAGCTGTAATGTGTGCGGTAAATTCTCGCGACGCTTGTCCCGACCGCGGGACCGAGTGGGCTTTACGAATTTTCCTGCTACTCGTATAACACTCGCGGCTCGCGGTAAAACTATATATCGATCACAAGAGGCTTCGAAAGATTTATTTAGAGTTCATTCTGTTCCACGCGGAAAAATCCCCATCGATATATCAAGGAGTGCGCGGAGGCATATCGAGAGATATGACTCTTACCGATCTCTCGCGTAAATTTGGCCGAAATTTCGTTGGCGTTTCAGATATAATTTCTCGAAGAATTCGAAGTTCCGAAAGCGTAAAGTTTGCCGCGATATATAGTTAAGTACATCGCCGAGTATACAGTTAATCGCGGCGTAAATAAAAGTCCCGTGAAACTCTCGGCGGACGAAAAGCGAAACGAGACTGGAGATAACATTGTCCCCGGAGCGGGATGAGCCGCCACTGGCCGTAAGCATTCCGGAAAACTCTCTCTCTCTTTCAGTCGAGTTGTGTACAAGAAAAATGGCCAAGTTTCACCGTGTATGCCGTACGAAATAGAGAAGTTAGGTTGCCGGCGTGTCTTTTGCAGATAAAAAGAATGAAACTCCTCGCGTTGTGTACTACTGGTGCTTCAAAGCGCGAGAGACATCAGCGGAAGAGAGGATGTTGAGTAACGGAAGTACATATACAAAACACGAGAAACCATTGCTCCCCTTCGTTAAACTAATATTATTTTACTCGAAAGCTTTACCAGAACCCAACTGTTCGGCGGTCTCGAAAACGAGGAGTCAAATGACTGGGAAAAGATAAATTACGAAACGTTTCCTCGACCGGTTCTCGAAACTTTTTTTTTTTTTTACCGACGAGACGAAGTTTATTGTACGGTAAAGATGATCGAATCAATACACAATTAAGAGTAATAAAATCAAAAAATAAAAAAACTTACCGGAAAACGAGGTTCGATTGTAGTCACGCGAAGATCGTGCCGAGGGATCACGAATTTACGTTGCCATTATCTGAGGAACAAATTTAAAAAAAAAAATCTATAAAAACCGCAAATTCTGCACTGAAAAAAATTATCAGTTGAAAAATTTAGCAGGTTTACAGCATTTTTTTTTTTTTTTCGTGTTCTGCTATTAGTTTTCGCAATTAATTTTTTTTTTTTCAGTGTCAGTATAATAATAATAACATTTTAAGGTTTTTCAATAATATATATGTATAGAGAAGATTGGAAGACATATCGACAACAAACAACGCTGAATGTCTACGCCGAGGACAAGGAGGAGGTTTCGAGAACGCCAAGCGAATCAATCAGGTGCTTTGGAAACTATCGGTAAATTCACACCTGCTCGGTGTGTCTTCCATCCTCCGTTGGTTGTACGGAGGAGCTAAAGCACGTCTCGGGAATCGTGAAACTCTCTCGTCGTCTTCGTCGTTGTCGTCGTCGTCGCCGGGGGAGAATCGACTTACGACCGTTCCCGTGCGGTTAGTGGTCTCGCCGACCGTGCTGGAGGACTCTCCCACTCAAGGGGTGGAAGGGTAGGGCACCGTGGAGGAATATATACGCTGGTTATATACGTCGATCGATACCCGAAAGTTTTGCACGAGGTTTAGCGAAGAAGCGACAGAGACCGAGAGGCTCGCGACACTGTAAGAGGTCCAAAAGCGAAACTGTCTAACTTTTCCTCTTCATCTCCCTGCGCACTCCCGTGTGATAGCACATAGCGAGCACGATTTTCCGTTCATGGATCCCGTTATTTTTCACTCTATCCCACTCTCACTTCGCGTTACGGCTTCATCGCGAAATAATTCGAATTTATCGAGAAACAATAATCCGCGAAAGGAGGCGGTTGCGGTGTCGTTTAAGGGGATGAGAAACCAGAGAAATATAGATGAACTCAAGAGTGAGACATTTCTTGAAATATGTTTATTGGTATTCATTAGAAATCTGAGGACGTTATAGATTTCAGGAGAGAATGCGGGACCCCCGATCGCCAAAACGCGTTCGGAGTATTGCGGATCAAATCGACGGAATTGATCGTAAGGCTGCAATTAATTTTTTTTAGATTTTTTTTTTACTAAAAAAAAAAAAAATTTTACATTTTTGTAATTTTTTTTTTCCCGCGTTTCCGTGTACCCTTAACGTGTATTGTTAAAGTGGCGACTAATAATTTCGATTCCCCGACACCATAACGCAATAAGAGAGTTGGGAACACGATTTTCCTACGGTGGAAAATACTCTTACGACTCGCAGTCATCTTTCGCACTCCGAGGTTGGAATTCTGTTTGCGAATCTAACGAGCTCTTTACGTAGCCCACTTCAGTTTCCCTCCCGGGTGGCCGACTTTCCGGGTTGAATACAACGTATACCGCGTCGAGAGAGCAGCAATTTCGTTGATGTTTGCACGATAAAATACCAGAAACGGCGAAGAAAGACGAAATCAAATTCACCAAAATTTACACAACGCCATTTTTAGGACATTTTGGTAAAACGGTCAATTAACATCGTTTCCGATCTTTTTTAGGTAAGCAGCGATCTGCAGCGGAAATAATGGTCATGAAACTTGAAAATCGACCTTTTTATTCAATTTCATGAATTTTAGGGTCGGTCCATTTTTCCCCAAAGTTTTTGTTGCACAACTGTGCCATTTTGCCCCAACTTCCCCTACTTATAAAAAAAATTAAATTCCTTACTTATGAAAAAAAAAAATACGATTTATAAGTATTCGTTGGGCAAAGGAAGCAAAATCAAAAAATTACAGACAATACATCGATAATATTCAACTACCCGACTTATTTCGCGCTTTGATTAACCTGTTGTTCTGTGTACCCGTGTTGAAAGGTCATACAATGAACATCTCTTGAGTAGCCATTGCTAATCGACGGCTCAATAACGTTCAACGTGCGTTGACTGAAATTGTCAAAGGTATTGTTGCCGATTGTGTGTGTCAATTGATAAAACACACAACAGCAGTCCAACCTGCCGATAACAAGAGAGTTCAAAGCTCTATGCATTCGTTAAATCCTCAAAGCAATGATTTAATAAAGCGAAACTTTCTCTCTCTCCTCATCTCGCCGGATTCGAATGTCCGAATAGAGGACCGTAACATGGTCTGCGCATTCGATTTTGCCTCTAAGCTTTCGACTGACGATTCTGATCCGAGGCTTTTGACCAATAGGCTTCCAGTGCAGTAGCGAGTTACGAGCTTTGCTCTTGCGAGGACGACGCATGTTTGCGCCTATTCCCGAAGCTCCATCGCTAAGCTTTCCCTATATAAGCGATCAAAGCTCATTGACTCATACATTTGATTGGAGAATCTCTCGTACGTATCGTACTTCGAGGAGCTCATGCTGTTACCGGCGAGAGACTTAATGCACAAACGAGTGATGCATAAGCGCGGAGAAGCTCCGTGCATATAGCAAAACGATATTTGTTCATTGACGTCATGCCGGATGATGGTACAGGGAGAAGTTTGTGTAATGAGGCCGGAGGCGATAATGTTAATACAAGGCGTTGCGATCTGAACGCATTGCGATGCTTGCATCTCCGTACTGTGCAAATTCAACGTGAATGCCCTCGATCTCTCGATCTCAAACCGAATCACAGAATTCCTGGTATTCTCACATACATCGATATACATTCCGCAGATGTCACCCTGTAAACGTATTTCTTACGATCGAGAGGCTCCGTAGACGGAAACTCCGTCGTGTATACGCAGTACCGGAAATGCCGAAAGCTCGAAGCACCGATGCGAGCTCTCAGTGTAAATTTGTATTGCACCGAATCAAAGTTCCGATGGTGTGCGACGAGCTTATGATGCGTTCGCGATTCGATCGGCAACCGGGAGGATCCTTTTGGTGTGTCGAATGTAATAACAAAGATTGAAAGCTTCCAGTAGGACAGACCGGAGTTAGTCGAAACACGAAGTAAATCCGAAAACACGCAATAAAAAACAAAATGGCTCCACCAAGCGAGTAAGGAATTCTGTGGAATTGCAGGGCGTACTGTGGTCCGCCATTCCTTAGAGTGCCAGTCGCTGCGCGGAATCCGTTAGTTTCTTTTTTCAACCTGTTTCGTCCTTAAATTGGTCCCCTGTTCTTCCTAACCAATGAAAATAGAACTTCTCCGTGCAAATTCTGCACTGTCAAAGTATCTTTTCCCATTTTTTTTTGCACGATCGGCATATTTGATTGTCTTGAAGACGCATTGTTCAGTAGAAGAGATCCCAGAGAATTAATTGCGCTCAGTAGAGCAGACCGGGGCGAGATGAAACACTACTTTTTATCTGTTTCAACTAACCCCGGTCTCTCGTAGTAATACGCTTACTCTGTACATACAATTATAACGATTGTTTACTGAATCGCGAGTGAAACCGCGCGATCTTTGGTTCAAATTACATCAGCGTGAAGGAGAATTCTTAGGACCGGACGCGTAGCGTTTGATATTTCTACCGGTTGCACCATTGCTTCGTTTGCTTGTGAATGAGAATAAGCTGTGAGGTGAGCTCAATGACCAAATCCGTTTTCCATGCGGCTGATCCCCTCTTCTGTAGTTGCGTCTCGAGGCATTTAACGTCCAGCCGACCGAAACGAGAAAGGGATCCTCTCCGCTTCTATTCTCCCTCTTCTACCGTCCCGCGGGAAAGTCTCCTCTTTTCTTTAGTAGAGAAAAGCAGCAGACTTGCAACCACGTCGGAACTTTACGCCGGTCGTGAATACCGAACGACGCTGCCTTTCTTACTATATATATATCTCTATCTCTACTCACTCTCCCCCCCCCCCCCCTCTCTCTCTCTCTCTCTCTCTATGAGGCGGACTCGCAGAGCTTTTATTGCTATCGCTCCGTAGGCACTTTTCAGAGTAGATAGTGAAGCTTCGAGGTAAAAGAGGAGAACAACGACTGGAGTTCTTTTACCGACACGCCAGCACTCCTTTATACTTTACTATATATACACATAGCGATTCTATAACTTTTGTACTTTTGCATATATTACACAATGTCGTTAAATACAGTTGCAGAGACGTAAGTTCGGCCACAGAAGTTAACTCGTTGTCATCGAATTATAGTCTTAATTTGCGATCAAACATAGAAGACAGAGGAGTTTCCAGAATTTCATTTCTGCGGTGTATTCGATCGAAACAACTTTTCATTAAATCATTTTTATTTATATTATATTTAATTACATAATAATATCAATGTTTATTGTTATTTTTATTGATAATCACAAAATAATAAAAATCCTTTGATTTTCTCGAATATTTTTCACGGTTAAAGGATACTTTGAAGATATAATATGGACGAGAAAGATGGCCTTTGGCACGAAAATTTTGCTACGAGAGTTAGTATCCTCGATAAGTTATCCTCACAGGCTTCTGCGATCATAATCTCAAGGTTGGGCAGGTGCGTCCCGCAGAGTTTACCCCCCCCCCCCTCCCCTCCCCCTACCCCCTCCGGTAATCCCTGGCGAGCTTAAGGCGCGCTTATGGCTTACTTCTCGAGTTTGGCGACGTTAAAGCTGCCGAGTTACGGTGCCACCGAGTGCGCCCTTCTCTCAGCTCTCTTACAGCGCTTCTTCTCGTCTCTCCCGCATTTTCCTCTTCTCTCGCACCTACTTTCTCATCGCGAAAAGCAGAGGATACAAGAATTGGATGCTTCGCTTTGCAACACCGACGACAAAATTGCCATCTCTCACGACACACCGCTTGCTTTACCACAGTTATGATATAATACTATTCTTACACTCTATTCACGACTGTAAAGTTTCTCCGAGTCGGTCCAACCGGCTTTTCTCTTACTCATCCGCCTTCATAAAGCACGAATAATCCTCTGTCGCCGAGAGCATAATTCTCGAGAATGCAAGTACCGTGATGGTGCGCACATTACGCGGTTACAAAAGACGAGAACGCACTGTTTATCTATGTTTTTTCAACCCTTTTATCCGTGTGTATCGAAGAAATGATACCATTCAATGATCATCACTGACATCGAAAGTGTTTCGCGAGGATATGATAGAACCAATTTCGAGGATACTATTTTCTTTACAACTATCTCGTGCGACGTTCTCGCTACTGCATGCTACGTGATTCCGGCTGAATTTCCGCACGAAACGAAGAGAACCCACGGATACGTGGAGCATCGGAGTTTCGTTACACCGATGTCTGTACGAACGTTTCGTTCCAAGTCACGCTGTACATGCCGAGGGTTCTCGATTCGCATACGTGAGGTATATATCGTTGAACTCGGCATGCCTCGGTATAACGATTACAACATACGTAGGGGTGAACGTTGAAACTATCGTGTGCGCGTCTGTGTGTTATTTACCCATCACGAAGTTGCCGGGAATCAGGGAAGCGAATAAACAACCGGGACGCCTTTGCCCGTAGACGGGAATTTCGTGCTTGCAGTCCCCCCTCCCCCCCCCCCCCCTCCCCCGCTAGTTGCACGTGTCACTGATAGATCGCAGGATACAGAGCTCATACTCTCGCGAAAACGTTAACGAGAGTGCACCAGGAGAGGATCGACGACCCTCCCTCCCTCCCGCCCGCCCTTCACTACGGTCGAGCGAATTCTCCGCACGCAAAAGGCAAAATTAGAGTTTTGTTTAACATGCGAGAAAGGCAAAGCTGACCAATACGATGGATTGGTTTGATGATCGAGGCAAGTTTGCTCGGGTTTCGATTAATCCATCAGTAATGAATTCTATGTTTATATCGAAATCAATGGTGGACGGACGTGAAATAAAGATTATTGGGAAACTTTCCGAATGGCGAAACATAAATAGATCGCTAGCCGAACGATATCGGTTTTATATACATTTTGTATTATGTACTTTCGATATACGGTTTCGATATACGGTTGTGACGTATAGGGACAGGGAAAACGGGGCATAACGGACCGACTGAGGAATATTCCAGGTCGTTGCCATTATTCCAGAGGCATTAATCGGCGGTTTATTACCAAATAAAATTCATGGTAAATATTTCGGGCTTTCGAGAAAAAAATAGAGCTCGGGGCAAAGTGGACCACCTCGCGAAATTTATTTAAGCGATTTTGTCATTTAATGATCGATGTATTAGGGACTTAATAAAAAAAATCCGATATTTTTTAAGATATTTGAATTGGATACGATAAATACCCCATTTTCCTCCACTAAGGTATTGCGCTTCCGGTACCCATTTTACCCCATTTTACTACTATTTACTTCCCGATTTGGGATTTTTTTTGTACTGTCATCACCTTTGTCTGATTCATTTCATCCCTCAAGTCCATTTTGCCCCCATCTCTTCTGTACACAGTATATTTGTATATAGATATATTTTTGTGCAAAACCTACAGAAAGAGGCGTACGCGTACTATAACCGACATTACCATACTTCCGTTCGTTGGAAACTCGTTCCGGTAGCGAAACGACTTTTCTCGACCAACTCGAAATATATGTTGGCGTTGGAATTTCTCTCCACCGGAAATAATAGCGTCCCTTCGTAACGCTCCACTTCGCTGCTGCGATACACCGGTGTACTACATATTTATACGATGTGTTGTTGTAACTGCGCTAGAATCGGTATTCGCGATTTTTTTTCGTTCCTCGGCATTTCCATTTTTTTCGCTGTATAGAAGTCGGTTGCCGGGGACTGTGTTTTTTTTTCCTGCGACAGGACACACTCGACGGGACATTCATAAATTTTCTATCCTCTCCCATCGTTTTATACACTATTGTTTCTCTGTTCGTAATAGTTTGTACGGAACGCGACAAATTATGAAAAAAATCGGTAACCCGGAATTCGGAGTTAACTCTGTTGAGAGACAATTTTTTTCCCAAAAATACAACAGTTTCGAGGCATTTCGGTCCACAGGGGTTGAATGTGTTCAATGAAGCATTTCGATGATCACTTTGAAAAAAATCAGAAACCATTCCTAACCTATAAATAACCGGTATCAGCTGCGACGAGAAAACCAGGAAAATATGTTCCGAATCATATGAATTCTACGATAATTCTTGATGATTTACGCATGAATTCAAAAATACAAAGTATTTCTAAACTGCGGACGTTGTGCCGAATGGAATGCCAAATTGGAGAGTCGTCTGCGATATTGCTGTGGTCGGATTTAACCAGAATAACGAACAGAGAAGAGAGAAAGTAGCTCGGGGTAGTTTTGGGGTCTGGCGCGATGCATTTGCCGTATTCCTAAGTTTCTCACGATTTCTCATTCATAAATCAGGTGGAATTAAACCGCAACCAGAGGGGGGTGTGGGGGATGGACCGTGCGCTGCACTTTTCGGCTGGCGATCCTGTAGCTAACGGAAAACGGATGAGCTCCAGCTTTTGGGAGCTTTGGCTCCCTATGCATGTTTCTAAGTGAGCCGAGTGAAAGAGTATAAAAAGGGGAGAACAGCCGGGGGGAAGAGAGGCATACAGAAGACTGCAAGTCTGAAAGCGTGGATAGGTTGCTAAGGGGGTGGGAAAGGGATAAAAGAACGCGCATCGTACCACATAGCACCATTAATATATCGAGGAGTACACACAACGGACCGGAATCGTTACGCGCCCTTTTTCGCGATCGATCCCTATATTTTTTTTTTTTTTCATCCCTTTCCGGCTTTCAATGCGACTGACTGGATGGTCGGCAGACCTCTGCCAGAGCTGGAGAGCATTTGAGCGCTCGTTCACCCCTATTATTCCCTTCACTCTCTGACCATTGGCGAGCGCGTTATCACCCGCTATATAGCTTTCGGCTCGAGGTACGAATTCACACAGAAATGCTATATCTTCGCGCGCGAAGCTTAGTCATGCAAAAAAGATCGACTCTGTGGTTGCAAGTATTTTTATTTTTTTTCGATGTTATATATCACGTGAACCGCGCAACAAGATCATAAAGGGTCTATAAACCTGCATAATTTTCATCATTTTTCCCGGAAAAAATCGCAGTTGCGATTATTAAATTTGTAAAATGAGAGAAAATTCGAGTCGACAGCGTTCCATTGATTTATGAAATTTAATGAAGCGATATTAAATTCGAATGAAGTCTCGTTAAAATTTCGAAAAAAAAATTAATTATATATGAAAATTTCAACATTTGTTGAAACGAAATCGGATTTGCGCGGTTTCGTGAAACCGCGGGACATAGAATCCGGATGTTCGTCGAACGGCGTCGAGTTACTTAATTGCTGAGGGTTGACAATTAAATAAATTGAGACCGGGTTTGCTACGGATGTACTCTCTTTATGTGTACAGTATAACTGTAGTTATAGTGTCGCGGAAGGTGGAAGGCGATCAAATCCGAGGTATAAAGCCTCAGCTGGCGTGATTCGAGAGACGGGCATTAACTATTCCCGAAGTAACCTCAATTGTCAGCATAGCGAAACATCCACCGTCGACGTCGCCCGCCAATGTCACTCGCCTCGGTGCGATTCTGCAGATAACATTTTGCGCTTCCGTGCAGAAATCACGGCGGAGTGATTCATTCGATTCGCAGGGAACGGAGATTCGGGCAACGCCTTGCGCTTGCTGATGCTGTCGCGAATTTAACGGTCAATCAATTATAGAACGATGCACGATACGCGATGGTTCCGGACATCGTCACTGGTGGGATTATCGGAAAATCAATCGCGAACGAGGCACCGATAAACTCGAATGAAGCATTACGATAATCCTTGACAATACATACTTACGCGTTAATAATTACGAAGGAAAAATATTTGCAAAACATAAAACTTCGTAAATTTTTAAAAGTATATAAATATAATATATCCGAATTTATCAATAATTTCGGGATTTTTCGCGTACATTTAATCGCGTAATTCTCACGTTGCAAATTCAATTAGCGTTTTTTGGAAATTTTACGTAATTTTTAAAAAATTATTAATATTATTATAATTATAAAAAAAATTATTTCTGTTTTTATGTGCTTAATTTTATGTTATTTTTCAAAAATGAGATATTCATCGTCTTTAAAACGCTGCAAACAACATTTTTCGTTAGAATATCACAATTATACGCGAATGCTGGAGAAATTGTGGAGAAACAAGAGCTTCGAGTATCCATTCATGCAGGAGACGTGTTTCACTTGGTTATGTACCTCGAGTAGAATTAAACTTCGGAGGAATATCGAAGACGGGTCTTGCTATAGTTTACGAACGAAAACCGAAGTGAAATTTGAGCGGTCGGGTCGTAACCCAGAGAACGATGTTCCATCTCTGTGCGCTCTCGGCACGTATTACGGAATCGTGTCGTTATATATAGTAGTACTACTACTTTAATAGTTAGTAGCGAAGGTAGTCTCGAGACGTAATCGGATCTCTACGGGCGATTCGTAACGAGGCCAGTAGGGTCTACTTCGGCGCTCTCTCTCTCTCTCTCTCTCTCTCTTCGACGACTCCCTCGCACACCCTCGAGGGGTGGCCACAAACTGGGCAGACATAAACGACCCTCGACGTCGACTACATTGCCAAAGTTAAACGTCCTAATAATCAGCAAGACTCGGTTGTGCTGCGCGAGGCAACAGACACTGGATGTGTGCCGAGTTGGCCGACGATACGGCCGCTTTTGTAATTCGACTCTACTGACTCTGTCGGCGTGAGAGAGATACTCGAACAATGCGGATTATACGAAATGTACGAATAAGTTGTACTAATAAAAATATCTATTATTTTATTTATTATTTATTTATTTATTTATTTATTTATCCTGTGCTTTTTTTTTCATGGTATTCGACTGATTTTTTCTTTTTTTTTTTCGAATTTTTTTTCTTGGCGCTCATGGCTCACAGTTTTTATAGAATTGGTTTGATCCTTTCATTTCATAGGTGCTTCCAATGAGGTATTGGAGGCACAACGTGAAATTCGCATCGAAGTTAGTATAGCGCCAGAGAGACGATAAACCTCATAGAATTGTATGCTTGCCGCACGGCTGCGCCGAGTCTCACGAGAATAGGTGGAAGTGGTGTGGCGTGCTTCTATCATGCCACGTGCCATTGCATCCATCGGCGGGCTAATCTACTAGCTTTCACGTATAGTTGGAGCGAACGATAAGAGCCCAGTGAAGAGCACGAGAATCTCATCGAATCGGATCTCTCTTCGCCGCCCGTTTTCACCCTTCGTTCGTCGCTATTTTCCGCCGAAGTCTGAGTGCTGAGTAAAATCCGGCGATATCGTTGCTCGTCATATTTATGCGCTGTCACGCCAATTTTCAAATCATATCTACTGCTGCAGTGAACTCGATAACCTATTTGTAATTTTTTTTTTTTCGTCAGCGGAAACGAGAAAATGATTTAGTGGAACAAATTATCCCTCCTCCCCTTTTCCGATTTTTTTTTGTCTTATCTATTATATTATTGCGGCTGCTATCAGAAGGGTAAAATTCGTGCACTTAATTTTTGTCCCATTCCAGAGGCGCTTTAACGCCCGGGAGAGAACGGAAGGAAGGAAATAGCTGGTGCCGCGGGTGGCGTTATACTTTATTCGCACGGTGGTTGTACCCGTTCCACCGCCTTTCCATTTCCTTATAATGCATATTCATTTTATCTTTCTTCTCCACGCTTCTCGTCTTTTCATTCCTTTGCGTCTTCTTTTCATCCCCCGACACTGTATAGTATACATATATGCATATATACGAGATTTCGCACCTTCTTCACATTTTCCGTATCTATATATGTCGAGAGAACACGAGACGCGGGAGCTCAGGGTACAAGGAACAACCCCGCAGCCCTGGTGGCTGCGACTTCATTCCAACGGTGGGCCAACCCCACGAAAGACAAACACGTCGAGGCTTTCACGACTGGCTACGTCGTCGCTTCGGGTGTCTTCCGCTCTCGCCGTGTTCCCGGCAGAGCTCTCTTCTTCTTATTTTTTCTACACTTTTTATTTTCTTTCACTGCTATAGCGTCGTCTTGGAATTGTTTCCCTCCAGAATCGCACCCCTACCTACAACCCCCCCCCCCCCCCCCCCCGCCCCGCCCTTCGTGACATACTTTTTTTTCTCAACAAAATATCGCCGAGTCTTATCGTACTGCGGTCTGCCGCCGGTACGTCGACGGCTGAAAAACATAACGCCGTATTCCGCGTTGTTTATACGTTGAATAGTATTGCAAAAAACATCGTTCGCAAATTACTGAATAAAATGCGGAAGAAATCTCATGCATATCTATTTTTGTTTTGTTTCGTTGTATTTAATTTGTTGTAATGTTTTGTTATTTCATTTATAAAAATTAAATCAAAATATTCAAATTTTTAAATAATAATCATAATAATATATTTTTTTAAAATAATTTTAAATTTTTTTTTCTCTATAAAAATGGAATAAAAAATTATTATTATTTAATTGATATTAAATTCAATAAATAAGTCGCGATATTACTGGCAATGTAGGAATTTCATTATCAAAATGACTATATTGTCAATTTTATACGCCGAAACATAATAATTGATTTTTTTTTACCGTTTATATCATTCGTTCTTTTTCTCAACGTTCGATACACATTTCGTTTTGTTCTCTTCGCGACCCGCTACTGAGCCACAAGCCGACTTTAAATTACTTTGAATTCCGTGGAATTACCTGCCGCAGAGGGGAGGAGAAACGTCGGCGAAAGAAGAGAACGCGGAATGTGAGTGAAGGTGTGCAGCGAGACGGAAAGATTTCACGAAGCTTTTGTAATCTGCACGACGCAGGTTTCACCTCTGTTTTTATGCATATAAGTTTTATACATTTTCACGGTATAATACACATCATCATAACTTTCAACTCCGCACCTCTCGCTGACGATATAATACTGACAATGAAAAAAAAAAAAAAAAAAGTCTGCTTTTATTTTTTTTTTTACGACTTTGCATACGCGCGATGCGGAAAAATGCTTGTACGCGATGGATGCTAAGTTTGTTGCGTTTATATACGATCCGAGGGAAAGCTCGCCACTGACCCAGTGAGAAAATCCGGGATATAAATCGAAGAGAAGCGGAGAATCGCGAGAAGGCTGTGGCTTCGCCGAGACGAATACATGTAGAGAGGAAAGAAGGGTAATAACGGATAAAGTTGGATCTTCGAAATGGATGGTCGAATGTAAACACGAGTCTGCACTCGGTGCGCCGAAGCAACAAAGCGACCAAAGAAGAGGATTAAGTAGCCGCTTATATGGCACGAAAGATACGGATGGAAAAGATCCCGAAAGGGTCGGGGATGACGTTAGGGTGAATTTCGAGGCAAAGACTTCACTTCGCAAGATAGAATTCCTGAACTGAATGTAAGGGAATGAACGGTTGAATTCCGCTCGACTGAATACATCGATCGATGTTCGCATTGATGGACCAAAGAGCTTCGTACAATCTACTATGTTGAAGTCGTATATTTTTAGTTTCTATATGACTTCTATGCAATATTTTCGTGTCGTTTCGACGAAACGGCGAGTTCGCTACACGGGAAAGAGAATTTTATGGATAAATATATTTGACTCAAAGAACGAAAGGCACATGTGACATATTTGGTAAATGTTTATTATTAAATCAATTTTTTTTTTTTTTTTTTGGAGTCGTATTTATAGAATAGTTTAAATAAAAGAAAGTTTTAAAAACTTCGAAATTATTACGTTGCTACGCCGCGGATCATTTATTAACAATAAATTATTATTCTTCTTATTAAATGAATTTAATAAATAATTTTTAATTCGTCAATGACGAGGTCTCCATGGAATTTGAAGAGTATTTTCGACCATCGATTGATGGTTACAAAACCTTTCGACTTCATTTGTAAAAAAGAAAAAAAAAATCGTCGTATCTATACGATCGAAAAAAGGAGGCCGGCCTCCTTGGCATTTTCCGTCTCGGTTGGCGCGGAACGAACGACGCGTATGTAAATGAAGTACCGTCACGTTGGTGCGAGTGCATTGCAAAAGTAGCAACAGTGAAGCTGCCACCGGGTTTGCATGAAAGCTCTTTTTGACCTATTTTCGACGGAGTGGACTTTTGCGCTCCAAAGCAATGAGAGAAGGGTGCGACGTAAGAGAAAAGCTCCGACCGTACCGAACCCCAAACGAACGAGAGCGATGCGAGCGAACGTACGTGTATGTCGTCCGAATTTGCACGTTTCTCGGAGAGGCATCTGCCTCCAGCCGAGACGATGGAACGCGACGAAATATCATCGAAAAACATATTTTTTTTTGCGCATAGGCTGCGTAGAACAGAACAGCTTTTCGTTTACGCAGGAAATCGAAAAAAACAATGAAAAACAAAATTTTTCAAAAAACCTTCGACCAAAATGTGATTAATTTGCCAAAAACCAAAATTTGAAAAAAATTTGAAAAGAATCAAATAAATTGTTCAACAGGCGTTCCTTCGTCTGGTATCTCAAAAATGATCCCTAACCTCTGAAAAAAAAAAAAAAAAAAACAATTTCTCATTTTCAATTCGAGTTAAAACGCTTTCTCGATGAATTATCGAAGTCGAAAGAAATTTTGTAACTCGGTGTGCCGGTGACCCAAATAAGTCGTTCAAAAGCTCGCAAACTCTCGTTCAAGATTCGCTAAACCCGAATAAAGTTGCTATTTGGTTGAAAAAAGGCAAAATTTCGAATGCGAGAGTTGGTAGAGTTGTTCAACAGTGAATATGACCTTCCGGATTCAGGAGCTGCTAGTTATGAGACGTCCTGTTTCTCAGAAGCGCCAAACTGTCGTGTCTCGAAGTTCCAAAGACAGCCGCAGTTTGCAATTGTGAGAGTTGTTCAAGATAGGGTTGCCGCCACCGGAGTGAACTGTACCGGCGAAGTTGTTATCTAAGTAACGGCGAATCGCTACAGTTACCGTCATACATGTTTCTATCTCATTTCGTTCAATGTGTTTTACGTGTCGCTAACCCATACACGCGGGTGCCTTACTGCGTTGAAGCTATTTCGTCGTTGGGCGTTTCTATCTTCGATGTATATAGGAAACGTCGACGTCTTCGGGCGAACGGAGATACAGCATTCGATCGGTCTTTCCACTGCCATAGCTATAGCGTATTCTCGATACTCTCGCGCTACCGTATCCTCGAACGGAAATCCGTTACGAACGAAAATCCGTTGTGTATTCCATTAGAGATTCAGCGGTAAACGCGGATGAGGGTGTGTTCCGTCGTGTGGAGAAAGAGAATTCGGAGGGGTAACATACGCGGCGACGCTTCGGAATTTGGGATCTTTCGCGAGCGGGAAGAAGAGAGGCAGAGATCGTTACCGAGAAATCGGCGTGAAAAGGGCTTTTGGATAAAACTCGTTGGCAAAGAGACACAGAGAGTGGGAGAGATGACGCGGTGAATTCAATCAAAATTTTCTTCGCGCGCGTACCAAAGCATACGAATCTCTTATATACGGGACATCGTCTCTTCGTCGCAACTCGTAAAGGTCGACATAGCAACGCGTACGGAGCTGCATCACCGCAGTATGACGCTGCGGGATTCGACGAAAATCTATCAGAATCACGTGACGCTACGGAGTCCTCTCGCGCCTCTTTGCCAATTCCTTCATCTCTCTTCGCAATCCAACATCCGGGGAAGAAAAGGTTTAGATTTGGCGAAATCGTAAAAGCGCCAGAGTGACGCTGGATTCTCAGATATATCGAAATGACGTGGAAGGATTCGACGGATTCTCATAGCGTTCGCGCGTCACTGGGAGAAACATGAGGCGCACATAACTCTCGAGAGGATATAGCGTCGACGGTAGGATAGCGCGCAACCGGTAGAATGTCCGCTTTTCTACGATTCGCGTATAGATGTGGACGTATAGTAGACATATACTGCAATCTCTTTTTCCCGAAGATTGAACTCATTCAACTGCGTAAATTTATCGACAAAAATATACACGGTCATCGGCGCTTTACGATCGGATTATCGATCTTTGCTCTCTGCGGAAAATTCGTAAACGTAATATCACGTGACACGCGTGGGTTGCGAAGAATTTTATCTCGACGAGAGATAAAAGTAACGAATTCGATGCTACAAATTCATGATTCCTTGGATTGCAGAATTTTTCGTATTTTTGTTAATAAAAAAAAAATCTATATTTGCTTTGTAAGGTTTGTGTATTTTAACTATTATCAAAACTATCGGAAAACTACGAAGAATATGGCGCTATCAAGAATAATTCTTGAAAAAAAAGAAAAATCAGTGTTCCGCTCAGATTCCGAAGCGCAATTCCTTCATTTCGTCTCGAATCACGAAGATTTCGACTCGGAAGTTCACGATGGATTGAACTATTCTGTTAGTTAGGAACGTCTACAGTACATCGCAGACAAGCATAAGAAATGTCAATACTGTAAGGAAGTAGAAGTGTCTTCATTAAGTTCATTATATTTACTCAACATGCAAGAAGATCATCGTCCGACTGTAAAGGAGAGACGGTAATGGCATAGCAAAGCAAAAGGTCTGGCGAATGCAGAGCCTCATCTTGTTAAACGCTGACGGGCAAACACTTAAAACTCGAACTGCTTCGGTAAGCATTACACAACTTGCTTGCGATAGAGTTTGCTACTACTGCTTTTTCGTCTGCTTCACTTTTAAACTATCTGCGCATATCTATATCTCCCGAAGCAGTCCGTTACTCCATTAGCTGTATATATTACGGATATAAAACGCGACGAAACCGTTGCACTGTTTGACGATCATTCAGGTTGAAATCGTAGAAAAGCTTTCATCTCCTTTTTCGTATCTTAACGCACAACAAGATTCTTTATTAAATTAACTACGCGACCGATTAAAATAGTACGAAAGTCGCGTCTCTTCGATTTGTTCGTTACGAGACGGCAATAAGAAATTTAAAAAAAAAAATTAATATTTTCCATTTTAATAAAAATCCCATAAAAAAAAATATTATTATTTTTTTTATTACTGTAATTAAAAAAAATGTATATTTATGAATTTTTTTTTATTAAGATATATTTTTTATTATCATTTATTTCTTGTTTTTTCTACAATCGAACTTTCAACAGTTTCAACATAAATTCACAGAAACCCGACTACCCGTTTACCCGACTTTTTTTTTATTCGATTATCGAGACCATAGGCAGCCAAAAATGGTACGTGTAGCCTATACAACATTCAGTAGTACGACGTAACACTGTCGTTTACCTGGGCGGAGAAAATGGAAAGCCATTTACGAAAAGGTGCTACCGGTACGACGTACGAGAGTGAGGAATTCAAAATTTCTCGGGTTATTGCTGAGGAGTCAGAGCAACGAGATATATCGAGAGTACATCTATATATATGTACATATCGATGTACAATATATATAAGAGATACCGTACCGTACAGTACCGTACTATATAGTACCGGGCACTGTGCTTCGAAGAATGTGCGAAGCTCGGGCGAACGACCCGCTGCTTTTGAATTCAATGAAAGTACGTATAGGTACGGCATACATATATATTGTACAACGTGTGAGATGTACGACCAACGGAGGCTTCTCGCTCCACGGGGGTGGAAACTTTCTTTTTCATATATAGGGACACTATTTCTCTCTCTCTTGGGGATGGGGTGCGGTGACGACGGTGCATAGTGTGTATACCGTCCAGGCGTGCGGGCTGTAAGCACACGCGCCAGAGGCTTCGCACCCAGCGAATCAATTCAATTTTCCCTCCGAGCAGCTGTGGAATACGAGGAAAGAATTCGCGTGGAAGATGGAATCTTGTGCGCGATGCTAGACGTGTATTATCGATCTTTTTATTTATTTCTTATGTATACATATATATATATATATATATATATATATTCCTCTTTATTTATCTTGCCCTGTGGATTTCTGGGTAAAAATATACGCGAAACATTGGTATATATTGAATCAGAGAAGAAAATTAACTCGATAAGCAAACGCACGATCCTCCCGATTTATAAAAAAAATGAAAAATCATTCAAATTTCTTAATCTTTGCTCTCAAACAGTTCGTGTAATTGAAAAAAAAAAAAAAAAAAAACGTGACGAATCGATGTAAAAGTATGAAATTTGCAGAAGAACCGACGGAATGAAGTTTTCTTTAATGTAACCATAGGAAAAATTATTACCGCTTGCAGAAAAAGTTTTCTCGTACGCGAAGAATTTCATTAAGTTCCTTCGTCTTGTATTATTAACACCGATGAAGTTCGAGGGCTGTTGAAGAATAATCAAAGACTTCAAAGCTCTCGCGGGTACACGAAGTCTCGATGTATAGCAATGAATTTATTGTACGCAGTATACAACTCCCCGTCGTCTCCTCTTCGCTTTTTCTCACAAAGCAACGTCTCGCTTTACTCATTTTATTTCAATAGTTTATTTATATATATATATATATATATTTTTTTTTTTGTTTTCTCGTTTCTACGTGAAAGGGTAGTCTTTGTGAACAGCGACGATCACTTAGCGAGCAATGGGTCTCGAAACGAGAACGGCTGCAGCGTGGAAAGACGTGGGAGTCACGAGAGAAACCCTTTTTTTTCCTTTTCACCACTTTTCTCTTTCTTCATCCTCTTCGGTACATTTTCTACCTATACCCACCACAGTTACTACGATCTGTTGTTGCAGTTAATACGTTTCTATTGTACTCACGCGTATATCTCGTACGTTTTTTTTTATTTTTCTCATTTTAAAAATCTAATCGTTTTTCGAAAGGGAAATCGATACACTCTTTTTTTTGTTTATTTTGTAACATTTGTTTTGCAGGTTTACTTTTCGCCAATATGCTTTGCAATCGGATTTTTTATTTAAATATCAGATCGCGCGATTTTTAGGTTATTGACTAATATTTCCCACGTCGAGATTTTTTACCCCCGCGAAACAGCGTTTACATTCTTTTTTTCCGAATGATAGGTATTTCACAAATACTTTCGAACTCCGAGATAAATTTTTATTTGTGTAATAATGTCGAAGAAATATTGAAACAAATAATCGGATACGAAACAGCGAGAGAACAGGGAAGAGGAGCGGGGAAAAAAGTATAAGTCGCATCCGGAGCACTCGGCGGTGACTTCCGCTGAAGAAGTTTGCCGATCAGCGTATCAGGTTTTTGTTACCGGTGAACACGAATAGGTGGTCGAAAAACTGCGAGACGAGATGCATGTATATCTATATTGCGGTAGAAACATCGTTGTCGTACTTTGCACGGTCGAGTGCCCTCCGAGGACATTGAGTGAACAATACAATGCGACAAACTTCGTCGATTCCTCTTAACGGTACTCCTTTTTATTTTCTTTTTAATTTTATATATATATCTGTATACTTTCTCTGTACTTTCTTTTGCCTCCGCGAATGATCGGCCGCTGTCGCATCGTGAAATAAAAATTTCACGATTCGACCGCGACGGACCGTGAACGATGCGATAGTTCTTGATAACGAAGTATAAGTTTAAATTTACCCTCTCTTTCCCCCCGACGAAGAAAGGTAAAGGTAATCGAGCGTGAGAAGCTTGGCGGCCGGAAATGAGAACCGAGAACACGAATAGCTGCTACTCCTCGAATGAGGATGCCTACCGAGTAGACGTATCTCGCGTGATGTGTTCTCGTATCGCTTACATTTCACTATTTTAGCTTTACCCAACGATCGCGGGAGCCACGGTTTTGCAATGAAAAACAAGAAGCACCCCATCGCGAACGATTCGGAAAACGACGAGCGTAAAAGCTCACCAACTCACCGGAAGATTCGCGTGTATCTTCACATACCTAATGGAGATACGAAAAAAATAAATGGAAGCCTCGCAAATCGTCTGAAATCCATCGCGAATGAGTTGAAATATCTGCATTGCATTAATTTTTTTTAAATTCATTTAAATATGTAAAATATCGGTATTTCATTTAATATTAATCAAAAAAAATTTAGTTGTATATTATAATTATTAATATTAAAAAAAAAATTGATTTCGAGTAAAAAAAATTGCTATAAATTTGGAAAAAAAAAAATTGCGAATAAACTTTTTAATCTACAAATTCGATTGGCGATCTTTTTTAATTAAAATTTTTTTCTCATATTTCATTTCAATTTTTCATAAATTTTATGTTCCGTACGAATATCTCGAAAAATCAATTTAATACTATTGCTTATTCCGGGAAAAGGTAAAACTTCAAGTTCCGCATTTGAAAATAAAATCTCAGCGTTATTCGTTTAACCAGCTGGAGTTCCAACTCGTTAAGAGACTCGTATTATCCTCAGAATTGCGAATTTTCTCGTCATTGTGTTGCTCGGTAACGCGGCTCGCGAATCGGTGGATTATTCTGTCGCCCGCGTGCGTATGTCAGGAAAAACTCGAACGCCAACCTTTTATTGACATTTTTCTCTGCGGTTCTTCGTATAACGAGAAGGTGTAAGTATATGCAGAATGCTTAACGAAACCTCTGCTCATGGATTTTCTTTTCACTTCCTTTTTCATCCCGCGAACCGGTTTGCTCTCGTCGCGTCTCAAAGCAACGCGACGCTCCGGCGCACACTTTTCGCCGCTGTATTATACTTGTTGTTCTTTTATTTCTCGCACTTCCGAGTGGCTTGACGCTACCAGTTTTAGCAATTTTTTTTTCCTCTATTCGCTAACGAAAGCAAAATGCTGAAGACAGCAACAAAATGGAGGATTTTCTTTAATTAATGCGAATCCGACGAGTATATGTTTAGCATTCATACGATGTGTACGTTGTACCGAATTGCCAGTGTACGAGTTTATATACACAGACGTAACCATATGAGTATTCCGGGGTTTTATACGGCAATTGCCTACCGGCACTCGTGGCAAATTGTACTAATCGAGCCTCTCTTCTGCCTGTAATCCCGGCCTGACGTAACTTTGAGAACCGAGACAACTGCTACTACTGTTTGCTGTACTGTTGTTCCACTCGGTTTCGCCGAATTAACTTGAGCACCGAATTCACCGCGGGTACACACACGCCTAGTCGCTTCTCTCCTGAACCTCCTTCTCTTTTCCGGGGATTCTGAATCGGAGCTTTTCCTGCGAGATTTTACCGGTCCTCGTGTGCTTCGATGTTTCGAGCGTCCGGTCGTCTCGAAAATTGGCCAATCGGGAGTCGAATAAAAAATTATTTCTTCTCGTAACATTTAAAATCCGTCCATTGCCCGAACTAAACTGCTACACGTATCGCCCCTTTTTTTTTTTTTTTTTTTGTAACCGAATTTTATCGAAACGCGAAGTTCCGTATTATCTCGAATCGTTGTTGAAGCTTTCGTGATATATTTGTCTCTGTCGCGCAAGCGTCACGTTTAATGGGAATATCAGGGAGGAAGAGTGCGAGATAATGAAGTGGAAAATGAAGGGGGATATTCAGCTCGTAAATCCATTTTGTGGATTTTACCCGTTGGGTATGATCCGCTAACTTTCTTTTTATATATGAATCGAAGAGAGAGGGATCTACAGCTGGGATACCTATATCCTCGTTCGCTGTCGACTGTATCTACTAGAGGAGCTCTAACGGCTTTCCAGGGGCCCTCCGGGCAGAAAAGAATTATTTGAATCTCTCGATCAGCCGAGCGTGAGATTGAAACGTTCTGTCGAATGCCTACGGATTTTACGTTGATTTACAACATTTTATACACTGCGATGTTGGATATATATATTTTTCAAGGGGACTGATAGTAAACGTAACATTTATATACCTATTAATGGATTAATCTCTATCGCGAGAGCGAAACTTTTGCCGGCGGCAAAGTCATTAAAAGTACTTAAGCTTAACGAGATCGAGCGGACGGAGGAATTGCGGCCGATGCTTCGCAGCAAATCCGTCGGTCTTTTTGGTCGAATTGACCGTTGCATTGAATGCATTTACCGGTGGAAGTCAAAAGGGAACGAACTGTAACTATCCGCAACAGAACAATCGTTGACTCGAACTCTCACGCTTCTCTACTCTCTGTTTTCCTCCTTTCGCTCCCGGTATGTTTTCTATCTTTCACCTCTTTATCCTCTATCGCCCTCTTTTCGCAAGCTGCAAGCCCCGGTATCGAGATACACGTTAAAGGGGTACGGAGAGAACGAACGAAGGGAGAGAAAGGAGAGAGAACGCTAAGTTTAGCCCCCTTAGCCAACCAGAACAATTTCCCTGTACTGCGGCCGCCACTACCAGCCCCGTTGCCTCTGCCACCTCCGCAGTTCGCTCTGAAATATGAAACTGCGGCAATATGCAGTAAAGAGCCACGAGTATTACCCCCCTTATGTTTGAAGCAGCCACTGTAACGCCTCTACCTACTAATAATCCTCGATTTAAGGGATATACCAACGTACACACCACGAACTTCTCGACAATACCTTAATTCAACCGTATGACGACCGAATGAACACTTCAACGAAATGTTTACCTCTGACGAACCATTAAAACACATCGAAATTCCCTTAAAATGGAAAATATATTTTGGAAAGTTTGGGAATCCAAGAAATACATCGCGCAATACCTTAATTACAGCGTACGAAGACCGAATGAACATTTCAACGAAATGTCTGTCTCTGACGAACATTATCCACTAAAAGACATCGAAATTCCCTTAAAATTGAAAATATATTTTGAGAAATTTGGAAATCCAAGAAATACATCTCGTTAAATGGAATTTTTCGCTGTTTATTATCGAATTTCATTTATGTATTTATCCGAGAGTAGCGCTAAATAGTAATGTGAAGGAAAATTATTGAATTTATTTTTTAATTAAACGTAAAGTTTGACAATAATTAAGATAAAATATGAAAAATTTTTTAAAAATTTACTGTAATTCAATTTCTTTTGACATATAACTTGAATTTTTTTTCAAAGATCACTTAAAAAATGTCCAATAATTTCTGTGTTAAAAAACAATTTTGCTTTTTCTGTATAACACAAATAGTGCGATCGATCTGTTTAAAATTTTTTTTTTCACGTGTAAATTAATGAGAATTCCGTACATGGAGTTAAATTTTGTTTTCTGATTGTTTACTCTGCGCGTAATGTTGTTAAATGTAAAAAAAAAGCGATTTCATTATTTTTACTTTGCACGTTTTTCAGGTTCCGAAAGAACCGCAGAACCGGTCTGACGAGCAATGCGACCTACAAGAAGATCTGTTAACGCCGGATAGGGGTAAGTAAAAAGTTTGACTCGGTACACATCAGCGCGGGGAGGGTATCCGGGAGGAAGAAAAGAGCCTCTAGCGGCTCGGAAATCTCGTTGGCGTGAGTTCCCGACAGCTACTATCCGAAGTTTGTACACTTCAGCATCGGGATCCTAATCTTGTTACAGCTTTGTAACTGACCCGAGGGAATTGTTCGCTAACTATTTTTTTTACCATCGAATTAGCCGTAGGATAGCTCCGTTACGGTAGACGTAATGCGCACCCGGAATTACGAGTTTCTTTATATTTATAAGTTGTTGTAACTCATTAAAAAAAATTACGTGACGTATACGCCGCTGGGTTTAGTCTCATTCGGCGTGTAAGTTTTGCAAAAATTCACTTCGCGGAGTTAGGCGGCTTAACGCCTTTTACGTCGTCGAGAAAAAAAAACGGACGAAAAAGAATCCGCTCGGTATACAGGGGGTGAAACAGACGAAAAGAAAGAGCGGACGCTTACAATTGTGGCACATGTGCACGCGGTTTTTTTGCCATTTTCGTAATTTCAAAATTTTCGCAAGTCGAGGGAAAAAATCTGAAACCCGGGTAACGCGGTCCTTGAGGGCCAAAGAGGTTACGTCAAGTGGAAAGGGCGAAAGAAACTCGTTGACACATAGCGGCGCTCTGGGTGAGAGTCGGGAAAACTTCAAAGAGAGTTCCTACCGAGCCCCACGAGATTTCAAGCTCTCGGCAACGGGGAAACGCGTCCTCTATCCACCGAGGCGTGACTAAAGCGTTTCCAATCAGCCGGCTTCGGTGGTGGAGCGGCGAGAGAGTCAGGTGCATCGGTGACTTAACAACCAAAGGACGTCGACCGGCAACGCTTTGAACCCCGTAACAAACAACGTAAAAAAAAATTAAAAAAAAAACAAAAAAAAAAATGGGTGAATTTTCCATCACCAAAAATGTTCATTTCTTCCCGAGAGATAAGTCGATAACGTTCATATTTGTTCTGCCGTTCCTACCGTTGATTTTTTTCTTTTTTTTTTTTTTCGTGTTTTGCGGAATTTTCCACACTCCGCTTTTGCAAAGGAAAATTTTATCGCGTTTGCGGCAGAGAGAAACGAAAGAGCGACGAAAGGTTCAAAAGGAAAATATTGGCTTGGAATTTCGCGATCCGACAGAAACCGGTGGCTTTCACCACTCCGCGTTCAACATGTCACGACGCACTTCTCCTTCGAGCGGTACGCTGTGTAATACGTTACTACTCCTCGATCTCTCGCTTCGTCGCGAGGAACTTTTTGAACTTTGGCGAAAAGCGTTTTCAACCGCACGGAGTTTCAGTGAAAAGAGGGATGTAGCGGCTTAACTTGCCCAAGTGCTTTAACAGTTTATTATGAGCTTTTGACATCACTACACGACCCGACGATACCTCAATGTGTACGTTGAAGATAGAAGTTTTGGCTATCGATGCTGTGCCAATAAACTGACGGCATTACAAAACTTATATAAATTGAAACGAATGTCTTTAGATCGAGAAACGTCGCAAATATATGTATAGAGAAAGTTGGGGCAAAATGGAACTCTCTATCGCGTAATCTGAATTTCGGAGTAAAATGGACCAATTCTATAAATCGAGAAAAAAAAATGTGATTTTCATCAACTGCATATTTTGCTACAAAACGAATAATTATCCGCTTCTTTACAATTAAAAATACAATTTCAATCAGAAATTTGTAAATTTTTGTACATTTTTTTTTTTCAATATTAATGCGATAAAAAAAGTAATTTCTAAATATCAATATCGCGATACCGATGGAACAAATTTAAAAAACACTGTATCCGTACCCGATAACAAGTTTCACCACCGTAATCTCGGCATTTATTGATCAGTAAAAATGAGTTTTCGAAAAAAATCGTAAAAATTGTTCGAAGGGCGTTTGTACGAAGGGCTGCAGCTCTTCGGAAAGAACCCATCAAATGCGTGTATTGCATCGTGTACAGCGCCTCTTAATAAAACTCGTGATAGAATAGAATCCGTTACAGTTTTTTCCCGTGAGGAAATTTAACGTAGATGAGAAGAGCGTTATGAACCGAAAGACGTTAGCGGATACGTTTAAAACGACTGCTGCGTGGTACAACAAGCCGTTCCAGTTTCGTTGCCAACAGAGAGCCCATCGCGCTTTACCCGTCTCCTCTGTGCCGCAGCCTGATGAGCTTTCTTGCGACACCCCCGCGCGTATCCCATACACGAGGCAGCGGAAAACTTTTGCCTCTCCCCTAACGACATTAAAATGCGCTCTCGAAACTTCTGACCCTTCAACGAATATTTAGTGGTCCGCGCGTTCGATAAAAACGGCGCTTACGTAACAACTACTATACGGTAGAACTTTTTGCAACGCTACAACGGAAACAGATCGAATATATAGTAAAGTAACGTCTGAGATATCCTCACGGGAAGAGGCAGTACCACTTTTCTTTCGGAGAGTCGATGGGAATAGCGAAGGAAAAACCTTAAAATGAACTTTCCACGTGGACGCGGGAATGGTGTGTGTCTCTCTGGTTACTCGCCTGAAGCTTCCAACAGCTGATTTGATATCCGATATCCTCGTTCCCCGGGGGTATGAGAGGGTAGTTGCAAGACAAACGGAAACGAGGAAGTGTATCGGTGCTTCGTACACCAGACACAGTGTAAATATAGATTGTTAGTTCGACTGGATACGCGCGAGTATCGCTTCTGCATGCAAAAGACAATCGAGACGAACAAAAAGACGATACGAAAAAAAAAAAAAAAAAAAAAAAAAACATGTGCGTCGTAAGAAAACTCGTGAGAAACTTTGGATTGTCGTATTATCCGAGGAAAAAAGTCATCGTATCGTGGAAAACTCCGCCAAATTCTACCGCTCGCAAGTTTCATGTACAGTATGTTTATTCGACTACGATTTTCATGACTTTTTCGCGCGGGTAAGCTGGCGGCGAAAAGCGTAGAAATAACGTGATTCGATCGAGTAGGAGATAAAAATGAACGCGCGAAAAAGAAACACAATGGAAATCCCCCGTACAACGGTCCACCCGGAGAACGCGTACGACATGGAAATGGCCGAAGCAGTTGAACCGATAGTTTGTAGAATGTTTCACGAGAACTCGGCAACCTCGCCGCCCCGTTTGGGAAGCGAGAGAAATCGGAAAAAGGGAGAGAAAAATAGAAAAAAAAAAAAAAAATTGGAGCGAAGTAAAAATGCTTTCGCTTAGAATCGAGGAGTCAGTGAACGAGACCACGCCATTATTTTCGAAGAATAGAGAAAGCAGCAGAGACAAAGGGAAAATATGTAGAATCGTGGAGTGCGATAGCGTTACGAAAAAAAAAAAAAAAAACAAACAGAAAAGCTGCGAGTATTCGCAGAAAAGCTCTTTTCTTCCGTTTACGACTTCATTCAAATCTCTGACACGCTTCGGAGCTTTTTGTTATATATTTTTCCTGTGTCGCTCACTTTTTTATGTACATACGGAAAGTTCAACCACTTGCTCTCCGCGTAATATCGCTAAATTCCCGTATCGTAACATCAAATACGGTAATATTCCTTCGTGTTTTTTTCCTTTTATCGCCGAAAGACGGGTTCATCGATAACGTTAAATTTGGTAGAAAAATAAAATTCTATGTTTAGCGGAAATACTTTTTCTCCGCGAGTATCCCAACCGCGAGAGCACTTCTACCGTCTAATAATCATACTTTTCCCACGAGCTATAGCGGCAAATTGAATTTTCCCACGAGAATGATTCGCCGCAAGATTCATTTTCATTCTTAGGGAGATAAAGAGCCGGCATCGCCAGTGGATTTATGCTTTCGAAAACTATTATCTCTACGAGCCGAGATAGAGTGAAGGTTCGTTCTTTACACTCGCCGGAGCGTCGGTTCGCGAAGCGGGAGGGTGGCAAATGCAACGGAGATGTCGAGAGTTCACGCGGTAGAGAAGAGAGATTCCGCGCGCTCGCGCGTCACGAACTTTTCTATTTTCACCTCTGCGACAACGGCAAAGTTTTACCAAGCGAAACAGTGAAACGATGGATGAACGAGAGAACTCGGGACTATAGGATGGAAAAAGACGGGACTACAGCCGTTTTACACTCTGAAAGGGCTCTTCGCGTAAAGCGTTTCAATGTACGTGTATATAGTTTGAATATAGATATATGTATAAGTGCTTTGAGTTGCTACCGCGGAAAACACAAGTATTAGAGATGATCGAAGCGGAAACTGAAAAACGAAATAGAAACACACAACATCGGACGTGTCAGCGGCAGCCAAGCGTTCTGCCGTATTGCGCATTGTTCGGACAAACACCTTCGATTTTGTACTCAACTGTCTCCTTTTGTAAATAACGTTACTTCGCGATTACTGTACCACAGTTAAAATTTTCAAAAAACATTTAAAAAAATTTTAAATATCGAAAATGTAAACATTTTTTCGTCTTTTTTTATGAATATTTTCGATTTTAATACCTATTGAAGAAAATTTGATTTTATTTTCGATGAAAAATTGATCATTTTTTTTGCACTGTACACGATAAACTGAGATAAGTAAATCTTCAAAAAAGTTTAAGCGTCAATCACTCATTATCTCGCGCGAGGACCTTATGTCGAAATAATGAAAATCTGTTTATCGTATCTGGTAGACATCGGAGGACTCTCCACATATCGCCGTTCGGTCGTAGTGCCGAGCGGACTATTTATTCCTCGTAGAGGTGTACTGTATTATGAAGCGAGATGCTCGTTCGAGAAGAAAGATAAAGATCGTAGCGTAAGGCACATCGAGAGTCATCTCGTGAATAATTCATAGGCGTGGAATGAGGCGCCGTGAAACAAATGAAAAATAATGGAATCGAAGCGGAAATGAGGCCGATACATTCGCCATTACCGCGTCGGTATAGAGAACGAAGGAGAATTTTTCTCGGAGCCGAAAGCCTCTTCGTTCGATAGCTACCAGCAGCCGACAGCACGGCACGAACCTCCGTCAGTCCCTCTCCCGGCTCTCCCACAATCCGAGAAATCAATCTGGCGTGTTGGAAGAGAGCAGAAAAGGTCCGAGGGACGAGGTAAAAGAGAAAAAGTAATAGGCAACCCCTCCGGTTGGGGCGTTCTAACGCGAGAAATCGAGGATATATAAGGTATTGGTAGGAGTGAAATCGATACTCATGCTTTCCTCTGCCACTCTCGGCGGTTCACGGCTCCAACAACATCCAATTTTTCAGCTGCTCGAATCAGAAGAATGAGCTATTTCGCTTCTCTCTGACCCACCCGAGCGATTCTATCGTCTTGCCTTCGCGCTGAAACGCACGAACAGCTAAACTCCAGATGGTGCGCGACACGCCTCGTTGAACAAAAACTCAATTAGTATCTAATCGATAGAGAAAAATGAAAGAATGTTCATCTAAGTCTTCTCAACCCTAAGTCTATCGCCTTCCAAGATGAAGATGACTTTTTTTTTCTACATTTCTTCGTCATGTTACGATTTTTGGGGTTAATCAACGATATTTGCCGAAAGAGACTATGGCTATGGCTAATGGCTAGTCGCATATTCGAATGCGCTTTTTGTGGTTTTGGGTAATTTTCACCCTGTCATGTGAACGACAAGAGGATCGAAGAGTAGGTACAGATTTCCCCATTTTTTTTATCGTTCACAAGTGCCTCGAGAGGAGAATGATGGCGTGGTTTTCCGGTACCGGACGAGGTACCCGGGGCAACCCCCGGGACTCCGCAGACTGCTCGGGGAGAGAAAGAGCCCGTCGAGTAGACCACGAGCCGCGAGCAGCATTTTAATCGAGCGCTTGCCGCTCAAACCATCGCCGGAACTTCCGCTGATCGATACCGGAGATCGTATTTACCTCTTTTCCCGTGGCAATCTTCTACGCTTCGTGAATTTTGAATGAATACCGTCGTAACATACGTCGAATGAATATAGCATTAAATGGGGCTGTTGTTACGACGTTTTGTACCATCGACTTTTTTTTTTCTACCCTCAAAGCTTTAAGAATTCATCGGCTATCAATGCGATTGAAATATTTATATTCCGAAATATCTGCTTCGTCCCGTTTTTTTTATCAATTCAATTACAACAATTCTTCGAAGAAATTTCATGAAATAACGAAAGGCGTTTTTTTTTCATAGGGTAAATGTACCGTTAATGCCCAATGTACCGTTTGTGGCCATTTTTATGATTATCTTCTTTGAATTTTTTTTTTTTTCAAAACTGCGTGTCGATTCTTCGAAAGTTTTTATGTAAATTCACTGAATGATCTACTCGAAGGTTTTTACAATCCGATTATATTTTGTTTCATTGCTTCGAATGCGATGGCCACAATCGGACCTAAAGGTCACCAAAAATGGTACGTCTATTCTATTCAGTGTTAAATTTAACTGAAGCGACGAGAATAAATGGTATAAAGTAAAAATCGACGATTTATCGTTTCTCGATCTGTTTGTTTCAAAGATCAAACGCAAGAAGATGGAAGGCGCGAGCAATGGACATCATCTTCAGCAGATGATGTTCATCGCTCGCGTCGACATGGAAAGCCTTCCATCGTCTGAGAGAATTAAACTTTACGTCTAAGAGATATACAGCGGAAATTTACGAATTGTATACCGTGAAATCTTTGTCGTCTCACTTTTGACTACTAACACCGCTGCCAGGAATTGCGTATGTGTACCGTTTCTGTATGTATCCGAAGCTCTATCCGACGATGACCACCGTCACGTAAGCCACTACAATAGAGCGCACGTGCATGCAACTGGAAACTCTCTATATATCCATGGAAACAGGTGCGACGCATTCGTTTCTCATTTACATACGCTGTAGTAGGGATAGTCACGTGTGCCGCTGCTGGTCCACCCGTAGAGTGTATAGAATGTCGACGAGTGACCAAATCGCCAGAGGACCAGAACCGCACCGTGTGTGTTCTAGCGAAGTGTTCGCTGTGTCCTGCGGGCTGCGACGTCCGGTCCACGCTGTTTCTCTTGCAATCATCCGGTTACGGAGAATGTACCCCTTCGAACCCTCTCTCAACCCCCTCTGTCTCTGTGATCCTTTTTCCCACCGAACATCGCAACGAACTCTATGTACCCCTATACGCCGATACCGTTAACTTTCACAAAGCTTCGAAACTCCGGGAATAATATTAAAAATACATTCGACCCTTTAATTTTTTTTAATATAATTTTTTTTTTATAATTATTATTTTTATAAATTTAAATTATATATTGTAAAAAATATCCGTAATATACGATTTTTCGACGAAAACATGTTGAACACATCGTAGATGCATTTTGCGAAATATTTTTTCTTCTGTATGCGGATTCATTGAAATAATTAATCGTAACGTTGGGAGATTTATTCCGAAAATTTATGGAAATCCAAAATCAATTCGTGGAATCGTAGATAAAGTATCAAACAGTTGAATTACGGGATTACTTGGGTTTGCGAGTGGTTGGATTTTCGACGCATGGAGACGATAATACAAGACCTCCCATATGGTCCGATGTGATTACTATATATATCCTGTCCATTAACGGATTGGAGGCAATCCTATTTTCTATATCCCTTTTCCCACTGAACAATCTCAACGACGTCGCAGCACCGCCATTAATGCATTCGAAGCTTTAAAACTATCGCAATAAAGCGAATCAGTGCTTTCCGCATATCAACGGAAACTTCGCGAAAAGGAGAATTAGGAAAAACCAACAAATCCTCAGATTAACAAACGAAGCCGATGATGTTCGTTCGGAAACGACGAAAATTTGACAAAAAGTTTCGACGTCCGTAGCGGACGAAAATTCACCGTCGATACGGGGGTTCGTTTGTTCGGGTATATAGATAAAAGTTTTTGCGAAGTAAAATGAAGACAATGAGACCGCAACGAGACGAGTAACCGGTGAGGCACTCGGATGAAATTAACTCGACGTCCAGGTCTCTCGGGTTAGGAAATTGTTATCGTTAACCGAGTTTCGCCGACGCAGTTACCAGAGTTGCTCGCCGGCTTGTTTCACCCTATGTACATCCATCTCTCTTTGATGCACCGGAGTAGCGTTTTGCTTTTCGCGCTTATGCCTTCTTCTATCTATACGTAGCGCACACGTACCGAAAGCTTGCACGTCGAGCTCGACGACCCGTCCTGATGAGGTCGGGCGTTAATTATGATTGAGTGCGGTATACGACTTGACTTGGTGCGGTGAAGGTACACCGTCTGCCGACTGCCCCGGGACATTTGCGGGAAAATCGAAAAATAACAATAACACGGTATAGCGACCTCGACAAACTAAAATAACCCCCAGACGCTTCCGGTTCGGATAATTCAATTCATTATCGACTATTTTCATCATATTATTTCGAATATATTTTAAATTATTCGAACTCATGAATACGTGGCAAAAATTCAAATTCTGAACTTTGAGTACCCAAACTCCGTAAAACCCTCGTCAATATTCATAAATCTGACAATTTCGAAATTTATAAAGGGTCAGTTAAAAATTCGGGAAACGCTATAATTGATACATTTTTTTTGTATGCATCGTATAGATATACGTAAAAATTTATTTTACCAGAACGGATCGAAGAATTAAAAAAAAAAAAAATTATCAACTCCGAACCATTCTATGTAAATTAATTACCAACTTTTGCTAAGTCCCCATTCCGTATTCAGCGGTTTCGGAATGGAGGATCAACTGGAATGAAGGAGCCGTCTTTTGATTCCGACATATATGCGCATACCTATCAAACTATACAACGCGAAAGGACGGGGCTAAGTGGCAAAGCCCGCAGGCGCCAATATTAGTTGTTTGCATTCTCTGCTTACGTCAGGCACACGGAAGGATCGTGTCGAAGGTAGAGGTGTAGAGCCGATATTATAGCTTCGGGAGATGCTTTCTGCGTGACGCGGTATGTACGCTTACCTATGTAACTAACTATACGACGCGAGTCTCGAGAACCCTATTACGGAGTCTCGGTAACCCTCAAGGGCCACGCGGGTAGATTCGAGTGACGTAATTTGATTATCCTGAAATTTCCGGTCCTCCGACGTTCTACTCTATCTATTATAACCTCATTGTTGTCCTCGCATCGACGCATCACTTCCGCAATCACATGTTTTCCAATAGTATTACAAACTTCCGTTCGATAACTTGCTATCCTACTTTATGGAAGATGCACGGGGCTGCGATGGAGGCGCACGCAATATTATTTCATTGGTACACATAACCATCGCTGTACCTTTGCCGGATATCACTCGCTGTTCCGCAGAGAACAACAACGAAAATCTACGGATACATCGCTAACTTTGTTCATTATAAGCTAAAGCTCTGTTTACCGTAAACTTTCCTCACTAAAACCTCATATGGTTTCCGCAGCTACAGCTGCGCACAGATTTTATAGATTTTCTTGCCGTTTCTCCCATCTCTATTTAACATTTACCTGGTCATCTGATTCAACATTCAGGAGAAAGAAGAATGAAGTTCGGTTCGAATTTCCGGGAGCTTGTAGCGTGTGCGCATCACGTACGTATCGAAGTAGTTGCGGCAGCGTTTGGTCAGACGCTGTACAGAATTTTCCTGTCTCTCGATCTTTCTACTTGCGGCTATCGATTTTCTCACGGGATCGTTCGCGCGTTATATTTTCAATGTTATTCACTTGGGAAGACGTTCGCGGTCGTTCGGGAATAGGGTAGCGGAAGGAGAGATCGTGCCGCAATACTTGTAAACGTTGCCTCGGGGTTCGATATATTCCGGGAATCCCGAGGCAACGTCGATCTCCCAGAGAGAATCGAAGCCATAGCCGGGCCGTTATCTCGATAAACGAGAATTGTTAAGTCCGTCGGAGACCAGCGAGATGTTCGGCGATTTCGCTGGACTACTCGCATCGAATCCATAGTCGCCGAATGGCTGAAGTCGCCAACGACGTCGACAAGTCTCGGCAAAGAAAAAAAAAAAAAAGAACTTTTTTTCTTCCCATTTTCGTCGTATTCAGCCGCGTGAAAAGCCTCGGAATTTTTCTTCGCCTGCAGAACTTTCTGTGTACTTATATATCTATATATATGTTCGTACAGCCGTTTCCACGTCGTCTTCTGGTCCTCGTGTTCGACTTTTCTTCGAGTACCTCGTCCCGGAATCACACGATTGTCAAATGGATTCCGATAAGCCTCTCGAGATCCCCGCTGAAGCTCCTCAAAACGTACACTGTATAGACGGTATTCCCGTATGAAAGAAGTTACCGGGCACCCCTCGTATAACTTGACCCGGTCATTTTTCATTGAAATCGATGGTCCAACGTTGCTGGGGCTATAGTGGAAAAATTTTCGAGGCCCCAAAATAATAGCGCAGGCGGTGCGTCTGCTGTTGGATAGGGCGGAATAAACCGGGCCGCCGAGGCAAAATGGGCACATAAAAAGGGAATTTGAAAAATTTGAAAGAGATAGAGATAAAATTTGAAAAAAATGTCAATAAAATTTGATTTTTTTTTTTTTTCAGATTTTTTCTCGTACTTTATCGTAATTTTCGTCAATTTTTTTTTGCGCCGATTGCGCCGTGTGCTCGTTTTGCCCCCTGTGCCAATTTAGCACCGCTCTCTATACACAAAATCTGCCGAAAGGGAATTTTCATTTTGCGTCCGGTGCGAACAATGGTTATTATGTCATATAGCGTACGTCATCCCCTCGCAGTCCTACATCAAAGCTTTGAATCGACGTAGGTACGCGTGTATTCTGCTTTATTCATTGGTCGCAGAATTTTTTTTTTATCATTTTTTTCTCGAAGTTATATCACAACACCAATGTAGAAATAAAAAATTTCGAAAAGTGAGCGATGCGTTTCAAAATCATTTTTACGAGTCGCGTTAACCTAAAAACAACTTTTCATTACGTCGGCTGAGACTTTATTTTATTCAGAAACAATTCTTATCTTGTGGTGTGTGTCAGCTGCAGTATAATTGAAAATGTAAAGAGAAAGATAGAGAGGGGCGGATACCGAGAGAAAAACAAACGAATCCTGCGACAGCTCGTTTAGTCGGATTAGAAAGGGCGGGTTGGGTAATCCCGGCCGCTGCTCCCGTCGCTTCTTATCGTCGTTGTATTTCACTGCCAGTTCGCCTAATGAGATTCCACCGGGCGAGAAAGGGTTAATCCTGATTCGCGGCGAAAGGCCACTCACGACCATATATTTTTTTTACCCCTTTTTTTATTTTATCCGTTTTTTTGTCCCCGATACTCACCGCGGCAGCCTGTACACCCTAATAAGCGTATTGCGGGAGGCGCGAGGCTGTCAATGCGGCGAGAACGACAATTCCGACTCTCCGCGTTACCCGTACATTAACCCTCTGCTAGGAAAACACATGAAGTGGTTCTCTCTTTCGACAACTTTCGTTTCTCATTGAACTCCTGAATCGTACATTGATAACTCATTTGTTCTCGAAATAATGACTTTTTCATTATTCACATCCTCTCGTATCAGATCGGCAAAAAATTTATCGATGGCTCAATTTTTTTGATATTCCGCGAACGAATCGTAAAAAAATGTTTCGACGATAAAAAAAAGTGAAAAAGGTTCGAATTGTGAAAAAAAAATAAAAATTCCGATGCATTTAGTGAAATACCCGTTTTTACAACCGGTGGAAATGGTTTCGTCGAAAAATGTAATCGAAAAGGGGAATTCAAAGGCCGGATTTTGAACCAAAAATAGTGGAAGAGACACTTTCGGTATTTATCTCCATGTCAAGTGTGCGATTTTAAAATTTCAAGCGATATGCCGATATTTTTTTCATTGGGAATCATTTAAAAATAACTGCATAGTCATTTTTTTTTTTTTTTTTCGTATTCCATGTAAAAATGTGGTATTCCACTCGAGGCGATAGAATTTCATTGAAATTGAATATCGCGTTGTGAAAGTCAAAACTGTTTTACCGCCTCTCGCAATTTTTCGTCATTGTTCCACGGGAATAAATCCCGAAAAAAAAAAAAAAAAAATGAAAAAACGATAAAAGAAGATTATCGATGAGCTATGATGAATAATAATGAGGATAAATGGTAAACTTAAGTCCAAAGATGTCCGCTCGTAAAAGTATTCGTTCGGATGTATATAAAAGAAAAAACTGCGGTGTTATACGCGCGCGAGTATACGCGGACCGAACTCCGATGGATATAATAAAAAGTAATGGACTTTGGATAAGTAATGGCCGGTAAATCATTCATGGAAGTGTGTATCAGAAGAATAGGAAAGGAAATTCTATACGTGTATAGATAGTGGGAGTACTCGAAGGTGCGCTATAACCCGCGGAAAATCTCGATGAAAATTTATACAATCCTATACCGTAACCAAGTATAGACCGACATTTTTTTTTTTCCTGACAATGAATTTATACTCTTTATATTCGAAAATCCGCTTTCCCGCAAAAAAATATAAAAATCCGCAGTAGCTTATCGATAACGAATTGTAAAAAAAAAAAAAAATTCTTGCGTTCATTATTCACGACTTTACGAAAAAAAAATTGTGAAATTCAAAAAATACGGTATATGTTTGGAGAACAGCGCGAAAGCTTTCTGGGACGCGTACGCACACCAACTTCGTTTATTAAAAAGCGCATGTCAAGGCTTCCGTATGTCACTCGATACCTCCTGCCATTTTTGCCGTTATGTTCTTCTCTCATTCATAGTTGAACGAGCTATTTGTAGGCTTCCGTTCAATATGCGCAAAACTGTGTGCGTCCCGATGTACGCACGTACACTGATCGATATTACAGTAGAATATGTCTATATATTAGGGATACATAGCGAGCACAGCGAGTCTAATACAGTATTACATTCGCGAAGCCCTGATTTCTCAGTGTACCTTATGGGTGAACGTTCTCCACGATATAAAAATTCGAGTTTTATCGGTCGTTCTTCAACGTTCGAGGTACAGACGGAAGGCATCTATATAATATATATAGGGGAGACCGGGGCAAAATGGACCGAATATTTCGAGTTTCCGAGAAAAAAAATGCAGTTAGAGGCAAAATGGCACATCTTCTTAAAATAAAAAAAAATTAATTATCGAGGCTTTTCGATCGATTAATTTAAAATTAAATTTTTTTTTTATCAGTGACCGACAATTTTACCTTCGAACTCCGCGGTAACTCGTTTGCGATGTAACAACATTGTTTTTCAGTGGTCCATTTTGCCCCTATTGTCCATATTGACCCCTTTTTCCCTATATATTCGTAAAAATATGCGCGAAACCTTGATATCTACGTCGCGAAGGTGAGACTATCGATCTGCGACCAGATTTTTCACCAGCAATACCAATGCCCCGAATTGCTTTTTCGACGAATTCGTATTACTTGTCCGAAAGGATTTTTTTCTATACTCTCGACAGAAGCGGCATTTCTAGCGGTACACTTTTATTTTCCGGCCTTATCGGGACATAATCTCGAGGTTGAATCTTTCGAAGGAAAAAAAGGAGAACGTGGGTGGGACTCGCGCAGTATGCGACTCTCCGCTGGTGGCCGCTTTTTTCTGGACAACTTCCAAAAAATTTCGCCGCCTCCGGCACTCGCTTGCGAACGAACTACCACCGCTCTTTGTTCACTCGGCACTTTTCGTACGAGCGGAATATATACATATACATTCAACGTTTACGTATAACGCGTACGTATAGCGCGCGGTATAGATATCAACTCATACTTTGCAAATACCCGCGAGACGTTTGTCGCTCGCACCTGCGATCGCGTCGCTTCATTCTCTTCGTATTTTCTTCCAACGTTCGCACAATTCGCTACCACAGAATCGTTCCATTCTCAGTAGGAAGAAAGTACCGAATATGGCGGTCGGTTTCGGCATAGAAATGGCGCATGCAAATGATGGCCCGTATTCCCGATAGAGAAATGATTCCACTTCGCTTTCTTCTCGATTTTTGGTTATAAAAAAAAATCCACAATTTCTAAAAAATTTCCCACGAAAAAATCGTATTGTTTTTCCCCAAATGCGACATGGAATTATATCTCATTAGTTCGTCCGATAAATTGACGTCCAGTCGAATATCGAGAAAGAAACATTCGCGCTTTTGTTGTGCAAATGATGCTGAAATATCAGTCTTTCGCACCGTTGCCACTTCGAGACAACAAAAACTGGAGAATTCTCATTGTTCCCTCGTATATTTGTCTTATTTTCGCGTCCACTCCCGTCGTTTCGACTGTCGCTGTTTTTTTTTTTTTTTTTTTTTGGCCGGTCCCCCGGAGTCACCGAACCACGCCAAGTCGATCGGTCGCCAGCAAACACGTTCGCATGTTCGATCATTTGTCTTTTTTTTTTATTGAAAAGATCTTGCAGAACGAATTACACGTCAACCGGAGTCGGAGATATACCGCGTCTCCGGTATATAGACTCAGTTCCTTGGGGGTTACGAGACTCGAGGCATGTCTATCGAGAACGCGAGAGGTTCGTAGGGACAAGGGTCGTAAATGAGTATACGAAAGCAGCGAGATGAGAATCGTGCCGACGAGACGATAAAGTGATCGGATATGATATACGAGATGAAACTGACAACGATGACGCAGCATCCGTTCCCTTTGTTATTACATGCCGTTGGCTCGAGGAATATACTAGATGGATCACCGGGATCCATTGGCCGAATGAAACCAACACATCTTATTCTCTCTCAGTCGTCATGATGGATCTATTATTTACGAATGTTTTATCAAAGATACCCTCGCGGCTATTTCCTTTTTTTTTCTTCAACTTTTTTCCAAGATTTCGTCTTATTTTTCGTCCTTATAATGAATCGTAGGAGACGCGGGGTAAAACGGCCTACCGGAGTAAAAAACGAAAAAAAATCGTAAAATCCGAAGCGTCGTATTAATTTTCAGCAAATCAGCCAAACATATCGAAGTCTGTTGCAGTTGCGAACGAAGTTTCAATTCGAAAGATCGAAAAGTCGCGATAATGATTTTTTTTTTCATTTCTAGAGGTGGTCCATTTTACCCCTAAACTGTATTTTTTGTTTCTACAGCCCGAAATATTTGTTATGTATTTATTTTTTTGCAAAAAAAAAGTTAATTCATGTCTCTGAAATTGTGACAACGATCGGTATTCCTTAGGCGGTCCGTTTTACCCCGTTTTGCCCGTATATATCGGTTGTACGAATTCGCGATGATGAATATGTATTCTACGATGGAAAAAGGATAACGTACCGACGAACGCCACTCATCCGTAGTCTATTTATTTGCGACTCTTCCGAGCCATCGAATTTTACGATCCATGAACGACTCGCGCGGGGCGCCACAGCGCATAAGTTCGTTTCGCATCGAATCCGGAGATAAACTTTCGATTATGACCTGTGGTTCCGCGGTAGCTGGTGGTATCGCTCGTAGGCCAGGTATACCGTTTCACTATGCACTATGTTAATAATCGCTATGTCATCCTGTATTCACCTACTCGTCACGAACCCGCATCGTAAACCGGTCGATGCGCGGATAACAGATATGCATTACAGAGAACAACTGATCCTCCCGTAACTCGTATGCGATACCACCTTTTTACATACGTGAATGAGGGACTCCACATCGATAGTCAAAAAGTGTTGATATGTTTTTCGTATTTTTTCGCATTTTTTAACAATGAAATAGCAAAATCTTCACTTACCAATAAAATTTCCAACAGGCATCGCATCCCTTAAGGAATCTGAAAAAAAAAAAAAAAAAAAATCATAAAATATTCCTTTTATAAACTTTCTTCGCATAAAGAAACAATAAAATATATACAAAATTCAAAATATTTTACGCACTAATGTCGCAAAATAGTAAAAACTCTCGAATTATCGATATTTTTATTTAATTTTTATCAGCGTGAAATTTCGTGTAAATAATTAAATTAATTTTCAAAAAAAAAAAAAAAAAAATGAAACTGCGTTGCTATGGGTTACTGCGCGTCATACAAAGTATTCCACACGAAGCAATAAATCTTTGCGCTCCTTATGCAAAACTGTCTGCACGTAAATAGATGCAAAAGATGCAAAAGTGCTGTTTACTTATACGGGGTCTATAGTTTGTGCGGTGCATCGATTCGTGACGCATCCTGTGATCCGCGACCTTTCGGATATTATTAGATCTCAGCTACTATGTATTTATGCGTCTCGGCGAACTCAACTCTCCCTGTATCCTCGTATTATACGCGTAAAGTGTAACCTATACATGTGAGCTTTACGCCGCCATTTGCGAACCCCTTCCATCATTTTTCTACCGCATTCTTCCGAGCAAATGCGCTTCGCTCAGCACTTTGCAGGGACGAGAAGATAGTATATCATTATATACACGCTATCGGCTATAGCGATATACGTGGGATACTATAATAATATCGATGTCCATATATGATATCGGAGCCCTTTTTTTTCAACCCCATATTTTATATAATTCACTCCTGTGCGCCATTCCGTTTTAGTTCACTCTCTTTTCTCGACTACGAGGAGAAAAGGAAGTGAGAGCTTTTAACGCCACGGCTACAATCGGCGAGTGAATTTATTTTCCGATCGTACGAAAGTGCCGTGCAAATTTCTGCCTTCGACGCATCGGCGGATTTGCCTGATGCTCTCTTTTCCACGGTTACGCGAAATCACGCTCCCTCCCCCTCCCCCCTGCGAGGGTGACGTATTTTTCAGTTCAATTTCCGTTTCCCCCTCGTCGACGAGATGTGGGTACATTTACGCACTTTGCAGTGAAGCTAACCGACTTATTACAAGTGGGCTTCAGCCAACAAGCGGAAACGAGGTGTACGCGTTTTGCCTCACCGCGCGCGCGGGACTCGATATATACGCTGCAAGGAGAAGCTCTCGCGCTTTCTGGGCTTTCATTTCTTCGAAGAGCTGTGAAGCTTTCGTAAAAACTCGTTTTCGTCGGCTTACAGGTGAAAGATTCGATGGAAATACGGAGAACGTACGGATTCGACAACAGCGCTCGGCGAAAGTCTCGGCTTCGCTTTGGTACATCTTTGTGAATGCATCGGAAGAATCGTTTCGCGATTTTTCTTTGATATTCTTCGCTCTCTATGTAATAAAACCCTTGGGATGTCCATTGATAAAGCTTACGAAACTGGATACGCATCGACAAAGCGTTCGTTCGCTTTGTCGATGCGTATCGCTGTCTGCATCAGTAGAGATTCTTCGAAAATAAATCTCACGATCGATTTTGCACGCGAAAATCGTGGCTCACTATTCTTTGATGCGTGAGTTATTTCTCAGTTATTAAAATCGGCGAAATATTTCATTAAACATGACAACATGATATCGTCGATAGTTGAAATAGGGGCAATCGGGGCAAAACGGACCAACTATGGAATATACATCGTTATATTGATTTCGGAGACACGAATTAACTGTTTATTACTAAATTAAATTCACAACAAATATTTCGAGTTTCCGAGGAAAAACCGACGTTACTTTACTTGGTCCATTTTACCCCGGTGGTCCATATTGCCCCGCAATCAACCCGTATTGCTGTCAACGTCGAGGTTGACCCCGACATTTTGCAGATTTAATAAAAACAACAAAAAAAAATGGTTTTCGCGACAAAGCAAAGCTGAAAGCGAAGTTATGAGACAAATTCGAAAGCATCGAAGCGTATGAGAACGAGCAACCGGCTCGTTGTTCCTATACAGAATTTTTTTTTTTTTTTTTGTCACGTAGCCAAGGAAAAGTACATGCAGTTCTCCACTGAAAAAGGTATCCTCTGTTTTAAAATTAAAAAAAAAAAAAGCTCTCGAGCATATCGAGTTTGCGGTAGGCGACGGCGTGGTACCGGACGACAGACAACGCGTAAAAGGTGAAAGCTTCGGTGGTGGTGCAGCGCGCGCTCTGTCGCCGTTTAATCGGCACCTCTAGTCGGTGTGCGCGAACGTACTCGACGTAGCGAAATTGAATTTTCAACGAGGAGCAGAGTGCCCGGGCCGAGGTTCCAATTACATTTTGTATTCCCATTCCTGCGTGCACCACTACCGCTCCGATGTATACACACTGTAACTGTGGAGAGTGTGTATAGATCGAAGCCCGCGCGTCACCCGCAGCGATTGATTCCTCCCCAACGAACACGCGTCGTAACCCACAAAATTTCATCCTCCAGATCGCTTCCATACCTCTCCCATTCGCACAGGACACTCGAAACTTTGTCCAATTAATTTTCCCCGCACATGTGTCTCTGTCTACATTCTTGTTTTTTTTTTTTTTTTTTTTTTTACCTTGTTTTTCGATTTTTTCGCCATCGTGAGAGTATTCGCAAGGCTCGTTAAAAAAAAATAAAAAAATTCTACATTTACGGGAGACCGTTCGAATTTCATGAAACACGACGATTCTCATAAACTCGCGTGATTCAATTAACCAGAATCGTTCAGTTCTATTTTTCGTTTAATAAAATTGAAAAATATGACAGAAACGTCCGTGTGGGTGAGTAGTTTTCGTAATAAAACGTTACGTTCGTTGCGAGGTTTCCGAGAGTGGGGCAAAACGAAAATGAGGCAAAATGGGGATGCGAAACGAAATGGACATTCAAAAACAGAAAAAAAAGAACCTGAGAAGAAATTTGAAAAAAAGTTGAAACTTAAAAAAAATGCTATAAAATAGAAATAAATGCACATGGAAACTGCATTGTGGTTTTTTTTTTCGTTTTCTCAAATTTCGCTAACTTTTACGTGCATTTTTTATCCTCCTTGTTCTATACGCCCGTTTTGCCCCGCCATCCCCTATACGAAATTTTAAGTACCTTCTCGGTCACTGAAATTACCGCGGGATTTTTTTTCCCTGTTTTATTCGCTTCCTCGTCTTGTTTCCCGAAAAACTTTACGTTGAATACACCTATCCGGGTAGTTAAAAAAAAAAAAAAAAAAAACAGGAGGTAACTGCATCCAAGCGATGGAGGTTGTACTGTGAATCTCATTGCCAGGTAGATAATCGCTCGAAGGGAGCGACACGCGTCGGCAGTGATTCTGGTTTTCCTCTTCTGGTTGTCCCGTTGCCTCGCTGGCGCGCAACGAGGTTGAAAGCTCGTCCGGGTAGCCAAGAGAGAAAGGGGGGGTGGCTGGCGGTGAGCGGAGTTGGATAAATGGAATGAACGAGAAAGCAGGAAGCGTCATGTGTGCACATGTATCTCTCAGTGTGTGTGTACGTGAAGTAGAAAAAGCCAGAAAAGGGAGGAGTGGACTGCAGGAAAGGATGAAACTGGTGAGTGTAAGAGAGTCGAAGGCGGGGCAGGAAGTGATAAGGGTGAGACGAGAGTGGAGAGGGATGGCCATCTTGATTTATATTAGGAGCCAATTTCCTGGATGGTTTTTCCTTTTTCCGGCATCACCGCCTAACCGCCCTCCTTCTTTCCCTCCCGTTCGTCTATAAACTGTCGCTCCTCTGATGCGCTTTTCCTCTAACATTGCCTCTGCGTACTCTCAATCTCTCTCAGCCTGAGTTTCAGTTTGGCAAAAACCTTCGCCTGAACGCTATTTGTAGACTCTTACGAGTTTACCATACGGTAAATTCCCGTTGAACTCCAATCTCAGTGCAAACATCGACGCACCCTGCGGTGCCGCGCGACGTTTCATAAGTTTCCGAGGAAAATTTTACTCGCGTGTATTAAGGGTTGTAAACCTCTCCATTGTTATTTTTCAGCATTATAAATTATTTGGAGGTTAGAAAAAAAAAATTCGGAGTTTTACGAAATTAAATTTTGTTTTACGGTAATTCGTTATCGATCGCGCGGATTAGAAGGTATATTTTCTGTAATAAATTCATCGGCTTTATGCTCGTCAGTATAGCGCATACTCGGGGTATGTGCGCGTATAACCATAGGTAGATACGTGTACAAATGGGCTAACAAGCCTGTAGACCTCGTCAAATACGACTGATTGCGTGGACCTAACCCCGACCGAGGAAATAGCCACCCGATGCCAATCTGTTCGAATGGAAGCTACGACGCGTTGGGTGAGCCATGGGAAACTGCGTAACGATCACGCATAAGCTGTACACACTCCGACGAGTTCATACATTGTTACACACGTAGCCACGAGCTCGTTGCCCGGTACTGTGAACAGTATACCATTGATGATCCGTCTATTTATATACATAGCGAGAGTAGACGTAAAAAAAACAGCAGAGTAAACACGAAATGGAGCTCTGATTTTTTTCGGGGTGCGCAAATATTAAAAATTTCGAACAATTCGGCTCGAAAAAATACGAATAATTCGATTTCATATCGAATTCGAAAATTTCCAAATACCGAAAAAAAAAGATCGAAAATCTCGGATACTTCGAATATAATAATAATATCATGTTTCAAATAATGAAATGATTGAAAAAAAAAACATCGAATAATGCGAAGTATAGCGTACAAAATGCCTAAATAGAACAAATTTTGAGAATAAAAAAAATTGTTCCATAAATTATCTTTTCGCAATGTCACGCAACTATAATTTTGATCCGAGCGAAACCGAGGACAAGGGGTTGACTTTACGGGTTCTAATCTCTCATTATCGATAAGGGAGTCGATTAGGTGAACGTGCCGCTGTAGTGGTATCAGTTGGCGCCCGCTCGTCATCCCCAATTTATTAGCAACGGAAGGACTTAATTAGTGGGTAGGCTGGCGAGAGTCTGGCTGGTTGGTTATGCGGGGATCGTGGCGGAGGGTTGAAGAGAGGAAGCAGAGGGTAAGGCAGTATAGGTCGAGAGGGTGCACCACTAGGTCACTGCTCGAGAGACGGCGGGAAGGATGAAGGGGGAGAGCGCGACTGCAACGTGCGGGAAACCGAAACATTATTCATCCGCCGTTCCGGATTAGCTGGCGCGAAATTACTCTCCAGATGCTTCCAAGATATGCCGTAGCGGTGACGTGTATTGCCATTGCGATAACATATACATGTGCCACCAAATGTGTGCGTAAATTCGAGGTTTCTGCTCCAAATTCGATTCGACTCGCCTCTCGCATCCTTCGAATTCATTAAAAGAAATTCCTCGATCTTTTTTTTTTATTCGCTGATGGTAAAACAGTGTACAAGAGAATTTTTTTTATCGTATAGAGCGTATAAAGGGAACGAGGGGATAAATTTGCCTCGATAATACGAGTCTAGCCGCGAGACTAATGACTTACTGATAGGTCGGGCTATAAGTGTACGGTGTCTGACGTGTATCGCGTAACAAGGAGAGTATAATGTCACAAAGCTCTCCGGATAGGTCGTTACGTCAACGTTTCGCCACAGGATAATGACTTTGGCACGACGAGGACGGGGAACGTAATTATCTTGTCTCTCCCGTTGCATTAGACCCGTCTAGTCTACCGAGGGACCCGATAAAAACAAGGCATTGCCCTGCAAATACGATTACGAGGGTTCTATCGCGCTATATACCTATATACATATATGTATATAGTATTCAGCGTTTTATACCGTGCGATATAGCTACCTAAAGTAGTAAAGGCAGGTCGGAAGAGATGAAAAACTCGAGGTTTGCGTGCAGAATCTGCACTTCCCCCCCTCTCCCGACTCTGTGATGGAGACAAAGTTTCTCGCTCGATCGCTCCGAGCTTTTCGCGAACGCGGCTTTCACCGGAGCATCACTGGTGGCGGGAAATGATTTCGCGATTTCACGTGCTTGCGGGGTCTAACAATTCACAGTAGCTGCCACAGCCGCACTGAGAGAGAATGAGAAACGAGGAATTCGCGTGCCAACGAGCTTTATACCCCTTCGCACACACGTACCCCACGTCCGGAAATACAAAAAATATCACGTCTCGCGCTGACGAAAAAAAAAAGCTCTCCATCGATTGAATTTCGAACGAATTTGCTTAGACGCAAAATTTTCATTTTGCGTCTCGATGGACTCAAAGTTTTTTCGAAATAATTCGAAAACGAAAAAAGAAAAAATTGAATTTTTTAGATTTTTTTTTACCACATGCCATTCGATTGAACATTTTTTTATTAATGAACTTTTTGGAAACGAAGTTTTTAATTTTTGGGGAAATTTTTTTTCGAAATTTAGAACAAAATTCTTCTCCTTTCTGTTGCAGATTCGGAGTATTAATATTGGTCTCATGACAAAAAATCCTCGATCTCCCGATATCAAGTAAGTTCGGAGTCGGACACTTTTTTTACTCGACGGTCACCCCAGAGCTTTTCGTGTCGGATTTATTTAGTTATTCATGCAAGGACTTCGGACCTATTTCTATAAAATATTCGTGACTCTCGAAGTCGTGATCGTCGCAGTGGGAACTGCATATAGCGATGACCTCCCGGGTCGTTATTGGACCCCAAGTCTGCTCCGGGGGTCAACCCGATATTCCACTTTCTTGCTCGCTGAAACGGCGATTGCTTTCGGAAGCAACGTCAAATATTGGACCCCGGAGAGTATATGCGACGATCTATCCGTACACCCTGTAGAAACCGCCCTTAAGAACTCGCAATTTGCATCGGACACACACCGCCAAATTCCGTTTACTTCGTCCGTACGTGCGCTTCGCTAATTAGCGAACGTCAAACGCGACACGCGCGCGCTTATTATTATTCATTGCGATTTTGCGACGGCGCAAGTACCGTCATTATTATTACGATAAAGTTTCTCCAAAATGTGATTTAAAATTCATCAACTATTCAAAGCCTCAAAGAGGTACATAATTATTTCTATTATCGAAATATCGTTGAAAGGAAAAAGATTTTTTTTTATTCGTTCGGTACGCTTCTGCGTCTATTTGAGGAAAAATATTTTCGAAAACGGTAGTTTCACTCAACTTTTCTCAATATAACGTCAATTTTTCTGTATGACTCTCATTAATTATATACTCGAAGAACTGAGTTTATAGACTCGTTAAAAGTTGTCGCTGTGCATTGTCGTCGCGTTAATTAATTGGAACGTTTTTCATTCGTTCTTCAAAGAAAATAAAAAATCAACACGACTTTGATATACCGGAGCAATATCAACTCCGAACATAATTAGTAACTCTCGAGTGGCTCACCGGCGCGTACAGCCCGCGAGAGTGGTGTACGACGTGTATTAAGGGTACTTAAAAAAGTAACTAAAAAAACCATTTTTTTTTTCGTCTCAATCGTGTAACATGATACGCGTTACACCCGCGTTAATATCCTATTAAGAATAATTTCGTGAATTCGTTGCTATAATTTTTTTTTACGTAATCCGAGACGCGTTCTCACTGCCGTACGAGTTGTTTTCGTTGTGTCAAAAGGGAAAGTTGAGTTGATGTAAAACCGCACGTGAATAAAATTCATTGTGGCGCCTTAATGAGAACAGGTGGAATTTTCATTTTACGTCGGTTGTGATTCAATTTCATTATTCTTTTCTGCATCTACTACGTTTTTTTTTTTTTTTATCTCGAAAGGCTTTTGTACAGAGTGACGAAAGAGGGGAGAAAGACTCGCAGTATTTGTTACACTTTCGCGAAACGCGTATACATCAGTTGAAAAGGGATACAGAGAGAAAGGGGAACAGAGGTGTAGCATTGAACAAGTCGAGAGAGTCGCGGAACAAGGCACGAGCGGACTCTTTAATAACCCTTCGCTCGGTTGCACCCTTCCGAGTCAGTTGTTGACCGCAATCTCACGTACGAAAGCCGGAGAGTGGTTGCGCCAGTGGAACAGACTCAACAGAGTCACTGCATTGCTCGGGGTTTCTATACAAACGTTACCTATACTTATTCCCTTCCGTGCGCTACTCTCTCGGTGCGGAAACAGTACGCGCTCGCTGAACTCTCTCACTCCGGTTTTCCCTCCCCCGTGCGCAGCCGACGTTATCTAAACTCGATGTGGCACACCCCACTGCTTCGCTGTTTATTTTCGACCTCAAACCACCGCAAGACCCCTCGTGCCTTTCCAGAAAGGGCCACGAGAGAGTCTCTCGACTCGACTTGCCAGTCACTTCTCTCCTCTACCAACCCCTTCCAGCTTTTCACTTCCCGGACTGCCGGAAAAGACGGAGGGTTGCGTTCCTTCGCTAAACTAGTTTCTGACAGTCCGACTGTATTATATATCACCACTCTACACACTTTCACATGGTTACCATGTTAGTTTAGAGAATTATACGCTTCGCGGTACAAATGGGGCCGTCAACATTTTTCTATTGACAATTTATGCGAAAAAAACATATATTATGTTTATTTTATATATTTTTTGTCGTATTATGTTTCATATATACACGGAGAGAAGGATTTTATACAATTTACCATATATCTAGTAAAAAATATCGCAAATTTCTGGTAGTGCGGAGTCAATGACGCCATCTGTCGAAAATTACGAGAACTATGTGAATTATTACCATAGGATATGGTAAAAATCCCCATAAATCTGGTAAAAGTTCCCATAATATCGAGTATTTTCGTCATAGGTGGCGCTACCGTCGAATTTTACCAGATCACACAGTAATTTCTAGTAAATCTTTCTCTCTGTGTACATATGTTTCCATGCGGGTGATTCTTGCATTTTGAATAAATTTCTCGAAAGTTTCGCGGGGAGAATAGGTATCGAAGTTCGAAAAAAAATCAAGAATCGTCAAGGTAGCGATTGAAAAGATTGAAAATTACCTAAAACGGCTCATTTGATGACGTAGCGACCACTGTCGGCAGCCATACGAAATGCGGAAGTGCGTCAGAACATATAGACAGATGTTGATAAAAGTGAATGGAAGTCTCGGAATGAAAGGCATGAATGTTGGAGAGGAGGACCGACGGTCGACCCAAAAAGCATGAAAGAGGGTTACGACCTTCAAACTCGTGAAGTTCAAACGTAAAAAGTATCACAGCCCGCTATGCGTTTCACGATCTTCTTTTCCCTCGTAAGCTCTTCGTTCTTTGCAGTATTTCTCTTTTCAGTCATCCTATCTTTTCATGGACCTTTCAAGCTGCGAAATAGTACAGCAGGAAGCGACACTTTGTATGATCCTTTCTTAGACGCGGCATAGAATCCGACGACGCGTGCTATCTATTTCTCAAGATCTTTCTAAATTTTACGCGGGCATCGATCGGATGTGATACAATCCGTGAGACACGCTTCCGTTTCTCTTTGATGCTTCTTCGGCATTTTATCGCCTCGAAACTAATTTGATTCCTTTTACGATTATCGAACAAAAAAAAAGTGCAGTCACTCGAGAACAATCGATCGCATAATTCGTTCCATTTTCGCATTGTTAACCTTGAAGCGCTTAGAGGAAATTACGTTTCGGTGACATTACGACGGTCTGAAAATTTACGAGGCCAACTTTACGGGATCCGCGGAGGGATAAGAGATGCTTGAGAAACCAGAGAAAGTCCGGGAAACGCGAGAAGAAGAAGAACGGACATCCGAGAGGGCAGAAAACGTTTTTACCCCCAACGACGGGTGAACGCCGCGTCGTGTAATTCGGTAACACAGTTCTTAATGAAGAACAAGCGTCGGTCGGTATTTGTGTGAAGGGCGAACGCACAAACACTACGGTGATATCAAGTTTCACGAGAATCAGAACGAGAGAAACGCCACGAGTACCAAGTAGTGATACACGTTGATGCTTCTCCGTCGCACAGCTCTCTCTCGCGGGAGCGTGACGAATAGCAGGAGTGTCCCCAGTGGGCACCCTTCCAGCGAGGACATTACTGTCGACGTTATTGCGACCTTTATACCTCACTTCCGTTTTAACCTCACTTTTCTCATCTTCTTTGGTTATCCTCATTTCTCCGACACGCCGACAAAATTTAAACAGCCGGCTATACACTTTCTCTCACCAATGTAATGCGCGCACCGGATCCCTAACTATGTACCCTAAACTTTGGCGCACATGTTAACGATTGTGTCGTTCGGAATCATCTTTAATGCCGATCCGATTAAAACAACACGAGTAACGGAATTAAAACAGGAAATTACATTTTTCTCGCGTTTTATCTTGTATTCTTATAATTTTTCGTTCAACCTAAACGCAAATTCGGCTGCCGAAGATCGACTCGAAATCATGCGAATCGGTAATCATTTTTTTTGTTACTTTTTTTAGATGTTGTTCAATAATTTAATTGGGAATTTTTTTTTTCTGAGACTTTTTTTTTTGGCATATTTATTGCTTTTTTTTTAACGAAACATCGAAAAATGTCTTTTGGTGTTCGTCCGTAATTTACAACCCCTTTGAGGAAACGTTCTTCGGACGTGTTTCGAGAGACAAAAAAGCCTAAGAGTTTAAAAATTCAACGCCGACAATGAAAAATAGCAGAGGACCTTTGTTCAAGTATATCTGAGGGTTAAAAAAGTAGCTGATATAAATTCTTTATACAACCACCGACTTTTGGGCCTTGAAGACTGATCACAAAGACAAAGTGGTCCATATCTCTTCGGTTTACACTGAGACCAACTGGAAAACATCCCAAGAGAGTGTTGTAGTGCGACATATGTATAATACCCCAAAGCATTTTATCTCCAAGAGGATTCCAGAGGGGTAGAAAGACTGTCTTAAGCCTCGGATATCGGGTTTCTGAGTTGAGAAAGAAACGCGCAGGCAGCTCAGCAGAGATCATACACGTGTGTTGCAAGGTGAACAAGAAATGGAAAGCGAAAAAAAACGAACATTCTTCCCGCGACGCATGACGTCGGGGATGGAGCAGGCAGCTCGCCAACTTCGCTCTGACGAATTCGGCGCGAAATTCGTTTCATACGAAAAACATCCCTTGAGGAAAAACACGAAGCAAAAAAGAAGGAACTCGCAGTCCCCGGGAATAAGAGAGGTGATCGGTATGGTCCCATCTTCGAAGGGTAGTATTCGATTTTAAGGTTTACCGTAGCGAAAGGAAGGCATACACTTTTCGTTGGTTGTTTTATGCCATAGCCGGGATGCGGGCACCTGCAGCCGTACAGTGAGTTTTCTTCGATAACGGCTGATGCTTTATAACGTATGCGGATCGCGAAGCCACTCGATCTCGAAGAAATACAGACGCGAAATCCACAAGAGAAGACCGATGGTACACACGTAACCGAAGGTTTTGACGGAGAAGTATGTAGGCGTTCACAGGTTGGGAAAAGTCTCGTTGGCTGCGAGCAACGGAAGCTACCAGCAAAAAGACGGAGAGGACGGCAAACTTGTAGTGTATACAACTGTATACACGTTTGCGACGCTCGTTACGACGTGTGCCTATCGTGTTGCGCCTGTGTGTTGCGCACACCGACACATTGTATTTATTCGTTCCTCAGAAACCAGCACCATGCATGGAAGAACCGATGTTGCGGAGGTACAAGCAGAAACGAGTGGAAGAGTAAAAGCGGCAAGACGCCGGCTACGTAGCTTTAAAAATGTGTCACGGCGGGCTATACGTGCAATGGTTGTCAAGAGAGATGCACGAGGCGAGGATCGCGAAAGAGACGCGAGAGGGGAAAGAAAGACGAAGTAGAAAGAAGAAGAAGAAGAAGTTGAAGCAGCAGATGCCTCGAATATCGCTCTCCCCACGTACCGAGAGCGACGCAAGAAGTGCCGAGACGAAAGCTATCTTCGTCCGAAAGTACGCGCGTAGGTGTCGTACCACTTTTACTTCATCCATCCCCCACCCCTCCACAGGCGTCTTGCTACACATTTTCCAAAAAGCGAATCGCTGCTCCCATCCGAATTCGACGCGTATCCCGAACTGCGGCGAGTTTTTAAGGTATCAAGGAAGCTTTTCAACATCGGATTCGGATCATTGAAAGGATAGGTTTTCTCGTTCGCATGGGATTGAAAGCAGGAAGCAAGCGCAACAACCTCGAAGGGAAAGAGCAGCGGCCAAAGTGCATTAGACTCGACTTGTGTGCAAAAGTCTAAAAGCATCTGAACGCGTTTCCTTTTTTCTTGGTATCTCTCTATCCAGTTCATCCCTTCACGAGCTCTTTTCGCTAAGAATTACCGGGCCACGTGGCCCACCCGATGCCGAATAGCTTCAAAAGGAACACTGTTAGGTTAGGAACCTTCTACGGAAACGAGGAAAAAAAAGCTCAGCAAATCTACTGCTAGAAAATTCTCGTTGGACTCGTATACAGGATTTTTACTATTTCGCCATTTACGATAGCGAGTCGGGTTAATGGATTTTATAAATAGGTGAAAGGGCGTCCTGTTAATAGAGTAAAAGCTCCCAAAGGCAGGGAAATTAATGGTAAAACCGAAATGATTTGTTATTCCATTTTTCCGTCTGTTTAATATAGAATGAGCGATAGTGTGTATATAAATGCGGCGGCGTGTATAGCGTATACGCGTATCGCGATACAACGCCATTCTATATGTGGCTTCTGGTGCACGAACTTGAATTCATTTATATTTTACGCTTGTTACGTTCGAGAGCATCAATTCAAATTATTAATTTTGTAATCCGACGAAAAGCCCCGTTAAATTAATTACGTTTTGGAGCGAAACGCCGATAAGGCTCATTCATCAACTCGTCGGCTCGGCTGGTAAACGAGAAAAACACGGGTTGGTATCAGTTTATATGTACATTCAATATTATTACGTGATATACTAGCGGGACGGCATAATTGGACTCGCTTTCCATGCACGACTCGGTTTTCTCGATTTCGTCCAATTGCGTAATGGAAACGATGCTTTGATATTTTTAGGCAACAAGCAAAATCGCTCATGCAGACTCCAACCAATTTCAGTTACAAATTATCAAAAAAAAAACATTTTTTTTTGACCGACGAATTTTCCATAAAAATAATAATTTGAAAAGTTATTAACAAATTAGTAAAAAAAAATCATTGTTTAGCAAATTACTCGGTAACCTAACTTTTTCTTTAGCCGAAATTTATTTGCTAATTTTTTTGAGAATTTTTTCTTATTTTCGGAAATTCGTGATTTTTCATCCATGAAAAAATGAAATTTTTTTTTTTTTTTTTTCAAAAATTAGAAAAAAATGCTCTAACAATTCATAAGTATTAAAAAAAATTATCGAATAAATTTCGGCTATAGAAAAAATTTGATTACTGGATAATTCGTTAGACAGTGATTTTTTTTACTAATTAGTTAATAACTTTTTGGAATTAGTATTACGGAAAATTAATCTTCTTAGCACCTTCTGTATCGTTGATTTTTTTCAGATTTTTATTCCATTAGAAAGTTGTCGAAGTTCGGTAATGCGCAACGATACACCCTCCCTAAGGGGGTCAAGTGATTTTTTTTCAATCATCTTAGCGATCTATGCATCGTTAAAAGATAAAGTGCAGTTGAGTGTGCGAGAAAATCGATATTGTTCAATGGCAAAAAAAAAAGTCGGGAGTGTTGTTTCGTAGTTAGTCCGCTTCATCCCCCTTCGGAGTCCCGGATGATTTTCTTTACAGTGGGTAGAGAGTTCGTTAGCCCCTCCAGTATTTCGTATCTGCTAAGTTAAGCTCATCAGGGTGGATTCGTAGCAAGATCAGGGCCGGTAGAACGTGATCCTGCAAGCCGACGAGGGGACGAGGGGAGCAATGATTGATTTAGACAGGAAAGTTCTGGCGTTGCGCCAGAGGGACACGGGTGCCTGTGACTCTCTCTCCCGTCGTTGCCTTCGTGTTTCCGTACACCGTAATGCGGAAGTCTAGCGCAAGTGGTATAGGAACTATACCCCACCGTCGTCGAATTCTCGTTTCGCGCCAAACACAACGAAACAGTGGGGGAGGAGAGGGAGAGGAGGAGGGAAAACTGAGTGAGACAGGCGGACGAAGTAGCGATGCGGAGAGAATAAGAGCCCCGAAGGGTATAGAATAGCGGATAAAAGGATGAAAAAACGAAAGGATAGAAAGCTTGAAGCAGAGGTAGTAGCGTGAGAGGGAGGAGAGGAGTCGCTGAAGGCAAGAAGCGATATTTCATTCCAGCACCCCCGCGCTTGACGCTACGGCTCGCAACTCCCGCCGCGTTGGAGTGTTCGGCGAAGCAAACCCTGAGGATCGAGACGTTATCTCATCCTCGGCAGGCTATCGCTTCAAGGACCAGACTTACTACTACCCTCGTTATTCAAATTTTTAAGTTTTTATAATGTACTCGTTTCGTACGTATATAAGGCGTGGTGAATCAAAAGCTCATCCTTTCGCTCAGCACATTTTTTTTTTTTTTTTTTTTTCGTAAATGAAATGCAGATAAAATAGTCGAGAAATTTCGAGAGTTATGAGATGGTATACGATAAACACAGTTGCGCTCACCGTTACGGAAAAGTTTGTTACGAAACGTTTTAATCGTCGAGTTTTCCGCGCACGTTTGAGAGGGCAATATACCGTGGGAACTAACGGAGTTGCTGGAGAATTTTTGAGAGGTGAAATGGGCAACGAGTGAGCGGGCAAATGTTTCAAGCGAATGGTTACACGGGAGGGGGAGGGGCTGAAGGTTCGGAAATTCAGTTATAAATAGTAGAAAGTTTCGTCGGGCATTCCCGAGAGATGACAGAGCTGCTCGTTGTAAATAATTGGATTGCCAACCATGTTTCGGTCAGACTATCGTACACCAGAGTGTACAGAGTTGTTGGCGATGTTGGTATCAGTGTTGAAGCGATGCGGTGTGTTGAGGCTGTGGGAGAGGCTGTGGCGCATTCGGTCACGCAAATTGAATCGTGTTACAGAGGAACGCGTGTGATTACAGGCGACGCAGGGACACCATGTTGCGCGTTCTGGGAGTGAGGCTACTGTCGAGGATGCTCGTCCTCGTATGCTCGCTCTCTTTGCTGTCCCTTCTATTCCTCAGCCGTTGTGGCTTCAATAATCTCGACACCGATCTCATCGACACCGCAGGTGAGTCAAATGTTACAAAATTAAAAAAAAATGTAATTAATTTCATTTTTTTTCAATTTTTTTTTGTAATTTTAAAAATTAAAAAATTTCTTTTATCAAATTTTTTTTTATTTTAAAAAATTTGTATTTCAAAATTTTTATTTTTTAATTTTTACGATATTTCGTGTCGAACAATCGGCCGGAATTCTGTACATGTCGCGATAATTTTGAATGGGCGATGTTTTCTGCGCGATCGTAAAGACCGGCGCGTGTCCCAGGAATTCGTGTAACTGTAAATGACTCTCAAAAGCTCGGGAGGTTAGCGAAGGCGTTGCGGCGAATGAAGAGCCTCATTCGTAATAAGAGACGCGTAGTTCCCACACTCTCGACCCTATGCCCAGGGTCACCAACAGCCCGGAAGCTCTTTCCCGAGCTTTTCATCGTATTCCACCCGTATTCATGCCGCTTTTTGTACTCATATATATACGTCCAAGTCATCCAACCAACCACCCACGACACAACGAAACACTGGGCTGCGCGCTTTACGCATTTTGCCCGTCACCCTCTCGCGAGACTCGAGGTTCGCTCGTAAATCGCGTCTCCAACGCGCCGCTCTACGACGTACTACGCGAAAGCCCGTTGGCGTAAACACCGACGCTAAGTAGCTCCGCAACAAGATTATACGACTCGAGTAATTGCCGGCGTCGAGACGTCTCCTGCTCTTACATAAACCGGGCGTCTCCTTGCAAGTGTCTCAGACCTCTCACCCAAAGCGCCGCGGTATTTTGCTTACGAGAAATGGGCTTTCCGTAACTCCAACATCCGGCGGGGACGGATGTGAAAGAAGAAGTTCCGTCAAACGTCGCTCTCCGCGAATTTTCTGTTTATGTTAACGATTTCTCGTTGCTTTCGAATTTGTAACGTTACACCCGTTTTTTTTCGATTTCGCGTAGTACTTGAAAATTCAAAGGGCGTCTGCGTCCACTTACAGTTTAATGGGGTAACGTGAGAAAAAATGGACCAACGGGGAAAAATGGGACAGTCGCGTAACTCCCATTTTGTGGCAAAAAAATTGATAAACTTTATAATTTATGAACTTTTTTAAAAAGTACGATTTTCAATTTTCATCGCTATTATTTACGCAAAGATCGCTGTTTATTACTCTGCTGTGAGGTTTGATGCTCCGTTGCGAATGCATTCCACAGCTTTAGTATAATGATTATTACTCTCAATGTACAGCTTAACAAGCGGATGAAATCGGCGGAACTGCCTCTCGATTAATTGGAAGACGCATCGTGCGTTCGACGCGAATATTATTATTATTCGATATGGGCGATAGTAAGCCGTAGAGATCGGAGATTTGCGCTTAGAGAGATTCGAGACTATTACGGAGGAATGAAATACCGTTGTTGCAATGTTGCTGCGATTTTGTGGTATCCTCGTTATACCACAAGCCGAATAATACACATTCGAATGCCGACAAATACCATCAACGAATATTCAACTGGCTAATGATCATTGATCCTTCGCTCGTCCTCGTGTTTGGTTTCTCGGACGATTGAATTTCGTGCCGATTGCATAACTCGTTGAAACTATAAATGAGCATTTGGAGACGAGAAAATGACCAAATAAATGTGAATTCTTTTTTTTTTTTTGTTTTTTTATATCCGCCAATCATTAAAACTTCGTAAAGTTTCCGACGGGACGAAAGTCGGTCAAACATTTCAACGAGTCATCGCCGTCAACCAACCCCCGTTTTATGCTAATCGATGTCTCATCAATCTTAAGTTATTGCCCCCTTTTTTTTTTTTCTTGCGTTCTTATCTCCGAAACTTTCTCGGATAAGTCGAATGCTCGACGTCCAACAGCACGAATTTATCACACCAGCAACGGCGAAGTTCGGGGGCCTCAACAGACGGATAAAGTCTCCGGAGTTAATTTATGGACGATTGGGGTTTATATAGCTTCGATGCGATAAGAACTGCTTTGCCGGTATTAAAAGTCTCGTTCGTCTCCTCTTACTTGACTCTAAGTGCCCTCCTCTTTCATGGATAATCCCCTCCACTATTCTCATTGTTTTCGGGGTGTCTACGATCGAAGTTTCAACACAATTTTTATTTTATCGCCGCTTCGCGAGGCAAAGAACGCGCCAACAACGCGCTTTGGATACAATATTTGCCGTACGTTCGCGATTGCTCTCGCGCACGTGTTTCGCGGTAACCATTACCGACGGTTCTATGTACGACTGAAACGTTTGTGGTCTGTGGTCCCTTTACAGACCAGAAATTACTCCGCGTTTTATTTAATTGGTACTTCGGTGAAAGCTTTTGCCGTCTGGTAGAAGAGGGCAAATGGGAGTCGAAAGCAAATAAGTATCGCATTGCGGTTCTTTGTCGCGTGACGTGTGACGGGTTTTCCCCGTATCCCTTAAGTGCCAACGATCCCGCGCACATGGCTCGACCCCACCGAAGAAGGATTAACGGGAGAAGAAAAACAATCCTACTACCGGATAAATTAGCTGGAAGCACTATTTTCCGGTTGAAACTGACGGAAACAACAACGCCAGTGACATGGATATAGCGATGTCGTCAATAGTTGGCGGATGTATCTCGTCGTAAGGCAAACGTTGGAAAATCCGAGAAAGCATCGTCTCGTAAGATAAAAAACGGACCGGTATTCCGGAGAAAGAGCTCTCAGATCTGAGAATACGGATGCAGAATATAGCAGACTTTCCTTCGTTTGCTCTCCATCTACTTAACTCGTCGATACTTCGATACTTTCGCAATACTTCCGTTTTACTCGGATTCGTTGAATTACCAATCAGCGTTTGCGATTCTTTGCCACTTTTCCTTTGGATTTATTTCGTCTTCAAGATTTTTTATGATCCTTCTGACTTTCCGATTACAAGTGATTGTTATTATTAACCGAACGGATAAATTATTATTATTATTATTCGTCAGAATAATTCGATTCGATCCGCGAACCCCTATTTGATTGCTTTACTTGAACGCTACGGTAGTCTGGATGATCCGAGACAAGAATCTACCGCTCGTTGCCTCAAAGTCATGAATATTTAATCGTAAAAGGCAATTTTGTTCTCTTAATCCAACGGCGGAATAGGAGCAAAATAAAAGGGAGCGACAAAGGTTGAATGCTGTATAGAATTCGAGTAAATGAATTCCTTTTCCATGGAACAGAGACGAGCTATTGCGTTATATAGCTTTCTAGCAGTTCCGCCGGAGTGCTCTTGATGCCGTTGAGGAATCGTCTTAAGCTTTGTAAGATTCGGACGTTACCCGATAAACGTAAACGTACATCTTGACGCTGATGATTTTCAAAGAAGGGAACAAGAACGCTTTTCCCCGAAGCCGGCAAGAAGAGTTGAAGCGCCCTCGGCATTATTTCCTGGAACTCTCTCGTTTACATGCCTCATTCTCTTTTCTCCATCCGACCCTCTTCCACCCCCATCTCCACCCCTATCGCTACCTCACGGGGAAAGTAATTAAGTCGGCTTTCTTAGGAATACTCGGGCTTACTAACCCGACGAAAACGAAAATGGAAATCGTTCGGCAAGGATAGCGAAGGACGAAGAGAGAAAATGGGAAAACGATGAGAAAACGGTGGGTGTTTTCAACCCCTCTTGAAGGACAGGGTATACCGTTCGCCCGTTAGAAACTTCGTCGTTGTAAAGCGCGTCCTGCACTACGCTCCTTCCCTTTCTTTCGTTTTTCTCTATTTTGCACTTAGATTAGAAACGCCACTTGTACAAAAGAACGCGAGCGCATTTAGGGGCGCAGACGATTCCGAGAACGAGAAGTTCTCTATCTGAAATTAAATGCGCTTATACTCCGCTTTGGCATTATATTCTTCTTTGATCAACAATCCACCTTTCGCGTACTATAATTTAATTATATCGATGATGAGAAATACTTATAATTAGACCGACAGCGCTGGATGCGCGGTTGCCGCGCGGCTCCGGTGATCACCCAAGTCAAGCAGCTTTGTTCGCGGGCAGTACTTGGATGGGTGACTCATTTTTCTGAGACTTTGGTGTTCTCTGTACTTAATTAGTATTCGTTGATAGTTCAGTCATCAAATGGTTGTAAAGAAATTTCATACGATTTTTCGATAGTCGTTGAATTATTGTCGTAATTATTATTTAACGATAATTTTCCACGTGTCCGCGGAATAACAATGGATTAATTATTTATTTTTAATGAATTTTATTCGATATATTGGCAAATATATCGACAAAACAATTCATGGCGCGGACAGATTTGTAATTATGCAAATTTATGGGGCGTACTATATGTTTTATCGGCATTGAAAGCGTTATTCAGAAACCGATCTATGCCCCTCCCGAACGATAACGATTAACCGTGAATCCGCTCGGCTCATTGTACGAATCGATGAAACTCGGTAGCATACGATACCCCTACAGCATCCGTGGATATCTACTTTTAACGAGAGATAACGACCGGCAATCAGTAATCAGGAGTCGTTGCATAATGTTTTACATCGAGCAGCAAAACAGTGCAAGTAGAAGAGAGAAGTCGTGGTATATGTAACGGCGGAGGCGAGAAGATAAACGAGCGAGAATTAGGGGTATATTATTTAACCCTCCGGTTTAATTAATGCGTCGGCGGGAGCGGCCGCGGCACTGGGTGAATTCCGTTTTCCATAGTTCGTCCACTCATCCCCTCCCTTTCATCCCTATATACTCTATGTACTATATATGTAGGTATATGTATATCGTACTTTGCCAGTCGAGGCCGCGAGTACGAGTCTCCCTCTCGCCGCGTGTCGGAACAAAGTGCTAGTGCCGCTGTGAATTGGTAGGCCAATGCACAGAGGGTTACCGCCGGTTTTCCCCTGTTGATACTATTTTCATCCTTCCTACAGTCTGTATTTTATTTACCAAATTTGCCACGCGTGTCCGTAACCCGTTGCTCTCTGTGCCCACGTTTTGCCCCTCTCCCCCTCTCTCCCTCCCACCCCCTGCCTCCCCCTTTCTCTCGTTCTCAAAATTTCACCAGTTCACATCGCCGAGAGCCCCGGAGTTTCACCAAAAGTCGAAAATTTACGAGTCTGACTCTCGTTATCGTCCTATACGAGTGCTGTATGCTTTTCTCCTTCTCTCTCTCTACGGTATTCAACACTTCGCTCACTTGCGCATAAACTCCCCATAGATTTAAACTATTTTTTCCTCCTTTTTTCCCCACAATTATCGCACTTTAGTACTGAACATTCCAACTGGAAGTCAAAATTTAATACCTCGATAAAACGATTATTTCACTCCGTACAAAGCGGAGGTTCGGACAAAACATGTAAAGCGGTAAAATAAACATTATTTGTATTAAAAAAATATAATGTTCTCGAATGGAATGATGACGATCGTTAGTAAGAAATGTGTCGCTGATGCGACCTAAAAAATACTTTCTTTTTATTGTTAATGATAATAAGTTTCCAATCATTTCATAACCTCAATCGATGGTAATTTCCGAATCGGAATTTTATAGAATTTTTATTTTATAAGTAAAATAATAAAATTCCCGCTTAGTTTGCCGGGATTCGCCCATTTTTTTTCTTCTCTCGAAATCAGAGCATTCCATTCGTGTTTTTTTTTTTTTTATTCGTCGTCCACTCCCTTGCGATAGCGAGAGTATTTAAACGAAAAGATCAAAAGTTCGTGCCGCCGTAAGGTAAATCCGATCGAGAAGCTCTTTCAAAGCGGCTCTGTATATGTATACGCGGCAGATAAGAGGGCGAAATAAGATACTCCAACAAAGGAAGAGAAGCGACTGAGGGAGGGCTATGCAGCGAAATGAATAGTAGGAATTTTCGCGGAAAACTCGAATTTTATGGATCCGGCAGTCGAACGGCGAGTTACTCGGATAAAACTCTGGTTTTTCGCGTTACTTATGAATAGGAATACTACTTCGCTGCAGGTGCGTATGAATACGAGAAATCTGAAGCACTCAACAATCCCAGCGTAATCCTTGCATAAAAGATTCTGAAAGCAGAGCACTAATTCCTGTTGAATTCGCGCGTAAAAATCATCTTTTATACAACGAAGAGCAGTAGTCAGGGACAACAGTCACATATCTCCGACTGAATCCTTTCTCCGAAGTAACCGAAAGGAAAGTATTAATTCCTTTGAAAAACGTTGAATCTCATAGAACGAAGAACAGCGGTCAGTCATGGCTGACGCCTATTTTGCGTTAATGCGAAGGGAACATTTTTTTTTGTCGACATATAATCTCTTCGGCCGTTTTTAGGATTTTACTAAAGAAACTCCGGTTACTCGTCGATTCACGGGAAGCACCGTGAAATTGTGCACTCGAAGGATTTGCGAATTCACCTTCAACATCGTTTTAAAAACGCTATTTCAAAGCTCATCTAAAAGAGGGTTGAAAAATGTTACATTCGTTCGTTTGACTTTTCGGAAAATTGCCTCGAAATCCTCATTCCTCATTAAAGAGACCTCAGTGTTCGTACTAAAGGGCAATTATTTTATTCACTCGTATCATACGAGGATTCAGTTTACGCGTTCGTTTAATAGTCTCTGTGGGGTTATACTTTCGGCGGGCGTTCTTGTCGTAAAATCGCTGGGAAACGACGAAGCAAACAATCGACAACGCCAGCTGTACAGACGGTGCTGCGGGAGGTTGAGATTCATGAGTCCCACGCCTACCCTAAGACGACAGTACGTGTATATATACGCCGCAGTCGGATATATCACCGCAATTTCTGTAATTTCGGTGTATTTGTCGTTCCATTTCCAAAATCGACATTGCTAAACGCTATCGCGGTTAGTAGGTATATCGCCGACAAAATTAAGGCCCTTGCAGCGTTCGTCTTTTCTATTTTTTTCACCCCATAATTTCACATTGATCGTTTGTTTTTCTGATTATTTGAATGTTGCGCGATGATTATTATTATTATTATTATTATTAACATTATTTGTTTCTTTTTCGATATAAATGCGTTTTTATTAAGATTTCCGAGAATATCAACCGAATATCCTAAAGAATGAGTGAATTAAATTCCAACTATCGATGATAATACTCTCACATGTTTACGATATTATTATTACACCGTTAGACATATTATCGCCTGACCACGCGGCTGTGGGGCATTAATAAAGTGCTGAATCAAAGGGACGGCAAAATTTCACGCCAATCCTCTGTCGTTCCCGACGTTCATCACCGCCAGCGAAATTCGCTGTACCCGAGTGTTCGCGTATATCGCGCGGAATATATTGTACGTGTATATAATAATCCATGGCGTATACGCCGTTGGTCACGAGAATTTAGCGATAAATCGATCGTATTATACAATACACGCGCGATGGACACGAGAGCCGTCTCTCCAGAGCGGCTATACAGCCAACCGCTGGCGTTCAATTAATTCATCGAAGGCTGATGTAAACACGTCGAACGCACAACAGCGTTTGATATTTTCCATGATAAAAGTGCCTAATATCATGTACCGAAAGCGGTTTAGTAAACGTGGTACATTGTTCCAAAGATAAAACATAGAATTTACGTGCGATATCAGTTAATTAATGAATTTTAAAAAAATTGATTTTTCTCAAATTTAGGAAGTCGAATCAGATAAATAATTGCGATGTTCGCCAAAATACGGTTTTTTCTTCGAACAAAAAATTTCAAAAAAATTTTATCGTGCAAAAAAAAAGATCGAAGGATTTTTCGGTGAAAACATCTAAATCTCATTTCCGAGTAAACCGGGTGACGCCATTTTTTTTTTCATCCGCCAGAAAAATTCTTGAAAAAATTTCCGACTCGATAGAATTTTTTGAGATTTTTATGTCCGCTGAAGAAGAATTTATACTTTGACGAACATCGTCATAATTCAACTGACGCGACCCCCTTAACGCAACGAAAATCACGATAATTTCTCGCATTACATCGGACAAAGTCTGGTTACGGAGAGTCCATTCGCGTCGAGTTAACAACCAGTTGACAAGAGCTTGAGGATCGTCTGTATATGTTGGCGTGGAACTTGAGACGAGTTCTCGAGGACGACACGAGCTCTCCTCGGTGCCCTCTCGCGCGAGTTTCATATCGCTTCGCTCTCCGGTAACGGAACGACGCGATGTAAACGTCCGTACTTCCCGAAGTATACTTCGGGTAGTGGATATATATGTATACCGACTATACCGTCATGTGAATCGAGCAGAGAAGCGCCGAACAAGGGAAGTACCTTCCTATTATCACGTTTGCCAAACACTCGGAAAGCTACTCCACCGTACAGTGAGCACTCGTGTGGCCGTTTCTTTTACTTAGACTCGCCGCGATCCCATCATATGTGATGCCGGCGTTTAATGGACGCATTACATCGGTATACCTACCTATTTCTATCTAAAAATGATTAAAAAAACACGCCGTCTATACATAGCATCCCGTATCGTGTATCGTATTTTTAAGTGCACTTCCGGAACAATTTAATAATGTCGAAAGGGTGATATAGGGTTTACACACGGGTAACCCACAGCGCCAATGCACCCTCAACGAACGCGTGAAGTCGCTTTACTCTCTAACGATCTTTTATTCCAGTTTACCAACGCGCTTCGACGTTGGCGGCTCGTATACGCGAAAATGCTTTTTCGATAACTCGATACGAACTCTGCGCACGGAGCGCCTCGTTCATTATGAAACTGGACATTTCAACGTACACCTCTTCAATTGTCGCTCGCGATAGCTTCAGCTCTTATCGTTACTTCAAATCGTCGAGACGATCCATGAAAATCGTCTCCGATACGATAAGTGTTTGAAAAAAAAAGTTTCGAAAGTTTACACAATCGTTTTTACGATTAATTGGAATTACTTAAGTTATTTAGGTTAAGATAACGAGATGAAATATGTTATGCGGAATTTGATCCATTGTTTCGAGTTTTCACCGCGCGCGATGTATAGAGGATAAAGTTTCGAAGGATTTCAAAGTTAAAACAATTTTCTCTGCTCTCTGCTCCGCGAACAGATCAAATGACTTTCGAAGAGGCAAAGATAACTTAGATAACTCGGATGGATTTTTTTTTTTTTTTTTTTCATTTTTTTTTTTTTTCATTTATAGCAATATTACGTATCGAATTATTAATTTTTTTTTTTTTTTCATGATTTTTTAAAATTGATCGTATGTTCTGTCGGTCTGTCGGTATAGACGCTCGTCGAATGTTCGAATTAGAAAAAGTTTGGATATCTTCGCGGACAACTGCGGCCAATGCAGCTGCGAGTGGAGACTGAATCGCGGTCTCTTCTATGCACTTTTTATTCCCATCCCATTTTCGTTCTCCTTCTCTCCCGAGAGAGTTCAGCAGCGTATATTGCGTCGTATATATAGACACCGTCGTCGTTGGCCTCACAACGAGCCCCAGCAGGCAGCAATGGGGATGTCGTATCGATTCGCGGTTCTTCGCACGGTGGACCCGCGTCGAGAGCGCAGAGGTTATTTCGTCGTTCGCGAAAAGTTGAAATGTCTCCGTTTTGCCTCATCGAATCTTTGCCTTTCCGCAAGGATCTCTCTCTCAACTAGCCGCGTTATCTACCGGCAATTATACCGGATATTGGATCACGTCTGTTACACAGTACGAAGTGCTTCTATAAATTTCCCGTCGAGAATCTATTTCCCTTCGTTTGCTCGAGAGTTTATATTGCAACTGGTATACAAGCGCAAGCTGTGCTCTTTGCAACTGAAGTCTTCAACTCTTTTACACAGAAATCTCGAATTTCCGGAGTTTAATTTAGAGAAATATTAGAATTACCGGCGCTTTGTCTTCCGATGATTAAGGAGGGTGTATCGTTACATTCCCAATCAATAGTGAGATTCAGAGAGATTTTCGAAAATTTCCCAACGGGATACAATTCTGAAAAAAATTCACTGTATAGAAGTTGCGAAGAACAATAATTTCCCATAAGAATAATCCGAAAAAATGATTAACAAATTGCGCAAAAAATTTTATAACAAATCACCCGGCAACGAAACTTTCAAATCAACGGAAAAACGAAAAAATTTACGAATCGACTTCTGTTAAAAAAAAGTTCGGTTGCCGGTTGATTTGTTAAAGAATTTTTTTTTACGATTTTTAATAACTTTTTCGAGTTTTTATTATCGGAAATTAATTTTCTTACCATTTTCTATATTGTTATTAGAAATACTCTGAATTTCACGTACACTCTCCTTAATTTCTTGGCGGCTCTTTGATTGAGTTGCATTAATTAACGATTTTCTTTTCAAGACGCAGATGGTTACGGAAAATAATAATTAATAATTAACAACCGTCGGCAACACGCTTCGCTCGTTCACCGTTACGAAACATTGATGCGAATGAAATTTATTCGACGTTTATGTTTCTGATCGTTAGTAGAATGATTAACGGGTCGTCTTTGATGTCGCGGTAAGAGAATAGTGTGGTAAACGCTCTGAACCTTACGAGCGCTACACTCGCACCCTGCGGTGCACTGTATTGTATGCGCGACGCTCATTCATCCAGCAACCCCTCTATTACTTCGTCATCCAAATTCAACACGATATTATATAATAATAACGGTTGCGGGAATACATCGGTACATAACGTAGTTCAACGACCGGAATTCGACGTAGTCAAACCCCTTTGTCCTCTCGTTCGACGGTACGAACTAAAGCGAAAATTTATACCAAAGCCAACTCCGCGATTTTCGTAATATGCGAAATTGTAGACTTAATTACATTTCCTATATACACCAATGCGTGTACGACGCTACATACCTCGGTGAGAATTCGCTAAACCAGTTTCCTCTATCAACGTCGTGTTACACACTTCCATAATTAATTTAAGGACGTTGAATCATGTAAATTATAGCGATGTTCACCAAAATACGGTTTTTCTTCAAATGACACAAAAAAATTTCGAACAATTTCTCACTTCAAAAAGAATTTCGAAAATTTTCTGAGTTCAAATAATTTTTTGAAAATTTTCTGACTTCAAATAATTTTTCGAAAATTTTCTGACTTCAAATAATTTTTCGAAAATTTTCTGACTTCAAATAATTTTTCGAAAATTTTCTGACTTCAAATAATTTTTTGAAAATTTTCTGACTTCAAAGAATTTTTTTTATTTTTATGTCGGCTGAAGAAAAAATCGTATTTTCGCAAACATCATCATAATTCCGCTGACTCGACCTCCTTAAGAAACGACACTGGGTTTGCAGTTGTGCGATCGAAAAAACCCGTTACCAACGAGAAATTCGTTTCACACTTCACGTGGATATCTTGAAGTTCTTGGTACATTTCTATTAACTCCGTAGCAATATATCGAACCCAATGCCCGCGTAGTTGAGATGGAGTTAAGGCGGTGTGGGGGAAAGCGCTGGGAAGCTACGTGAAAGTAGTTCGAGGTCGCGAATATCGTACGTCGAGAGCTTGGAAACCTCTGAGATTATTACGCCCGTAGGGCTTTACGGCGAAAGGGTATCTATATACATATATCATATGTATATACAGAAAGAGAGATATATATAACCGCGTGTCCCACTGCCGCTTTTCCAACCCCTCCTGCGACCTTTATCTCCGTTATCTCTCTGTACTGCAGCGCTTATACAAGTATAACCTTCGGATGTAATCACAATGCCGTATATGTTTAATACACGTGACATATAAACTTCATACGAATTCTCGTCCGACATTACTCACGGATGCCTACAACTGTTGGGCTCGTTGTACCTCACAGTCTACGGGGAACCTATACGAAAATTACGCCAAGTACCCACGTAACCAAAAGCTCACTCCGCGCACTCACGACTTCGCACGCTACAACGGATGGGTGCACCTCGACGTTTCAGTGACTGTATATCCCTACGCTTTCTCACTCGCCGTACGAGACTTTGCGAAGTAGAATTATATTGGTGCTCTCAGGAGAAACTCGAGATCCCGTGAATATTATTATACGAACGGAAGTTTATATACATATCGTTGAGATATATTACGTCTCATAACAATGTATTTCAATTATTTTAAGGGGTAATCTGTATCCGACGATTCGAAATCCCATTCAAATTTTGATTTTTTTTTAACCTCAAAAATTATCGAAGATAATAATTTTTTTTTTTTTTTTCGGCATTTAAAATTTTTTTTTAAGATCGAAGATATACGAAATTGTAAATAAAAAAAATATTGAAAATTATAGACGACGATGAAATAGGTACGCATGCATTGTTATCGAAATATCTCGAAATTGTGTTAAACTTTAGTTAACTCGAAAGAATCTTCGAACTTTTCTCATCGGACAGTCATCCTTTCGTTTACGCCCCCTCGGGCAAGTTTTTCATTCGCGCCGTACTGCGCGCGTATATATTCAATTACCGGAGAATCGCGTGCCAGAGAAGGGACGAGAACTCGTAATGCAAAGACTTCCTTCTTCTTGCCCGGTGGCGAAAAAAAAGAAAAGAAAAGAAAAAAAAAAAGATGGAACGAGCAGATGAGACGCCGGGGCGACGAAACGGGAGGGTTGACAATTTCGTTCCCACCCTTCGGGGATTCGCAAATGAGTAAAAGAGAGACGAATAACGGCAGTGGAATTCTGATTCTCTGTGGTTCACGTTTCTGTGTAACTCTCGTTTTCCAGCCGCGGCTCTCGGAGGCCAAGAAATCGCGCCCCATTGAAATTCCAACGTTTCCGGAAAGATAAAACCCGCCAAGCGTACACTTTTCACGAAGTTTCGTTAAAAGGCGTTATCGCTTTCCGGTCGTTGGGTCGTTTCTTTTACCATTGCACCCCTCGCGGAACCAGAGTTGGCGGATGATTCGAAGTTGTGGCGGTAGCGGATCGGGAATAAGCGACACAGACATTGGTAGCGCAACAGCGAAGGGCATCTTTTCTTTTGCGAATCTTTTTCGATCAGAAAAGAGATAAGATGGGCCAATCACTGGATTCATGATTTCCGCTCAATTCGGGAGAAAATAAAACAGCAACATTGCGTCCCTTGTCCTTAGCGTAAAAATACCGAGCTACCGATCCCGAACAACGAACCCCATGCTGAGGGTTTTTTCCGTGCCGCGGCAAGAAACTTTCCAATTATTTCCGAAAGTATCCGAATTCTTTGGCGCCAAGAGATAGCGCTACTGTAACATTTTTCACTACGAGACAGTAATGCATATACATGTACCGAAGTTCGGAGTACGAGAGACAATGGAGCTAAAAATTGTTCGATCGAAAGAAGCCCCTGGCGTTTTACCCGCTTCTCGCGCGCCCTGGAAGCGGCACCTCTTCGTTTGTTAGGTCGACGTTCGGGAAACATAAATCAACGACGAGAAGTAATACCCTATATAGAGTTTCGCTTGGCAACGAATCGCAAAGACATGATGTATATACTGCCTGTCGGTACCGAATAAAGTATTCTATCTTTGTATTACGATAATTTTCGATTAGAATGGCTTTTCTTTTTATTTGATAATTTTCCGTTGTATTTTCGAAGTGTTTTCATATTTTTCGTATTTTTCGAATTTTTCGAATTTGCCATTATAATGACTCAAGTAAATCTTTCTTCGTATCATATCGGTGTAGACTTACACTGACGATATCGACGCTCAATCTTCAAGAGTTAGATAAACAGAATTGAGAGTACAATGGACCCAAAAGACTCGATGCGTCGCGCAGCCTCCGAGTACCCGTCATTTCGAGTGCAAATATCCGAATCGACTTGGCGAAATTCGTTCGATTCAAGGATCCGGTGCTACGGACGGTAAAACTCGACCCCGAAACCCGCCAAATCGCGACTTCCCACTGTATCTCGTTTCTGTACGGGCCATAGGTGAAAACGGGGCAAAACGGACCGTTTAAGCCACATCGGTCGTTGTCATGATTTCAAAGACGCGAATTAATTCTTTTTTATCAATAAATTAAATACACAACAAATATTTCACGCTGCCGAAAAAAAATACTGTTCGGGGTAAAATGGACCCCTAAAAAAAAATTTTTTTTAATTAAAAAAAAATGTATTATTGCGGATTTGAGAACAAAAAACATCTATCTATCCATCTAATTTGGTAAACATCTTAAACCGAGCGGCAAGTAAATAAAACGATGATAATCTAAAAAAACGATTGATTTCATACATCGAGAATCGTCTGTACCTTGTATTTTTACTGCATTTATCATATTAGTTGTTTTCTGATTTACGGGGCGACAAAATGTGTAAAATTTCGATCGTTTTACGACAGAATTGTATGGGATAGATACTTTTTTCTCTACAAGTACATCGCGCTTCTGGAACCCATTTTACCCCATAATGTAGTATTTTTGAAAATATTGCGATATTCCATTTTGCCCCCCATTGACGTCTCGATCGCGTGGTCCATTTTTCCCCGGTAGTCCATTTTACCCCAATCTCCCTTACAAAGCTATGTACGACTCGTATACAGCGACCTCCTCGATTCTCATTCTCAACCTCCGTGTTTCAACTCTCCTCTCCCCTTCCCGCCCACTCACTCGTTCAAATGTCACGAGCACCGGTCGTCTACTTCATGTTTGCATTTGTTTCTACTATCCACCTGTCCACGTATGCATGTTCCAATCTGCATGCCAGGCACTCACGAGCCACGAGAGTAACTCCACCACCCGTCTCGTCTCGTGTGTACACTCGTTGCAGGTGTTACCAGCCTCTTCGACTTCTCTATACTCACTTTTATTTCTCGTTGACAATTCGATACAGTCTCTCAATTTCCACGTAGTAGTCAATGGCTAAAGTGTCTTTTTTGCTTACCCAATTCTCGTCGTCGACGACCGGTCACTGAATCACGTCGAAAAATCGACCGAACGAAAAAGGATAACGCAAGAATTCCAATACGACTGGTGGTTTTATGATTGGTCTTCGCTGAAAAGAAGAGAGATATGTATTTTGATTAAAAAAAAAAGTCTTTTACTTTTTCTTATCGGTAAAAAAATGTTTAGAAAAAAAATCTCATGCGATTGATCAATCGAACCGACATTCATCAACATGTAAAAAAAAATCAGATCCGAATTTAACATCGTGCGGAAAAAGTTCCATTTTTTTTTGTCACGTTTATGTCATTTTTTTCTTTGACAAATGACTGGGAATTTTTTTCACATAATCAGAATACTGATATCAACGAATTATCGCATGGATTTAACGATACGATTTTTTTTCCAAATATAAAAAAAAACACGGATTTCTTCGTGAAATCGCTAAACGCGCTTTCGTCTCGGAATTATTGCGATAGCAATGAAAATTGATTTATTGAGATTGGTGACGCATGATATGACTTTTGTCGTCACAGACTTTGACTTTTTCCACTTTCAAAGGATAAAGTTCGAGCGTCTCATTGATTTTTCAGTGTTCACGGTATAAATAGGTATTTGCCTGTTTCCCATTCGCAGCAAACCGTTTCATCTTGTTTTACAATTTTTTTCACGATTCGTCTCTGACGGTCCTCCGCGTCGTTGCGCGTAGCGCAGATGTCCCCTCGTGTACGCATCTCCCATTTGTAATATCCCGGTATTGCGTATAGATACCCAGGTACTCGGCAAAGGTACATACAGTCAACATATGCATTTTGATACGCGTCTCTCACGGTTTACACGCGGTTTGTATCTTCCGGCCTCAGCGAACCGAGCCTCGATGGGAGACGAGAGAACGAAGGGTGAGAGACGGCCACAAGCGAGTATCTGACTGCGCCGAGGGATGCTGGCCGCGTAAAGCACTCAGTTGTGCACACAACCCCGTGACTTCGCTATTTCAGCGAGACTAGCAGTTAGGAAACACGTTTCCGCGAGAGTATCGTGCGTAACATCAGGAAAAGAGAAGTACGTATGCGCGGATGTTTGCACGAAGTTTCGGTATTCCGCTTCGTTGGCTTCGCGGAAAGCTTTCGACAACGAAGTACCGTTCGTAAAACGGCCAGTCAATTTTACCGGTAACCCTGACGAGTGCCGATGAAAGGAAATCCTATGCGGATAGACGAGTAAAAAAAAACAAATCAAATCGATTCTACCGACGAATAAAATGGAAAAAGTTTAACGCGGCTGAAATAAAAGAAATTTTTTTCAATATAAACTTTATAATGTTTCGACGATGAATTTCGTCTCGGTTTTGAGGCTATGTCGACTCAATTTCGACGAGTATATGACGATTCAATTTCGCAGTCGTTTCATCTCGAAATATTCTCGATATACACTACAACGCGCGTGTGTTATACAATATGTTGGCCGGTAGTACCGAATTTTCCGATACAGAGAGTCGATCAATCGTTTGATGGCTCTTTGTACATCTCGGAGCCATCACCAGCTATAGCAATACATATAGCAATATTCGGGAGATGCGGAAAACTCAGGGAGGAGGAGTAGGATATAGAGGATCGCAGAGCCCGCAGCCAGACACGCCACAGAATGAGATATATTGACGAAGTCAAATGCATAAAGCTTTGACGAATCGCCTTTTAATATTCTTTCAATTGAACACATCGTGTATATTGTTCTTCGAGAGGAAAATTCGAGAGTTGTTATGGCTTCGCGTTGCAGTGTCGTTTATCTGACGTGATAGGAAGCACGTGGAGAGGATATATAAACGAGAGATTGAGGAATTGGGTTGTTCAAGAAATCAAAATATTGGAGTTGCCTACAGGGGGAAAGATGGGTGAAAATGGAGCGCTTACGCAATTCATCGAGTTTTGTCGACATACGAAAAAATTTTCATCGTTATTATTAAACATCGTTCCCGTTTTTTTTTTTTTTTTTTTTCAACTAAATAGTGATCTTCAGCCTAAATAATGGCCATTAAACTTGAATACCGGTTTTTTTTTGTTTTTTATGAATTTTACAGTTGGTGCATTTTGCCCCAAAATGCCAACAGCGCGACTGTCCCGTTTACCGATTTCGACATTTTTTTTTAAATTAATTTAACCTTAAAAAAATAGTTTTTTGATAATCAAGGAGTACAATTCGAATGACAAAAGATGTTCCAACTTTGATCATCGAGGTTCCAGGGGCGTGTTTCACGGTAAAGTGAACAATCACTTTTCACAGGCTAACGACTGTGCCGTTTACGATAAGGATTTCTCGACAAGGAGTTCTCGTTGAACTCGAGGTCCTTTCTATATGTGTGGTGCAGTGTGGCACATCGCAGCACCGAAGAACAGGGACATTTGTTCCACTTATACAACGATCGCTCGTGAGAGAAACGCTCTCGACGATTCATCGTACTTTACCACTGTGCTCGATGCTTTGCAGCTCGTAAACTCGTGCCTCTGAAACGTTAGTACGGGCGTAGTACGTTACCGTAGTACCGGTACAACCCCCGTAGACGCCAGCTTGGTGCTCAGGTTCATCGGTGCGGACGCGTCGACTCAAAGTTCGCCATCAGCTTAACGAGCAACACTTTTCACCGCCTCCTCCCCCTCCCAACCCACGCGGATTTCACAGTCGTAAGCGTAAGAAAACGAGAGGAAAAATGCCGAAAGCACTTGTCTGCCAACGATTTGTCCTCGTGACGAGAAAATTCTTTCTCAAACATAGTATTTTCATACGATCGATGTAATATACAAATTACAGCTCGTTATGCACGGAATTTCACGTTATTAAGGTCAATCGCTCTGACGAGCTACTCTTTCCGCCAGCAGTCTTAAAGCCCTACGAGATGAAATCTTTGCTCGTATCCGTGTACAATCACTCGTACCCTCGTGTCTTCAATCTTCTTCAACTTCACAACTTCGTCAACTTGCAGCATCTCGTCGTCGCTTTTGTTAACTTTCTCATCGTCTTTTGTCGCGGAAAGATCTCCGGTTCTCAACGTTTTTCCTCGATTCCGCAAAATTGGAACAAGCGAGAGTTGAATAAAAAAAAAGAAAAAAAAAAAAAAAATCTTAAGGAAGATTGAAAAAGTTTCTAAGCGTCGAGATAACGGTTCCTAATCGGCGCGCTGTTAAAAGCTTCGCGTATAAGAGTTTTTGCGGCAAAGACCTATTGCCCTTATAAAAAAAAAAAAAGGTAACAAATTTTTTTTTTTAAACGTCACACACTATCGGGTATCTCGGAAATTTGTAAAAATTTTGTTACTTTTTATTGGAATTTTCGAAACATCGAAAATTCTTATAGTTACAATCAAAAAATCAATTCGATGTTATTCGTTATAATTTTTTTTTTTGTCGAATAAGAAAGAAAGAAAAATGGAAAGTAATGAAACGTTCGTTAATTTATACCATTTGGCATTGTACTTCGCGTTGCGAAATATTGTTCGCCGACGATTCCGCAGTGTCCATAGTGCAGACACGAGGTTTATGCGACCGTATATATCAAATATACACAGCGAGTATAACTGTGTGGACCGATACTGTTGCAGTCACTCCATAAACGGGACACGAAACCGTAAAAGTATAGTAGCATCCGGTATAAACCGTGTAATATCTTGCCGCCTCGGCGAATTCACGTGAAAAAGTTTCATTCTATGAGTCTCGACGTGTCCAATGGGTTGGGAGGTTACTGTACTGTGCTCCGGGCTTATATAGCCGAGAAAGCGTTCGTCGAGAATGCATGATTCTTCGCGCCTCGCGAACGGTGCACCGGCGGGGGAGGGGGAGGCGAGAGCGAGAAGAGATGCATTTTCGTTTATGTATTGTACTTTTGCCACCGGGTATTCGCGCAGTACAGACCCCTCGAAATTTACTTCCGGGATCACGTACTTCGCTCGTGTGCTTTCACCCCTTTCTTTGTACTCCTCCCTCCCCCATCGTCTCTTTTTCACTCTACCGCTGCGACTGGCAACCATTCTTTTTCTCATACATCGTGAAACGCTTTTCGCGCGGTGGGTCATACGTGCCGAGCGAATAACGCCGATTCCACAATAAGAAAACAATGAAATATCCGCAGAGTAAATAATACGTTACATGCAGTGTGAGTTGCAGCGGTTTTCAAACGATCGCACCGCCATTTTTCATTTCTTTTCTATTTTCCAGGTCCGATAACAGCGGCGAGTTTGGTGGAGGCGAACCAACGGGAGGAAGAGACGAGACTCGAAGTCGAGAGACTAACCGCCGAGATACGAACGTTGAAGCTTCAGATACTTCAGTTGACGGGTAACATTTTTGTTTTATCGATTTATCGCGATTCTGAATCATTTCGAGATAATTCAGTGATCACAGTCCGTGTGCAGTCAGACGCGTTGTAGAATAGCTTCGGACGAAGTTTAACGAGGAAATTTCTTTATTTTCGTACTTTTATCAGGAAAAATACGGGTAGGCAATGTAGACGCGATTAAAGTCGATCGAATGAATTTATCTAGTTAACTATCCTATCGAACACGACGATCTAAAAGATTCTTTTGAGAAGAGATTCTTCAAGAGATACCGAGAGAACAATGCACCGACGTAAGGAGCTTACGTCGTCGCTAACAACACGCTTGGGTCTTGCAATCTCATTTCCCACCTCTGTGGAAGCAACGATCTTCCACTGTACGTGGAGAAACACATGCGAGAGAATCTTCCTCTATCATCGTTGCGCTTTAACGCTGAGAGAGGTTTCTAACGATCCCATGGCTCCTCGTTAATCACGAATCAATGGCTTCATAATCACCCGGGCGTTGGTAGAGCTCCACGATGGAGAGAGGAGTCGGACGTCGCGTTAACGAGCGATATTCTCCAACGATCTGCGCCGGGAGTTGGGATACGTTAGAAGAAGAGCGTCTGGTACGACCTCAGAATTTGTCCATCGAATAGACACGCTACTTACCTCGACGCATCGATATATTATAATCTGTTCGTTGAAACGGAACTCGTTTAGCTTGAACTTCATGCTTGATGTCGCTTTATTCAAGTCCTTTCCTTTTTGGTTGAAGACATCGTTATGCATGAAGTTCCCTCTTCAATCCCTTAGGATTTGGTTACGCGAAACTCGGTTTTACCTCACGAAACTTCGCGGTGTAACATGTCAAGTGTAACGCTTGAACTCTATATCTTCGTTTAACCGTTGCTGATTTCGCTCGTTTTCTCAACGATTGATTTATAAACTTTAATATCTCGTTTATCACTAATGATGACGAGAACTCTCGAGTTGGCTGTAGCCTTCGATGCCGCAGTCGTCGCTTCATCACATCATCTCTCGTCTTTCATCCGGAAGTTATCCAACTTCCGTCGAAGCTTTCAGCGGAATTCTATGGCAAATCGTGCGAAAGCCTCGACTCGCGATTCAATCGGCGAGTCGGCCAATGGCGGAAACGAACCGCGTCGAGGAAATATCGAGGGCGGCATATACATTCGCACAAAGGTACCGGACGTATAACGCAATAAGAAAAATCTGACGTAGGAATATTGAGAAGCAGAAACGATCGGACGATATTTCTCGTACCGACCACACTTTCGTCGCATTGGGACGAAGAGGATATATTAAATTTTGGACGCTTGTTCACGAGAACAGTTCCGAAGTGCTCTCGTATTCGAGAATCGTGGACCTCACAAACACAGACATACCTACAGACGTACAAACGTACGTACATTCGATCGATCGAAGAACGTCGGAATTTTCGGAACGGCAAGTTCGATGTACACTCCACTGAACTATTCGCATTAAGTGAAAACTTTCGATGTCTTCAAGATTCCGAAGGATTCCGCAGGTACTACCCTACGGACCAATCTAACCCCGGAAACGTGAAGAGGGTCGAGGAACGCTATATCGGCAGTACTCGCCTTGTATATAGAGGAGAGCGGGTCAAATGGACATCGATGGCAAAATGGGCACATAATCTAACCGGGAGAAACGTAAAAAATGCTGAAAATATTTTTTAATACAACGTGAAATCAACAAAAATTGAGATCGAATTTGAGAATTTTTTTCATAAATGACAAATTTCAATTTTTTTTTTTCGAATTCTTTTTTTTTTTCATTGAAATCTGAACTCCTTTTTGTTTATTTTGATTTTATCTGAGTTTTCAATTATTCCTGTTGCTATTGGGCCATTTTACCTCGGGGTCCGTTTTGCCCCACTCTTCCCTATCGGCTCCCGTGTGCAGTCCTCTCACTGAAACTCTTAGAGTTCCAGCAACGAAGAGTACTCCATTAAAAGTTTGTGGGACTCGTGGTGTTCGAATTCACGTGAAGAAAAAAGAATGTTCAGCGCGATTAATTTTCTCGAAATGATTTAGTAGCTGAATTTAATATTAGTATTTTTGAAAGTTATGTTCATACATATCAGTACCGCATCCATTGCAGTAATCCACGTTACTATATTGTTGGATCTACCGGGACAGTGAGGGCGATCTACTTTATTCGGTAGATAGCCAATTTATATTCTTCTCGTTCAGCGACTCATCGATACTCCGCGAGTTTGGGATATCCGGGAATCCCTCGAAAATATCTCCCTTTTATTTTCAATTTCGTCCAATCGATCGATACCCCTCCATCCCTCTTCGCTTAGATACTCCCTATATTACCAAAACTTCTTCCGAAGTCACATTTTCTTTTCCAGTCATTTCTTAAGGAGATCTACATACTTTTTTTTATGGCATAAGGGGAACGGGAGTAGATTCGTTCGAATCCACGGCTTTGCGTGGCTCCGAGACTTGTTCGTTATTGCACGCGATTTTGTTACCGTCGATATCCGCCTTCGGCAAATCGTCGCGTCGGAGTTCTTCCACATCAGCGAATAAGGGAACGACGGATGAAATTTCAGTCTCTTTTTCAAACATTTCTTTTCATCATGTCGATTTTTTATTATTTATAATACATCGTTATAACGACAAATCAACGATTTCCAAAAAAAAAAATTACATTCACTTGCAGAGCGAAAGCTGAGATTAAAATTACACAATTGGTAAACTGCGAAAGATGTACCAATGGAACGAAATGCTTGACTTAAGGTCCTCAATCGGAAAATGAGTCGATCCATTGGAGTCGCTATCGGATTTACAGCCAATGGACGGAGAGTTGAGATCATCCAGAGAATCGGAGCATATTTCAGGTCAAATATCGAAATATCCGAAAGCTCTTGTTCCCATTCTTTGGTCCAATCCGTAGGAAAGTCCACAGTTCTCTTTTTTTTTTATTATCGTGGCGGGTGTATTGTGCCGCCTAAGTCGTTCGGTACGCCAGTGCGGTGATTCCATCGTACATATAGCGGGAGCGATAACTATTAAAGCAGCTTTAGGCCATTACATACGACGGTCGCGAACTTTAACGTTTCTCGCATTCCGGACGTAGTTTTTTTTACGAGTCACTCCACAGTTCCCTTAGCCGTCGTAAAATGTTGATTGAATGTTCAGTCGTATCTGCGTGGAAAGTAACGCGACGTCTGATATGTGTGACTCCTGCAGGGTTGGGGTTGGTATACGCCGTTGTTAAATTTATTTTCATCGTATCACCGACGCGATATTCGGTATCAATCGTCTCACGTGTCAAATACATTTCATTCGCAGGTGGTCCGCCGGGACACAGCGAGACGGCGAGCGTGATAAACTCGAGTGACGTCGGTGACTGCCTCGCGGCAAGACGTCAGGTTGATTTAGCGGAAATCAGTCAGGGTCTGCCGTTGAACAACGAATACGAACTTATACCGTTCAGTCACTTCACATTTTCGAGGCTGTATCCGGTTGATCTGGGATTGGGAAAGCGTGTCGTTGAAAAACCGATAGGTTTCAAAAGGAAGGACCTTCTCGAAGCTCTGACCAAAGCAATCGAGACGTTGAACAAGAATGTATCATCGTTATCGGCGCGTTACACACTCGAAGATTTTCTTGAGGGTTTGTACAGAGTTGAGCCAACAACCGGTACCCAATATGAGATGTACTTCAGAACAAAAAATCTCAACAAGAGCTCACCGCAGCAATTGTCGACGACGAATGGATTCACCAAGATCACGATGATGAGACCATACGCCCCGATACACTTTGTATCGTCCCAACGACAGCAGCAATCGAGAGAAAAAGAACTGATACACATCATACTACCCTTGTCAGGACGTACCGGTACCTTTCAAAGCTTTATGGACAAATTCGTGAAGATTGGCCTGAAGAACGATCGGAGAGTTCATCTAACAGTAGTGTACTTCGGTACGGAGGGACTATCCGAAGCAAGAGCAATAATGTCGAGAGTTCTGATGACAAGGGGTACGGGAGGGACCAACCAGAATCTTCGTCTTCTCGCGCTGAACGAAACATTCTCGAGAGGGAAGGGGCTGAGAGTTGGAGCCGAACGCGCTTGGGGCGGCGAGGGGGATGTTCTGCTGTTCATGTGCGATGTTGATGTGGTTTTCAGCGCCAGATTTCTGGATCGGTAAGTACCCTTTAAGCATACTATCGTCCAAAATTTCCCAAAAATAGCAATGTTGCTTCGGATCATCCATATGTTGTCCATTTTCACCGGAAGACATTGGTTCATCCTCAGTCCGTTTGCATTAACTTGAAATGTTCGCATGCCTTTCGTAACATATAATAATACTCATTTGTTTCTCACTGTTTCATTTGTCTATTTTCTCTTCCGTCAAATAACATAAACAAAGCCATTTCGTATTAATTATTCGCGTCTGGGTTACAATTACATCATCCACTGGTGGCCTCGTTGAGTATGTAACATATCAGCAGAATCCTCCGGGGGAAGCGCTGTCTGTTTCCCTCGTAGTATCTCTGTACCTCTTGTATATACATAACATTGGAATAACTAGGGTATCTCCGTGCGAGAGAACGAAGCATCAGGTATACGGTGTAAACCCTGAGGCATGTTCTGTCGCAGGTGCCGTTGGAACACCGCTCCGGGACGGAAAGTCTACTATCCCATTGTCTTCAGTCTGTACAATCCTCACGTCGTGTATACCCTTCAGGGTCGGGAGGTACCACCGGAAACGGATCAGTTGGTGATCTCCAGGGATACGGGTTTCTGGAGGGACTTTGGTTACGGGATGACCTGCCAATACAGGTATGGCGTCTAATTAAACGGCTCACCATATCCGGCAATCCAATTCCTCTCCTTCCACTATCAACACGAATGACGATAGACGAAAACTCGATGTTGATTAAAGATCCGACTTTCTACGAGTGCGAGGATTCGATGAGGACATCGTTGGCTGGGGTGGTGAGGATGTTACCCTCTATCGGAAGTACGTGAGAAGTAACATCAAAGTCGTACGTGCAACTGATCCCGGCATCTTCCACATATGGCATCCAAAGGTTTGTACATCAATATGCTACATATGTATAAGCATACATCATTGTTGGATGTTGAAGGCGAGAATATCTTCTTATCGACTTATTACACCTTAAACCTCTGCTATGAGCCATTTCACCCTCATCTAGTTGGGTCGTTTAGCCTCCCGAGTAAAAGTATACGAGGCCACTATCAAGAAGTACGTAGGGTTATAGCTCTCACCAAGAAAGGTGAAATGTTCTCGCGAGTACTTTACCCTTTTCTGAACGCGCTTGAACGCTGTCCGCTGTCTAACGGATCGGGGGGGGGGTTGGTATAACCTGAGTTCTCAAGGAAGAATACTCGGAGGTATATATACCGAAGCGAATATCTTGTTGAACTCTTGAACGGGGTATTCCCGAGAGTGAGAAAGAAAAGCGTAGGTAGGTTTTAGTCTTCTTGAAGACGCCCGGGAGGTATATATGTACACCGAGGAATGAGAGCGGAACAGGGAGAGTGTATGCCAGGTTCGCGGGCTCCGGGTCGTAAACTGGGACGACCACCGGAACAGGGAGTAGTTTCCAAGGGTAGAATTCTTTAAAGGGTATAACCACGCTCGGTCGGCGTTGTTATTATTTCCGTGGGAGTTTCACGGTGGCAAGGTGGTTCGTTTTGTTCCTCTCGGCGTTCCCCGCGACAGATGTATATACGTAGGTGCAGCATCTTCTTCTCCGTTGGGACCGCTGCCGCTATACCATCCCCCCAAACCACCGCGACACTGCCGTCTGGCAAGATGTCAGAGATCCGGAAATGCGACTCGGCCGAGTTTCCTAACGATATATATCCCACTACGACCTATACCCGGGAATACTCGTGGTGCAATACGGGCGAACCAACGTTTTATGTTTATGCCGTTGAAACAACGAGATAGAGACTCGACGTATTCCGCGTACGTGATGCCTAACTTTGTCCCGACATTTTTCTAATTTTCTCAAGATATTTTTTCGCCTCAAATGACATCTCTCGAGGGAATCCAACCCCTCTTATTATTACAATTTCACTGGATTTCCGGAAATGGATGCTGATGAGTTTGCGTTGATAGAAGAAAAAGACGTTGGCGTTCAAAATTTGCATGTGCGATGAGAGTTTTTTCGAGGTTACATCCGCCATTGAATTTCGATTTTATGAAAGATGGCGCGCGTGAAAAAAAATATATATCTACAGTATATCCAAAGTATTTACCACCAAAAATGATATATTACGGATATATTCTTTGCATATACTTCGTTTTTCATGTACACGGAAATAGAGTGCATCTGAAAATAAATCGATTTGAAAAACACTAAACTTTTCGATGTTTTATGGTCCGTCGTGTTACCGTCAGGATAAACTGCCGCAGTATGAAAATAAACAATGTGGTATCGTGATTGAGTTATGTATCGTTGGGCGATAGCATTCATAAGCTTTAACGCTGAACGCTAAAAACGCAAAGTGCTATTTTATTTTTATATTAGCTTCGCTATCACAATGGACGAGTGCGTGAGGCAATTTTGTTGCGAAAATTTTAACTGCGAAACGTCGATGAGTTTCGGGTTGGCGACTCGGGTTATGCATACGCCTGACCCAGATACGTCCCTTTTGTCAATATTTCACGTTGCAAACTTGGGATACACCGCGATCGGGCCATATGCGGAATGACCTCGTCAAGCTTGGGAGTCCCTCGACCGCGGGAGAGATAAAAAAATTCCTCTGGTGTAGCCGTGTGCGTGCGATAATATTTTTTGTCTCGATATCCATGCGCCACGATTGCGAAAAAACAGGAAGGGAGGAAGGGGGGGCGGGGGTAACGTGATGCATTCCATCCTGATGGGCAAGCGCTGCAGATGGTTTATAAATTGTGTCCCCCAACAGTGCACAAAGCGATGGAAAAAATTGTCGAGCGAATGATGCGGTATGGAGCCATAAAAAAGAAAATTGGGTATATAAAAGAGAATTTTTTGGAGGATCGATGGATCGTGAACGTGGCTACAGAATCACGGTATTTCTATTTTTTTTTTTTTTTTTTTTTTTCATTAAAATGCGTAAAGCATCGGACAATGTTCGTTCTTCAAAGTATACCGCAGTTTGACAATGGATATTGGCATTCGCTTGAAAACAATTTTTATTACGAAGCAGTGGAATGACGATATTAAAATTCAATATTTGAAGGGTCAATATTTCTCATACTACCGCCGTATCTACTGTTTTTGTTTTTACGGGATAACAAAAGCTGATCGATCAAATTCCTTTTTGTATTTTTATTTTTACGGAATAACAAAGGCTAAGCGATCAAATTCCCTTTTTTATTTTATTTTATTTTTCGAACCAAAAATATATAAATTCAAGTTAACAGATCGATGGTGAATTTGCGAGAGTGAACGATCTCGCATCTCGTAGAATTTCTGTTGGCCTTACAGGCGACAACTCGATTTCGTTCACCTCGAGTACTTCGGATAGCCGCCAAGCCGCTACGCTCTAACGCGAACCTCGGGCGTGTGTAACCATCCGGCACCGGAGCGAACCCTTTGGGGGCATCGTATAACGAGATTATCGAAAGTTCGTCGCTAATAAGCCGGTCATCGATTGGATTTAGAAGCGGCGTTAGTACCCGAGCGGCTGTGGCTGCGATAGCTCGATGGCGGTAGTGAGCAATTCTGTTCCCAGCCGCATTGAACACGGCGTCCTTAGACGGGGAGGGCGGTTTGCTGAGCTGAAATGATCCGTTGGGGGTCGCAGCGAAACACCGTAATAGAGATTGTGGATATACCGGTGGTCTTTCGACCACCGCACGGTTCTCATGTCCTGACTTTGCGTGTTTGAGTATTAGGTAGGATTTCAGGATTAGACATCTATACCATAGGATCAGTTTATTCAATTAAAAATCATCTCGGACGGCAAACTTTGCAAATTTCCGTGTAAAATTTAAAACCCGCATCGTTATATGTGTCCGCCATTTATGCCAAAGGAATCGTCTGATCCGAACAATAGAGGATTAGAGTTGCCCTTATCGTGAGCGACGATTAGCCGAATCAGCTGCGGAACTCGGTTCTAGAGATGTTTGTTAAAAAAGTACCGCCATGTCCCTATAATTGACGCAATTGTCCCTATGGGTGACCTTTTGTCCAACTTGCACCCCCGGTGATTATTTACTACACCCCCGTTTCCGATTTATGGCATTCCCTGACGTAATTGGTGACATCTCTCGTTAGAAGCGCTATGGTCTCAGTTGCCATGGTGACGGTTGCCATGTTGACAGCAGTTATGCTGACGACTGTCATGGTAACGGTTGCCATGGTGACAGCAGTTATGACGACGACTGCCATTGTAACGGTTGCCATGTAACTTTTATCAGATAACGGTTGCTATGGTGACGGAAAAACCCCATTTCCCATCATATATTAGCATATATACACTTCTATATAGAAAACATATAGTGCAATGGGCAGTACAAGGGTACAGAAGGGAAGGTTGGTGGTGTCAGTCATTGCCTCGAGCGAACCGAATGGACGGAGGCAGTGCATGTGCGATAATAGATCCGACAATGCTCCCGGCCGAGCAATATAGTCTATAGGATTAGCTTCGGCGTAGTAGTGAAGCTAGCGGTCCTGTCGCTGCTACTGCTCCTGCCGAGTTCCATGCAGGACACGCTACCGCGGCTGAGCTCGTTGTTCACCAACGGGACTTCGCCAACCCTGACCTATGCAACCCCTTGCTGCCACAGCAATTTTGGTTTTAGACGAATAGAGTTCCGGCGCTGGCAACGACGGAAGCTTATATCAAATTCCATGCCATTCCATGCCGTATCTGTCCGATCTTAAAAAGACTCTCGATGTTTTTTTTTTTTCTTTTTTCGATTCTCTTTGCACTGTTCTTACCTTTAATCCTGCAAATCATTGTCAACGCTTCTTTTGACGAAATATTCGATATCGACAGATTCGTTACTCTGAATCAGACGCGAAAAAAAAAAATGGGATTCGAAGCTCCGAAATGTTTGGGATGCCTTTGGCAATAGTAAAATACGGACCTATTCATGGAAAATTCTTTTTCTATCCACTCAATTTTTCGTTTTCCCTTTTTTTATTTTTGTTCTATCGATATTCACGATGATATAGACGAGCGTTTGTGCTCCTTGAATTCAAAATACCGAATGGCGATCGAAACTACGAATTTCGCCTCAGAGTTTATGCGATTGTTTTCTTCCTGTATTTTTCAGGAAGAGATATATTCATAGGAATACGTATAGTTCGTTCTCTCTAAGCTCCGCAAAATTCATGAATGCGCTATTTATTGCGCTTGTTGCAGGTTTGTTCGGGTGGTCCGGGTCAGAGGCTATCGACCGATCAGTACAGAGCGTGCATTCGATCGCGAGCACTGAATGAGGCTTCCCACGCGCAATTGGGATTCCTCGCCTTTCGTGAGGACATAGCCAGTCAAGCGCTCAACGTAAAAGCTTCTCTCGCACAGAAGAAAAAGAAGAAAACACCAACGAGGAAGGAGAAGGCACGCGTTACGAAGCCAAAAATGAAGAATCAATCGTTCTTGCAGGCAAAGGAGAAAACTATCACCAACAGGACCTCCAAAGATCAAACTTGATCCTACGGTCGTAGAATTCTCGAATTCTAAGTTTGTGTAAATATCGTGTAAAAATGAAAGTATAAGTTACGAAAAAAAAAAAAAAAAAGATAAAAATGGAATTAAATTACAACGATCGGTCAAAGTGAGTGAAGTTGATAAAAAAAATGTTGAAAACAATTAAAAAGACCGAAATTAAAAAGACGAAGCGAATTTACGGAGTGAGTATAAAAATCGCTGACAGAATTCGATTTCCCTGGAATTGTTAAAGTGACATTGTGATTCTCTCCTCCTTCGATCTGACGAGACGGGGAGAGTTATTTATTTTATTTATTAAGTTTTTAACGCGTCGACTCGTCATTGTCGATGCTTAGGAAATTTATACATATATACACTATGAATATATATATATATATATACGAATGAAGTTTATACAATCGCGCGTACCACGTTTCCGGGGTTTACACACGCCGAATATGTCAATTAGATTACTGAAAAGAATATCGTTGCATTCCATAATTCGCTCGAGTCTTGTTGTGCATATATTCGCGCGTGTGTGATGCAAGGGGATCGGGTCGGTTAAATAATGTCGATGTTCGTCAAAGTATCGATTTTTCTTCAGCCGAAACAAAATTCGAAAAAAATTCTAATTAAAAAAAAATGTTGTCAAAAAATGTTTGATGAATCGTTCTGCCGAAGTTTAGTGAAAAAATCGTTTTTTTCAACCGGCAGAAAATTTTTTCCAACATTTCCTGAAATTATGACATTTTTTTAGATTTTTATTTCGGTTGAAAAAAAAATCATATTTTGTCGAAAATCGCCATAATTTAGGTGACGCGATCTCCTCAACCGAACGACGAATCGCGCGAATGCGATTAAACTGATAATGACTCGCAATGAATTCGTACTTTGCACGATTCCTCTCGTATCACTTAAAATGACACATAAATTGTTCCGAAGTGCGAGACACTTGCTACCAAAGAAACAATGAATAAATAAAACTAAACGAAAAAGAAATACCCTTCGAAGTATCCAATTGAATACTCACTTCCGGAACGAACGGTTTCGGGTTTTCCAGTGAAGATTTTTCGCTACGAATTAATCCATTGTCGTAGAATTGCTGCGAATTTTACGCGACCCTTCCAAGTTGCAGTCTTCCTTCGTCCTTTCAGCAGCGAGCTGCGATCGCGGATTTTTATTTTTTTTATTTTTTTTCAGTTTGAAGAATTGTCGATTCGAAGAAAAAGGGAGCGTCGAGAAAGGATTGAAGAGAAAAATCGTTTTCGCGTGTTCTCTCGTTTTTCCGGTTCCCATACGTCGCGTTGACGAAATAAATTTTCTCGACAAAACATTCCGTCGACTTTAAGCTGCCGGTTCGTGCGACATCTCGAGTAACCATAAGCACTTCTCGTTTCTGTGGCGCTGGTTCCGGGACAGCGATGTTTTTTTTTCTTTTACTTTTTTTTTCGTTCTTTGCCATTCTTTTTTATCGATAGAGGGAGCAAAAACGAGAGCGCACGTTCACCACTGAGTGCGAAGAACGGGAGGGAAGAGACTGAAAGTGGTCCTTCGATGGAAAAACGTTGAGTGAAAATGTGTCGAATGAACGGTTTCGTGTTCTCGACTCTGTATAAACGATAATAATATTTCTTTCAAGAAACTGCCGAGTCTATTCGGATTTCGATGGGTACACCAGGTAAATCGATCTGTTGGACGATAACATGTTAAATATTGGTTTGCCGCTTCGACTTAAATAAAAATGAAAGAGACTCCCGATCGATCGGAATCCGATCCGTTCGACGGGCGATATCGACGTTCAGAGACCAAACGTCTCCTGCGGCACCGAAAACGAATATGTAGCATAATTGTAATTGACTTCGAGAAGATAATACAAAATAAAACGTGCAATTTGTAATGTCAATTATCTCCTTATTCGTTGTTTCCGTAAACTCCGAAAATCTCCAAATAATGTATACGCCGTTCAGCAGATATTACTTCTCGCCACAGCGCTATTATCCAGAGGATCAAATTTTTTTCAGTTTCATCGCAGGAATATCGACACGACCAGCAGTAACCAACGCATGCGTTAAGGTACCGTAACAATGCGACGAATAATTTTCAAATCATCGTCTCCGAAATGTAAACCAAACTTTGTGATTTTGTCGACTTAAAAATGTTTTTTTTCGCACGGATACGATGAAAAATCAGTCGAAATAACATTTTTTATCTTCGTATTTCTTTGGAAAAAAAAAAATACGAAGCGAAATAACATTTTTTTCAATTTTACGAATGTGAGATTCAACAATACGCGCTTTCGTTGAAAATAGAAATTCACGACACTTCGGGACTCCGATATAAATTCAGTATTTTGCTTTAGTTTTTTTCATCAAGTTTGAGTACCGTGAGTATCGGAATCTTCGGTCTTTTTATTCGTATCTCGTACTCAATCGATCTCTCGCCGAGAGTTGGGAACGACGAAAGGCGCGCCTTCTGCCAGCGTCCGATCGTGTGCTTCGTACGGCGAACGAGAAGGGAGGAGAACATTGCTTTATTGGATAAGTTTCAAACCGCGAGCGGCGTGGATTATGTAAACAGAATTAAAATACATAAAAATACAGTAGAAAAGTCGCAAAGTAGGGAAAAAAAAGAAAAAAAAAAATCACGGAGGAGGGTGGATTGAGCGACCGAGTTTTTATTACCCCGGGGCAACTACTCTACTTTGCCGGAGCTCGTTACCGTCTCTCCCTGACGTTCCTCGATAATAAATATATACGTGTATACAACTCTCGTATACGTGCATAAATACTACGGGGGCGATAATGAAGCAGCTGAGCGTAATGAAAAAAACTTGCAATTTCTCGATATTCACACCAACCGGTTTTTCCTGAGTCAAGGAAAACTCCATCGAAGAGATATGTATATTACAGTGAAAAAAAAAAAAAAAAAAAAATCGTCGCGTATAAAGAGGATTCCGAAACAGATATTACAGTTCTCTGAATAAACTCGACTCCTACAACGGCGAAAGGGTAATTTTTACATTTTACATTTCAAATATGTTGGATGTCGTGTAAGTAACCATTTTTTGAAAATGTATTTCTTTCTATCATTCCAATGTTTCGCCGCAAATTTTTGTAAATTTCCAGTCTGCATACATAACAGTATTTAACGAAAGGGCTGTGTTCCTGCTGTGGGGACTGTATGTAATATCGTGATACAGCATAAAAATGCAAAGATTTACATATAAATCAGGGCGACGGTTTGCTAAAAAAAAATTTTTTTTTATATATATATATATTTTTTTTTTCGAATATGAAACGAGTGGAATTCGTCGACAGAAAAAAAGGTAACTACGGTGGGGAATAGCTGAAAAAATGTACACCTGGTGAAAGTTTTTCAAATTTTTTCGTTTTTTTTTTCTTTTTTACGCTATCGCCGTTTTCTTTCGCGATTCACAGAAGCATCATCGATTTTTCATACGGTAAGTTGCGGCTTGGCGAGCGGTCGCCGATGTTAGCGCGGTTCGAAAAATTCGCAAACATCTTCTTCGTAGTCCACGTCGTTACCGTACGGTGACCGCGTTGGATTAAGATTCCTTTTGACGCTGTGCGCTAAGTCGCCCTCAGGCCAGTGGCGGACGTTGGGAAAGACGTGGAGAAGGAGAACGTCACCGGGGGAGAGAGCACTATCCCTTTGAAGTCACAATTTCCGGATCGAGCGACTTTACCTTCCCTCTTCCCTTCACCATCCTCGCGTTACCCGGATCTTGGTACCCGCAGCGCACCATATATAATAGCTGCTATGTACGGAGCTATGAGGTACGCAGAGGGTATATTCGTCGATTGGCCTCCGGCTTTTGAGTCTTCGCTCCGCCGTACATAGATGTACATAGCCGCCGACGGTGTCGCGAAACTTTCGTCTCCTACACATCGATTTCCGACGACCCTTTTGCGAGATAGTAGACTCTCCATTACGCCGTCTCCGACGCGAAAATCCTTTCGAAAAAAATTCTCCGCGTGTGAATGCACCCCTCCGGCAAATTGCAAATACGAGCCGCTCGGCATTTTCCCCGATCGTTCCACCGTCGACGCAACTTCGAATTTTTGTTATTCAAATAATTGGATCTATGCAACGGGCAACGAACGAGTAATGAAAACTTTTGACGGTATTCATTAAACTCCCGGCAACTCCTCGCGAAGGGTTTCCGCGTGAACGATCTTTCATTTCCGACCAATGGGCAAATTAAGTACGCGTATTAAAAAATAAAAAACGAAAACTAAATCAGAACTTCGAACGCTTCGATCGGAATAAAAATAATTGAGTCGTCGATATTCGAGTGAAATTTTTCGTCCGCATATCGCTGTTTGCAAAAAAAAAAAAAAAAAATGCCAATTCTCCTGGCGATGTGAAGTTTCGCGAGTCAATTATTATTGCTCGATAAAGTATTCCGGTGAATGTTAAATTCGAATATTATGCTCTCGCGTAGTGTAAGAAACCCTTTTGCCGTATCAAAAATGAGTTCTCTGCGTTCCATAGATATGTTTAGTAGACGAAGTTTCCGCGATAGTAAGCTCTCGCGAGAACTTCTCGGATGCTAAACAGACGCGGGACAATCGAACGCGAAATCGATCCACAGTTCCATCAGTTCGATACGCACACAATTGTTATTAACGTTGTGTAATTGAAGGACGAATTTGTCAGTAGATACACGAAGCTATTTGCAACCACCAAACCCGAAACTTTCAGGTAAATGCTTCTCCCCCGCTGTAGCAGTTAACAAGCGCAGGGCCATTCCAATTACGTGTACGCATATACATGGATACCAACATTCGGATGAACATCTCTCTCTCTCTATCTCTCTATCTCTCTACCAGTCCAATAATTTCGCTTGTTGGCATTCCGGAGTTGATAGCGTCACCGAATTGCTCTGCAAGATTGAAACTATTGCCTTCTACTCCCACGACGCTAAACTGCGCCCGGTACACTTAATGAGAATTTGTACCTCCCTATCCACCCCCTCCCCCTCGATTATTGATGCATTGCAATTAGAAAATCGCTAAAAACGCAATTGCGACATTAAAATCATTTTTTTTTTAATATACAAATCGATTACGGGAGATCGATGGAAAGCTTTTGCTCGTTTTATAAGGCCAATTATCTTCGCTCATGACGTTGTAAAATATTTTATGGTATACAATCCTCGGGAGAGATCACGGGGAGTGTTCGGTGATTCGGAACAGTTTATAGGCCGGAAGCGAACGGTGAATAGTGCAAAACAAACATCCGGTGTGCGTGCAAATTGGAGAACTGATATCGAGAAATCTTTCTTACAAGACTAACGGAATTATCGAATAGCAGAAAGATTGCATTGTTGTTGATTACGAGGCATCATTTTGAAGTGATGATAAGACTTCTGCAAAGATCAATGACCAAAGCGGAAACAACCGGAAGCTTGGAAATTCGTCAATTAGAATTTCAACAACGAAACTCCTTCGCTTCTCTCAAACTTTAATAGTGTAATTATTTTTTTTAAAGGCTTATTTTTCTTTTAATTAAAACGTAACTGGGTCCTTCCTCAACCCTCAACTTCCCTCTACGAAGTACGAACGTCGAAATAAAACGTTGTCGAGATTCTCAAAGGAAAATATTCGCAAGTTCTTATTTTTAATTTCCCATTCCTTTGGCAATCGCTTCGTTATTGAATCCGTTGAGACGTGACGAAGCTCGTCGAAACATCGACGGTATCTTTAAGGCGAAAGAATAATAATAAGAAACGTTGGAAGGGGTCGGCTATCCAACGTTTCGCAGAGAAGTTCAAATATTCGCTCAAATTCGCTGCAAAGAGGTCTTCTTTAACGTTCGCACGATTCGGTGAACATATTCTCGCGAGATTCGCTTTCCAGCGTCTCGATCGATTTATTAATCATTTGAATCCGGGGGTACATTCACGGCATCGTACGAAAGCCAAGTTTTTTTCGCGTCTACGGTAGCCGCGGATGCGGGTATTTTTGAATCCGTGGGGAACAGCGAGACGAGGGTCGAGGCATACTCCTTTAATTGTCACGAGAGAATACTCCGGAGCATCCCTCTGACTTCGAATCTCCATTGGATTCACTAACCCACTGCAAACTAAATTCAACCTTCCATGCAGACTTTCTTTCGCGTCTCGTCTTAATGTTTTATTACTGATCCTGCAGTCTCTCGTTCGCAAGAGATACCAGTGGATTTATAATATATAATATCGAACTATATATATAAAAATCCCTTCCCACCCTTCCCTTCTCTTTATTCCGATATTGAAATAAAAAATGTTATTGAATTTTTTTTTCGGCGTACTTTAAGTACAGTCCAAGCTCCGTATTCTTAACTCGACGGGACCGGATCCGTTGGCTTTTCTGTATTTCCCCTATCGTCTCTACTTCCGGCCAGTTGCTGCGAATAGGGGTAACGAGGGGTATACGCGTCCGTAAGTACGAAGCCACCTTCTACCTGCTGCGCGTGCGCAGTTTACATTTTACGAAATAGGCTCCGCTTGGAGTGGGGAAAACGGACTCATCGGAAATACAGTTAAGGGAACTCGTTGTCATGGTGACGAGTTAAAATAAAGGATCGGTTAAGTTAAGGGGAGTTAACAATACGGAGCTTGGATTGTAGTGTCATCACTCACGCCAAAAAAACAGAAACATACACTCGTGTAGAGTGCGGTGATACGGTCGAAAAAAAAGTTAGGTTTCCGAGTGACTGATGAACGAATTTTTTTCATCAATAAAATATAATACATAATATTTTCAAACGATCTCTATCTTTCAAAAAAGTCGTCGGAATTACCATCGGCAAAATATGTGCACAGTAAATCGAATAAAATCTAAATGGTCAGATTAAAAAAAAAATCGAACTGTAGATAAATTGTCGATAACCACTAGCATCAGTCCGGACGTCGACAACAATAGCGGTTCGTGAGAACCGGAACTGGATGCTTTCCGGCTGGCAAACATCCGCTTGTATGCAACACACATTCAGTGACACTCGTTCTCGACCCCCTTTTGCCTCTCCGATTCACAGCAGAAAAGCTTCAATATGCATAGTACCCACGTGTGTATATGTCTAATATATATATATGTATACATATATATACTCCATCGTGTACAGCAATCCCGAGTTTCGATTTATCTACCGCCGCCATACCATCTTCTCGGCAATTCGAAAGATATTGAAGTCCCACTTGTCGAAATCCCAGACCACACGGGTCGAACGCTCTCGGTTATTGCATTTTTTTTTTTTTTTTCGTCGGCAGTCGAAACGCCTTCGAGGTTTTTACCTTTTTTTACCGGAGAGAGTCGACGACCGTGTTTTGAAAAAGATATTAGAAACTATGCAGAAATATCTCGAGCGAATGTGTTTCTTGCAAAAATGGCAAAAATATTTGCCTCCAAATTTCACTCGCGAAATATAATGAATGTTACGAAGAAAAAAAAATCGCCCAATTTTGCATCCATTTTCTGTTCCCCGACAAAATACAGTCGAAATCGAGAATATTTGGCGATTCTGGGACTCTGATGTTTAATACAATTGCCCAAATCCAATATTTATACAATATGTGACCAATTTTACGATGAGTCATAAATTGGATCGAAATACGATAAAAGCGGCCGGATTTGCTACAATCCCAATTAAATTCGTTTGACCGCATGTGGTTTGTCGTATCGCCTCAATACCGGCGATATTTTGTCATAATAATAATAATAATAATAATAATTACTAAAAACACGCCGTTGTTTATATTTTAACGAAAAATATCCAAATGCGCGAATGGAGTAAAGGGAACCCGTTATTTTTTAGCATGGGCTGTCTGTTTGTCCAATCAATGGCATCAATTAGGTATGAAGAATCACCGGCTAATTGGCAGCTTTTGCCAGAGGGTTAATTACTGTTTTTAGTAGCGTATGTACCTTGTGCAGGCGGTCCATCGAAAAGGTCAGCCTTGATCATTGCACGATTATGCTTTTTACGTTTTAAGGGAAGTTAAAACACTACCGACGCTAAATCTGGACTGCGATGTGCGTTATTATAAGAACGTTTCCGCTTTAAATTGCGAACTGCATCCACTTGTAGGGTTGCTTTCACTGACGAGCTCCAAGTAATTAGGTCAAGTAGTTCTCTTCCAATTCCCGCAGCACCGTCGTGATACTCGGGACCCGCATCTTCCAGCGGCACGATTCAGCGGGGGATAATATTTTTTTCTTTTATGTACACTCAACCTCAGCGAATTGTGAACAGAAAGAGATTTTTCTAAAATGTTCCTTTCGCAGATTTTTATTTTCGCCTCGGCGAAGCGAAAGAACGAAATGCCGAGATAATTCGGCTTCATCTTTGATCACTCAGCAACGAGTTAATTTATCTAGATTACCCAGAGACACTTCGATGATCTGCGACCGAGAAGCACATCTATTTATCTTGTTGGGGTACATCTCGTGTCGAAAGCTCGAACAGCTTGCGCGAGCTATGCTCGAGGCCACGAAGCTTCGGCAAGGGGATTTGGATGAAAACCATCACGATTAAGTTGAGCGAACGAGAGCGTCGTTGAAACTTTAGGGGAACGTGGGCTGTGACTCTGTGCGGTGAGGGCGCTAATTATTCGGTTGATGAAAGAGATCGACGCGTACGATCGCAGTCGACTGGTGAAAATACGAATATTGGTGAAACTTCTCCCATTAATTTGAGATTTTTTATGTATACAAATTTCCGTAAAACAGTCGGTAGAAAATGAATAAAAAATGGAAGTTTTATCAATAAAAATTGCCTCAAGTGCGTATATGCGTTCTTTTTTGATATTCCATATAAAACTGTTTCAAAGTTTATAACTCTTTGGAAAACGGGAATATTTTTCGAACATTTTATTTTTTTTCTCGTAACATCCGAATTTGACTGATCGGTCGACCGCATCGTAATACATTTTTCAACTATAATAGATTGTCGAAACCATTGGTATCAATTGAATTCCATTTGCGTTCTATCAGTAACGAAGTAACCAGTCAGAATGTAAAAACCATCAGTGCAACGTGCTGAAAAGAGCATATAAGCGAAAAATTGAATTTTTCTCCTATATGCGCGTTTTTTTTCGCCGCTCTCTAGCTTCGGACTCGTGATATTTCACGATGCGATAGCTTTTTCGAAAAGAGAACGAATTGAGTGTTTATAGACATATCACACAATCCCTCCATCAACGGGGACCACGTCAATATTCTCGTTCATCTTCATCAAATCGATGTGCAAAAAATGTAAATAATATTTCACTCCCGTAAACTATTTTTTTGGAAAATGCGAAAAAAAAACAAAAGCACGCATAGATTCCCTAATTGGGGGTTTGGGGGGCGGAGCCCACCATCAAGTGCCTCTGCGCCCGCGGAGAACTGAGGCGTTTGTTTTTTTATTGTTTCTTATAAATTGATACATGCGAATCATTCCATACTAAACAATCTTTTCGATAGTCTGACGCGAAACTACTGAAACTACTAGGTGAACCATACTACTTGCTGGTCAGCCGTTCGATCAATATGACGAAAAAATTCTCGAGCAAATTTTGTTACCCTTTTTCGTCGTATGCGTGCGTATGCGTGAACATTCTTTTCCGAATATACACGCAGGTGCGCATCAACATTGTGTCAACTCTAAGTAATTTGATATTCAGCAGAGCTCGTTCGCTCGTTTCGTTCTTTCGGTCGTTCGTCGAGCGGCGTCAAGCGGCGCGGAAACCGTCGGATTAACACCCGGTCCGCTCCTTTTCCAACAGGCCGATCCGCTAAAACCCTTTTCTCAACCTCCAACATTTCGCTAGGAGAGTGAGGATTTTTAATGTGGTCTGCTTTTTAACCGCCCTTTCCCGTCCGAGCATCCGACCGGGTAGTTTCGAGGCTACGCAGCGCTCTCTCTATCCACGGATCACGGAGGTGCTACGCTTTCCTCGTTCACGTGTAATTCATTTACCTCTTTCTCCTCTCTCCTCAACGTACAGAGTCGTGCTGGATAGCCTTCTACGTGGCCTCCAGTTGCAACGTAAAAAAATTCGAGGTGTATCTCATCAAGCTTAATGTATATATATACACATATACACTATATATATATATAGTCTTTTTTTTCGAGGCCATTTTGTCATGAGAATCAAAATGGCGACGGCAATTACCCTCGAAATGCGAAACGATGAATACATCTACACCATACGGGAAGGTGAGGCAAAATGGACCACTTAAGAAATTCAGCGGGTTTTGTCGCGATATACATACTATTTTTTCTCTACTTTTGAACCTGAAAATAGATTTTTCATATCCCGCTAGATCATTAAAACGAAAAAAAATGTAGTAAAATGAATCGTTATTCGGTTGCATAAAAAAAAAAACATTGCATTTTGAATAATAATTTACGATGAATTTAGTGATGTGCCGATATTTAAAATTAGTCTATTTTGCCCCAAAAAATTCGCGGTGCGCGGCTGTCTTATTTCCGTTCCGTTGGCCCATTTTACCTCACCTTCGCCTATACATATCTGCGAAAAGATCGGGCAGACGAGTTCGGATCCAACGGGGAACCGAGTATCATTAAAAACTCATCTTCGTCGTCGATTTTTTGGTAAAAGTAGAAAGAACAATTTCAGTGTACAATAAGAGAAAAATAAAGTCGGAGTGGAGAGTTAAGTAACGACGAAAGTACGACAAAAAAACGGGAATAAAGAGAGAAAGAAGGATAGAAAAAGGTACGGTTAAGCTATATCGCATATATTTGTGTGGCTGATACTGACGCTGCTGCCCGTTCCGTCTATACGACGTTGTGGAGCTTAAGCACCGAACAAGCCACGCGAATGTATACAGAGATTCTCGCGTGCAATTGTTGGGAGAAAATTTCTTCACCCGAAAGGTACACACGCTTCGGCGATTCTTTACGAATGAACAGGAAAACGAAATTATAATTATTTTGACAATCGCCTTTCCGCTCCGGCTGCCCGTTGCGAATTGTGAAACTCTGAAGTTTCACGAAAATTCAGCAAAAAGGTAGAATAATAAGTCGAACTGAAAATATCCACAAATTTTCGTGAAAACTTCCGCAATATGCCTTCTCGTAAACTTTATTTGCATATTCTCCATGAAAATAAGTAATTGTAAAAAGAAAATAAAAGAAAACAGTCTTTTCGCATTCTGTTATCTTCTTTATAATTTATACGATTCAACTCTCTGGTATCCGGAGACATTAAAAACTATCGTTGTTTGTAAATTCTCTCTGTACGTCTTCCATGCCGTTTACTTACTTATACGCCCACGCAACCCGCGGTTTTCCGACCATTTGTGGATTGATCAATTGATTTTCAGCTCCTATACGATTCTATTTGACATTTCCGCACAGCGCACATTATCGTATTAAAAATCGAAACTGTTTTACCACTTGTAGGCAAAAGTGAAGTAAAATCCCCAATAAAAGTATCTGACGAAAATATATTTCTTCGCTTCACTTGTTATCAACTTATTTAGGTACTTTTGACCGTAAGCAGCACTTTGATAAAATTAAAAAAAAAATTCTTCAACTAATGGGATAAAGCGAATGCAGCTGCTTGCAACAAGAAATTTAATGCGCTAATTGATCAACGCTGTTTGCCGATGTGTGCCGTGAATGAGATCGGTGTTGTCAGCAGTGCAACGCTAGCGATAGTGCAATTGGAAAGGTGGAAGTAACACGGTTGAAGCGTTGAACTAGCTAGTTGGACGTGAACCAACGGGGAAGCTATACTCCCGAGGAGCAATTAATCGATAAAGGAGGGGGCTATATACAGTGGAAATGAGGAAAAGCCACTCAGCTAGACTCGTCGAACGTTCGGGCTTTGGCCACTTCTCTTCCTCTACCTACATACACCCACTCGACTCTCCCTCTCACGATTCTCGGCAAATTGAATTGCAAAAAGTTCTCAACTTCAATTTACGCGTTACACCGATGAACCGGAAAGGTTAACGAGAAATCGAGCTTCTCTCTCGACAATATTTCACGCAGTCGAGATGTAAGGAAAGAAAAAAAAGGGGGGTGCAAAAAAAAAAAAATGGAGTACGAGAACACGTCGACGAGAATTCGCGATACAACGAAACAAAAGGAAGATGAATTTCTCACGTTTTATCTATGAACGACGAGCCGATAAAATAAGAAGCGTTGAACTAGAACCGCAATGCGGACAATTCCTCATATTTCTCATAGCCGTAGGCAACCCTCCCGGAGGTCGTTGCAATTTTTGATGCAATCATTTCGTATAACGAGATAAAAAGTGAGAGCTGGAATACGATAAGCGAGGGGGATGGCCCGGTGGCGCCGCGAATATATATTCTTCTGTGCATTGGTACTGTATGTGTTTACTATATACATATCGTTACACAGAGCTTTTACGACGTTATATATCACAAAATTAACCAGAAGCGCGTATTTCATGAAGGCAATTCGTTATCCGGTTCGCTCCGAGAGTCTGGGACGCGAAACTGTTGTAGAATAGCGTCGCCTATAATCTCTGGCAATGCTTATAAATAAAGGGAGGGGGCAGCGGAATTCCGGACCTGATTTACTCGTTCAGCCTCGGTAAACCGACCGGGCGATGCGGCATCTACGGGTACCGCTCATCGGCAAGACTCTCCAACGAAAACCATCCTACTTAATGCACGCGTAACGAGTGGCAAATCTATTCACCATCAGCCTTTAATCTAATGGGGCTATTTCTTTAAATCGAGTCACATATATTTCAACTGGAACAATTTGCCGACAAATAACACTTTCGATAGCCTCTAATGGAGAAAAGACGCATCAATATTCTTTTCTATTTTATATTTTATATTTTATAAAAAAAAAATAAATAAATAAAAAAAATAAAAATAAAAAAAAAACGGGAACAGGAACGGGTTTTTTTTTTTTATAAAAATATTTCATATTTTATATTTTATATTACTTCAATACCGTTTCATTACTGACTTCTAATTATCTCAACTCAAAACATTGATTCAATAGGTACTTATATTAAATAACCCGATTGCATTTCCGTTCAGATTTCTACAGTTTCATTAAAAAAAAAATTAAATAAAATATGTTTCCCGCGGCAATACATTACAATGTCAATAAAATTTTCATCGCCGCAATTATTTCTCGTGTCTTTCCAATTCTCTGTGTACTTTGTTTAACTCATAATTATTGGACGTGTCTTTTTTTTCCTCTCGTTTGACTCACATCCACGAGGGAATTTAATTCCCCTGAGTGGAATAAAAACTGTCGGCTTTTCTCTCGTGACCCGAAGCCTCTGTTCATTTCACAGAAATCTGCTGGTTCTGCTTCCCGTGGAGGATGGTAGCGCTCTCGTTGTGGTTTCTGTATACCTACTCTGCAATCGAGAGCTTCAGTTCTTTTATCCTTTGATTCGCATCAGGGATCGGCTTGTTCCGCGCGTTCTATTCCTTGCTTTCTCAGCAGAATCGAGATAGAAAGAGCTTTTTTTTTTTTCTTCTTTTTTCCTCGTGTTTCTGTGGTTTGAACATCACGTTCGTGTCGGTAGACGCAAGTAGTCCTATATACACGTACGGACACTGCTATACGATCGCTTTCTACACGACTTTTGATACGCCCTCTTACTTACGACTATATTACAGCCACTCTTCTATTTCAGCATTGGTTTTACGATTTCCATATACCTACGCGTTACGCGTACGCGAACGTACGCGCTTCAGCCCCTTTTGCCCCCATCGAGTTACCTGTATACTACTCTTAACTGTGAATAAACCTTGGAAAGTTTATGCTCGAGGCAACAACGGCGTACCATGAATTCATACAATGCACGTACTATATAACGCTGAGTGCACTTCGTAGATTAAGTACCCGCGGCACTGTGTGCACTTAATCCACGAGAATACGCGTTCGTCGTGGATATGATCTGCTTTTAGTTTCAAAGCGAATCTAATATGCAACCACTCCTAATACCGCAATAGATTAATCCTACAATCTTGCGATTAATTTATCTCGAACGCGACGCGTACGGAAATTTTAAAAATAGAGGACTCGTGTTGATTCTTTCGCTCTATTTGTTTACTTTATTCATTAACCTGGAATCGGATTGTTTCCGCTCCAAGTAACAACGGAATTTTTAATTTACCAACACATTATTTATTTTTCGCTCGATTTACGTGATTTAGCAGGTAAACTCTATGTATACATAAACTATTTAAAAGTTCTTTCAAAAAGCTTTCACCGCCGACACCGTCACCGTCGTTTAAGTTATCAGTCACCATTAAACAAATCCCACATTTTCGTAAAATACGAACCATCGCATCCACTTTTGCGAAAAACAGTTTTAAGTTGATAGCTCGGCAAGTCACGATGATCAAATTTTCCTATTTTGAATAGTGACCAATTTTTCCCCCGAAATGTTTTTTTTTTTTTTTCGGAATTCCGAAATATACGTTGCGAATTTCATTTCGTAATAAATAGCCAATTCAAATGAGTTTAAAATTGCGAAAACGCAACAGGTCCGTTTTGCCTCATTTTCTGCTACAGTCCCCTTAAAAAAAAATTTCAATGCCCCTACATTTTGAAAAAAAAAAAAAATGGAACAATGGACTCGAATTTCGAATCGTTAGATATCTTTTTTAATTAATCTTTTCAGAAGTATCGATGAAATTATCGGGCAGAAAGCCGTTTATGGCATCCATTTTTATGCATCTTCAACTAAAGATTATCTGACGTATACAATTGGATGCAGTTTCGGAGGTGTATGTCGTATTCGTATGCAGAGTGTGATTGGTCGTAATAGCATTGTAAATTATAAAGCATATACGGACGGTCTGGAGCGTCGTTGGAGCGTTTATAGCTCGACGTGTACGTACACTGTTACTACCCTTTGCTACTATAACATCGTCGGATGGTCCAGGCAACGGAGAGTCCACGTACTCGAGAACCGCAACGACATTTCACCCTCAACCCGAACCTTTATGAATAATCGATGAATCGCCCGTAGCATAAAGCTTCTTAGCCCTCGTGTCCGGCCCATGCCTCGGACCATCGAGCTCTACGTATGTTCGGTTCAAATATGCACTCTGCATATTCTCTGACGTGAAACAACCGGGAGCTTGAGGATCCCGTTCGCGCCTGCGAGCCCATAAATTTTCCCTCAAATAGTCGTCTCTCGACGAAGAAAAATAGCTTCAACAGTATTTTCCAACCCGCAAAACTGTACCCCGTCAATATTTTACACCGCAAAAGTCGATAAATTTTCTTAATCTTTGATCTTTTTTCAAATTCACTGACGAATTCACCCCAAATGCGCCCCATTTGCGGCCTTTGGCCGAATTCTGATTTTTTTACTTTCGCGACAATAGTCGTAATTCTCAGAGTCCGAATCTGGTTACATTTTACAACTTTACAATCAAGCGCCCTCTTCTATTTGCAACGCAATCTATCTTGCATAGTTTCGGGTTCTTTCGCGTACAATTCCTTGGTAAACTTCAACGCTATTCCTGTACCGTGTTACCAGAGTAAAATTATGTACGAGCCGCTATACGAAGGTATTCCGAAGCCGTGCAAGGCTCAGACAATGGAATTCTCATTCGGCTTTACCGCAGAGAAGTTATTTCCCAGACGCATCACCCTCCTCCCTCATCTCGCTTCAAAATTCAGATATGCTTCTCTCGATTAATCCCTACCTCCCCCCATTACCCTCCCCCCGTGAAACTCCCGTTGTTGTGACTCTTCAGCTTTAATAATGTACATCACCAACATCATCGCAGCCCGTGCTGCCAGGATTGCTATTTCCAAGCGATAATTGCCGGGTGCATTGTGCCCCGACGGAGCTTGATAAATAGATTGAGGCACGGCAAGAGCGTGATTATTAATAGCAGTACATATCCGAGCAGCGGTTAGTATAGTAGGACCAGCAGCGAGCGTATATTACGCCGCTTAGCCTGATTAACGTCGCGAAATGCAATGCGTTATTGCAATGAGGCACGTGGCGGAGCGCAGATCCCCTCCCAGGTATAGACCTTCTCCGTGCTGCCCTCTCCTCTCTCGCATAAACGAGGCTCACTGGAATGACTGGGAACTCCCTCACGCCTAACACACCATCTCCTATACCTCCTATCGCCTGACTCACTCTCCTCTCGGCCTCTGAAGGGTCGCTAGACCTGTCTCAGGCTACCACCGCATGTCTCTGACCCGAGGATCACGACTCCAACCCCACCACCGCTCGCAACTCCTCCGGACGTGTCCGTATTGGCTTTTGGTGGCTATCCCATGCCTTGCGGTGGATGCTACTACTGCTGTTGCTGCTCGCTACATGCTGCCGTCTCTGATGCCCACTTCTATGCATAGGGCACTACCCTCGCTAGGATCCTCTACTGCACTAGAAGCGGCCGGTGCGGATGTCCGCTTATTGCATATTCTGTACCGATCCGGACGATATCCTGTCTCCCACGCGTTCTCTATGGCCGATATTGTCCTCACGTGCAGCCACAGACACCGCAGCACGGAACACCACAGACTGAGACGACAGCACCACCGGTGTCCTTTACACGACATCGTGGATCGTTTAAGCGAAGATGGATACGGCAATGCGCGCTTTATACGTAAGAAATTTTCATTTCTTTTTTGTTTTATTGGTTCCAAAAAAATTCTTCGATTAGGATTACTGTTTTTCATTCGGAAACCTTCCGCGATGTGGAACTACGAGGTTTAAAATTTTTTCGCGATTTATAGACGAGCGAAGGGGTGAAATTAAATGGGGAATAGATAAAATCCGTCGGATAAAAAAAAAACGAATTCTATTATACCTTATGCTTTGATAAATATAATTTTTCAAAAACTCAATGACTGTCGACTCGAAAGGATTTGTTTTAATGAAAAAGAGTGAAATAACAATTATTATTATTACGTTATTAACAAAATATAATCAAATAATAAATAATTACATAGAATAAATAATATTTTCGAGTGAATTTGAAACGAATTCTAGAGATTTTTTTTCTTACATCTTTTATATTAAGTTTTATTAATTCTTAATTATTCGAGCGTTAAATCCGCGCGCGGATGTGTGTAAATTCTTCCTTTATTATTAGCCGTATTTTACTTCAAGAAGATCTTTTATTTTCAACGCTAATCTGTATAGTACGCGTTCCGATGAAATTCGTGCTTAACATTCGGGTTTTCTACGTATTTTATTAATAAGCAAGAAATGCGGTACACGTATTGCAAGGCATCTGCGAGTTTCACGCATTTCGGGATAATTAAGAATTCTCTCATTTTCCAAAAAAAATAAAAAATTCTTCGCCAAAACGAGATAAATAAGTAGTTATTCAATTATCTCGTAATTTCGTCAATTATCTCATAATTTCGGCAATTATCTCGAAATTTCATAAATCATCTCCAAATTTCGTAAATTATCTCGTAATTTGCAAACGACGCGTTATCCATACGTTTCATCGATAACGAGGTGACAATAACAATTGTCACAGTAATAGTTCAAGTATACCGATACTTTTGAACTAAATCGAGAACTCCGTTGAGAGTCCTTGAGAAAAAATTCTTTCGGAGCGATGAATTACTCTCCGGCGTGCAACAGCACAAGCATAACTGCGGGCCGTAGCGGTAGCGATGGTACAGAAACGGGTAGAGGTGGGTGTATTCTCTCGGTGAATTTCACGGCAATCCTCCTTCTCGTTGGCCGAGTACTCTACACCGAGCGGCGTTCCCCCGGAGTATCATAAATTGCGAGGAAGTTCGCAAGGAGCGTATATATATACGAGAGGAGAGGGCAAAAGCGGTACCGGAGAGAGAAAGACACGCGTCTCTGTGGGGCTCGGTATCGTCCGGACTGCATGCTCTCGCGAGCCTCCCGTCTCGACGAGGGCGTACAACGTTACAGGGCCCCGTTGGCTCACAGATCTCGAGAGAACGCGCGCGCTCCCGCTGAACTCTAACCAGCCCCCGAGAATTGAAAGGTTGAGACGTGTGCCGCCCCGTGAACCATTCCGACGAGACTACCGAAACGTCTCATCGCCACTTTACCGCTCTATGACATGCGGCATACTTAACCCGGAATTGGCTCTCAGGTCGTTGAGAAAATCGAAATATAAATTCGAAATTTTTAAAATCACGTATCATGTAGAATATAAATCAAAGGGGAAAACACTTCGTTGAAGAATTGGAAAAAATGTACGTTCTAACAATTCCTTCCTTCGCTTTTAATTTAATAATAATAAAATGATTAATTTAAAAAAAATTCAATAAAAAAATAATTAATTTATTCATTAATTAATAAAAAAAAGATATTGAAATTATTATTATTATTATTATTATTAAATATATACAGAATATTTATTTCTTATTTTGCCTCTTCGAGACAATAAAAAGCGAAGTATTTAATTCAATTATTATATTATCTGGTGGAAAGTTCATTAATCCAATCGATAGGAAAAAAACGAAGATGACTCTCGTTTTTTTTTTTAAATTATTCACAATTTCGCAAAGAGATTCGCAAGAAAGATGAAAATAATAAATGAGGTCGTTGGGTCAAAAGTTTTTCTACATTTCCTACGACCTTCCATCGCGAGAATAGAATCGGCTCAAGAATACGTATCGGATGATGAGTATCGGGCGATGGAAAATAGAGGAAAAAAGCTGCGCAACATCTATGTAACAGCCGTTACGCTCGCGCAACTTCGCACGTACGTTGGTTAATCGACACGCCGGGTTCGCGTTAATTACGATTTCGTTACTCTCGTTCCATCGTCTATACTACGCGCGTTGTCGACTGCGTGTGGAGGTTATGCGATGGGGTCGACCGGTTCGGCAACGAGGGGAATTTCGTGTCGAGGGTCGAGAGGAATATCGAATACATTTGTCGGCGTGAATCATCGCATTAGCGATTATTATCACAGTCTGCGGCCAGATGCAGAAAACTGCATGCGTCTTTGTTCGAAGCATCGGAGGCTCGATTTTTCCTCTCGAAATCGCGATGGGCTTTCGTCTACTAATGCCACACGCCGTGGAAAACGTTTTGTCTTCATTTTACCCAAAACACCGACAACCAACGTCGCCCGCGAAATAATTTGGCTTATATATGCCGTAGTAACGAGGTGCTGAATCCCTTTTGCAGCGTGAACGACGGACATCCAAGTTTACGGCCGTTGGTCGTGACGGCATATACTGGAATTCAGTACCGAACACACGGCAGAGAGGCGCTAACCGTGACGCCCTCCTGCGAAGAGAATTCCCCGCGCAATTCCGGAGTTTCCTACTTCCTGCCTATAGTCTAATTTGGTTGCCTGCTTTAGCCAGTTTGCCAGCCGGCTGGAGAGCGCGTACCCACCCATCCACGATTCTCTTCTATTCGTCGACGTTGCTTCGCATATTCGTACAGTTTCTCTTTATACCCCTCCAACGCCCACATGCTATGACGATACCTACGAGAGCTGAGAGCCCTAACGTTGCACTCGACAACGACAATTCCATGTCTCACCACCTTTCCTGCGTTTTCACTTAAATAATGTTGTATGAATATCGAATCATTCCCACGCGTAGCTTCAAGGCAATGAATTTATAATAAAAAAAAAAACTTTGTACCAAATTTTAGCCTGATATTTAAAAAAATGCGCCAGTTACAGCGCCACAACCATTTTTTCAAAAAATGCAAAATGGCGTAAAAACTCAACGACTGCATAGATTTTACCGAAACTTAATAAAGATCATTCTTTTATAAAAGTCTAACTTTGTATCAAATTTTAGCCCGATATCTCAAAAAGTGTGGCAGTTAGAGCGCCAAAATCACTTTTTCAAAAAATTCAAAATGGCGTAAAAACTGAACGACTGAATAGATTTTTCCCAAATTCAATGCCGATCATTGTTTTATAATAGTCCAACTTCGTACCAAATTTTAGCCCAGTATCTCAAAAAGTGTGGCAGTTAGAGCGCCAACCTCATTTTTTCAAAAAATTCTAAATGGCGCAAAAACTGAACGACTGCATAGATTTTGCTAAAAATTCGACGATTTAATCGTTAAAAAAAAATCCATTGAAAATTGATATTTTCAATGAATTTTTTTTTTTTTTTTTCACGGGTCACAATATTTTTATGAACACGAGGCACTTTATTGTATGTCGGCAAATAATTGCTCATTAATTGGGCCTATATAATCGCTCGTATTACAATAACACTCGACTGCTTGGGACAATAACCCGGCGATTTTATTTTTCCTGTGACCCTCAACCGCAAGGTGTTTTACGGCTGGATTAACGAGAGGGATGCGAACCGGTAGTGTGGCGATCGGGGGACGCGCCAGGAGAGTCAGTTTCGAACAGTGGAGGAGAAGCAGCGGTATAACAGGTGAGGTAGGCGCGCGGCTGACTGGCTTACCGGTCAGGCAAACCGGCGGCCTGGCAGGGCAGAGCCTCGTCAGGACACAAGGTCAACGGAACCTATAAAACGACCTGCACACGGTAAAAACCCGTCCAAAGCGCGGTACGACGCGAGCGCGTTAACACGCGTCGTTCAGACATATATATATATACGAAATCGCGAGTATACGAGTCCATATTTTTAATAGAAGAAGAATTAACCCATCGCAACGTTGTCCGCAGGTGTTTCACGGATGAGAAAGGATTTTCATCCCAAGATGACGCCTGGCGTCTCTCGAATAAACTTCAACATTATCGGAATGGTAAGTCATTGTGTGCTACGAATACAATCGAATCGAGTGACGAGTTACTATAAGCCGTTTATTCTTATGCCGAAGTGAGTGATGAATTGTTATTTTTTTTTATATCGATTGTCCGAAACCCTATGAAATAGAATAATTACTCGCCGTTGGCGAGTAAAACAAATTCTTACAAACGATCGCGTGCGCTGATGATAATTACAGGTGTCTGAAAATAGAAGTGACGCGTGTAGATTGACGCGATTGAAATAAATTCAACTTGGAGGCGTGATTTACGAGACGGAAGCGCTGGTCGAGCTGCCGAGAGTCTGGACTTTGAACTCGCGGCACTCATTTTTTTTTTTTTTTTTTTTTTTCGAGTACAGTTATTATTTTTTTTAATATCCTTTTTGCCGAAAATACGAGATGCCGTTATAATCGATCCTATGGCACGTGATAGCTAAGAGCCGAATCGACAAACGATCTCTTTCTCGCTACGCGTTTAAATCCGATAGATCCGAGAGGCCACTCTGTCTAATTGGATTTGCAACAAATTGTACGAACCGAGGCACGCGAACGTCCCGCGCAGCGTGAGGTTTCGCGAAATAAATGAGAGTAATTAATGAGAAGTTGGAAGAATCGACTGTTCGCGAGCACAGCATCGAAATTATTTAGACGAAACGTCTGCACCGTCTTTTACCCTCGAAATTGTTAATCCCAGTTTACCGCAGAGCACGGATAAGATTAATGAACGCTGAACGAAACGAATATAACAGTAATTAGAAGAGAACGGGGCAAAATGGACCACCAAAAAAAATACAAGTCGTTGTCATCATTTCAGAACCATTAAATAGCTGTTGATTAAGAAATTAAATTTATAAGAAATATTTCGCGCTTCCGATAAAAGAAAATATGTTTCGGGGACAAAATGGACCACCATTTGAAAAAAAAATGCATTACTGGGGCTTTTCGAGTTATAAACTTATCAAAAACAGAAACGACGGTTCGCATTTTACAAAATTCGACGTTTGTTTATCAGAGACTAACAACTTTAATTAAAAAAAAATATATCAATCGAGTTTATCTGGTGAATCATGTAAATCGAGCGAGAAATCGATTAAATGTTTGTGAATTAAAAAAAAGGCTGTCGACTTGCTGTGCTAAGCTATCTGTATCCTGTTTTGCTTGTTCTTCCGTATTTTTTATTTTCTTACGTATTTATGCGACTTTCTCGTGTAACCATTGATGAATAATAATTCTACAAAAATGTATACTACGGGTTCGAAGATTTTCGATCGTTCTAGGATGGAATTCGATAAGATAGATACTCGATTTACCCCCATAACGAAATTGTGCTCCAGAAAACTATTTTGCCCCATATCTCCTTCAATTTGCTCTGTAATTTGGTATTTTTTCAAATTTTAGCGCAGTCCATTTTGCCCCGTATTGTCATCACGTTTCTCTGGTCCATTTTACCCCGGTAGTCCATTTTGCTCCCCTATCAATAATTACCCAAATTTTTGTGAACCGCGCGATAGTAAAATCTTGTAGTAAGATTGAAGAATTATCATGTTGCAAAGATGAAAAAAAAAAAAAAAGAAAATCAACAACAAGAGGAGAAGATAATTTCTACGATAATGTTATACCGGAGCGGGTGCACCTGATGGTTAGTAGATTAAAGACCCATCGCGCTTAATTGAATCGCGCACCGGGTCGCGTAGCCTGGGGAGCTTCTCGACAAAATCACGTCACGGAAGGCTGCCTACAGCTTTTTTTTTCTTTCGTCTCTCGTTATATCTTAGCCAGCGATACTACTACTATAATACAGCAGAGAAGAGAGGGATACGAGAGCGACCGGTGTACCGGTACATTCTTTGAGGGTTTCCTTCGGCTTCTTCTTCTTCTTCTATTTCTCCTCCCTCTTCTGTTTCATGCTATACTCACCGGGCTTCTTTAACCGTCCAAAGATTAATTAAGCCCGAAGAATCTCGATTACGAAGACAAAATGCCTTTTACCCTTCTCTCAAGCACTACAGTATTTTCTATCCTCCTTCGCTTTCCCATCCCTCGCGATCTATTGGTCCACCGAGCTCTCAGCATCCTTGCCGTTCTTTCTTGGTTTCTCGGGGATTCTTCGATCTCTTCGTCTCTTATCCCTCCCGAGGCGCGTATACATCGACGCAGTTGCCCGGCAAGACGAACGAGCTACCGGCGAGTATACTTCGTCGCTCTCTCTGGACCAGCGCCACGAATTCGCCTCGGTCTTCGAGCGATTGCCCGGAACCGCTGTTACCTTCTATTCGCAAGGCGTTTCGATAAATCGACGTCGGTTCTCGCTACCTACTCTGCTGCTTTTCGAACGAACGAAAAGATCGAAGGAATCATCGAGGTCGGGAGAAAAGCAAAAGGGGAAATGGCAACACACAAGCAGACATTCACAGTGTGGACACTGCACGTACCGTAAATGCTTCAACGGGCAAAGACTCGATTAACTCTTCTATCGAACGACGAGTAATTGTTTGAAACTCTGTCGTCTTGTGTATATCCCTTTTCTTCGTTCCAAAGGGCTTTAACTTATAGTACACCCGGATTTCATCGTTTTCTTTCTATCTCATTACTTCATTCCGTTGATGGCTTATCCACTCGACGGGACTGAACCGCTGGTCTCCATGAAACGAAACGCGGGGCAAAATGGACGTGAAAAACCAGGGGGAGAGGGTGGAACCCGTCCGACTGCCGATTTTTTTATTTATTTAATAAAAATTTTTGCAAAAAATGGAATAAAATTTGAAAAAAAAAAAAATGTACATCGATATTATAAATCGCAATTTATTTTTATTTTTTTTTTTTTCAAGTTTCGACTCGATTTTCAAAAGTTTACGATTTATTTCTGTTTCAAATGTTCATTTTGCCCCCGGTGCCCATTTTTCCCGACTTTCCTCTACGTAGTCCTATCCCCCGGCTATACGGGTATATGTACACGCGAGATCGCTAAAGAGCGCTAGAGGGCGGAAGAAAAAAAAAGTGAAAAACAGAGAGAAGGAATGAAGGACCGTCGGAACAGGGCGACGACTGACCGCCATGGGAATAGAGAACTTCGAGACAACTCTACGTTGCCGTACGATATACACAGATATATTGAGTCTATTCGCCAGTGGAAATAGTCGCGAAGAGACAGACTCCTCTCGAGGAGCTTCGCGGAACAAGGCAAAGGTATAAGAAGGGAAAGAAGAACAAGAGAAAGGACACGGTTGAGCTCCGAGACTCTTTTCTCGAGGGTCGGAAAGCCCGTATCGTCTTGCGACCACAAAGTAAACCTGAGAAAAATCGATTTCACGACGAAAAGAACGCAATGATGGAAACGGGCCATTGCTCTCGCCATCTCGGTTCGGCTATTTCACTTGCTTTGCTTTGTCTTTCCTCTCACAATCACCCGACCCTCATTGAATTCATTCCTTCCGTTCTCGTTCCTTCGATGAAGAAAAAAATAAAAAAAAGCCACTATTCCCGAAGGGAGGAAAAAAAAACATCGAAGAAGAGTGCGCGGGAAAAGAACGAACGATACAACCGTTTGTTACTTGTATGTTAGGTTATGTTAGCTACGAGACTATTCGGTTATTTCTGGCTGGTTGAAGTGTCGGAATCTAATATAAAACGTTATACACAGACACGTTCGGGAGAGCATTCATGCGGTATCGTCTGTACGCAGTTGCGGGGTGTAACTATATTGCTTCGCAATCGTTACCGTCCGCTGGCTTCAGCGATCACCGATGCATGGAATATTTTTCTTTGTCCTAACGCGCCGCGGTGGTACAGTACACCGGGCACACGCGGGCCGTAGAAAATTCGATGCATCCTTGATCGTGAGATGCGGACAACGGATTTCCGTTCTTCTGTCCTAAGCGCGTGTACGTACCCCGCGCTCTTTCTCACTCGATCACCAGTCGTCAATCTCTTTTTCTCAACGGCACAAGAGATATCGCTCACAATATTGTCATTGGTGAAACAAAAAGGGTATTCAAACGATTGATGGAAGAGTTCGAGAAACATTTGGGTAAATGCGATCGATTGATGGAGTATCATTTGAATTAAGAAAATAACGTAAACAACGGAAATTTCTGACGTTGATGGACGCGAAGAAGTTTTGGAAAATAAGTAATGACTGAGAGACATAGAGGATATAGAAACTTTTCCCGCGAAATATATAATGAATTTATGATTTTTTTTTTACGAAGGGGGAAGATGGGGTAAAATGGTACACTTTAGCAAATCTGGGAATTTTTCGATATACCGAACCTATTTAAATATTTTTTAACAAAAAATTTAATTTTAACCATCTGTATTACTATTTTTCGTATTGTCCATTTTCGCAGAGACGATAAATGTTCCGTAATTTCATTAAATGTGGTTTCCGATCTTTTTTAAATAAACAATTTTCTGCCGAATAAATAATGTTCGTGAAACTTGAAAATCGATTTTTTTTTAATTTAATTAATTTTAGGGTTAATCCATTTTGCCCCAAAGTTTGAGTTTCGCGACTGTTTCATTTCGCCCCGTTGGACCATTTTGCCCCATATTTCTCTATATGATATATATATTACATATCAAGCGATTTGCCGTTATATAAAGATATATCTTTTATATATTTTCTCATATACTTTATTTCGATGCTTTTGCCGATCGGATCGTTGGAAATTCCGAACTATAGCAACGACGCGACCACCGATTAGTCTTTCCACCATTTACAGGTACATTGAACTCTTCCGACGTGCTATTTTATTCATAGAATCAATTATTCTTATGACACTCTCTGCTAATTTCCGTATAAAAGATTAAAACACTTCTTGGTACTTGAAAATTGGTATTAATAAAGAAGAATACCGTATTAACTAATCACAACTATAAATTTCTCTGAAAGGAATAAAACGGAGAAAAGTTGAAGAATATTGGAAAGAGACATCTTGATTCGCGAATGGAGAACGTCGGATCATGAAATGTTAAATGCTCATTAACTATTTCGAGACTAAAGGAGTTCGCTGTACCTACTGCCGCTGCCGAGCCGAATTTTCGAGTAGACCGCGAGTGGCGTATCTTCAAACTCTGCAGGAATACGGGACGAGGCGTTGTCGCGCCGGAAGTTGGAATGTTCGCGGGAGTGTTGAGCTTCTCTGCCATCTCGTGTTCCGACCGTAATTATCAGCCGGGAAAACGTGAAAATAGAATTGCGTCGACGTTGTTGTACCACTGGTAGTTCCGCAAGCGCGCGTCTGGTCTCTCGGCTCTCGTAGAATGCGGACCATAGTAGTTACGGGTCACACGAGCGCACAGACGCCAGAGACGAAACATCAGCGCACCAAGAGATAGATGTTGGTACATCGCTGTACCGAATAAACATAACGCCCCAACAATGAATAAAGGGCGATAGACCGATGGAGTCGCAAGTATAGACGAGGAATCGGAACCGACGAATACGAATGCAAAGCGATCAATCCATTTTTTCTCAAGCCGATCCGATCAAATCGAAAATTCTATCGATAAAAAAGAGATCGCGACAAAAAAAACTTCATATCTAAAAATTCTGTTCGCATCGATTAATCGAAGAAAATCGAAAAATTCGAGAAAATTTGAAAAAATTGAAATTCGAAATAAATCCGAAAAAAAAATCGATAAATTTTTAATAACTCGAAAAAGTTCGAAATTTTCAATCGCGAAGATTACTTATGCGTAAAAAATACGGAAAAAAAATCAGAAATAGAATAATAATTAAGATTTTTTTTATTCCGACGTTAGTTTCTCGACGAAAACAACAACTACAACGATCTTCCGCATTGCTGCGAGAAGAAAAGGTTGAATCGGAACTGAGTCCACTCGTGAAAAGAGTACAGTTTTGTGTGCCGCCAGTAGTGTCACCATAGCGTTTTGATAATAAATAATAATCAGAAAGACCGCCGGAGTGAAAGAGGCGGAGAGTGTCGGACGAAAAAGAAAAAAAAAAGCGGACGTAACGAGGAGTTCGAGAGAGAAAGAAGTCGAAAGAGCGAGCGAGTGCGGTGTTTTGACAAAAGGAAGTACATTGTGGCGAGAGAATAATGGTAGCAGGTGAGTCGCGGGGGAGCTACACACGCAGTACATAGGACACGACCCCGTGCGACCCACCGGCGACGGTCATTGTACGCATCCGCGTGTACGTACTCTCTCACTGCTCTCCGTTCGCCATCGTCCGTGACGTCACATCCGCTCTTATTATTTCGTCGAGCGGACGAATGGCCGGCTTTTGCTCTCGAGTATATTTCGAGCCGCGGTAGTTAGGCGGTACAGAGGAATATAGTAACGCGAGGCAGCTAATGGACTGCCTTGAACCCGCGGTGGGTTTTGCCGCCCCCCACACGTACGAACGCCGCGCGACCGAGTGGACCGAAAAGAATGAAAAGAAGGGAAAAGAAAAAATATAAAAAAAATACATCGAAAGAGCAACGAGCGAAATAAAACAGAGACAGTGAAAAGCGCGAGACGCGAAGGGAGGAGAGGGTGGTAAAGTCGGATGGAAATCCGCCCTCTGATTTACGAGTTACTGGCCACGAGACTCGTCCGCGATCTCCGCTACTATTGCGTCGCGGGCTCTCGTAGCCGTTATAATCCAAAAGAAAACATCGCAATTTTTAACAAAAAAAATTCATACGCATCCGCGATATATCCAAACTAAAAAAAATTGTCAATGTAAAAAATTCATTTTGAATATCTCGCTGTCGAATTCGTAAATTATTCGTGTTATCCGCGCGCGGAAGGTTCCCGATCGATTGTTGTTTCATTATTAAAATGTTTATAGTCTAAACAATTCCATAAATATTTATAAAAAATAACAGCTCCAAAACATTAAAAAAACCATTATACAAAAGTAAAAAATCAAATAAAATGATTACTTTTAATCCATCTGTTCATCAATTTATCACTCGGATCAAAGGACTCCGCTTTACGCGGAAACGCTATCAGCTTTTTCATTTTTAAAATTTTTTATTCGTAAAAATTGTAAAGAGTAATCTCTGGTACCATCGACCAAGTCGTCGAAAAATTGACTCTCGACTTGATTTTTAATTTTTTTTTTCTACTAATTTACATTACGCGAGCGTTGTACGAATTCACCGGCGCATGAAGCCTCAAACGTTTCGCGAGATTGCCGCGAGCTACAGCCGTGTAATAACAAATATGAATTTTCGTAAAAAAGTTTTAATTACAACGGACAGTTCTTTTGTCGTACGAGCGGTTGGAATGGTAGCGGATATTGTACGTGTATCATTCATTAAGCCGCTCATCCCCGAAGGGCTCGAGGGGAATACGGGGAATCATCGGTTCTCTTACAGCCCGGTGCACCCGATGGCACGGGAATGATACGCAGCCGGACGTTTTACCACCGGACAGCGTGTACGTTCGACCTTCTCTCTACCGCTGTACCTTTATCGTTCCGCTGCTAATCCCCGAGTTTAAAGTTTACGGGCATTCGCGGTGTCGCTCGGCCCTTCTGGATAACAATTCTCGGACATTATCTCGCGGTGGTTCTTTTAATTGTTTATTTCCCGCCGTTCAAGTACCGCTGCGATATGACCGGTGGTACCAAAAGTTACACAGCCTCGTGGGGAGGGCATGTGATATAAAAAAGATCAATAATTCCCGCGTATTTCATATTTTATTTTCGTTTATAGTTCTTTTTTACCGATAATCAATCGAAATCGAATAGTTCGGAATTTTGTGACATAAAAAAATTTCAAAAAATCTTCGCGATCATCGATCGTAAAGCTGCGATGGTACGACTAATTATAAAGGCAAAGAGGGGCAAAATGGACTATCGGGGTAAAATGGACCAGTAAACGTGACGCCAGTGAGAGAAAAAAAGGGTGAAAATTAAAAAAAAAGATAATAAATAATACAGAATATTAATCCAAATATAAAGGTACAGATGACTTTGGTACACCAAGTTAAGTGGCATTTTTTAAATTTATTAAATCACTCGAAACAAATTACTTTTTTTTTTTTTAAGTGAGTCATTTTGCCCCCGAAATGGTTTTTCATTTTTCGAAAATCCGAAATATTTATTAAGAATTTAATTTAATAATAAACAGCCAATTTATGGCTCGGAAATGATGGAAACTGTCGGCATTTCTTAGACGGTCCATTTTGCCCCAATCTTCTCTATCTGTACCATAGATAGGATTGGAGTTTCTCCGTGACATTGCGAAGCGTGCACCGGTCGAATATGTGCCCAACGATTTCTCGTTGCCACGGTATATACCGTTGCATGGCTTATGCAAATTTTATCCACGTTGCCAGAGACCAGAGTTACTCCGCATTCCATTGCGACGTATTTTCCCGCGCCGCGCCAGCATTTTTCGCTAATACCCCTTCGCATCTACATGAAAAATATGGTGACCGCGAGGCACGACAGCTCACGGAGTTATCGCCAACGAATTTTATAAATTTTACATACGAATTTTTTATTTTTTATTATCGAACGGAATAATCAATTTTTTTTGTCCCCCGACACACGACGATATATGATTTTTAACTGTCAATTAAAAAAAAAAAAAAAAATCTCAAGCCGTCGAATGAATTTAATTGTTTCTCGCGTCTCTAATTTCGCTATTCCGCGGCGTGTTAGATAATATTAGCGAAGAGAGTAGACGGTGGATAATTCAAAGCGGTTGGGAGAAAATCGCGTCAATCCATACGACAGTGCAGCACCGACGAGAGTGACGGGCGAAGCAATGAAGTCAAACTCGCGCTCGACGATCGAATTTCGTTTATATATGTATAGTAATGCACGGTTATTCGAGGTGCACACGAGCGCGCGTGTGGGCGAAGGGGGGGGGAGGAGGAGAGGGTCGATATGCGACGAACGTAATTTCCCCTCGGGGAAGTCTACGCTGAGCCTCGCGCGAGCGAACCGGGGAAACTCTATATACCTTGCGGCCGGGGAAACTCAGTTTTGTTGCGAACGCGTTTACGTGTGTACAACGTGTGTATATATGACAATGTTATTCGACTATTGGCGCGTAGCCCCGAACGCGATTCTACTCTACGCGAAACTTGCTCTCCGGTACACCGATACATCGAATACGTCATATATGCATTCGAACCAAACCATCGATGTTTCGAACGATAATTCGACTGTTGAATAAATATTTGTTATTCCATCAAAATAATTGAAAAAATCATCGAACAGATCGAAAAACACGATTTTTTTCAAATTTATTCGAATTATTTCGAATTTATTCAAGTAATTTCGATTTATTTGAAAATTTTCGAAATTTTGAATATTCCCGTATCCCCGATAATTATTTTACGAAAGTTAAAAAAAAAAAATGTGAAACCAAAATAATGCTTCGATTCAATGTTAATCTCGATGTATAATGATTAATACGATAAAAGATTTATAACGAAATACCGTTATAGCATTACGTATATAAAAACATTTCGCTCGTACCGGTGAACGAATTTTCGTGTTTTTTTTTTTTTTTTTCAACACAGGTATTTAAGATTTAAATGCAAATTCGCTTTACTTTTGTCAGGTTAATTGAGTTTCGTTGGACGGGAGAACGAATAGCTCTCGGGTGCTGGATCTCCGAGGCGTAAACGCTTCATTTATTCCACGGTTGGGGCTATATAACAGTGTATCCGCGTCTCGCTTTATCACGGTAAAACGAGGCGAGACCGCACGCCGTTGTAGCATAGGGCGGTCCGCATGGTACTCTCGCTTGAGTAAACCCGACGTCCTAAGCGTCATAATTCCGTTCGTCCGCGGATTTACGAGCTCCGGCCGAATGCATAATGCAATTCGTTACAGGCCCTGCCGGCGTGCTGGGGCTCTCGTGTACCTCTCGCCTGTGCCTCGTGGCTCTCGAACGACGAGAGAACGTCGCGTGTGCTCGTTATCCCAACTATAATAACCCCCACTAAACTATACCCTAAACGCTGTTACAATGCTTTCATGTTAAATACGTCAACATCGGTAAAACAGAAAAAGAAAAAAAAAAGATTATTCTTTTGTCTCGCGTAGTTTAGTGCCGTTGTGTCATTCGACGCTGAATACGAAGGAAAGCGTGACAGTGGCTTCGTCGCCGTCTAAAAGCCTTAATCGCACCAATGAACATCTTTTAAGGACTGTCTCCTCTTATTCGCGAAACGTTCTCCCGCGGTCGGGGCGTCGACGTGATTTCCTTCGCGTTCCCACAGGCTGTACGTGCTAACTTGACGCTAGAATTCGCTCACGGATATAACTATGTAAATCACGACCGCAAGGCCACTTCATTACCCGCGCGCGTGAAACACGGTACGGGAGAAGCGTTAAGTTATATCAGGTGTGCACGGCACGGGTTAAGGAATGAAGAGAAGAAGCACATTGAGCGAAATTAATTCACGAGAATTCGGTGACGCGCACGCGTTCGTTGACTCTACCGCGATGTATTTTTTTTTTCGCTCCGACTTTGTAAAAAAAAACGATTCACCTTCGTTTCGGAATATTTTCGTTTAGGATAATTGGAAGTAACCGCAAAACTCTGACAGTATCGACTGAATCAGAGTGAATAACTGAAAGGGATCATCCGTTTAGGTAGTAAAAACATCCTGAGAGTACTTACCAAACGGCATGCATGCGGTAGAGCGCCCGAATTCACCGTGTCATGAAACAATAACTCCAAAAAACACGAACAAAGCAAGGAGACCGCACTACAATTGAAAACATTACACGACTGTCAAAGAATTTGCAATATTTACGTTCGCGACGCGACATTTATTTTCGAAAAACTTAACACTAAGAACACTTTCGCGGGGGCGATACAACGAGGGGGCACGTGGCGCCGTCAAACTGATCAGGTGATCCGAAGTTGCCCCCGAGCGGCCCAACGAACTACCGTTTAAACGCTCGACCGTTAAATTGGTGCGCGCGCATCAGTTGAACAGTAGACGCCATTACGCCACCGGGGCCCGAATGTTTAGACGTTGTCACGGGAGTTTGCGTCGAATTATCTTCGCGAAAAGACGTTACGACTACAGTTCCATGAGTGTCTATTGTATTGTCTTGGATTTTAGTACTTTTAAGGAGGTTATACGCGTCGTTCGGGCTGTGAAAATCTTCGATATCATTATCAATAAATATTACTACGCGGATAAATAACGTTGCCAACGTTTTCGCTACGTTATCTTTAAACATTGTGTGAAGTTCGGTGAATATCTATCATGTTTTTTTCGTAAAGTTATGCTGAATGTAAAACTCGACTTATTGAATAAATAATATGCTAAAATAATAAATACTGAAAACAGAGTGGTTGACAGAATGAGTGTAGAAGCGTACAGAATCCGGTGTTCGTAAAGCGTCGTGTAAAATTTTACAATCTCGTTCTTTTCACGAGAGAAAGAAAGAGAGTGCGAGTCATGTCGAACGAAGTAAAGCCTTCAGGGCTGCGCTTCGCGTCAGAATTGCAGGCCGACACGGCGAGAAAACAACCTCTGTGAAGTCCTGTCGAGCGAGTCGCGGAGACCTCCGCTCCTGGGAGCGATATCGCGAAGGGCTTTCCCACACACGCTGTACAGGGCGCTCTGGGATTATCGAACGACGTTAATTAACGCAACTGCGAACGAGACAGGGACCTACCTCCACACTCGTGTCTTTCGCTTTCGAGATTTCGCTTCCTCTCTTTGCTTTCATCAACATTTTGTCGATTCAAAACGGTAGGTACTCGACAGTGATTATAATTTTCGAGAGCTCAACAATCGCGTCCCGCGAGAATTTTCAATAGTATTCTATCCAACGAAGTCACGAAGTTAATTTTTGTCGACAAAAAAAAAAGAAAAATATCCCTATTTAAGTTTTTCATCATTTTTTTCATAAAAAAACGTTACGTTCTTAACAAAAATACTGTTTTATCAACGCAAAAATAATTCACGAAAATTTTCATCGTTTATCGTGTCAATATTCGTCGTATAATTTTTCGCTCGATTCGCCTCTTTCTGCGATCTTTTTCCGGCGTCTCGGCACTTGTACATCGGTGTGACGAGATATTTCGCGATGTTTATATATATATATATATAATGCGTGCTGTAGCAAGTACCCTTCTGGGTTAACGCACGAGTTCACGTCGCGGCGTACGGGGGCACCTTCAGCCGTTGCTTTCAAAGTCAACCTTCAAAAACATCTGTTTACTATACCGCGTGTCTTTCTCGATGCCACGAAGGAGCGCACGCGACGAAGTAACAGCGACGACGATTACGCTCGACGGGGCGTGCGAGAGCCGCTGTGTGCGGCGGATTTTATCGCGCTTCGACGTCACCGCGTTTCTCATTTCTATATACAGTCGAGAAAAACACCATCGATCGCGAAGATGGAAGCGAATAAACCGAAACTACAACTACAAAGCTGTTGCATCCCCCGCAGTACTCGCGATATATCGCGTCTCGCATTTGCCGAATAACGCGCGAAAGTTTGATAATGGAACGTAAGTAACTGGGAAAAGAAGGATTTCGATTCTACGCTCAACCGTCGAAAATCGTTGTATTTCGAAAATACGAACGATGTTTAGAAATCTCACATATCGTGACGAGAAACCAATGAAATCTTTTTGTAAACTTATATCCGCGAAATTGTTATTATTATTACTATATCACAACAATGTAAAATTGATTTAAATATGCAAATAAAAAAATATATATATATTGTCGCGATGTATGAAAAAAAAAAATGCAATTCTGAATTCGCGTAAAAAAAAAATTATTATTTTTCACAAAGTAGCGCAGTGATGAATTTTAATATATATATTAGTTATTTTTAATCAGCGTTTGAAAAAAATTCGTGTTTTTTTGTTTTTAGATCGGAAGATGTCTGCCGTTGTTCGTTCTGTTGATCGAACTCATCCCCGCCGAGGAGACAACGACGGTATCGGCTGCGACGACCCTCGGAACTTTGTATCGTCAAGCGCGTTCGGAACAGTACGGTTACGCGAGTAGATACGGTTCGGACAGTTCTGTGACATCGGGAGCAATCGGTATACGTCCAGAACCCGTGGAGCATCGCGATGCCGCGTATTTCGAGTCGCGTTGCATCACCTGCGACCCGAACAAACCCGCTGTTCCCGATAGAGGGTGAGTCTCAATCTCTCAACATCTCATTTCGCCTCTCCGCTAGCCGCGCGCATCCTTTCTCCTATCTCCGGAAAGGTCCTTTATAGTTTAGATTCACTCGCGTCCACCGTTGACACCGACAGGGGAACTCGTGTGCCCCGCGTGCCAATTGCCGTTTCCTTCGAATTCGCCTCTCTCGTCCGTTCGCCTTCTTATATTAGAAAAGTTTTCCGAACGACGGAAGAGCGCCGAACCGGGTGCGCGATGTTCTCTCGTTTCTCGTCCGTCGATTACACACCATCGTAATCCACCGAAACTCGTAAAAATCAAATAATACAAAAAAATCGGTAACGAAAAAGAAAAAAAAAAATTGCGAGAAGCAAAAACGAACGTATGTAACGAAATTGCCGTTGAGAAACTTTGTTAATGGATTTGAGAAATTTTTTGGACGATACGAATTTTGAGTACTAATTTTTTTTTTTTTTTTTTTTTTAGATGGAGACAGAGACCGAGACCACTCGGTTATTACGACGACGATCTCGAAGATCGAAGGTATCGCGATCGATACGACGATTATTACGAACGCGGAGGCGGATTAACTTCGGGATACGAATACGAAAGGCCCAGAAGTCCCGGTACTGCCTATGATTACGATCGCGCAAGAGGATCCACTTACGATTACGATCGTGCGAGAGGACCGGCTTACGATTATGATCGCTCCAGGGGACCGGCTTATGATTACGATCGCGCGAGAGTACCGTACGATTACGATCGCGCGGATCCCTATTCGCGCAACGAAGTGTACCGACCGATGATGCCATCTTACGGAGATCGGTATGAAATGCATCGATTATTAACTGATTGCTTAATTCTCGTTTAACGATATGACACGAGAAAACTATATATTAAAAAAACAAAAAAAAAAAAGTTTGTTTTCCAACGATGCAAAATAGAAAAAAAATTCTTATCATTCGATGCCATTTTTCAGATACGACACGCGTTACGATCGCGAACGCGATCGCAATTACTACGATCCGAAGTACGATCCGAAGTACGATCCGAAATACGATCCGAAATACGACCCGAAATACGATCCAAAGTTCGATCCAAAGTTCGACCCGAAATACGATCCAAAATACGATCGAAATTACGAACGCGGCAACGGCTACGATAATCTCGATCAGCGCTATCAGCCCTACGGAAGCAGATACGATCGTTACAACATTCCGACGAGACGCCCAATGGATCCGATCGATCCTTATGCAAGTCGATACGATCCTCCGATTCGTAATAATTACGGGATGCGCTATGATCCTTACGATCCCTACGAGAGGAATTACAATCGAAGACCGTACGAGGATCGGTATCCGTCTCGAGGCGCTCCGCCGGACTCCAGAGGATATTACGCCTCCGGGGTTTGGGGACCCGGTTACGATAGGGGGTACGCGAGCGCGTGGAACTACTCCGGCACGAGGGACAACTGGAGGGACATTAACAGAGATCGTATTCCCGGGTAAACATTGCCACTCGCTATGGTTTCATTTTATAATTTTTCGATTATCGATTTCTCGTAAAAAAAAAAATCGTATTAGCAAATATAAAAAATAATAATATTACAATATGTGGAAATTTGAATATTTTATGCAATTTATTTTTATCATTAATTATTTTTTATTATAAACATTTTTTTTTCGCCACAAAATAATATTTGAAAAAATTTGACTATCGCGGAACTCAAACTATGCGAAAGCTATTTTATTTCCTTAGAAATACGAAATTCGAAGTGACGATATGATTTTATATACTTTTTCATCGTTATTTCCAGAAATAGCGACAACTGGAGAGACTTGAATAGGGATCGAGATCCCGGGTACGTATCTCAACGAGAAAATTGAATTTTCAAATACCGAAAAATTCGTGAATTTTCCCGAGTAGCGTCAATGTATTTTCTACGAACGACGAAGTTTTATGGAAGAGATGAGCGATTATATTCGTTGAAAGTATCGATTTTTCCTTCTCTCGCGATTTTCTCATAGAATTTTTCCGGGTCACTTGTAATTGGCAAACTATGCAACGAACTCTAATTGACCGTCTAAATTACTCTTTCGGTTATTCGATTCACGTCGGTGGGTACGGCGAGAGCCGTCGCGCGGGGGATACGAGAGATAATCGCACGAAATTATCGACATGGAGGTGATTTCCACGTCGATAGTTAGCCGCATGTAGGGTCGCGATAAACGCGAGCGAATTATCTACGTGTCGTTGATCTCGTTAGTCGCGATATATATCTATCGCGAGGCTAATTAATAGCACACGAACGTTCTATTGCGAATAATACACAGAACCGCTGCTGTGATACAGTTGAATAAACACCAACGTTGTTTAACAGCGGAGAGTTTCCTTTTATCCGGTTTTCTCTCAGTTTATACACCATAAGCAACTCTTAGCCGCTTATTCGTCTGTGATAATCGAATAATTTTTCGCTCCCACGTTTATACAGCACTCCCCTTCACTGCTATGCGATTCGGAAAGCTTTCCGAAGTTCATATAGTAACTACTCGGCGATCCAATTTCGTTGATGCCCTTCCATCGTCGACTAAGAATCTTTTTCGGTTTAACGCGATCCTCCGAAACTCAAACGCGACGCTTCGCAGCTTCGAATACTATAAAAGAGAAACGTGGGGCAAAATGGACCGATTTAACAATTCAGGAAATTTCGTCGATATGCACAACACTTTTCCAGTATTTTTTACCAAAAAAAAAATATTTGTCACACACTTTCAGAGTATTAAGATGAAAAAAAAATCAATTCAATAGTATTACCAAAATAAAAAATTTGGGATCTAAATAATTTACTATCTATAATCGATATCCAAACTATTTTCATCAAAATGAAAGTCTTTTTTAAAAGACAATTATCGAATTATAGATTTATTTATTCGTATTCCTATTTTTCAAATCCGTTCATTTTAGTCAAATGATAAATCTTCCGGGAATTTTCGATAAACGTCGTTCCCAATATTTTTTCTTGTAAGTAGTGCTGCAGCGTCGATAATGGTTATGAAACTTGAAAATCGAATTTTTAAAAAAATGTATGAATTTTTTATTGGTCCAATTTGCCCCAAAATTCGATTTACGCCGATGTACCATTTTGCCCCATCATCTCCTTCGTCGCTGTTTCATACCCATCTTGTTTCAGACTCTATCGACCGAGAGATTATTTTTACGACAGTACCGCTGCACCCGGTGGTGAAGGATCTCGTGTGACGAGTTATCTTCACGATCGTCCGGAATCCTCGACGAAACCAGACGCCGCTGATCGGGACAAGGCGACGAGCTCCCCAAAGGCTCAGGATAATAAAGTCTATCAGGATTAAGGAGCGGACCATTTCAGCTAATCAGACGAGTCACTAACATCCGTGAGGGCATAGATTTCACGAGTATACAGCGTAAAACTCTCGTATTACTATGAAGTCGCGAAAACTCGTTACTCGTGACGTTCTCATTGATTGCCAGCGTCCACTCGAACGTCCGTTTTAATGTCTCCGCAATTCGGCTCCGCGTATTGCAAGACTTTCGCCAATCCAACTCGCGATCCCGCGGCTCTCGAGATCGTCGTTACGTTTCTCTTCGACCATAAAAAAAAAAAAAAAGATCTAAACGCGCGCGCCACAATATCTATACCGTCGAATCACCGTGCGGGCGAATAGCTTTTTGCTAATTTGTTCTCATCACGAGTAATGGATTCGAATGAGCGATTGTCAGACCGGAATCATCCGTATTACAGTAAAAAAAAAATATATATATATATATTTTTTTTTTTGTGGATTTAATATCCTGCGAATTTATCTCAATTCTTAATGATCTCGGAAAGCGGAATTGTTGAATTTTTTATCGACAAGAAATAGTAAAATTCGTAAGATAAACGTACAATTTGGAGCACCGATTCGGGCGGTTTGAATGATAAATTCTTAGATATTTTTTATTGAATCGTAGATACATAGCACCGAAAAATTAGCATTGAAAGAAAGTAATATTAAATTTCATTTGTTAATAAAATTTGATTTTGGCACTTTAGCCATTTTTTCGAAATTCCGCGCTTTGACGACGAAGATCTCGATGTCTCGAAGAGATTTCTAAGGCATCACAGGAATTTTAATTCTTCGGTTGAATTTATTGTCCGGTAAATACCGTTTTCCTCGTCGCTGTTTCTCTCGTTGTTCAGCAATCTGAAAAAAAAAAGATATTCAATAGAAACAGAAAAGAATAACAATTAAAAAATATAAAGTAAACTGAAACGGGACTCCCGCGTGAAAACAAAAGATAAAAGTGTCGAAAATTTCTCATCGTATCTGCAAAATTCACAATTTCATTTTAAATTAACTTGTAACTCATAAATGATAAATTTCAAGTTTTTCGTTCGTAATAATCCTTCGTCATCGCGGTTTATATTATCGCAATTCGCAATTACAATTAATTAATTTTATACACGAAAAAAATAAAAATAAATCTCCGAAGCGCCACTCATTCGTAATCCACCAAAATCCCTCTGTGCGATCAAATTCGTTACTAAATAATCTCGTAGTTAATTACCCACTTTAGTTCCAATAATTCATTCCTCGTTGTGCTTCAAAGTTGCGGAGAGATCGTTCATTAATTATAACACAAGAGTCGAAACTGATATTATAGCTCCGCGGGGAGCGAAAAATCGTCGATATATTGTGCAAATTTACTCGACGATACTTCGCGCGAAAAGTACGACGACGTTATATACTTTCCGCACTTTGATTTCGAGAGCTCGAGCCGCGAGGCAAGAGTGCTGCTGCTTGTAGCGGGAAGTTTTGGCGTCTCCTCGGGAAAAGCCACGAGACTCCGAACCTCCGTTGGTCTTGTCGCGCAGCTTAGTTCCGTCCTCGTCGTCGAGGAGAAACATTGGAAATTAATCCAACCGGCTATAGGGAGAGAAGGAGGGAACGGCGCAACCCTTCGATATATATACATCGTTCGGGCGCTCCGCACCCCGTCGAAGTTTCGACTCTCAGAGCTCTGCGCCAAGTTCGACCGCCCGATCTCCGGCGCTATCCCGCCTCTCGCTAAGTACACGCAGCCGGCAAACCTCGTTCGCTCGCAAAATTTATGCTTCAAGTTCGGCAACTATTGTATATCGATTTGAACGTTAGCCTTTCGGTCGAACGTGCTGTTTCTTCAGCTCCTTCCGCTCCGCGTTTCCTCTACCAGTTGGGGGTAAAGGCCCGCCACGGTATATCGCACTTTTGTACGGTATATATTTCACATTCACCATCGGTTTCGTACCTTTCGGACGCAAAACTCGAACTTAGGCTCGCGGCGAAACTTTTCGCAACTCTTGTAGCCGCGCGGCGGGCCTTTGCTGAGTTTTAATCAGAAGAAAACCTTTCCGGTACACCTGACGGCTCGGCGCAGAAAATGCCACTTTCATTTTTTTTTTTTTTTTTTTTTTTTTTTTTTTTTTTTGTATTATTATAAATTTTTTTTTTTTTTTTTTTCATTCCTTGGAATAATATAAAAGAAGCCAAAGAAAGTTTCGCGGAGCTTTGAGAGACAAACGCGAACGTTTTCATACAAACGTCTTCGGGAGATGCGCTTCTCGAAGTTACGCTCTCGAAACCCCTGCCGCCGAGAGTCGCGCTATGCAAATCCACGGAGATTATGCTACGACTCACTCTCTTCTCTCGGTGCGCCGCGTGACTGCATTATTAAATCGGCTGCAACCGCAGCCGACACCGCGATCCCTGAATTCGAATGGGATCCTTGCTAAACCGCAGTTCTCCACCTCCGACTTCAACTCAACCCACGGAACTCTCTCTCTCTGTCTCTCTGTCTCTCTCGCACTTTACTCGGAATCCATAATCCACCTTCTCCCGACCGGTGATTTCAGACTGATTACAGAATTTCATTAGCGCGGCATCGGCGAACGAATGCGTATACTTACATAACGCATATAGATTTATCCATCTCGTCGACGGTATTCACGCGCGGTAATTGTTCCCGAGTGTCAGAAGTTCGATAGTTGATACGGATTGACGATATCGATTCGGCGACGTATGTGCGAACGATAACTTTAATTACGAGATTCTTCCGATCGTTGTTCGCGTTTGACGATAAGTAACTTTTAATTTAAGGATTCTGCATAAATTTGGGACGCAAAAAACAGGTCGATTTTCAATATTTTTTTCTGACGAGAGTATTGGAACGACGAAGACGGGATTTTACAGAGAGTTGATACACAGTCTTCCGGAGTTTCAGTTTTTTTTTTTATTGAAAAATATTGATAAATAGTGAAGTTATTATTATTTAAACAAAGTGCCGCTGTCGCTGAACGGTCAATCGATATATGTTGTTCTGGTAACTTGAATGATCGGAAGTGAAAAAAATAAAAAATTGACTATTAATTAGCATAATGATCAAACTTTTTATGATCGGATATTTTTTTGAAATTTTAAAAATTACGAAAATATCAATCTGTAAAAAAATTGATTTTTATGGAAAAAAAAAAAAAAAAAAAAAAAAAAAAAAAAAAACAACAACTTTAATAATTTGTTGTGAAAATTGTTTTACCAAAATAAAGAAAAATCTCCAGTTCAGAATATCCGGTCTATTGCGATCGTTCGAATTCCAATTAGCGATCGTCAATTAGCATTTTCGTTTTTCTTATTTTTCTTCGTATAAAAAGATCCCTGATGAGTATCAAATAGATTCCGACGCGTTTAATTATCTCATTTTTTAGACGAAGAAAGTTAATTTCGGTAATTGAGAATCGGAGGGAATTTGTGTGTTTGAATGATCAATAATCCTTATGGAAAAATGATGAAAGCATTAGGAAGAGAATTGATTTGGGGGTTTTGACGGTTTTGAAGCTAATCGAAGCAAAGCATATCGACTTCGAGTGGCTATCGGCATCACTGTGGTTACGAGACGACTTACAAACTAACGAAGACTCTCGGAGCCTCGGGGGCTAAGCTTCATCCAGCGGCGCGAAAGCGAACATCCAATCAGCCCGTTTCCCGTCTATTTCCTTCGGTCCGCAACGCCGAGAATCGGAGAACAGTGAGTCAAGGGAAGCCGCTGGATGCGGCGAGGAGTTCTGATCATAAAACAACTTCGTACTCCTCGAAATTGGACGATCTAAATGCTAATGCCACCGAGATGTCGATGCGCCACTGAGCTGTCGCGGTTTGGCTGCCGCGTTTGTTGGTACAGGAGAGTTCGCGGATAGATAGATAGATAGATCGGCGAGAAAGCGCCACACCGGTCGGTAGTTCAATCAAATCGTCGCTCTCCGCCCCCATCGAGAACTCAATTTAAATTGCTATTCTTGAAGACCCATTCCGCGTTCTCTTTTCTCGGCCCTTTAAAATCCGTCGAAAAGTCCCCCACTGATTCTGCTTCGCGTTGCTCGACTTTCGCTGATTGCGAATAAAGTCGATTATTAATTTTTTTTTTTTTTTCTTAAGGTGACTTCGCTTCTCGCGATGCTCGTGATTTTACGATAGAATATATTATTCATATTCCTTTCATCTCCCCCGCTAAATTAGATTATTAACTCGACTGTGAAGAATCGAGCAATTAGCGATCGATTTTTTTTTTCTTCTTGTTTTTTTTTTTTTTTTTTTCTTTTCATTCCCTCCGCGTTTGACGGATTGAGGCCGAAGGGCGTCAAGTGAAATTGCTTTTTCCAACGGGACGCAGGAGAGTGTATGGCTCTTGCCTTCTCTTCTACTTTGCTCGCCGAACGTTGGACGGAACGGGAATTCTCTTTATCATCGGATCTGCGGAAGTGTCGCTCCCGAGAATGAGCGAAGTCGTGGGAGCACCTCGTGCACCAAGTATTTTTCATGAAATCTACTGTAAGAAGGTGGGAAAGCTTCGGGTAAAAGGAATCGAAGACTCTGCGGGAGGAAAAGAGACGAAGGGCAAAAAAGGGTGAAAATAGAGTAGACGAAGAATGGGGCAAAACGGACTTTCGGGGTAAAATGAAAAAAAAAAAAAAAACATCGGAAATTGCGAACCGTCGTATATATTTTCGCCAAACATAGTGCCAAACATTGTGTACGAATTTCAAGTCGATATCTCGAAAAAATGCGATAATACATTTTTTTTCAAGAGATGATCCATTTTACCCCAAATTTTTTTTTTTTTTTTCAACAGTCCGAAATATCGTTGTGTATTCAATTTTTTTGGTAAAAAATGGTTCATTTCCGTTTCGCGAATCGTTACAACAGCCGTACACCTTAAACGGTCCGTTTTGCCCCATTCTCCGCGACATATATAGGGTTCGAAATCGTGTAGGTGGAGATCGCACGCGACAATGGGGGGCTACGCGGCTGGGCCTCGGGACGAGAAGAGGGAATGAGAGTAAAGGAACAGTTACTGCGAGAGCCATTCGTACGTTCGTCGTCGATAAGATCTCCCCTCGCGGTGCGGCGCGAGAACTTATATATATATAGATAGTTTTGCTACCCTTTTCCGTGGTAGTAGTCGGGGGTCGAAACGAACGAAGATGGGAAATATCCCAGTCTCCTACCACACGTAGTATACTTTTCGTATCTTAGACGTGAAACTCGTTCGTACGACGCGGTGCCCCCGTTGGTCGAGCCACCGGAACCGAAACGTGGAAGAGGAGGTTTTCCGTCGGGAAACTTCAACGGAATATATGAAGTTCGACCGGCTTCCGCCGAACTCAGACATCCACGTTCTTCAGCGAACCCCTTCATCCCCCGCGTATTTTTTTTATTCGAACTCAATTTTTTTTTTTTTTTTTTTTCTTAACCTACGAGGAGAGTCCAATCGAGACTTTGCTCGTGAATCGCCCCCTATAAGTATACTTATAGCTTGAATTACCTATATATCTCGAAGACTTGCTGCACCAAGTACCCCGCCGAAGTTACATGCCCCGTTGCGAAAGTAATATTCGCGAGAGGTACCCCCGGGCTACGAGTAGTTCGCATAGTTCTTACGCTCTCCGACATCGACCCCGCGGCGACCCGGGTGCAAGAGATATTGCATTAGCGATTTAATTTTCACCCCCAAAAAACTTGGTATAATCGGCTCACGCTACCGCAAAGAAGCGGCAAGAGACAACGAAGAATATGCATATTCATCTGCATAAAATAACGTGAGTTCACTTGACTTGTTTTTTCGTCGAAAAACATAATTTTTTTTTTCGTATTATTTAACGGGCGTAAAGAGAGCGCTTATTTAAAAAAAAAAACATTACTATTTCTTCATATTCTAAAAATATCTCCATTTCTAAAAAAAAAAAAAATTTATTCCGAAAAATCTGAAATCGCGAAATAATTCGAAAAATAATCGAATTAATGAATATTCGGTTCGAATTTCCAATCGAAAAGTGCTATTTAGATCGATTGGGTTTCAAGAATTTTCGCATTTCTATCGTAAAGATTTTATCGATCGCTCGCTGATAGTCGGAAGTGTTTTTTTTTTTTTTTTTTAATTGATGGTTTACCGTTGCATTCGCGGAGGCAATAACAGCTGCGCCTTTACGAGAGCCGCTGCTATATCGTGTCATCAAAGCATTGTCCGACTAGGCGTTTGATTATTGCGGCGCAATATCGTGAGGATAGAGGGTTCGTTAGAAATAGCGACGACGCGAGCGAATGGGGAAGCCGCGGGTGAGTGAGTCGTCGACCTCTTGAGGAGAGAGTCTCTCGCGCGAAACATAAACGTAACCCTTTATTGCAGCTTACGCCGCTTATAGTGGTTATATAGAGTCGGTGGTACGTATCGCGCGAGAAGCTCTCCGCTCTCCGCTGTGCTGAAAGCGAAGCACACGTATCGGCGTACGTTTCTCGTGTACCGGTTGGGCACAGAGTTCTGGCAGACGAAAAGGGAGAAACACCCCAGAAGCAGAAGCGGTGTGTTAGAGCCTTTCGAAGGCCACTACTACCCCTCTCCCCTTTGCTGCTTCTGCTTCTGCTTCTGCTGCTCCGTCGTCGTAAACCGCTCGTCCAATATCCACGACGATAACGAGAACACGTCCGCGCGCTCTCGACGTTAGCGTTTCGCGCTCCGTTGCTATATCGGCTACGAGAGCCGAAGGCGAAAACGGACGACAGGGATTCTCACCGCGACGGGAGAGGGGAGTGGGATTATTCAAAATTCTGTCGTGACTCTCGAGCGGTGATTTCTCTTTCTATGCTCCGGTTGGCGACGACGTTTCCCAGCCGACGACTATCATACCTTCAAAAGGTATATATACCCTATATAACACGAGAACATCGTAAAATGTCTGGGGGAGGCGTCGACTACCGAAAGCGGAACTCCAGCATCGACGAGAAACGAACGAATAGGGTGGATACCGAATCTCGTAAAGTTTGAACTTAAACGGTTCACCTGTCTATCAGATTATACCTGATAAGGGCGCGGCACCAGCTGTATATCCTTCGATCTTTATGCCCCATTTCTTCATCGATGAAACAAATTTTTATCGCGGAAAAAAAAATTGGAAATCCAAATTGGTCGTAAATAAATAAATATACCGAATTTTTTTTTTTTTTATAATAACAATTATTATTATTATTTATTAATAATAATAAATTAATTATAAATAATACTGAAAAAAAAATGAATCGGTTTTCAAATTTTCGAAAACATATTTTTTTTTTATTTTGTAAAATGAATTTGAGTGAAAAAAAAAAAGAAAGGTTTTCCGACTCTGCCAACTGTGAGAGACCGTTGTAAGGCTTTCCGGGCCATTCGAAAGCGCGAGTGTATGTAAGTACTGTACATAGGTATACACCCTGTGATATATCGAAGCGAAAGCTCAAAGCGAAGGGAGAATTCACGGTTGCGCATTAGGTGTGGCGGTAAGTGTGCCGGACGAGAGTAAAGACTTTATGAAAAATGAAGGATCGCGGGTCGTGTCCGACCTTACGAATGGGGACAGCGCGGGAGGGACGCGATGGAAAAGTGGAAACGAGCGCAATGGTCGAGAGTCGCGAAAGAAACGGTGGTACGACCAAAGGTCGGGGGTTTTTTTTTTTTTTTTGGAGTATCCCGTAACTCGGGCACGTATCGGCAGCACTGCGACGCCACACCCCGGACCGTCCGCTCCCGAGACATAGGACCGAACCGTGAGACGCATTCGCAGGTCGGACCGCGCGCCCCGATGTCCATTTCAGCGGTCGTTCGACCTGTTCACATTACCCAAAGTATAGCTAATAACACGAAATCCCTTCGACTTTAAAAAGAAATTGAAAAAAAAAAAGAAAAAACACGCCAAATGCGTTAAGGGTCCACATGTAGCCGTCGTTTCGATAACCGAGCAAAGGTTCGATGTTTTTTCTCCAAAACTACGGTAGGTACTGACATTTTTTTTTATTGATCCCTATATGTGTTAAGAGTCTTACAAAAAAAAATGGCAACGTATATACGGCTGTCGGAAGAGTAACATTTTTTTGCGGACCAAAAAAACACTTCGGAGTCACAAATGAAAAACCCAAAATAAAAAAATAAAATGCGTTATCAAACTTAATAAAAATGTCGAGTCGTTGATTTTTCGGGGATTTCTTTCATTACATAAAATTAGTTTCATATTTTTCGAAAATTAATCATTTTTCAATCGAAATTTTTTTTCGCAATATTCCGATTTTTTGTTTTTTTTTCATTTTTTCTTCTCTGCGAACGATTGAGTACCAAAATACACTTCAATCAGTTATCAACTTAAACACCAAAGTAATATATATCGCTTGATAAAAATGTGGAAAAAGTTTCGTCTGAACTTTAAGGGGATGAATAGTTAACGCGACACATGAACGATTGTACATAAAGGAAAGCCGATAGTGTAGTCTCGATGGTTCTCGACGCTGTTACATACACCTCGTAGTACCCAAAGGACCTATCCTCGTAGTACAGTACTCCACTATACTGCTACGAGTACGAAACTTTATCCAGTATTGGCATACTTCGTGTAGTACCCCACGAGTACGTACGGGTAGGTGGTGCGACCGCGAAACGACGAGAGACCGCACGAGGGTGAAATTGGTCGCGTGGTACTTGGATCGAGTGCAATGCGTTGCGTGTGCATCGACACGGTTAGAGGTTCTCCTCTCTCACAGGGGGTGGATGCAGAGCTCGTAGATGTGAACGATACACATTCAGAGAGGCCGCGTCGGGGGCTTAAAGCTTCCGGGGAAGTTGCAGTTTATTGCAACTATTCGGCCGCGTGTCGCTCGGTTTTGCGGTCAAACCGAACGCAGGTGTCCGAAGTGCGTTATAACGCCGCAACGAGCCACGATGAATCATTAAAATGGTCGCGCGCTTCGGCCCTCTCGTTCAGTCCTATCCTTCCGCGTTATCTATATGCCTAACAAATATATCTATATTCACAGATACATAACGCTTTTCCCTCCTCCCGAATATTTGTGGATACGACGAGCAAAAGCGCTGATACGCCGAGTTGCATCGCGATGTACATACGTTTCTCGTACACTTCGTACCATTTGTATATATAACTATATGGATACGTATAGATGAGTGTATTACTATATATAGACGTGCAGTATCCCGACATGAGCGACACGTTCACTCAACCTGTTCATAAATTTAGCCGATCGTCGTTCCACCGTATCGCTTGTAAGCTGTTTATACACGGAGCGTATGTACAGAACTCGGTACTTCATGCTGTAGTTTCGGTGCATATAGGAGAAAGTGGGGTAAAGTGAACTGCTTTAGGAATTTAGAGACTTTTGTTATATATACAACGGTTTATTACAACTTTTCAACTAAAAAATCGATTTTTCACGTTCCTTCGAGTATTACGACGAAAAAAAAAAAAAATGGGGCAAAATGGACTGTGATATAATTACATTAAATTTTCTTTATAATAAATTATTACCTAAAAGCGTTTTGTACACTGTTCCCGGCGGAAAACATAAATTTAGTCATTTTAAAAATAATGGAAAACTTCTTCAAAAGACAACTATCGTAAAAAGAAACTTAAAAATTGCAATTTTTGAAAATTTTATGATTTTTCGGATGCGTCCATTTTGCCGCAACATTCGAGTGGCGCTACTGTCCCATTTTACCGCGATGGCCCATTTTAACCTTTGGGTATCCCTTAGCATCCGATGCCTTACACCTGTTTCTTGACTCTCTCCTTCGTTTTTTTTTTTCTCATTTTTCCAATTATCCGATATGTTTTTTACGATCTTCGATTAGGTCGCGTTCGGTTGAGGTAAAATCTTTTATCGTTTAGTGGTCATACGACAGAAACAGGAGAGATTTACTATAAAGAGAAATTGCTCTCAAGTTTCGTCGTATTTTTTATAAAAATCGTATACACGGCACGAAAAAAAAATACAAGGATTTTTACGCGGTTTTTGGTTGAAATAATTTTTGCATCGGCAGAATTTTTTTTTTTCGCGAAAATTCTCCGACCTTAAGGCCGGAGAAAATGCTGAAGTTTGATGGCGTAGAATAATAGAAGTTCGCAACGTTTCACCAACGAAATCATACGACACCCATTTTTCAGAAACTTTTTCCTACCGACAAAAAAAAAATAATGCCGACTTTTCCAGGGATCTGTATTCGCAAAAATGTTTTTCAAAATAATTTCAACATTATCTGTGAAGCTAATGGATGTATTTCGGTCGAATGCTGCGTACGGAACCCCTCTTTCAAAACTCCTGAAATGTCTACCAACAAAAGCACCCATTTCCCCGCGTATTTTTGTTAATACGCATTTCGGGCGGTTTAAAAGCTTTCCTCACACAGAGTTCGAGCGAAATAATTCCCGTGCCTTATCCGATGATGTAGAAGGCAAACAAAAATTATTTCAACAAACCGATTTCCACCGCAGACGCCGAAAAAAAAAAATGTCAACTTTTCGTCTATACGTATTGCGGATATTTTCAAAGCTTCCGGTATACAGAATTTCATCGAAATAATTCCGATACCTTTTCCGATAGTATAAAAAAAAAGAAAAAAAAAATAATAATTCGGATATTTTACGGCGAAAAAAAAAAAATCAAACGTAGAAATAAAATAATTCGGAAATTTTACGAAAAAAAAAAAAAAAACAAAAGTATTCGCTTTGGCGTACAATGGTTTGCCGCCGGAATTTCAGCGGTCGTACGTACCGAGTTGATACTTTGTTTCGCAAATGTCTCGGATGTTGTCGATTTTACGTGGTGCGTTGTACACGCGCGATAATACGAACAGACAGCATCCGTAGTCGGATTCGCCAAGTGCTCGAGAGAGCGGCTCGTGTTTATACGTTCCTTCTCCGGTATGCCACTCGAGTCTCTCAGTGAATTTACGACGGCAGGCCAAAGGATTTCACGAGGTAGACGTGTCACTTAGAGGAGACAAGACGAGAGACCTCCCCGACTCTCCGGTAGGACGAGCAGAGATTCATCCCACACTATAGTTATGTATGGGTGTCCCTTGTATAAGACGACTGTACCTTAAGCGTCAGTATCTGTATAGAACACCTGCGAAAACCCGGATATATCCTCGACGAATGTCACTCAGAGCAAAGACGTTGCTTCGCGATGCTGTCGTCGTTGTTGTCGTCACTTGTCGGGAGGGAACTCTTGAGAATGAAGATCATCGACCGCTAAGCCGCTCGACTCCCGGGAACACTGAGAATCTTCTCGTTTTCACTCAGCATCCGGACAGCTCGTTAAACCGACTAGCGATCCGATTCCGGGTACTTCTCCGTGTAAGTCGGTATTAAATTCCCGTCCGACTATACAGGACGATGCTTCGTTAATTCGAGGAACGCAGTAGCCTTCTATGTATCTCGAAAAATCCATCTCCGATATGTTCGCGGGTCAAATTTTTTTTTTTAAATTCGTTTTTTTTTGGAATTTCTTAAAAAAGAAACGATGAAATCCAAAAAAAAATCCAAAACTCCGATTTTCAGCTTATATTTATTAATATTTCGAATGTTCCGAAAAAAAAAAAAAGTAATTCTACGGTCCGTTCTTTCGATATTCCGTTAATGATAAATCGAGAAAAAAAAAATTTCATCGGGTTTCGATTGGCGAAAATAATAATTGCTCCTTGTTGAACGAGAAATGAAGCCGGAGATCTTTTCGAGGAGATTTCATGAAATAACGATGACCGTACCTCGGAAACGCACACGTAATACCCACATGGATCAAATACTACTGAGTATATATATACGAAAGGTCTCGTTTTACGGTACCCCGGAGAAGCTTTGCTCAGTGAGACCGTTAGCGGAGCTTCGAATAATTTGAATGGCTGTACGATGGACCGTTCGGAAACTCGAGACCAATGAGAAACTCTGTCGACACGGTATGTACATAAACGTACTTAATACCGCACGTCGACTATACAAGCGGTGAAGGGGTCTCGATCATCATCGAAATCCCCGGGGTTTTCCAACCGGAACGGCTATCCATTCGAACTATTCGATCCCCTGCGTCCCCTGAGAAATACAGGCGATTCGCATAGCTACAGAAGCTTCAACCACTTCTTCCTTCCATTCATTCTTTTTATCGAATGGTTTCTCTTTGAATTTTCTCGATCTGACAACAAGAATTTTCCGTCTATATTGCGGATGTGCGATTATTCGAAATTTTTTTATAATTCTCCTCAAATAGATCGAGAAATTTCAAAAATTCAAAAAATCCGAAAAACTACCGATTTTGGTTTCGAACACAATATTCGCACATCGCGACTTTTTTTCCCATGTTTTTTTTTTTTTTTGTAATTAGTGTTTAGGATATCGCCGAAGAAATTACGCAATTTCTCGTTAAGTTTCGACACCCTTCGTGTTTCGTAATGATTGAAGAATAGAACTGTTAGTTATGAATGTTACGGAGAGATTTAGCACTTTCGTAATTTTACCCCACTGGCCGGCGGAGTGAACTCGCGAATTTAGTATTCTCCGGTGCTTTCATAGATTCGAGATGACGCTTTCGTCGTACGTTGAAATTTGCGGAAGAGGTAGTCGCGTTGGTGAGTATATGCAGGAGAACGTGCGAAGCGCGATTTGGCTCGTCGGGTCTCAAAAGAGACTAATGGCAAATGGGAGAGAAGGAGAGAGAGAGAGAGAGAGAGACGTATACGTTTAATATGTACGCCGTTTTGAGTAATGAGCTTCTCGACGTCAAGTAGGCGCCGCCCGGCAGCATCTGTTTGCTTCAAATTCGGGACATATCCCGGAATACCACTACCAAAGGGTATATACCTCCGTTTTGAATGTACGCTGTACCGGAAATGCATTGGTACCATGAAATGGGTCAACGCTGCAACATTTTAGCGTGCAGAGACGTCAAAGCGAACGGGAGAATTTCGGGAGTACGGAGCGATAGCGGCATTGATGGTAAACAGATAAAAATGGGTAACTGAAGCGAACATTTCGCTTCGAACTCTATGCCGACAATCAAAGCAATAATTTCACCTTGAAATTTACTTTTCTCCGTCAAAGGATCATTTTTTTGTCATCCTAAACAACTATTTAATTTTAGGACTAAAAAATGGCTTCCGAATGGTTTTACTGAATATGTGTATTTAGACATAAAAAAAAATTATCAATGCATTTTTTTTTTAAGTTCATTTTGATTTTTATTGTCCATCGGAATATTCACCCTTCCGTGACGACGACAATGTTAAACTCCCCTTTCCACTCTGCTTTTCCGACGGGTGGTAAAAATCGAAAATACGATCGAAACATTTTTTTTTTCTGCAGAATCAATATTTTTTATTTGCAAATGGAAAAACACAAACGCGGAAATTAATAGTATGATACATCGATGTGCAACCGCGCGATTAATATCCTCGTCGATAGTGTCTAAGGGACGACGATGCTTATGTATTATCAGCAGAATATATATATAGGTGTGTCTATAGTTTGTACGCGTTATCGAGAATAGAAAGGGATAGGGATCTCGTTGGTACAGCTCGTCGATCAAGTGTTGCGTGAGCGGCAGCATCACCGGAAGTGATAACGGAGCGATATGATGGGCAACAGGTTTCGATGAAATTTCGTACACAACGGCTACACGCCGAGAGTGGCAATCATGTGAGACGATAGGGTTTCGTCAGCGATCCGATCGATGCATCGCACTCTCACTGCGTAACCCTATGACGCTCTGCCTAAGTACGAGACTCTGCGCACAATTTCTGTGGTTCTATCAATCCTTTGTCAACTATACTGACGAAACTTCGTCCGACGATACACTCGACACCTATCGTACGAGATATGAGATTATACGTGAGATCTCAATTATACTCGACGCATCGACGACGATGATAGTACCCTTCGCGTTATACTGGAGCCCCATACGCATTTCCATTCATTCGCGATCAATGATGCGCACATTATCGCGTCAACGGACATCATCGCACCGCTGTACCGAGTCTGATGCATCCTCGGGTTTCATCGCATACTGCATTAGATACGTCAATTAACCCGAGTTAATTGCAAGTGTCGCGCGAGTGGCTGTTGTACTGTTACGAGAATATTCACGGTGTTAATCGAACGACAGGCGCTCGCATAATGATCGAAGATCGGAATATCGATGGGAGTTACAATATCAGTGGTGTAACCACACTATTGCAATCCCTCAAAGGCATAACCTCGAAATACTGTTATCAATCGAAGTTAAGAGCGGAAATAATGTTTTTTTTCTTAGGACATTAATATCCATCGACAAAAATATAGTAATAACCCTTTGACGGGGATTCGTTTTTTTTTATCATCGATCTTTTCGATTACCAGAATTATCGAATTTATCGATAAGAATTTTGGCATCGTGTTTACTTAATATAAAAAATATGGTTAATTATAGAAATAAAAAAAAAAAAAATTCGATGCTGGAGATTCGAACGTGAAATTCCCATCGTGCGATTCTCCTCAGTATCGATTATAGACCACACGTAATGTCCTTAACTTCGCGCGTGTTTATCGGACCGGAGCGTGAATTTAACTTCGATTGTACGTAACAATGTAATTAGCCGACCAGCCGTTGTCAGATAATACGGGAAAGTTTCGTTCGACAAGCGATATAAACTCGAATCTTGGCAACGAGAGAGACAGAGAGAGAGAGTGAGAATATAACTGTCGTGATGCATATATATCTATTGCCAGTTGTGGGAGTAGAAATATCCGTACGGAGTCGTGAATGCATGTAACACGCGTTGTCTTTCACCAAACTCTCCGAGTCTCAACGATCGGATGTTACCATACTTCCTGCCTTCTGCCTTCTGAACACCGCCATTGGGGATACGTGCCTCGCGAAGGACCTGCCAATTAAGGATCCCCGAGTTTCGCTGATACGTTCTATAGCGCCTCTATACACGATACAGCGCTCTACAACTTACCCGACGCTTCCCATCCGTTGAGTTTCTGACGGGCACGTGCGAGAGGAGATAGTTTCGAAAGCCTTGACTCACGTCTCACATCCCCTCGCGTTGTACTTCGACGATTTCGCGGTGAAGATTTAATCGAAACATATAAACTCCACGTATAGCTAACTATTTTCGTGAGAATTCGTGAGAAACTACAATACGCTGATTATCGATCTTTTTTTTTTCGGATAAATTACCGCTGAGAAAATGACGAGAGGGTTTTCGGTAACAAAAAAATAATGAAACTTCATCGTTCCGCGGAATTTGTGATCGTGAATAGGTGTGTATCGTATTTATTATATATATGTGTATACAATAAAGATATATATATATATATGTGCCGCACGATGTATCGTCGAAGGAATTTCTCGTAATTATTTTTCACCACCAGAGGCACTGGGGGTGCTTTTCGCCCACAAGGGGAGTGAAAGGATCGCGAGTATTCGTTCACGGTCCGGCGATAAAATGTTCGCCGGTGCTTTTACGACTTTTACGACGTAATAAAAATAGCGACGTACATTTTACACTGCCGTTCCTATTTTCTCTCATCGGGGCACAGTGGCCAAAATGGATATATGTATACACTGAGAGTGCGCGGAATCGTGACAGAAAGAGCACCTCTCGCGCTTTCAATTCGTGTTTTGCATTAATGATGTTGTACACGAAAAAAAAAAAAAAGAACATTTCCAACACTAGTAGTACTTACCACCGTGCTATCAACATTATACTTTAAAATCTCGTGAAAAAAAAAACATTATATACAGTAAAATTAAAAATATATCCATTAAAAAAAAATACCAGTGATTCGAAACAACAAAATGTATCATCAAAAGTTGCATAAAAATGATACTTTTAGCCTTTACATCGCGATCCATTAGTTCGAATCTAAAATCGAGTATCGACGTTATTACTATTCTACAGTATATAAAAACGGCACGAAAGAGTGTGAAACATATTTATTTAAGTGACTTTAGGTGCACCACACGCCACACATTAGCCTCGGTTGGTATCCCCACGATGCGACGCTCGCGCCCGTAGTCGCGGTGGCGCAACGCCCGAAGCAAAATAAATTCGACATAAACAATGTCGGAGAACAATAAAAATGGTGTCAAATGTTTTGTAATATTGAACTTATGACGTTAAAATGAAAAAAAAAGAAAAAAAAAAGTTATCGGTCGGATCATATTGACCAGGCTGCCGATGCGGTCCCACTCCCGGGCGCGATCCCACTACTGCCCGCCACGGAGACTTTTGGCTGCTGGGTTTCCCCTCTGGCCCGGTTCGCCTCTCCTTAGCTAACCTGGCCACCCCGGACTCCTCCAGGGTGCCCATATTGATGGCGAGCTTAGTGCGGACGCCCAGTCGACGTGGACCCCGCACCAGCAGTGACCCCCGACCTCAGATCCTCCACAATAACTAGCCTCCGAGTAGCCGGATTACAGGAGCCGCCACACTCCCAGCTGAACACCTCGCCGCGAATCGTCTACATAAACTATAACCTCGACCTACTTATCGACGTTCATTCCGATCGATTCTCGAACTATCGAAAATCGTTCGGCCCGAAGTCGATTTTCGATCCAATAACCAAAATCACGAATTAAAAAAAAAATCGACGAAAAAAAAAAAAATGTATTCAAATCCGGACGCGAACCCGGTACCTTGTGCACGAAGTACCGCCATTGCTGACGTCTTTCGAATAAAAAAGTAAACAGAAATAATTTGTCAAATAAATATTATATATTATTGAATACAGAAGTATATTTTTTAAATAATAATGATATTATTTCTTTTAAATAAATGTAACGTATTATACTTATTTTTATACGCTGCAAAAATTATATTGATATTATGACTATTTCTCGATGTATCGATGTTTAATGAGCGAAAAATTTAATTGAAGCGCGGAAGCCCGCAGCACGTATTTAATACAATTATTTCGTTAATTACTCGAGCGATAAAAAGAAATATACAAAATAAACGAGTATACGACGTCAATTTGGGTAGAAGCCGATGTCGAACGATGTTTTAATTATTAATTAAATCACAGCTTTTCAATGAATTATCAATACAAAGCATTGAATAATCAATCGGTGATGGAAGAATTTTTCGAATGCGATTTGTTATTTCGTTATTTATCGAATAAATCGCGTTTGGCGATCGGTATTACGTATTACAAAAAATGTAATAATGCGGGCATTAAACATTTATAAGGGAGGAAATTTATCGGGTCTCCTTTTTTTTGTCATTCTCTCGTATCGAGGAAATAAAAAAAAAACGAGAATATTAATAGCTATCAGATCAGTGGAAAGGCGCACGCGGTTTAAATGTTTGCGGGTAAAACGGTCCGCGTTGGGTGCTGACGTTCGAGTATTAAGCGCGAAAAGCTGAAAGGCAAGAAGAGGGGAAGGGAGCACACGCCACGAGAGAGAATCCAACGAGCTTTAGCGAGCGGGCGATCTGTCCCTCCGTTATCTTGACTTCGTACTCCGTTAAATCCCTTAATTAAAGCGAGAATGGAAAGGCCATTAAATGCTCGGATTTCACGAGGGAAAGAGCTCTCTTCCCTCTCTCGCTTCCTCGCATTCAACCGGTCCGGTGAAATTATGTGAGGTGGAAAGCGCATAAACGTAAAGATTGATAAACGTACCTATTCATTGTACGCCATTCTTACGCGCTTTACCGGCGCGAGCTTTTCGTTCCGCAGTGTACGTACATAGTATAGAAGTAGAGTACTCCGAAAGGCGCAGAGTACTCCGAAACGAAACGAGAATGGAACGCTTTATGAAATAAATCGAATCTCGTTTTATATTTCCGAAAGCAAAATTTTAACGATGCATCAAAAGGTACGTAGTACGCGCCTCGTCGAGGAATCTTTTATCAATTTACAACTTTTGAGGTTATAGCCGTCTTACGACGAAATGAAAATCGTGCCGATAAAATTACTTCGAAATTACGATTTATTAACGAAGTTTGCGTTTAACATTGTCGATGGAAATTATCTCGTATTTCCATCATTTGCGTCGAATAAATTAAATTTATTGATATAACATCATCGAGAGTACGAGAGCAGATTGAATTTCGTTGGATATGTATAACAAATGATTCATTCGATAAAATATAAATTTAACTTGTCGCCATTGAGTTGCCTCGAGTCCCGCAGACGCATTTTCGCGATGGATCGATCGTAAAATTAATGAAAAAAAAAAAAAAAAAAAAAAATTGTTAACCTTTGGAAAATCTGATGAATCTATTGAGAATCTAATCGTTCGATTTCATTGATAAATAATTCATCCCGCATATGGATGTCTGAGCTATTGACGAAAAGCTCCGTCCGTTGTGATCCCATCGAAATCACTGTACAAATTTATGCGAAATCGCTAATTGCCATTAGTCTGACGATTAACGACTTAACCGAGGATAATAATCGGCGTATAATCAGCTGCGAGGCTGCGACTAGACCCCCATCGCTGTGTATATATTATCATACATACATCGATCGATTAATCAGTATTTACGGAAGTGACTAATTCGCAAAGGAAGTTCCGCGCTGAATGGACGCGTTGCAGTTGTTCCGGTTTTTTGAAAATATCGCGAACACAATGCGCGCGGGATGTTCGAATTTTACGCAACATTTGAAAATGGAATATTGCACAACAGCCGCGCAGTTGTTGAAGGTTATACCCGTTCGCATTGAAATAATTTCCGTTGCCCGGTAATTATCGACAAATTTATTAACGTCGCGGAAAGAGAACGATATTCTATTGCGGTTCGTAATTTAACTGTTCGATCTAATTTTCCATCCTCGGGATACCGTACCATCAACCGACTATTTCCCATAATTAAAACGTTCGTTATAAAATTAATAACCACCAGAAACACCGAGAGCGACGCTGCGCCCCGATACCGAACAGAGGTACGAACGCTCATACGTACGTAACCACTGTATATCCCCGATAATTTTAATTATCCGCACTAATAGCGTTTTCCCGAATTACGAATCTGGCGGAATATAGAATACGTCGTCGGGGAAACGAAGAGGGAGGAGGTCGGGGTAACCGGGCGGTAGACAGAGAATTCGCATAAATTATTGAGCTATTTGCCGACGCGGCGTGCGCGATCGTTAATGTCCATAGCGTTCGGCACTACCAGCGAAAACGGAAGCATCGGATTCCGGGATTCTACGTATACTCGCGGCATAGCCTATTGACAATAATTCATAATTGAGGACCCAACGTGCATTCACACCGTACCGGTAATACAAGAGAAATGCCTGTTAGCAGGCATTCGGTTTTCACCGACACCTCATCCCCGCTATTTCGCGTTATTTATTCCACGATTCTCGTACATTGATATTCGTTAGGCAATGTATACCTGTAATTGACGCCTCAATCGATTCGGTATGAATTCGTCGACTAGTAGTAAAGGTGTACTGTGTACAGAAAATATCGCAATCGAATCCTTAACAACCGAATGCAAGACGCGGAGCGGAGTAGAATTCTCGCATTGTAGGGACATTAAAATTTTATAATTACAACGCCGTCACGTCAACTGCTGGAAAAATTAAGAGACCAGTGATGCAGTGCATTGCTGATGCCTATAATTTTATTATCACCTTATCATCGTTATTATCGTATTGAGTTTAAAAATATTGCTGATAATCCGAAAAAATTACGAAAGAATATCGAAAAAAAAAAAAAAAATTAACAGAAAATTATGATGTCAAATAACGATAATTTGTTGTCATTTAACGATAACTCGATGTTTTTACATTCGGTAAAAGCGAATGGTTAATGTCCTATCGACATGGCGAATGGTATACATATATTAGGTACAATATGCATATTATAGCGAAATTGCAGATACAGCAAAATTGCATACAGCAAATTCGCGTTATCTGAATTATCACTTCGATATCGTGTTGTTGTTATTCTTCTGACTTCATGTGTCGTATATATTGTCGTATAGTTCTGATAAAGTTCGCTTCACTATCTCGACACCGTCGCGTCCCTCGACACGCATACATTTTTTTGTTTGTTTTTTTTTTTTTTTCTTTTTTTTTTCGCTATTCCAGACTCTCTGGCGGACGGTCGACCGATAACTCGCCGGTACATGGCAGATAATTGGTGGGCATTTCGCGCGCCAACGCGACCGGTAGTATCAATCAATGTCACTGACAGCGGCGAGTTTCGAATCACATAATACCAAAACCGCGCTTCCCACTCGTCGCCCTGACGCGGGTCTATGTGGCCAATGACAACGGATGCTTTGTCTACGTTTAGGCTTCGTCATGGGGTTTCGTCGAGAGAATAGCATTACTCACGCCGATAGGTCGATTTTCAATTATTTTTTAATAGTTTCCTTTGCCATTTTTTTTTATTTCGGAGCGAAGGATAAATTCAGAAAAAAAATTTCGTCGATGTTTTTCGAAAAAAAATCGATTTTTGTTATTTTGTTGGATGGAATAAATGTTACGATTTTTTTGATATTTATTAAGTGTATAATAATCTTTCAAACTTTTTTGGATCTGAAAACATCGAAAAAAGAGGTAAATACAGAGATCTGCAACCGGTAGCTGCTGCCGCTCTGATGATATCGTTCTGTATTCCCTTCCGGTAAATTCAACGACTGCGATCGCTGCTGTTGGTTAAACAGAAAACTTCGATACCACGAGCCTCAGGTTTTTTCAAATTTGCATTCATTCCCTCGATGTGTATTTTATTGTTACGAAATATGAAGAACAATAACCAACAAGACTGCGAATGCATTTTTGTTCATTTTTATTATTTTCGTGACGGAAGCTTTGCGAATCATTGAAAAATTAAAAAATTAAAAATTATGTGAAAATTTCAAATCCAAAAATATAAATTTTCAGCATTTAAAGAAAACACCAATAGTGACAATAGAAATAATATAAGAATTAATTTTTTTTACTTTATTTAATCAAAATTAGAATCGATACAGTTATCAATTTTTTTTTTTTATTAATAAATAGCCGATCCCTTTCGGCTCTTTTCGACGGCTTTGTATATTTCAGCAACGGTCACCATAGACTTTTCCAGATGTCCCGCTATGTGGTATCGCAGAGCAAATCCCACCGTATACTGGAGAAAAAAATAAAAAGAAACCAATGGAAAATAAAACTTTAAGAGTTTCTTGAAAGTCTCATTCGCTATTGTCGTTTTTTTTTTTTTTTTTTATTAAAAAGTTTTTTTTCTTGCAAACACACAGAAAATCGCGACAAAACGTCGCGGCACGTGTCAACGAGATACAATGAATTCCTTCAGCGATAGTTATCGGCGGCCACAGCTGTCGGTCATAAAGCCGGTAGTATTCAATGGTTCGTCAACTGCTGCGACGCGACAGAGGATTTCTTTGTGCGGTCAGCAGGTCTCGGGGTCAACCCGCCCTACGCATCGTCGTCGAGATTCCCTACCGTTCTCCTTCGCATCCCCAACGACATTTATTCCAGCGATATCACCCATTTTGCTAAGTCATTCGGCATAAAAATCGGTCGCGATGCTTCGACTCTGTGTTTGCAAAAAAAAATGATTTTCATCTCTAACAGAGTCCCGAAACCGTAAATTCATATCCCGATGATTTTAGACCATCCAAATTAAAAATACTCGTCGCGATTTAATTAGAAAAAAAAAAAAAAAAAATTTAATATTACGTGAAAAATTGAAAAAAAAAAAAATTATTTATTTATAATTAAATAAATTATTTGTTTATTTATTATTATTGTTATAGTTAATTAATCGATAAACTACTCGATCATCTCTTGAAAAAATAATTATTTTTATTTAAACAAATGATTTTCGTGCGCAAAGAGACTGAATCCCGTGAAAATTTCCCGCCAAAACTCGTCCGCAGGTGTTCGGAACTGTTATATTCCCTCTTCTTCGTAGGTCTCTATCTTTGGCGGTTATTGCGCGCATTGACGACACACGGAGTTCGGGATAAGGGATCGGCTTTGTGTTGTTTGTCCGACGGGGACACGTGCGCACGAGACAAGATTCACGACCGTTAGAATATATCCTCTCGCCTCGGGAGCTTCTGGAATATCCTATAAGAAGGCCGCGAGGACGAATGAACACGCAGAATGCCTGCTGTAATAACGGACACGAGAACCTTCTTTTTTTTTTCGATTTCTTCTTCGTCTTCGTCCCTTTGTACCGCGTAAGCGATAGGTAAGTAAATCTTCTGAAGGGAGCCATCGAGCCGTACGAAATCAAGACGTGTGCCGTAATGCGCGCTTTTTGAATTGTGATACCGAACGCATCTGCCCCCCTAAACAAAGATCGGGGAGTGTACCATTGCAAAACTCACGTGATAAAGAGCCGAAGTTTTACGTAGATAAACCGTCGTTTGAAGAATCGTACGATCGTGATAACGCTTCGAACGAATTTCTATGCGTTGCCTGGTGATCGAGTCACTGGACTCGAGAACCAAAAGTTTTGGTGGTCTATACTCCGTCACCGAGAGATGAATTCTTCCGATTCCTGGAAAGAATCTTTATTTTTAACGAGAAAATAATTTTTTTTATTTTATTTGCCCACTGGAAGGGTCCGTTTTTTTTTTTTTTTTTTGAGAAAATTAATACATTTTTTTTTTCGAGTTTTTTACGAAAAAAAAAAAAAAATCAGAAGAATCCTTTCCAGAAGGAAAAATCTTACCTAAAATTGGAAGTTTCAAGAAAGCTCTGTAAATTTTTCCGACAGAAAGTATTTTAGCGTCGGCTTCCTTGAATCTCGTAAGCCATGGCAACAGCTACGGGAAAATTCGTAAAAATGCAATTGGTAGAGTTTCGCAGTGAAATTATCGTCAAGGAGGTGGTCTAATCATTGTTGAAATAAGCAGATGCAATGATCTTCGTATGTTTTGCGATGGGGCTATTTCATTAGAGGGGGTGGAATAATTCACTTGATTGACACTATTAGTCGATCAGATATACCGGCCGTAGTGATTAGACAGACGACGCCATGGGAACGCGGATATCTTGATTGCGAAACACAGAGAGAAACGGATGGTGGTACGGCGCGGAGATACAGGAGAGGATCAACGAAGCGTTGCACAATCGGCTGATGAGCTAACCAAGGGATCGCGACAATCGGTTAGACGTGATTTCCAGCCGACTCGGTAAACTACAGTCATGCCACCCGCCTGCCTACCCGCCCGTCCTCCTGTAATTGGGAACGAGAAATTCGTCCGGCTTCAGCCACCTCAGCCCTTCCCGCCTCGTCTCGGTGAGAACACAGAGCTTGAGAACGGAATGATGACCCACCCGTATTCCTTGTACCGTGCAGCTCTCAAATTCGAACCCGCATTACGTATGCGAATTTCGTTGAGAAATGATCGGTTTTAACACTCCATTCTCGTTGTATGCGTTGCGCCTACTTTCTTGTCGAATTGGGTGCATTTTTCTTTGAAATTTTTTGGTATCTTAAGGGTGTATATGTTGTCGAGTGGTCATTATTATTAACTTAAGTCACCCGTTTTTTTTTCAATTTCTGGAGCAAAGTTTCGCGTGGAGAGCGTCTGCTGCCGAACATCACGGAAAAATAAATACATCTCTTCCAGAGGCCATATTTTTTTTATTTTTTGATAAATTTTGATAGTTTTTTTTTTCGAGACTCTCAATATATGTATCTTTCGGGACAAAAAAATATATTTTATTTTGTTCGATAGTTTTCAAGAAAAAAAAATTGGAAAAATGTTTGTCTCGGTTTTCGAAACGGCAGGCAGATTCGCCCCCTTAATTTATCGTAAATTTATTTCATTTTGCTCAGATATTTGGTTTAACACAATATGAACGGAATTGAGATGAAATTCGAAAAAAAAAAAATCAATTGAATTTCCAATGTGCAACAGGTTGTTTTTTTCGTATGTTTCCTGAATTTGTATCTTAATTTTTGTTAAATTTGAAGAAATTTTTAATTAATTTTCCTGTTCTGCCGATTTTGTATTATCAGACAACATGAAATTTCAATTACGCTCCGCTGTGAATTATTATTCGATTTAGAGGTATCGGCAATACCAACGAAAAACAATTGTAAACGCAGCCATGCAATCGCCAACTACAACGCTCTGTTACAACGGCTTACAGTAATTGGTATTACGTTACGTATCAACCAAAGCTTTTCGTTGTTTTAGCCACAATGCCTTTCGTCGAATATTCAACGTCATTTTCTACACGTACGCGATTCGCCTATAGTTCCCATCGACGCGTCCGCTTTTTCTCTTTTTTACATGCCGACTGATTTGTTCGACCGACAGAACAATATTTTCATTAGTCTTCGCGCAAAACATCGGACGCGATTTTTACAGAATGAAATGCACGCTGTTTTTTTGAATACGAAATAAGCATCAATGAGTTTTCACCGACTCGCATTTTGCGTCGACAATACGGGATTCCGCGTGATACGCGATTTTACAACGGCTTCGGGGTCGGAATTGAATTTTCATTTTGCATGAAGACATACAAAGTTTGCGCTCCGATATGATGAGACCGCGCGGTACATTTGTTTTTTTCTGTTCGGGATTCACGTTTATGACCCTTTATTTTTCGTTATAACGGCGAAATACGCAATGAAAAAAAAAAAAATTGAAATGGATGGAACGATATTTGTTAAACAACACGATGGAGATAAAGAGCAGCGGGCGGAGATCGAAAAATCGTGAATTTTCGTTTAATTAAAAACTTGGAAAAATATGTTGTTTTTTCCATTTGAAAACTTGTTATTGACGTTCGACGAGACACGATTCTCCCATCCGTACCGGTGGTGCGGCCAACGGTACAGAACAAACGCGGCTAATGTTAACATTGACCGTTGCGCGATCAACGAACTTCCGCTCCCGTCGACGATCGCAGGGTATCTCGACGTTAGCGGGAGATAGCAACCGTATAATTGCCCCGAAGCCGTGTGTGGTCATTTGTTTATACTCTTGCGGTCTCGTCTGGGGCATCCCTCGTTCGCCATTCCCTTCCGGTTTCATCCCTCTCCGCGCTTCCCGCACTGCCATAACAACGTTAAAGCCCCGCGGGGCGGTAGCACAGGTTGAGCGAATTTACACGCTCGTTGTCACGATCGAGCGGACAGGAAATTACGCGGTAATGCGTCAGTACCCCCTGTCACACTGTTTACATCGAAATGTTTACGATGATTCATCGACAATTTATCGAAAAAATGTGAAAAAACTTCGCTGATTTTTTTTTTATTGCCGATTTTTTTACTAAAAATGTTTTCGAATTGTAATTACAATAGACTTCGAGAAAACATTTGTAAAAAAAAAAATAAAAATTGAATTTACATATTGCCGATTATTTTAAATTTTTTATTTTATTAAATTTTATTAAATTTAAATTAAAACTCGAAAAATTTATTACATTTTTTATTATATAAAAAAATGTAAACTTTATTTTTTTTTTTTTTCGAAATTATCTCCGTTTCTACTGACTTATTTAAGAGACCTTTTCGAGTACTTGTTCCTGCGTCAGAAAATGAAAAAATTCAGTCGAATCGACATCGACTCTGTGACGATGATCGACCGGAAAATCTTCGTGATTCACTTCGAGATCGCAGACACGAAAAATCCCGTAAGTCGTCAGCGCGAAGCATAACGCCAGATAAATACGAATTGACGACATTTCGATGAATTTCCAACGAGGATAATTGCATCATGCGATTATTATCGAATGTACGAAACAAAAATTCGATAGAACGGCAATTAGTTCGAAGTAATTATAATGAATGGAATTGCATCACTTATCCCGAATATAAATCGAAAAAAAAAAAAAAAACACGAAACGTATCGTTAGCTTTGACTGAATGATGGAAAAAAACACTGCGTGGCTCTCGAAACGAACCTCAACTGAGTAGGCAGAGGCTTTCAGTGTCGAGAAGCTTTCACGAAGGCTTCGAGTCCACCAAGCGGAATCCATATAACGCCACGCGGCTGTACACTACGTGCAGATAATGCGTTTCTACGATAGAAGTGACGCAGAGAGAGAGAGAGAGAGAAAGAGACAGCCTTTGCGATAAGCTCCTCACCCGAGAGACCGAAAGAAAGAAACACGTGCAACGAGAAAGAATGTAAAAATTGTTAATTCATAAACGAAGGAAACTAAAAACAAAACGTATCTTCTATATCGTTATACAATACTCTTGAAGTTTATACACGACTCGATGTTTTACCGAAATGCACGAATGCGCATCGTACTAAAACACTTCTAATTTTTTTTTTTTTTTTTTTTTTTTTATAGTCGGAAGTATATTTTTCCGCGGCTATAATAAAACGTATACTGCGTTTGCGCCATTAAAAATATATTCACTACCCGACCTGGTTGCGCGAATAATTTACAACATTTTTCATCCGCCGTAAAAAAAAAAAAAAAAAAAAAAAAAAAAAAAAAAAAAGAATAAAAAACATAAAAAAACATTCGAACGGTGGTATGAAGAATGTGATAACTTTGCCCCCTATTCGTTGAAATTCGTAACAGCGTTACGCTCTATTCAATCGCGTGATTCCATATCAAGTGGCGTTCGGTGACCCGAGTCCGTAGCCGATCAACACTTGGAGTTTCGTATCGCAGGATTTCTGCACCTACGCGAATGGCCGCTCGTCGAACGTCGACGCAGTGCGTTAAATCGCACGCAACCCCTTTCGGTCGTGTGCTCCGGAGTTTCGTTTCCGGCCCCGAGGGGGAAACGGCCGATGGGGTGGTCCCCGATTGGTCGTCAACGAAGAGAGCTTCGCCAAGCCTCCCGTGACGATTTCGAATATAGTCGCATGAGCGCAGGTATGTAAATAAGCGTCACGTTGAACGCGGATCTCGTCGCCGCCGCCACGGTCACTACGCATAGAGAGACCAACGCGATTCAATGAATTATTCAACGAGCCGTGAGCTGATATCCGTCCACGAGGCGTTTCTGTGTTTCCCAGTGACGAGGTTTTCCCATGATACGAAATCCCTCGGCGGTGACCCACCGGACGGGATTGACGGGGTGCATTGTTTCCGATTCGCGGGGGAATTTTCTCTGTGTCTCGTATACATCGAGACGACATACATATTTTTTAAATATATGCAATAAACGCGTATAATGATGACGCGGAGCATAAGGGAGTCTCGCATGGCTTACGGAAGTAAATCAGAAAAAATCTCCCCATCCTAACCTCAATTTTTCACACGATTAGCATGAACGGCAGATCTCTGCGAATCAAAAGGCACCGTTCGATTCGAAGTAATAATAATAATAAATTCGGGGCGAATTATTGGAAATTTCGAATATTTTTACATCCCTATATTATAGTGCGTACAATGACGACGCAAGTGTCGAAATCGCATTCTACGTGCGCACCGACCTATTTCCGCCGTTTCTCTCCCTCCTCTTCCACGTGCTTCTCTAATTCGGGGCTCCCGTTTGTCGAGATAATAATTAATTGTCGCGGTAGACACGCGATATCATAGGATAATTTCAATGTAGCTAATTACTGCGAAACATAAATTAACCCCCTTCTCCCGGGAGTATTTTCATCGGCATTTACCATATTACTTTCGTTTATATTTTTTTTCACCCCGTTTTACGCTACTGTCCACTCGAAAAAAATTGCGATTTAATTCGTTCTTTTACATTGTCATTTCACGAATATTGTTGTTTGTTTGCGGCAAACACTTTTTTTTACCCTTTAAGCTTTAAACTTTATCTCTCATTAATAATAATTCGCGACTTTACGAGGTTAAACATCGCACGTGTATCGGTACTTACGAAATTCAAATGTATCAAAACAGCGCTCGTTAACGCGAAATTGTTTTAATTAAAAAAAAAAATTGATCGTGTAAATCTTATTATTCAAATTAACATCGCTATTCACGGGGGAGTTGAATTTTGCGACTGCGATAACATTCTCACGCAAGAATCGACCCACCCGCGTTGACCGGCCTGTCGGCTATCGTTCTCGGGGATCAGTGCGGAAAATCACATGCTGGTTACTGTCGACATGTTATACTTCGTACCGCCCGTCACAGCAGCGTAGAGATAGCTATGATTCGACACGTGACCGAAGCAGCGACTAAACGGAAACATAATGCGCCCTCATGCAGGACACATGTCGGTGCGGTATTGAGTATCGTGGAGCTCTCGTGGCCTTACAGCTCTTCGGCAATGCGCTTTCGAGTGTCCGGCCTCCGGGGTATGTATAAACGACCCTCCCTCAGCACCGGTAAACTTTGACTTCCCGTAAATTTCTCATACCCCTATCGTCGATCCCAGCCGCGTGACCAACGCGCACCCCCCGCAAAACGGAGCAAACCTCCGGTCTCTCATCGCCACGGCGTTTTATCGAACGCGTTGGAAACTCTACGGTGTATATATAGAGAGCCCCGTTGGACCCGCGCGCATAGGCCATTAGCCTCGATTACCGCGACGATCGGGTCGCGTGACCTATCGTTATCGGCGTTAACAGATCTACGCAATTATTCGTTTCCCTCCGGTCCCTGAAGTAGTTTGATGGCCATTAGATTCGCGGGATTCGCACCCAACGCGATTAACGACAACCTGACGATGTATCCCCGACGAGACCAATGAACAGGTTAATTTTCCCGATGGATTACAAGACGATCTTTGGCTTAACTGAGTTTCTCGGACATTTAACGAATTATTTTTATTTTTTATCACCGAAGTTTGAAATTTTATTTTCACGGTTTTTTTTTTATTTCGTTAAATTAATTTTGAAAATATTTTTTTATTTTTTTATTTTTTATTAACGAAGCGCAATGAAGCGAAAATTATTGATTTATTAATTAATTTACGACGCGTCTACATTCAGTTTACGCGTATAGACGGTAAACTCAATGTTTCGCGGATGTCATCGTTGATTCTAATAGAGTTTTCCGTCGAGGAGAAAGGAATGAGAAGAAGGGACCGCGCATATCTTCATTAGAACTTTGTTCTCTCATCCAACTATCCCCCGACTAACGGGATTCCCGTGTTCGTGCATATAACGCGCATTCTCTGCTCTTCCGCGTTTCTCATCGTGAGCGGAATAAGTTGACGCTGCCGGAGTACCGGGAACATGCAATTACGATCCTTTGTACCTTTCCTTCTTATTTTCAAACCTTAATGTTTGCACGAAACTCTTCGTATCTAATTTCGAGGACAAAGTGTTTTTCAATTTGTTTGTCGACAAAATAACATTATTAAAATTGCCTAATAATTTTATTTATCGTCAAAATATCGATAGAAAAAAAGAATCCATGCGAAACACGGAAAGTTTCCATCAAAATTTTCACGAAACTTTCTATGAAAAAAAAAAAAAAAATTCCGTATAAACTGTCTGATTAAATCGCGAGACTAATGCATGGATCACGTGAAGGGGTTGAAACCGTCCGAACATAAGAAACGTATACTTGCCCTTTCCCTTCGCATACCGTTTCCCTGCGTCCTTATTTTCTCCTCAGCATAATTAATACATCGGGGGATACAGGTTCGGCAATAAAAATACAATGAATACAACGAGCGATAGAGTTCGCGATTTTTGAAGAAGAATACCGATAGCGCATTCAAAAGCGGGATGCAGGGTAACAACACTATTGGAACGCGGAGGGGTTGCAGAGCTTACGGTGGAGGGAAATACCGTGAGAGCTGTTGCATTATTGCGTCTCTCGACGTGTATGTGGAAGCAGATCGAAGCGGGTTGTTCGAGAAAACGAACACAGCGAAGGGGGAAATAAAGAAAAACGTCGGTGAGTTCCAATAGGGCGACGACGCTTCATCGGTGCCTATAGACGTGGAATGACGAGGGTTGAAACTCACTCCGTCTCTCCGCGTGGAGTCACATCGAGGGGGCGAAGAAAAAACGCGTTCAATCTTCAACGGCGACTATCACCTGGTGCCCCCGACACAGATTACGTTCGACTACAACCCTATGAAACAGCCGTGAGAACGGGCAACTCGCGTTATCAAAGTGCAACACAGGGATTTTCCACTGGGGTCGGGATGCCTCCGTAAAAATTCGAAATCCCGCGCTATCTTATCGTAACTGTGTCCAAAAACATTCCGGCGAACCTGAAATATCTCTGCAGTTTATCTGACTTCGAAATTCCTTTAAAACCGTTCGAACTTAAATAAAAAAAAAAATTTAACCCTTTACGACGAACTTTCGTGCAAAAATGCAAATTTTTTTCATTCGAAAGAAAAGTACGTTAAACGGCGGGAATTCGATACGAATACTAATAATAATAACAATTCATTTAATTTGATCAAAGATTCGAGTAATGAAAAAAAAAAAAAAAAAATTGCAGATAGTAAAATTCGAAGTGTAGGAGTCAAATGACGACCGTCATATTCAACATCGTGCGGTCAGCGTCCTCACGGCTGCAGCATCCTATATTACAGCAGCGTGCAGAGATAGTTTACGACCTTTGAAGTCCGCGCCCTCATGTCGGTTTTCGATATAAGGCTGAAGGGGGGAGAGAGAAAGAGAGAGAGAGAGAGAGAGAGAGAGAGAGAGAGAGCGGATCCGGCAGGTAGCTGTTCGCTTCCCCGATCGAGGACTGTTACGCTGGGATGCCGAGCTGGTGAATAGCTCAGGGGTTACCGGGCCAAGGAAAGGGGAAGGGAAGGGGGGCGCGAGGGGGATGAGGGGCGAAGCGAAGAGGGTTGATGCACTTGTTACATGGGACACCAATTTCCGATGGTTACAGTGGTTCTCATCGTTCGCGCGGTATGCATTCAATATGTTATCGATCTTTTGACAAAATTTTCATAAAAAAGACAATTAAAGCGAACGCCCGAAAAAAAATTAAAGTATTTGCAATTTTTGTTTATTTAATAACAATTATACGGTACATAAGATCGAATAATTTTTTTTTATTTTTCGAAAAGAGTTGAGTACCTGGGAGTTGCATAAAAAGGCCGGTGCTACCTGTACGAAGAGGCAAAAGAGTTTTTTTTTTTTTTTTTTCTTTCTTTTTCTTCGTCTTTTCTCTTGCGCCGAGGGAAGAGCCGTGCATACAGCGACGCGTGTGCGTACACGTGGGCAAACGTTAACTCTTTCCCTGCGCGGCTCGATCGTATTTTTCAGAACACGACGAAAAGAGGTCCTCTCCTCTTTGCCGATGCGGCCGAGGAGAGCGGGAGCCCGAAGCGAGTCTGAAGAGACGCGATTCAATTTCTTTCCCGGATCGAATAACCAACATGCGATTACGAGAGTAGGGGGCGGCGAACTCTCGAGAAAGACGTGTGTGTTATCTCACGTTCTTTTCTTTTTTTTTTCTCTTCTTCTCCCACTTGAACTTTGTTGTCACCCGATATATCGATTCCGGAGAGAAGATAGGCGAAGAGTCGTGTGAAAAAAAAGGCAAAGAAGTGGACGCAAGTTCTTCGCTATACACACCGATCGGTAAACGAGAAATGGCTTTTGAAACTAACCAGAAACGTCACGCATTTTTGTACATTTTTTTTTTTTTTTTTTTTACGACACGCACTCGACGTTAGTTTTCAATTTAAAGGGTCTTTTGGGTGTCTTGTTTTTTTTTTCCAGAAAGCAGAAGACACGTGTAGCACGTCTTTCTATCAATTGGTTATAATAAAAAAAAAGTAAATAAATAATAATATGTTATTATTATTATTATATTATAATAAAATGATAATGGCGATCAAATCTATAAAGTAATTAAAAAAAATTCTACGTATTTATTACGCGTCCGGTGAATATTTGTTCCGTAAAAAAGATCGAAAACTTGAGCTCTCGGTACCCTGATAGTCGAAAAAAAAAAAAATGCCGACCGGTCCAATTTCTACAGATTATCGGACAATCGTTCTCGTTATATGTCTCCTTGTCGTCACCGTGAGAGCGCGAAAAGACTTCGAAGCTTTTATATAATAGATTTCTCGTGCGAAAAAAGGCAGAGGATTATAAACGCGCGGGAAAAGAGACGCAAGAGGGATGCTGTACTCTAAAACTACGATGTAGGGCTTCACGTGCGATTATTTTATATACATCCAAACCCGGTGCGTACCTAAGTAACCTCTCCACGTGTGTATGGATGTCCGCGTGTATGTATACGCGAACGTACGTTGTACGAACGTCGTTGCCCGGTGCTAAGGCGAACCGTGAGAACGCGGCAAGGAGCAGATGCGTGTACGGAAATCGAGGCAAGGAGGAGAACAGCTATAGCGTAAGAGGGTGCGTATAGTATAGAAGAACACCGTCAAAATCAGTCTATCCGAAGGGGGATGAAGGTAAAAGAGCTGTGGCCGACGGTTCAAGGGTGAGCGAGAAAACCGAAGTCTCGTCGTTCACGTGTATCGCTCTAACCGACTCTACCTATAACAACCCGGTGAGAGGACCCTTACGAACGAAGAGGCACCCGTGGGGCAAAGTCGAAAGAAGATACGTATATATACGCAGTACGGCCACGAAGCACCGATATTTCCCTGTATAGCTCCATGAAACTCCTCTGAGTCACGTTGAGAGCAGCTCTGCTCCTCAACGCGCACGCGAACTCTTTGACGACAATTTTATCGATGCTAATGTACTCGGACAATGTTTCCACTCGTATCTTCTCCAGAATATCATTTACCGCGCTAAATAACCCAATTGATCGTTTTTTTGAGAGGATTTAAGGGTATTTTGGCTTAAAAGCAGAAATCAACAATTCGAATTTTCATCGATCTTTTTTTTACGCAAAAAAATAATTGACGGGGTGCAAAGTTGCGAATAATTTTTTTTATTATTATTATTATTGAAATTTTGCGTTTTATTTGCATTACAATTACTCGAATGGAGTTATTTGGGGATAAGTTTCACGCGACAACGTGCCATTTGCATGGGAGTCCGAGAAACGCGAAACGTGATTGCGGGTAGTCGCGTTACCGTATACGGAGATCGCTTTGTCGCATTGTTTCTGTACTCTCTTAGGTGAGCCTTTGCGACTGAATTCTTTTTTCTTTGAATACAGAGATGCAATGAATGCAAAATGTAATACCCGTAGCGGAAGGCGTACTGCAGACCCCTCCGGAAGGGTAGGACACGCCTACGCATCAGGTAGTGTACCGAAAATACGTGGGGGTCCATTCATCCCCCGTGGGAACTAAGAATTGCCAAAAATATCGAAGGAAGCTGCGTGATTTTCTCGGATCGAATTTTTCCTTTCGTTTTTTTCGTTTTCGTTTTTTTATTTCTCGATGTATATGACAAAAAAAATTATTTTTTTAATCGACGATTGGAGCGATTTGTTGGACTCGCGATTAAGAGAAATTGAGATTAAATTAATGGCAATGGAAATTGATTATTGGATGCGCTATTCTTTGGGTAATTTTTCTCGACGAAAGTTTCAAAAGCACACGACGAATATAATACGGTATAAGAGTCATTAAGCAATTATCTACCCCACGTATATAGTAAACGAGTGATGGGTACCCGCATAAAGTAAAAGCATCGCGCGCGTGTACGCGCCTCGACTTCGCAGTTAATTCAATCGTTCCAACCCTACAGCAACGCTGCTGTTGTTTTGCTTCGGTTATATGCTGTTCCCGTTGCCGCTAGTGATTCACGCCAATTCTCTCTCTGGTCTTATCGAAAAATCAATTTCCATTGGGTCGCCACGTGACGCCGTCATCGAGACCAGCAGGCAGTCGTCGAATACATTTTTTTAAAAGCCGCCTGCATGCTACACTCTGCCACCATAAATTGTCGAGGAAAGTAAAAAAAAATTCATAGGCAGCATTTTTTTTTTCTTGAATTCTTGTTTTTTTTTTTTGCATCGCAAAGATATACAAAGATTCACTCGTCGTGCAAGACGCAGCGAAGAAGAACTTTGAATACTAATCCCGCAACTTCCAGGTGCGAGTGTTGCTTGCAAAGCCGAAAAAAAAAAACTTTGGAGACCCGTAAGACACGAGGGATCGTCGAATTATCCGTTAGACCGGTTTTTGCCGAAAATAAATCGTAACTGAAATACGCGTTGCAGAACGACGACCACTCGGAAAGCTCGTTTTGTCGTTTTTTTTTTTTTTTTGTTTTTCGATTGTCAAAGGGCATTGGCTCTTCGGCGAAAAAAAAAACCAGAGCTACCGGATTTTTTGGGTTTTCGCTCAATCGATCACAGTACAACGAACTGTATATCCATATCTGACGGTATTTCGGCGACATGCATTTTTTTCGTGGGAATTAAATTTTCATTGATATAGAATTCACGGCTTTTGTGGATTTTACGGGTTTCACCAATGTTTCTTTCGGTTGTACTGTACGGCTTGCGCGGCTGGCTACGATCGACGAAACGCCCAGAATCTGCGGATGCAGAACACGCGGGACACTGTCTTTTTACGACCGGCTGTAAAATACGATTGTTCCCGCGATGCTGCCCCGCGCGTCGCAGTAAATCATGACGAATGCGACGGGACACCAAAGAACCTCTCAACTCTGCACGAATCCTGACCGTTGCAAGATATTACGACCAGAAAAGAAACAAAAAAAAAAGAGCAAAGTTTTTTGTTTCAGTAAAAAGCTTTTGTTTCGTATCACAACAAATACGGCGCATCGAATTTTTATCGAGCAAAAACACCGCTGAAACTCGGGTGAGGGAACGACCCAGTTTTGCTGGTGTTTGCATTTTAGATTGACGATATTTTTCACGATTATTTAAAAATTTAATTTTTTTCAAATTTAAAACTGCGTAATTGCACACCGAGTGAACAATGTCAGGGAAAATAAAAAAATTTAATATTCGTCAGGGAATTTGAAAGAAAAAAAAATTGTATCCAATTAAAAGGATTTTCCGATTTTAATTAAAATTTCACGGCTATTTCGCGACCAAATAAAAATGTTTACTTCGTCGTACAGAAAGCTTTGTCAGCGTAATTTTTTTTCTGTTTCCCAATTTTCCTTCAAATGTTATCAAAATTATCAAAACCAATTTTTTTGCTGCAGTTTCCTCGTTATTTTCAGAATGTTAGGGTAGTTTTCAAAAAATAAAAAAAAAATGAAGGAACTTTGATCCTCGTATTTCATAGTTGTCACCATAGTGCAATTTTCACGTATTGCTATTCATAATCATCAATGAGAGTTTTTACGTTCAATTAAATGATAAAACCTCATTAGCGAACCGTTGAAAGCCGTTTTTATTAGTCAGTAGCTTTTTCCTGGTGTGAAGCTCTCTAAAACTTCAGCCCCTTCGTTATTTTTATCACCGCATCTACAGAACGTTCCGTCATCTCATAAAACTATATGAGATTCGAGGGGATTCGAGGATTTTTTTTTTTTTTTCCGAGCCTTTCAAAAAAACCGGTTCTGTAAACGCCCACCTGAAGAAGCGTACATAACGGCCTTTTTTTCACTATACGGCGAATGACCTATGAGAATTTCAAGGGTTTTGTAGGAGGAGATTAGAAAAAAAAAAAAAAAACCGCGTTATATACGAGACTCCGGCGGTACCTGTTACCCGGTCAACTGACAAGCTGAATTACGGAGGGTATAAGTGTTCGAAACTCGAGAAAAGGGTCGTCTAATTCATCGTCGGTTCAACGGTCGCCTAAACATAATTCGTATTAAAACTAATAATAATAACATTAATAACTATTATATAAACCATTTTCAACACAAATACCAAAAGTTTGGAGACAGCTGTACGCTCAACGATGCGCGAATAATTGCGACTGTACGTTCCGCGATGTTACGCAAAGATTTTTCTTGCACCCCTAAGAACTGCAGCTTTTCCTTAGCCATCGATTCTTCGAGAAATTCTATTGAAACTTCTGTCGGTTCAGCAAGCAAACGCTCCCAATGAAACTCTGTTACACAAGACGACAATGGCTAACGGACCGACTGCCGCAAAAATCGCGGAGATCTCGTCAAAAAGTGGAGCAAATTTTTTCCTTTTTAAATCTTTTTTTTTCTCTACAAGATCGACAACGGTGTTCTACCGTAACGAAGCTGTGTGCCTCGGTTAGGTGAAGGACCTCTTCTGAAAGGCCTCGAGGGATGCCGAGAATGAAATTATTCCGAGAAGGGAACATCTCTGAAGGTATAGACGTTTAAAAGACCCGAAGCTGCAGAAACGACTATTTCTAATCACTCTGTTCCTCAGTTTAAACGAACTTATTGGACATAAATACGTCTTAAAAACAATACCGCATCATAGTTTTGCATATACGATTTATAATCTATATATACAAAACATCGAAACATAGTTTTTACGTAACCTCTCTGCCTGGGAAACGCACGAAGAAACAGTTCCATCAGATCGCCACATCCCCATTATCAACACTACAAGGCATTAAAATTGTATGAAACACATGAATTCGTATGTGTCTGCCGCACCTGGCGAAAAGTTTCAAGGGATGCTGCCGATCCCGCTGAGAGTTCAGCAACACGAGTTGATCAGTGTGTGGGAATTTGGTGAACGGTTCCTCACGATCCGTTGCAGGGTGGATATACGTTATAGCAGAAACAGGTAACGACGAGCATTATGCCTGTTGTATGCATCGGGTTGTCTTGTCGAAGAGGGGACTCTCCTTGGTATCTCTTTGCTAGGGGAGTCGCCGCGAGGGAAAAAATAACAAGGACCGGTAAGAGAGTCGATCCTCGTCTTACGCCGGCCAACGGGGGTAAAGATCGCGGCAGCGAACCCTCATTGTACCAGATATTTTCCCAGGGCCTCCCCTAAGCCAAAGGCCCCGCATGGTAGGGCCAGTTTCGTATATAAGGGCCTCCGATACCCAGTTGGAGTACAGAACAGCGCAGTCAGCGATACAGTGAACATCGGAGCGCTCCAACAGCCTACCGGGCCTTTTGCCCGGTCAGGAATTGGAGACCAGAGCCTTCTAAGGCTCTTCTAAGCTCTATCTATCGTGAAGACATCAACGATCTACGATCAGCGCCATTCTACGCCAGTGTTAATCTAACCAGAGGTGCTCCAACTTTTCTGTCGCAGATTACGAACAACGTGGGATTTCCGGCATTGACGTGAGTATAGTTTCGGCTTGTTTTTTGGCAAACGCGAACGGTCTTGGTGCTTCGATAGACTACTCGGAATTGGCAAGAATCACGTAAACTTATATCTCGAAATATTCGCTGATATCTGGTGTTTTTTTTTATTTATTTTTTTCAACATCCGCGTTGTATACGACATTTCGACGAATCGCGATTATTCTCAACTAAAAAGAGTAAAACAATGGTGGAAGTACGAACGCCACGCTCCAGCGTTCGTACTTCTTTTTGGCACATCAACATCACGATCATTTTTGTATTTCGATTATATCGGGATTGCACCGTTGCACAACGATTCTTTTGTAGATTCGACGAAAATTACCATTTTCAAGATATCCGAAAATAAAAATAAAAATCAAATAAAATAGCGATACCGACGTCGAACAAAAAGCGCATACGAACATACAATTGTGAATTTATTTCGAAAACGAGCTTCAAAGTTAAAATCATACATTCGAGAAGTTAACGCATCATTATTACGCGAACAAATACGATTTTTTTGTGCACAAATAGCCCATAGATTTGAAAAAACAATGAAAAATCAGGTCCGGTTCAATATGTCCTATAGAACGTTTACAAGGAATATTTTTCAAATGTTGCAAGTCGCCCGGCGGGAAAACGATGTTTAACTCTTATCTCGAATAAAATATGTCTCTCAACTCGAATGTTTCGCAGTCATGCGATCGAAAATTACAAAAAAAAATCATTTGATGGTAAAAATTGTAAAATCTTTTGAAAAATTCGTCGATATGGCTATATGACGCGTAGTTCACAAAATTTTTTATTTTTTTGTAAATTACTTCGCGATAGTCACAAAAATCCTCGGCACTACTCTATCCAGGCACTAAGACCCAATCGAAATTTAAACAAAATTTTTTTGTGTTGAGTTTGTTTATCGTCTTTCGTTTTTTTTAAGTTGCGTTAATTATTATTATTTTTTTTTTTTTTCTAAAAATATTTCATTGTCAAAAAAGTTGCGCTACCAACTCTTTAAAACTCGTACCCTTTTTTTTACATCTTTTTTTTGTTTGCATTTTTATTCATTTGTCATTAAATTTTTATGTTCATTGTGTATTGAAATTACTGACACTCGTACTGTTAGTGCTGTGAGGCGTAGCAAAAAAAGCGTCCCGTTTAACAGTAGTGCTTTGTAGTCAATGTAAAGAAAATATGCATTCCGGATTGTACATTTTTTTGCCTTTATTGTTGTAAATATCGTCTTGAAACAAACGAAACTGACTGCTCAAAAAATCACTGTTTCGACATTGATATAAATGTGTGAAAAATGCCTGATATTACTAACCACCGTTTGGCCACTAACACAATAGTAGTTAAAGTAAAATAATATTCGTAATAAAATTGGCACGAAGCAGTTATACCTTAAAATAGAAACTGACAAAAGACAGCAGTCAAATCATCCTGAAAATTGCAGTTTTTGGTTGCTGTTGTATCAGAATATCTCGAATAGTAATTTAAAAAAAACCGACCGGAATACGCTTCGATCTAAACAAATATATACGATGACGAGTTTCTTTCGACTAAATCACACGAACCGGTCATGAAAAACGTTAAAATTAAATCGAATGACATAGACATTCATTTATAGGTTAAGAGACGTAAATTAATAATGAAAATTATCGTTTTTGATTTTTGTTAAATCAATGATTCCAAAATACAAATTTACTGATAACCGACGCTTGAAATTCAAAAAGATCCGACCGGAACACGCTTCGATTTGAATAAATTTTCACAATCACGGGTTTCTTTCGACTAAATCATACAGACCGGTCACGAAAAGTCTTTCAATTAAATTGAATTCTGCATTCGTAAATAAGTTGTGCAAATTACAGTTTTTTTGTTTTTGTTAAATCATTATATTTCGACAAAAATTCAACGTGTGTTTGTCGAACTCGCGACCGACGCTCCAAATTAAATTGAATAACGCGTCTATTGAAAAGTTAAGAAAAAGTAGTCACACATTAAAAATAGTTGTTTTTTATTTCGATCAAATCAACGAATAAAAAATTCGCATGTGTTTGTTATACTCGTAACCAACGCAATAATTAAATAAGAATCGATCAGAACAGGTTGCCATCCAAAACAATTTTCACGAAAAAAAGGATCCATAAAAATTCCAAAAAAATAAACACCACAGAAAATTAGTTTTTGGCTTTCGTAAAATTAATGTACTAAAGATATAAATGTCGTGTGTGCATGTCGTACTCGTGATCATTCACTCAAATTAAAAAAAAAAAAACCGATCAAAAGCAATTCACGTGATCATAAGTTTAATTTGACTAAATTACAAAAGACAGTCGTGAAATTCTCCAAATTGAATTTACATATATCATATATAAGTTTACAAACGTATAAAATTACAGAAAATTACAGCATTTGGTTAACTTTAAAGCAATATAACCGATGGTTCAAATTCAAAAAGTTCCTATCAAAAGACACTTCGATCAAAAACAATTTACGTGACCACAAGTTTCATTTGGCTAAATTGTAAAAATCAGTCGAGAAATTCTCCATATTGAATTTAAATATATCATATATAAGTTTACAAACGTATAAAATTACAGAAATGTACAGTATTTGGTTCATTTTAAAGCAATAGAACCGATGGTTCAAATTCAAAAACATCCAAAAAAAGCGCTTCGATCTAAAACCATTCATACGACTAACGGTTTCTTTCGTCTAAATCATTCAATGCAATCGCGAAAATCTTCATAGAAAAATAATTTGGGTATTCAAATAAAAGTTGAAAACATTACGAACATTTCGAAAATTACATTTTTTTGATTTGGTAAATCAAAAGTAACTGAAAAATTCGCAACTTAAATTCGAAAAGATCCGATCAAAATACGCTTCGATCAACATCCATTCACACGACGATGAGTTTCATTTGAAAATTTCACACGAGTCCGTCACAAAAATCTCCAAATTGATTTGAATGATGCATTCACATAGAAACTGAGAAACGTAGAACCACACTGAAAATTACAGTGTTTGGTTGTAGTTAAATCAATGTATTTAGAATACAAATTTCGTGTGTGCATGTCGTACTCGTAACCGATGCTTCAAATTCGAAAAGATCCGATCACAAGACGTTCCAATCAAAATAAATTTGAACGCTTCCGGTTTTCTTTTAAAAAGTCATGCAAACCAATGATGAAAATCTCAAAATTTAAAATTGCATTAAAAATTCTCTCATTGTTCCATTTACTCAAAAAATGCTCGCTTTCAACTATTTAAATTGGGATAAAAAAAAATTATATCTAAACGATAATTTTCGGAACTTTTCTAATCAAAAGCCGACGTTCGACGATGTAGTTAAAATGAATATAAAAGAAGCACGTCCCCCCCCTCTCACTTATTGATACATCGATCCTCCGAGCCATTTTGCAACGATCCAAAATTGCAGACAATACAAATCGTAACCGGTATTCGCGATACACAGTTAAATAATTCATAAATTCGTGTTCGACATATTGAAAAAGAAAAAAAAAAAAATGCCGGAAAAATTATTCGGTCATCCGCGAGGTTAAAAATTGTAAGAGTCATATCAATTCGATCGCTCGCAATGAAGAATCCATTAACAACAATAATCTTAACAAACGAACTCAGCGACTTCATTGTACACGAAACCCGACCGGAATTGCCGTGAACTTGACTCCGCTAGCCGTTTCCGTCAGATAATCAGTTCGCAGTGTGTAACAAGTGCCGGTTCCTGTCGAGTACCCTCACACCGGAAGTGACTACCCCTCCAGACTCGCACTCATGAAAGTGGGGTGGCAATATTATGCACCCCTCATCGAAACCGACGCAGTCACTCCGTCATTCACCGCGCAACAAGTTCTGAAACTGATTCGACTAATCTGCAATCAGCCATGAAAAGCCACGACCTCGCGACGAGTAACTGACCCCTCTCTGCCGTGAAATATTATTATAAGAATCGGGTTATCCCACAATTTATTGATTCGCTCGGTTTTTCATGAAATTTTCGATCTTTTGAACATTTCAAAATTTACAAAAAACGCTTCATATTTCGCAACGAAGGGCCGTTGATTCAAAAAAATGTTACATCAGGTTATTCAACAAAACGATCAATAATGGGGTCACTAATTTTTATATAGACTGAATTTTATAAAAATCCAATCTTCCGATATTGGTGTAAACAGTAAAAGACGAAGAGAAAATTTATTTCGCTTGATTCAGTTGCACATGATGAGCGTTAAAAAAAATAAAAAATTTAACAGCGTTAAAAAATGAATGAAAAAAAAGATCGCGACTTGCAACCTACGAATCGGTTTAAATTCACTAAAACTACGAGATCACGAAATAATTCTAAAGGCATCGAAAATATTGGGATACAAAAACTCTCATTCGAAACATCGGCAAACCGTATTTAACGAAAAAAAATATTTGCAAATATCACCTTTCGAAATCTATGTCCGCGCCGTAAGTAACCGTGAGTTTTATCGGACCGTTCTTAACCGAACCAAAGAAGAAAACAAAGAAATAGCTCTTCGAAAGACCCAGTCTAGGATTCTTGACCGCGCCACCATAAATCTCTCTCTCAGCCGTTTGCGCAACAAAATCCTCTTTAGCCTCAGTCCCTCGAGGGTCAAAGATATACCGAACTCTAAAAGGCTTCGGATACTTATCCAAAGAGCCATCTTTCTTACACTTGCATTTCAAAAAATTTCCAGACCCGAATTAACGTAAATCCACATCCGGCCAGAGATCATGCAGTGCCAACAGCTTGCGTGCCTTAAATTCTTCTTCGCTCTTAATTCAAAAACAAACATTGGCCATCTGCACAATATTAACCGATCTGGACATACATCAAAAATATTCTAAAGCATTCAAAAAAAGTTAAAAAAAATTCACTTCAAAATTCTTCTTCGCAAGAACCTTAAATTCGTCTTCGCCCAAAATTCAAAAGCAAACATTGGCCATTTGCACAATATTAACCGATCTGGACATACATCAAAAATATTCTAAAGCATTAAAAAAAAGTTGAAAAAAATTCACTTCAAAATTCTTCTTCGCAAGAACTTTAAATTCGTCTTCGCCCATAATTCAAAAGCAAACATTGGCCATGTGCGCAATATTAACCGATCTGGACATACATCAAAAATATTCTAAAGCATTCAAAAAAAGTTTTACAAAATTCACTTTAAATTAAACGGGAGCTTCGAAACCATAAAAAAAATCGTTACAAAATAATATCGGGGCAAAACTAAACATCGAAAAAACCAAATTAATAACATTTTCCAAACGCAGATATAAGTCTATATGTATATTAAAAAAAAAATTTAAACAAAAATTATTTTCCGGTTAAAAAAATAATACAAATGCATTATCCTCGTTCAAAAAAACGAAATCAGACTCAATAAAATTTCATTCGCACGATACAAAAGCATATTGCAAAAGAAATATTAAACAATTCAAACTTGTCGAGAAAAAATACGTCAAATCAATCCAAAGTAGCGACAAATATAAATCGATATTCTCAAAAAAAAAACACTAAAATGAAAATTAACAAAAATCATTAATTTTCGGTTTCAAAAATAATACATAATAATGCATTACTCTCGTTTGAACACTCGAAATCGGACTCAATAAAATTTGAATCGCACGATACAAAAGTATATTTAAAAAGAAATCTTAAAAAATTGAAACTTATCGATTAAAAATACTCCAAATCAAGCAAAACAGTGACAAACACACGGCTATAACCTCAAAAAAAAAAAACAAAAAGAATAAAAATTATAAAAGAAACATTATTTTTCGGTTCCAAAAATAATACAAATGCATTACTCTCGTCCAAAAAATCGAAATCGGACCCAATAAAATTACAATTGTACGATAAAAAAGCCTCTTAAAAAAGAAGTATTAGAAAATTCAAAGTTGTCGAGTAAAAATACACAAAAACAAGTCAAGCCGCGACGCGGAGATTCAGCAATTACTCTTGAAATGGTATAACAATGGTCCGAAGATTCTGCAACCGTTCGAGTTCTCGAGAATTAAAAAAAAAAAAAAGTGACAAAGGAGTTCCCGGGTACAGCGGGAGTCCATCCCGTTCCACGGGCTTCGGAGTTCCCAAGGCTCCCTTATTCTTTCAAAAGCGCACACCGACAACGGCACGCCAAAGGCTCCAACCGTTTTAGTTGACCCCAACGTAATTTAAGCAGCCGAAGAACAAGACCCGCCCTTTGCCTCTCGAACGTCGGTTCTCAGGAATGGCGACACACGTGAAACCCGTTGTACAGTTGACCCTCAAGTAATTTAAGTACAGCTAAAGGAACAAGAAACTCGACGACGACGCATAGCGGCACAATAGTACGCCTCGTGTTTCGGTTATCGCGCTAAAACCTCCCCCTCGTCGTACAACCCACTACAACTATACTAAACGATGTATATACATATATATAGTTCTACCATTTCATTATTTCACATACTTCTGCTCCTTTCTTCACTCCTCCCCATTAGTAGTGTTTCGTAGCTAACGCTCACAACCTTCCAGGTCTTGACGTTCTGGATGGGCCGTTCAACTTCCCGATCATCGACTCGGCCGGAGCAGCAGCAACAGCGGACGAAAGCAGCAACCCGTGAGACGACAACGACAACGAGAACCCCCCATCGGCCATGCAGTTTCGCAAGGAAGAAAGGAGAAGAATGAATGAACCACGTGTGCAGCTGGCTACGAGGAAATAACTAAGAAGAAAATCCCTCAGGCACCCCTAAAAGTACCATTCGAACCGGGAACACAAAACGCAGTCCCTCACCTTTCAAGAAACTCTTCAGGATCATTTATCCGGCGATACCAGTGACTCCACAAGTGAAGGAGTACGAAAAAGGACCAAAATCAACACCCCCCTCGTTCAGATACATCGCAAACCAAAAGAAACCAAACAAGTCTGATTCATCAAATTACAAATTGGCTACCGCGGCCGCGAGACGGTAAAACGATTTTATTGGTTTCGATAAAATACCGGGATTACAGAAAAAAAAAAAAAAAATCATAACAAAAATGTTGCATTCAATACAAACATTGAATGCCGATAAAAAAAAGTGGAAAAATCGGAGTGCTTCTATCGATTGAATCAGCAGTTCATTCACCAAAATAACCGGGGAAAAAATAAACCCGGAGATCCGCGGGCAATCCAGGAACAAATCTGAATCAACTACCGCAGAAAACAATCACCCCAACCGGTGTGTACGATTTCGAGAGAAAAAAAAATGCGCACTCGTCACAAAACAATTCACGTTTCGAAGTTTCGCTACTCGACCGAACGCCCAGTGTGTTCACAGTCCGAGTCGGCAATCGAGCCAAATATTGAAAACGGGCATTTAACCTAAAAACAAGATTCGTTAAACGCGTAGAGTTTGAAATTATTCTCACTGCACCGGGCAACCAAAAGCAAAATGCAAACAGAGCTCTTTCACGGCATCCGAGCAAATCGAAAACAGTTGTAACACATTTAGTTCAATTTTCTGAAATTGGGATCGAGACGTTGGTCTGTCAGCCAATGAGTTTCGAAACCAAACACCGATCAAGCATATTCAACAAGCGCCAAGCAACTTCACAATCCTCCCAGATCCGTAGACCGTCGATCGTCAAAAATTCGATCGAGCAAAATCCAAACGACAACAAAACGCCTGACTGTAATGATGACCAAAATTCAATACGCCTCTACAGAAAATCAATTTTCGCATAAAGAAGCCCCGACAATGGTTTCCCGCATCTCTCAGCGGAGGAAGAAAGAAAAATTGGAAAATGGAAGAAAAACAAGTGACTGCAGCATTCGAATCAGAAGAATCTCCACGAATCCGGAGACAATTCGAAGCGACGAAGAAGATAATGGACAATCGACGTCTCAGCAAGGAGGCGCCCGTTTCGACACGCTGACAACAGCGGAAGAACCAAGAAGCCCTGGAAGAAGAAGAAGAAGCAACTGTCGTCCCGCAGTTAAATCCGCTGGATTGCACCCAATTACGCAATGAAATCATATCGACGCTTTTCGTTTATCGGTAACCGATATCCGCGTTACCGTTCAAGTTTCAAGCTTTGGGAACCAACAATGTGGCAAGCAAACGTGTCCGGCACAGTCAACCTTACCTCTCACTCCCGCAAACAAGAGGAGGCAATCAAAAATTGAGAGGCATCAAAGGTGAACGAGGACCATCAAGCAAAAACAAACTTCTGTTCAAAGTCGCACAAGTCGACAGCGCAAAGTTAACGCTACAAGGAACCAAAACAGGGTCACTCAGCACCCGCAACGGCAGCCCGACTCTCACTCCTGCAATCGAAGAGGAGACGCGAAATTGAGAGCATTCAGGCTGAACCTACGAGAATCAAGCAAAAACGTCTGTTCGAAGTCGCAAACAAGTCGACGAAGAAAAATTTCAAGCTTTGGGCAACAAAAACCAAAAGGCCAAGCAACGCGTCTAGCAAAATCCGACCTGAACTCTCAACTCCTGCAATCAAGAGGAGTCATCGGCAAATGAGGGGCATCCAGGTCATCGAGGATAAGCAATCAAAAAGGACAAAAACGAAGTTAAATAACAAAATGTATGTTTAAAGTCGTATAAAGACGACCTTCAAGGCTCAAATCGAGAATCCAGCGGGACAAACAGCGAGGACATCCTTCGGCGATTAGGATCGATCGCATGGGCATTTTTCATACGACGTGGGACCGCAATCGTTCAATCATCGTGGACAGCCAACATCGTGGGATCGCACAGCAAATACAACATAAAAAGTAATGTCTTCTTTGTTTCAATTACATTACGTTGAGATTTAAAAATGGGAGCACCGCGCAGAAGACATTTCCGAGCTTTTGGATTCTTTCGGAAATCAGCGGAATACACATCGATAGTTCTTCGATGTTTGTATCGCGATGAAGAATCAGGACGATGAGACTCAAGAAACACTTTACGAATATTGCAACCAATTGGTACCGACTATATTCATCCGGATTTGACGGCTATTTGCTGTCACCAATGCAAATATCGTGACCACATCTTTCCATATGGATTATGAAAGATCATCCACACTGAAGATTAAGCCGCATTGCCATTAGTTTCAAATAATGGGAAAGCAGTTTGGAGAAAATTGGATAAAGTATTTATTCAACATCAGTTCCGATCGTCAAAAATATCGGCGTGTGGATTACATGTCATCAACGCTGAGCAACAAAACATCGCCATCACCATTCATCTTCACCCGGTAACAAAATCATATTACCATTATTATCATTATTAAAGGGTTAAAGATCCGGTGATCGAAAAATCCGCGTACCGCTCAGTAAAGTCTCATCGTCCGTCAAAAATACGGATACTCCCGATTAGTTTTATAAGATTTTTCTTTGCTTTTAATTTGTTATTTTTGTTTATTTCGTTTAGTTATCTTCTTTTTTTTAATTATTTTTTTTATTATTATTTTTCGTCATTTTTTGGAAATCTTCTCGCAACGAGCAATCGAATTTTACCACATTGCTAAAAACTCTCTATTTTACAAGAAAAAATGATTAAAACAGAAAGCGGTTGAAAAAAATCAAAAAAATTCTAAAATCGCCGTCGAGCGTTTCGGAATTCCATAAATTCGAATTTCATAAGTTCAGGCCGGTGCTATATTGCTTCGATGCGAGATGTACTTCCGTTTATGTGTTTTTTCGTTTCCTTTTATCGCGTCTTTTGTTTCATTTTGTTTGTGTAAAAAAAAAAACAAGTATACGAATCGTAAAGAAAAAATCCAAAAAAAAAAACAAAAGTAAAAAGGTAACTTCCGGTGGGCTTATAGCGCCCACTGTAGCAGATCGCGAGTAATCGTGATCTGCATGTACATACATTATTATTATTAAAAAAAAAAACTCGAAAATCAGCGCCGCGAAATTATGCCGGTTGTTGAAAAAATTTATAATGTTTATGACAAACATCAATTTTAACGAAAATCATTGTTATGTAGTTGCATAGAAAATCGCGGGGCATCGCGCACGGGTCTCGATAACACCTTTTGGAGTTGAAGTTTTGTTGAATCGCGAAAGAATTATTCTCTACAATCTATCAGAAATTTCACGTATATTTCGAGAGGACAAAAAACGCTTAACTATTAACGATTTAGCGAGACTAACTCCGTTCTCGGGATCCGTGCGTCTCGTGCCAACTTTTTGAACGCGGAAACGCGCCTCTACCCTTCGAAAAGTCCTCACAACCCATCTAACCCTCTGAATTATTATTATTTCTTTAATTTTCTCCCATATTTTATTTATTTATTTTCCATTCGCTCCGATTACTCAATTGTAAAATGGTCTGTTCTTTTTTTTCATCTTATTTTTTCGTTATCCGACAAACGAAAGCCTTGTCACGGCGTACATTCGACCCGTAATAAAAAAAATTAATAATTCGTGGAATCGGAGATTTTTGCTGCAGGCAGCAAATTGTTTCGGACGCAAATCACTGTGCCGCATATCCAGCGTGGATCGTTGGCTTTTCAATCGAATTGTGGCGCACAGTTTTACCAATTTCATTCATAAAATCAATATTAATTCATAAAAAGTTTCGCTCGACAAGGCTTTCGATAGTTAAACCCTTAGAGTAGTTTAGTTTCGATCAATGCTGACGCATCGACAATAATGAGTGGATGACGACTCCGGTGAATTAGTGCGCCGATCGTCTTTGACCGCTTATCACAGCGGCGGACTTTCGTGCCTTTAGATAGCGTATCTCAGGTTTAACGATATAGAAACTAACCGTTTAGGATTTCAATAGGTTGCTACGCGTGTTTAACATTTTTTTCTCGTGTTCTCGTGTGTCTTTTTAAACTTATCGATTTAAAAAAAAAAAACTCGAATTATATCTTTTACGACTTTAGTACGATAGGTGTAGTACAATCGCGACTACTTACGTGTGCTTTTCGTTCGATTTTTTAATTTTTTTTTATTGAGTTTCATCTCTTTATCAATCGAATATATATTTCGAGAAAATCCGCTGTTTTCCAGTTAAATCGCTAACACGATATTCTCAATTGAAAGGATTTCAGATCCTTCGGTAGATTCGATAAATTATTAGGATACGCGATCCGTCTATGAGATCATTCGGTTTAAAATTGATTTCTTTAGGGTTTAGCTGTAGAATAGGTTTTACTCTCATCGTGGAAAGTTATCATTTAAGTGTTACGATACGATTTTTTTTTATTTCGTTCGAATTTATTCTTTTTATTTCAATTTTTTTTTATTTCGTTCGAATTTTTTCTTTTTATTTCAATTTTTTTTATTTCGTTCGCATTTTTTTTTTTTTTTTTCATTTCTTTAATTTTTTTTCATCATTAACGTTTATTTTCTTTGAATTATTTCTCTCTGTTCATTGTTTTTATTATCTTTTTGCGTTCACCGTTTTTCATTAAGTTTCAGTTATTTCCTTTCGTTCAGTTACTTCGAAATGTTATGTTTCTCACCGTCAGATCGTTCTTTCGTTTGCCTGTCGCTGTTGATTTGTTACGAATCGTTGATTTTGTCTTTTAACACCGTCAATACTGTTCACAATTAACGTTGACGAACTGTTGCCGTTAGCGTTTTCCAATGTTAAAAACCTGTTGAATGGGTTTTCTGAGTTACTGTTTGATGTTTCGTCATCTCTTCGTTTCTGTTTTCGCTATTTCGATCGTTTTTTCTCCATTTGATCGTTAGAAGCCGCTAAATTGTTCCATTGAATTCGTTGAATTTCAGTTAAGTTTGGATACTGTTACGTTAATTACTCCCCATATACCGTTTCGATTTTTGTTCCGATTATTTCATTAAAAATTCCATTCAGATTTTTACTCGTTTTTTCACCTCTCATTGATCAGTTGAAAAATTCATTTAAAATTTAAAAACCTCACAGTACATTATTCTGAAGTGGCATTGTATTTTGTTTTACGCCCTTTGATTACCGTTTCTGTTGATATGTTTTACGAGAGTTAATCATTTTCTTGTTTCGTTACGAAGAATATTAAAAAAAAAAAAAAAAAAAGTTATCGTTCATTGTTTTTCGCGCGGTTTATGAATCGGTTATATCAAGTTACAGTTCACGTTTAAATCCAAAATCTATGCAGTTAACGTTAAGCGTTGTTATTTGTTGAATCGTTAAAATAGCACCAACCCTCTAACTTTCGGTGCATTTCTATCAGTTATTCTGTTAGTTAAAGTTTCTCGTTTTAATTTCCCCATCGATTTCGACATCCGCATTACGTTTATCGTTTATCTGTTTACGTTTTTAACAATTATTAAGTTTCATGTTTGCCGAAAATTCCATCGTTGTCCGTTTTATGTGTTATTCATTCGTTAAAAAAAAAAAAAAAAAAAATACTGCGAACCGACAAATCACGAATTCAAAATCATCGATAAATCCGCGTTGAAAAACAATTTGATACTTTGATAAAACAGAAATTGCCATCAGTTCAATTGCCATTCGATATCGTTAACACGTGTTTCTCGTGCTTTGATGGATCGCAGCACCAACGTTATTATTATTGATTTTTTTTTTTTTTTTTTTCATTTTAAATCGTTCATTGAATTTGTTTCGTTTGAAATTCGATCGCATACATTGGGATAATTAAATTCTCCAAAAGCCCGAAGCGTGTGCAGCAAAACACAAAAGTACGCAAAGTACGGAGATAATTCAACAGGATAACAGGAAAACAGTAAATGCCTCTCGAGCCTCGAATGTTAATGTTAATGTAATGTTTGCGAGGTCCGCGAAAACCGACGACACGCGTATCATTGCCGATTTACCGATATTGGAAAAAAAGAAAAATGTTAATTCCCCGTTCGATTGTTATTGTTATTTGGGCTATAAACGTGTCCATCTGTTACGGCAACGTTTGTTTATCGTTGAGTTGCACGATCGCCGATGTTACCTCGTGTATAGTTATTAATTCTCTTCGCAAAGTGCACGAAATTCAACAACACCCTTCCGAAAGCACGCATCGATATCACAACAACACGAATTTGTCACGAACGTCAATGTTAATTGTTAATTGTTTATTGCAAAGACAAAAATACTTCGCGACTGTAAAAAAAAAAAAAAAAAAAAAAAATTCTCAAAAAAAAACACGAAATTGCGCAAACGATTTTCAAACTGAAAGTAATACTGAAATTTTTCGATTGCACTAAAGAAACAGCCGATTATTCGATGTATTCACGGTGAACCTTACGGATATCAATAATGCGCATCGAATGATCAGTTATTGTTATTTCATCGATGCAAATCATTGATATCCCCTCTCAGAATCTTATCTCGTGTAATGTTATGTTTTATTATTATTTCTTCGAAAAAAAAAAAAAAAAAAAAAAAAAAAAAAAAAATTGGCTTCACCGCAAGTGCCTTTTAGTAAGTAACCTTTATGATACTTTCCACGACGGGTTGTACGACACTCGTAACCCCCCATATAACTTTGTAATTCTACTATAATGTTAGGATAACCGTAAAATAAGATGTTAGAATAGACTTACTATTTTACAAATATCGGGTGTTTTTAACATGTATATTAAATATAAAAAAAATAAATAAATAAAAAAAATTAAAAAATAATCAATACTTCGATTTTTTTCCGATGGTACGAACACATCTGCCGATACCTCATCCTCATTCGATAGATTTCCATTTCCCGAGCGACAATAGTCGATGGTATGCTACCGGCGCCTGCAAATGCAGCACTCCTCGCATCTCGACTCGTCTCCGCGGAAGGTAAGCGAACTTCAGGCGCCGAGCGTCGTTCAGCGCGAGAACCGCGCGATTAACCGTAAGCTGAGAGGTTAGGAAATTCCAACCTCAACAGTCAACGATTTTCACGGTTCCCTTGCGAATTCCCATCGCTTCCATCAAAACTCAAGAGATTTCACTGATTTTCCGAATAACATGGCGCTTGCGTGACGCACAGTTGACATTACTACACTCGAGTGGGCAAAAAGAAAAACACGTTGCGAACCGTTAGCTGCGGATTGACAGCTCGCGATTGTGCGGTATGACAAAACGAATGAAACAAAGTATCTTGCGATTCGCATTCCCGAACTTTAATATCGTTGTGTTCGAGTGACGATAAACATCGAATGTTGTGACACGTGACGTCGCGATCACATAAACGAGGGGTTTCCTGGTTCGCGGCAATGGACGATATCCGGGAAGGAAAATGCGCATCTATCGAGGCGTCGACATCAGGTTTGTAAATGTAGTATAATCGTACTTTCCGTTGCAGAAAATTTGAAAAAAATTGTTTTTCTTCGTATGTTAGACGCGTTTTCATTGGGCGTTTATACAAAACGATTAATCGAATGATTTAAATAGCCGTTAGGCTACACGTGACACTACGCGTAATTTCGAAAACATCGAATATTAAGTACTAAACAAATCTGCAATATCTCGTTCTGCATTGTTAGGAATAATAAAAAAAACATAAATAAAAGTTTAAAAATACTGAAAGAAAAGAGTTTGAGTACTGAATCGTTTTAACAGTCGAATGAAATACCGCGAAATCCGTTTACTATTTTTTTTTTTTTTTTTTTTTCGTAAGTTAAAAACAGTTTTTAACAATTAAAAAACTTCAAAAAACGTGAAGGGGTGGTAAAAAAAACATTTATTTATATGTCCTTTATATGGAATATGGAGATTACGCAAAAAAATCGCGAATATCGAAGTTCGAGTTATGAGCGAAATACATCGCTCCATCGTTTTTTTCCGACGTTCACGCGGCTCATTGAATACATAATTAAAACGATCGATTATAGTGATTTGCTTACTAAAACGTCTTATCGTTTGTCCTCGTAATTGTTTGATGCGGCGAAGGGGAAGTGATCAATCGATGAGGAAATTTTTTTATTTCGATTGCGAAGCCTTCGCGAGTGTTACGCAGATGCGAGAGTCGGATCCGTTCTCTCACTGCGTCCTTAGACTCGCCTACTTAGACCTTCGAACGCGCGAATGTTGTGAATAAACGCTCCTCGATGTCTCACAACAGTAAAAGAGAGCCGAACGACTGTACTCCGCAGTCGGTAGTAACCGCATGATGACCACAATAACGAGTGGTATAAGCCGTCGAGGAGCGCGCGCGTGCCGCAAAGTTCAGCGTGTCAGCGAAACCGGTAAGCGAAGTATCCTGTTTCGTCGAGAGTCACAGTCTCATCTCGTTCACCGGTGTCGCAGATCCAAACTCCCCGCCTGCGATATACTTAACCGATGAGACTACCGCTTACCTAATCCCGCGATCCGCTTGGAATTCTTAGCGATTCCGATCGCGCAACAAGGTCGCGAGAATCACGAAATCGCGCGGCAACGATATAAAACTCAACGAGAGGCATTTTTTTTATTACGGCAAATCGTTTCTTGAATATTAAAAAAAAAAAAAAAATTATAGTCGACGCAAAAGTTGAAAAAAAAAAAAAAAAAAAAAAATGCCGGATATTTATAAACAAGTATGCGGCACTTCTGTTAGAACCTTCGAATAAAACGAATGAGGAGTTTGGCGATTAAATTAATTAGGTTCTAAGTTGATTTTGATTGTCGAACGAATATTCTCTCGATCCATACATCGAAAGAAAAAAAATTAATAATGACAATAATAACTTCGCAAACTTTGTAATTCGGCTAAAAAAAAAGGAATTGCGAGAATATTGGAGGTTAGGTGACAATTACCGTCGTAATTAGCGATTATTGACGATTGTTTTTAGGTTAGCAAAATTGCAAAGACCACACGAGGGCTCGTTAGTCAGCTGTTTTTTCGCATCACGATGAAAATATATATACTTTTGCCATTGAACGAATGTTTAGACGATTAAAGAAGCGTGACTAGTCATCGAGACCTTGACTACTCACGAACGAGCTAAAGCAACAGTTAAGTAATTAGAAGCTACCGTGACGTATGTCTCTTCGCACAATAATAACTGCTGGTAGACAAAGCGTCGTTATGATCGCGAGGTATAAGTAAGGCTTTTAAAATGTATCTTTAACTCTTCGAAGCACTGTATCTTTATTTCTAATCGATCTGTCTGACCGCCAAAACGTATATTTCTCAATCATCGTTTTTTTTTTTTCGTAATTTTGGTCGGTCGATTTCGCAACTACTTTCGACTCGCATATGTCACTGTTATTTCTAACCAAAAAAATATTGCGATAAAAGTCGAAAAAATAATTTTTTTTATGTCGAAACTTCGAGGAATCATATGTTTCCCGAGTAATTCATTGATACGACAAATATCGAATTGTTAAATAACAATCGTTATTTTGCGAGTGATGTTTATTGGAACGAATGCGAGGAGTATCGATCCTTTGGGTGAACAAAAACACGAAAATTTACTCACATGTTCGAAGAAGATGCACTTCACGCCAGTGATGCCAGACTGGCGGGAGAAATCCCGCATGCGGGACTTTTTTACCCCCTCTCCGACCTTGGCGGGACAAAAATATCCCGCCGGCTGCCCTCGGCCTATTCGCTAGAGCAAGCGCAAGCCACGCCCCCATCACTCTCTCGCCCCGCGCCTGCCTCCGTCCCCGTGACGTCACGGGACATGTCTCGACACGCTCGACTGTGTGACGTCATAAGGCATGAGGCGGCGCAGTCGCCTCGCGCTTGCGTGACGTCACGGGGCATGAGGCGTCACAGCCGTTTCGCGCTTGCGTGCCGTCACAAGACGACGCCACACGTTGGCTTAGCGTAAATTAACGTAGTAATTAATAAATAAATAAATTAACCAATAAAAGAATTAATAAATCGGGTAAATTGTTCAACACTCGAAATTGGCGGTTTATTTGTTTATAAATAATAAAAAAAATGTTTAATTTGTTTAAACAATTGAAATTGCGGTTCAATTTTTTTGAAAATGCTAAAAAAAAGTTTTATTTGTTTAAAAAATAGACATTTTTGTTTCAATTGATTAAAAAACCAAAATGCCGTTTAATTTTTCCAAAAATAAATAACAAAATATTGAATCGGTTTAAAAAATTGAAATTCTCGTATTTCGTTTGTTTAAACAATCGAAATTGACTTAATTTGTTTAAAAAATTGAAATTTGCGATTCAATTGATACAAAAATTGAAATCGGCGTTTAAATTGTTGAAAGAATCGGAATTTGCGCTTTAGTCGTTTAAAAAATCGAAAATTGGGTTCAATTTGTTTAAAAAATCCAAATTTTCGTTAAAATTGTTTAAAAAAGCCAAATGTGCGTTTCAATTGTTTAAACATTCGAAATTCACTTTCAGATTGTTATAAAAATCGAAATTAACTATTTATTTGTTGTAAAAATCGAACTTCATGTTTCAATTGTTCAATCGATGGAAATTCACGTGTGAATTGTTTAAAAAACCGGAATTTGCCTTTTAATTGTTGTTAAAATCAAAATGTACGTTTAAATTGTTTAAACAATCGAAATTCACGTTTAAATAGCTAAAAAATGAAAATCAGCGTTAATTCGTTTAAAAAATCAAAATTCTCGTTCCAATTATTTAAGAAATCGAAATTGGCGTTTTATTTGTTTAAAAATGCAAAGTTCTCGCTTAATTTGTTTACAATATATAAATTACCATTTCATCAGTTTAAAAAAAAAAAAATTTTTTGTATTTTTTAAAATTCTTTCGCATTGGTTGTTTAAAACTTAAAAGTTGTCATCCAATTTGTAAAAAAAAAAAATAACATTCAATCTCTTAATACAACGCATAAACAAAGAGCTTAATCAGCGACGATCTCCGAAAACTTTGAGCGGTTCGTTTATCGAATGAAATTTTACTGAAAAATCTAAAATAATTCAAATATGATCGTTTTCCTATCGCATGGTGTTGAATAAATGTTAATCGGTAAAAAAGTTATTAAATGTATACAATTTTGTACAACTTTTTTTTAGAAATCAAATGTTTTATAATTTATGATTCATCGATTATAAATATTATAATTTTAAAAATATTTACTAGCAAGATTCGAATTTTCAACCAAATTGAATACACATTTCCAAGTTTTGAACAAATTACACGTTAATTTTGAGTTCTTGAACGAATTAAACATGACTTTTGATTTTTAAACAATTAAAACAAGAATTTCGATTTTTTAAACCAATGAATTATTTTTAGATTCATTTTTACACATATTAAACGTCAATTTCGTTTCCTGAAACAAATCAAATACGAATTTCAATTTTTTGAGTCAATTAAACATTTTTTTATTTTTTTTTAACCAATTGAAAATTTTTTATTTTTTTTTTAAAAATTAAACGACAATTAGATTTTTTAAACAATTGAAATGTCAATTTCGACCGATTAAACAATTGAAACGCTAATTTCAATTTTTTATACAATTGAATCGACAATTTCTATTGTTTAAACAATTGAAACGCAAATTTCGATTTTTTAAACGGATTAAACATTTTCATATCATTTGTAAACAAATTGAACTTCAATTCCTATTTTTTAAACAAATTAAACATTTTTATATTATTTGTAAACAAATTAAACTTCAATTCCTATTTATTAAATAATTAAAACGGAATTTACGAATTTTTAAACAAGTTACACGTAAATTTCAATTTTTTGAGAAATTAAACGTCAATAACGATTTTTAAAGAAATTGAACATCAATTTCTATTTATTTCCATTTGATTTCACGTCAAATCATGCGTTACTCTTCACGCGTGACGTCACGACCCGCGCTGGCTCGGTCGCTCGGGGCATGAGTGACGTCACGAGCCCGGTGACTCTGGCGCGCGAAGCTCCGCCCAGTCACTAGCCCGCGTCACGTGGTGGGGGGAGCCCGGCGAGCGTGCGGGACTTTTTCGCCCGAGAGTCTGGCATCACTGCTTCACGCACTTATTAATGCGAAATCTATCCCGATGTTTATTCACCGTCACAGTCACCGAAACTCGATAGTCTCACGGGGAAACGAAACGACGAGCCGAATTCCATAATCGCGATGTATTTGCATTTCAAACAATTATTGACGCGACAACTTTTCTTTGCACGTGGCGAGCGCATCGAGTAACGCGTTGAAATCGTGCGGTACGTTAAGCTCCGTATATATATGCGCATAATTCCATGCAAAAAAAACGTCGTTTGACTCGACAACACTGAATGAACGTGGAATCGATCTTTTAAATACACGAATTAGTCCCGTGAAGTGCTTTTAAACTTCGTGATCTTTGGCAAAACAAACCCTCGATAACTTTTCTCTGAACGTGCATCGATTAATGATTGCAACGCATGCGCATAACGAGTGTCGTATCGTGCGCAGTCCACAGAGGTGTTGTGGTCTATGACGCAGCAGCGCAGCACTGTTTGTTAACGTTTGTTTCACGGTGTTTCAAAGTTTGTTAACGTCCCGAAAAAAGCTTCCAGTACACGAAAATCCGTCAATAGTTATCGTCACCGCGTGTGAAATACTTACGTCGATAGATCGATCATTACGCGGAGAGACAACGTGAAAGAAAACATCGTCGTTAGATTCAACGACGCTGGAATAAATATCGTCAATCTACACAGGTCAGTCGCGAATTCAAAAACAAAGTGACATGTTCAGTTACCACAATATTCATTATTCAATAGTAACAAAAAAAGAATTTGAAATCGCAAGCAAACGTTCGAACGATTCTTATCGTCGATTTTCATTTGGTTATACGTTTTTTCGTTTTGTTTTATTACGTTGTTTCACTCGATAACAAGCGCGAAATTAACACAATGACTTACGCTACATAACCACAATTCACGCGAACGCGTGTCTCGATATCCGCGGGAGACCCAGCATACGCGACGAAAGCGTTATTTTACGATATTGTTGACTCTACTTTTGCTGCTTTCGTTATTTTCGTGTCAATCGAGCTTCGGCCGAACAGCCGAGCGAACGAGTTGTTTACCACCGTCGCTGACCTTTAAATTTTCTTGGAACGGTAAGTCGGTACATTCCACCAAAACATCGCGTAGCATTTCTTCAGTACTTTTGTGTCTAACGAAGTAATGACGGCAAAAGGGGTTAAAAAAAGTGTATTTCTGCAAATAAATGTTTTTTTTCTAATACAACATTTTTATAATTCAAAAATTCGATAGATTTCATCGTAAAATTTTTCTTCGATAATTTGAAAGCCACGCGGACCCCCACAACATACGAAATAACTTCGCTAAAAAGTCAATGACACTCGAAATTTCCCGTCAGGTGTTAATAAATGATAGTATTATGGAAGTTAGAGACACCGTCGAGTTTATGGCCCGCCGCTCTAAATTTCTGTATAGCATCGCTCGATATGATTGCCTCCCTCGCGACGCGGGTGCACGCTGCTGATACTCAATGCAGAGCGTTCGCTCTCTGCGTGTGTCCTGTGCACTTCCATCGAACGGAATTAACGACCATCCGCGACCGTAAGGAGAGACTTATCGCGGTAACATAAATCAGACTCTCCCCCCTCCCCCCTCGTCTCTCCGCATGGTAGCGTTTTAATTTCCGATAATAATTTACAAGGTTCGGCCGATATGTAGATCGTCCCCCATCACGTACCGCGAGTTCTCGGGGACTTTCGTAATTCGGCTAATCAATTTTCAATTAATCTTTCAAACTTTCGCTTGTTAACGATCACAAAAGTTTCAAAGAAAAAAAACTTTGTGTTGACTTTTCGTCCTTTTCGTACGAATCGAAACCCGGAGATTTGTTCGTCTTTATTCGTTAAGTTCGATCGTTCGACATAACGAAAGGAAGAGAGGGGGTGGGGTGGGGGCTCGTCGTCTGCTATTCAATCGAGAGGACCTTTTTCCGCTCTTCTTAACTCTCGACTGACCAGTCCCTTCGCGACTAATTACGTAATTGAAGTGCCAATCAACGCGAGACCAGTGCCTCGGACTATAGTAAACGAGGAGATATAGTTATCTGTCTGATGGGGACGTGCGTAGGCATTCAGTCGCTCATTCAACGAGAGCGAAGCTTCAATTCGTTCGAGTAGCAGAAAAAAAAAAAAAAAAAATGCTCTCCTTTGGTACGGCACTGTGCTCGTCGGCAAGTCTCTTTATCCCAACCTCCGCGATGACTGCACCGGGTTAAAAGTTTAAATTCATTTAAAGCCGCCTGTGCTTCATACCGGTTCCGCGAGAGGCTTTACAGAGGATTACCCGTACACGCGCGACCGCACGGGCAATCGTTTTCCTCTCGGAAAAAAAAAAAAAAAAAAAAAATGTTTCCCCAACAATGATAATCGGGAATTTGTTAGACATGGAAAAAATTACGAAACATAACCTCAAAAATACAACAACCGATGTTTTTATTTCACGATTAATCGTCCGTTTGCGTTTATTTTGCAAATTTTCGGCGCGATACGGCGCATGCGCGATAGCATTACCTGCGTACAGTTTTCTAACCTCGTAATACTGCAAAAACCCTATATAGCGCGTGGTATTCGTTCTGTGACACCAGCGACTCGTCTCTACAGCTATACGACACAGAACTGTCCGTCGAGAGCTTCGCTCGAATAATAATTGGCGTGACATACGTCAAGGATGCAGAAGTATTATTAATTGAGAGACCTATCTACTCGGTAATCCGTGTCGATTGACTTCCGTGAGTTGCGTGTCTAATAGTCACTCGACGAAGTATAAAAAAAAAATGAAGTCGAAAAAAAAAAAATTGAAAGATTGCGTATATCGCGATGTCAAACGTTTCATCAACGACAGCGCGGAGAAAATGAAAAAAATCGATAGAATCCTCGAGATTTATCTGTATCAGCACCGCAAACTTTATCGCGACACGAAAAAAGTATCGAAAATTACCGATATGACAGAAACGCGATGATCCGCTCGTAAGTACGGGAATCCATTTTGAATTTCACATGCGTTCAAATACATCGATGATCCATTGCAATTACTCGATAATCGTAGTTCGAGTATTTACACGAATCATAATACTTCGAGTGTCGGAAATAAAGAAAAGAATAACGAAAGATTAATCGCGAGGGCAGACCCTCTCTATCAGATCGTGAGGGCAAACCACGCGTCATTGGCGGCTAGTAGCGGGTGAGAACGTCGCGTCGTCGCCGGCCGCCTCGGCAGTGCTATCGGCTGCCGTCTGCGGCAGTCGCGCGCGGGGCGGGGAGGCGGCGGGGGAAATTAGAGTTTAGTGTGGCGCGAGCCGCTGCGGAGTGCGGTCCTCGTAACTCTCGGACAATTCTTCTTGCCATTCGTCTCAGATACGCGAACTTCACGCGATCGTAAATATTTTTTCTAACGTTCGAAAAAAATACGAAAAAAAAAAAGAAAAAAATCATTTTTCGATGTTAAAAAACCGTTAGAAACACATGGCGAAGACGTTATCGGAAACGCGGAAGTACGAAGAAACGGATACAACAAAAGGGAAAGAAAGAACGCGAAAAGTGTGTCATTTACGTTAGTAGTGGTAGTAGTAAGTTTGTGAGTGCGAGAAAGAAGGTAAACAGACAGCGAGGATGAGCGCGAGGGAGGTTACCCTCGTTGGCGGCTCTCCCTGGGGCTTCCGCATGCACGGCGGTCACGACCTGCATCAACCCCTTCGCATCTCTCGGGTATGTGGACCAACGGCATTTCTCAATCGCGCGATCAAACGAACGAAATTTTATAACTCGTTACACGAAATATCGTTCGTTTCATCGACATATATATTTTCATTAACTCTTTTGATAATTTTGTCGGTTACTTTTATCCGACGCGATCTATTATCTCGACGATAACACAAAAAAATAATCTACGAAAACGACGATGAATATCCGAGTTTGTCGTCTTTGTACTTCGATAAATTACGATAATCGATTATTCTTACGATAACGAACAACAATAACTGAACGGAATTTTTTGTTTTTTTTTTAATTCTTTTTACGAATTTCGAAAGCGCCATCTTTCGTAAATAAGAAAGTGGTTTTCTATCGTAATCGTTCGCGATAAGAGATTTAATAAGATTAATACGTTGAAGTGTGGGTGTGTCTCTGTTATCGATAGAACATGGAACCAAAAATCGTTATCCGATTCGAAAAGTTCTTAACCTATAAGGTTATATATATCTATTATTCTCGATTGATTCGTTAATTGAGTTTTCCTCAGAAGTTAATCATTTTTTTTTGTCATTTCCATTGAAATTTCTCGTCGAATCGAAAGTTTCGAGATAATTTTATCGAACTGAAAAGATCGCGAATTTTTTTTTTTTTTCCGAAAAATCACGCGATCTCCACTGTTACGAATGGATTACGATGGAATAAGATAAATATTTAATTATTCGATCGATGCTCGAAAATTTTTCGAAAAATCGAATAAAACTGATTACATCGCTGAAATCCGTGAAACCGCAGTGTGTTACACGATTATTACATTGTACGATAATCCCATCGAGACATCGAGAGCGTAGTTTACGCGAGCGTCACGCTAACGCGTTCGATCGTTACGATGACGTTTTCCGTGTGTCCCGTGAACGTTTATGTTTTTCTTCGTATGTGTCGTACGTTCTTATAGACTTCGGTTACCTGTATACCGCTGTTACTCAGAGTAACATAAACATTCTATGTAAATGGAAACTTAAAGAAGATATCGCGAGGCACGTGTCCCACTCTCCCCACTCGGGTGGCGAAACAGTTCGTTCGTATAAACTTTATGAAGAGAGTAGTAGGCAACTCGCCGCGCGGGACGCATCGGGGGGTATAGTGGTAAACGCGATACAACACACCGGCGAGGAGAGGGAACGGAGATTCGTAACGTGTAGTTTTCACGTACGAAGGTCACCGCCAACGATGGCGTAACTTTGCGGATAGACCTGCGAGCTGTGCGCGTCTCACCGACTAACTTACCGGTCGCGCTACGTTTTTTTTTTTTTTTTTTTTTTTTTTTTAATGCTCCACTGTTACGCGGCACGAGTTTCTCGTTACCTTCGGTGGGGTCACCATAGACGCGACAGTCGCACACACGTTATTAACGCGCATCTTCTTCGCTAATCTATTAGATGCGTCATCGCGTTCTAATTATTCGTCGCGTTTTACTAGTCAAACAATCTTTGCATTGTCGATCGAATGACAAGGACGCGCGGTACTGCACCCTCGCGCACACCCTACCGGAAACAATCGTCTTATTCTTCGTCTTGTAGCATTGTGAGATTTTGATTCGCAAATTGCGATGTAGCGAGTTATATCATCGTGAAAAAAATTCAATGTTACGTCGCTTTAAAGACGTTTGGTAATAATAATAATAATAACAATAAAATAAATAATAATAACATTACCGGTTAATAATTTTTTATAAATGTTATGATTTTTTTTTTTCATTTTTTTTATTGTTCTTTTATATAAATAAACAAATAAAGAATTTAAAAAAAAAAAATTATTTTTTCGATTTTCGTAATATTTGTAAATTATTTTTGTTTTAATAATAATAATTTTACAGTACATTGTTGTTAATCGAATGTTATGATTATTAAAAAGTTACAAAATATCAACATCTTTATCAAGTAATAGTAATACTTATGTTTAACCGTCGAATAGTTATCAGTTTCGTCGTTTTATCTATTGCCCTCCGAGTACCAACGGCGATCTTTATGAGGGGATTTCTTTACTCGCGGACCTTCGACTCGCGTTTCTTCACTCTGCAGAGTCGTCTTTATCGCTGAGCCTCGATACGACGGGGTCAATGTTATAAAGATAAAACCACTCGAACTAATTGGTTCATTTGCAATGCATCAAATAAATTGAACGATTCGTAAAATCATCCGTTGCCGCGAGAGATCCGAGAGAAACGCGAGATTAACGCGTCTATTTCCTGCATATTTGGTAAATTATTTAAAAAAAAGGGTTTTCGAATAATTAATCAGTTTTTATAATCAGAATTTTAAATTAACGATTTTTTTTTTTTTTTTTTCGGCAATACGAAGATATTGAGAAAATTGACCCCAAACTTTGTTTCTCACGGTCGACGATAGACGAAGCATTTTTTTTTTTTTTTTTTTTTTTTTCCGAGAGTTTCCCAAGTGGTTGTTTTTCCTACTTATTCTCGCCACCGACGCAATTTATCAACGGCACCGATATCCATTTACAGTCACAACCCGACAACATCGCAGTCCGTGAAATTCTTTCCTCGAGTTCCTCCAACCCGCGCGAACGATAAAACGTTCAGTTCGTTTGGCTCGATGAGGCCAACGGTAATCGTTGCGGACCTCTCTTTGCGACGGTTAAGTGCCGCGTGTGTGTCACAATGACTGCCTTTCACGCACACAATTTATCACCAACAGTGAATGCAGGCCACTGTTGTAAAACCGTCTCTCGGGACTCGCGGAAAAGATACATTTCATCGCGAGTCTCGTGCCTCGCGTCGAACATCACCGGACGTTCCGATTTTCCACTTTCCCCCATTTAAACTCAATATCTTCTGTTTTATTAATTCTTTCCACTTTACGAAAAAAAAAAAAAAAAAAAAAAAAAAAAAAAAATTCGCTCGATGAAAGGAATCGCCGACTGTGCGAAAATCGATAATAATTAATCAACGATCGCGTATTTATCGGAATTATTTCATCGTACGAATTTTCTACGTTCGTTTGCTCTCCGCAAAGAATACATATTGGAAATTCTCGTATTTTCACTTTTTTGATACTTTAGCGTTATTTCCGATTTTTTTTTTTTTTTTTTTTTTTTTTTTCCCCCGAAAAAACGATTCTTGCATTATATCACCGCACGAGAGGACCGCTGGTCCCTTCGTATTCTCGTCGATGTCTGGACAAACGTATCGATGATATAGACGACATATACATCGTTGACGTGCGGTATGTCGGTTCCCTCGTCGCCGCGTCGGTTATGGTTTCTCGTTACTCTCGCATATACGATGCCACCGGTACAACGCTCAGTCCGGGAATATCATCGTTGTGGAAACGCAAATATGTATAATCGCGCGAGCAGTCCGAAGCGCCAACAATATCGCTCTCCGACCGCACAGTATCCTCTCTCGTCCCCTTATGATACTCTGGAAACGGACAAAAAAAATAACTCTCCGCGCCACACAGAGTATTTCCATCGGTACCCGCAATTCGAAAGATATACCCGGTGCACTCCAATATTTCGTTCCGTTCGTCTGTATGAACGAATATCACGGAAAATAGATTTGACGAATATCGAGTCGAATTTCTGCTATCGTAAATATAAATGAAAAAAAAAAAAAAAAAAATTTCAATTATATTCTATACATTTTTTCTTTACCTATGAATAATTTTTTTTGTCATTGTTGGCTGTTGTAAAAATCGGATAAAAAGTCTCAAATTTTAATAAAATTTATTTTTCGAAAAAAAAAAAAAAAAATTTGAAAATTTTTGCGAAATAGCAATGAAATGTTTACTAAATTAATAATAAATTGGAACAAAAGATCGAAAAAATACATTTTATCAACAATCACAGAATTTTATTTCATATTTTTAAAATTTTTATCATTCAAGTATTTTTATTTCTGATTATTTCATCGTAAACCGGCTTATCGGTAAATGAATTAACTTCAATGGTCGTTAAAAAAAAAAAAAAAAAAAAAAAAAAATAGGGCCGACGTGTATCGAGCCGCCAGTTGCGATAGAATGACGAGAGACCGCAATAAACTATATTTTTATCAAAAACCCTATTACGTCGATCTTAACGATCGTTTTTTTTATGATCGCGAGCCGCAGTCGTAGTGTGGCGTAGAGAAGTAACGAACGTTACGTAAAGCTATTGTTGCATCGTTGGGACGGTAATAATCAGTCGGCGAGACGGAAAAAACGAGGATGCGAATCGAGTGAAACTTCCGAATATCCGCAGTGACGAACTATGCCAACGATATCGTTCCGCATAACTCGATTACGCGTTTTTTTTTTTTTTTTTTTTTTTTTTTTTTAAACTAACAATGCGATATATTTTTTAGCTCCTCTCGCATTCTCGTCCGACGAAACATAAAAATATCAAAATTTCCGCGAGGAAATGATAAATTTATGCGGAGAGGTATTCGTGCAGTTGTCAGATTACTGCACATAAATAATACGCCGGCGTATAGTTGTATCGGTATGAACTCGAAAGTTGAATAGAGGATTTTGCGGCGGCAGCAGGTGAACAAGAAAAAAAAAAGCGGATATACAACGAAGATTGAGAATCTCGAGAATAAATTTCGCTGCACTTGCCGCGCGGCGCTATGGGTACGCAGCAGGTGGAGATGGGTCACTACCCGGAGGCGGAAGGACGTCGCACCCACTGCTCCCCTTCATTCAGCATGCAAGCACTCCGAATATATGTATGCCGTGTATATATATATGTATAGGGCGCGCATAGCGTATCTTTTTCTACCCCCTGTCCCGGTGAATTACGAGAGGAACTCCTCCCACGTCTCGTAATTCTCGCGTTCCTCTGTACACCTATATACGTATATATATATATATACTACACATTTGCATCCTTGAGTCCGCGTTGCCACACTGAAACTGGCATACGGGGTAAAACTAAATCACTGCCCGCTCGCGTTTCTTTTCATACAAATTACGAATTTACCTATAAAAAACTATCGAATATAAAAGATCGAAAAAAAAAAAATTATTTGACGAATTTATCGAGTGTAATATCCGATTTCATATTGATGGAACGAAATTTCGAAATATCGAATATAAAACGTGAAAAAAAAAAAAAAAAAAAAAAAATGGAAGAATTCATTGAGTTTAATGTTCGATTTCGTATTGATAAAACGAAATTTGACGAGTTTGATTTTTTTTTTTTTTTTTCGAACTTGTAAACGCAGACGTGGAGTGTCCCGGGAACGTTTATTCGTGAAAATAGGATTTTCTCAATTTCCTCGAGAAACTGACGCGAGAAAGAGGGGCGTTCGGTGATGCGGTGAAAGACGGAAGGATACTATGTTTATATGGTACATTCATGAAATTCGTTTACTGCACATGTATACGTAGTCACGCGACAGGTCGTAAACGTAAATCGTTAAGGAACCTGAATTTCTAGAAGCGTATAGAGTCGACGCCCTCGTTGCACTGTACAACGAGCCGAGCGATGACGGTACGCGCAATAATTCCACCGAAATAGCCGTCGCGAGCTGTGCGACTCGCGAGGGATCTTTCGCGCGCGGTATCGATGCACGGGATGCATAAAATATACTATATTACGTGAACAATATTTTTTTTATAATAGTTAATAAGACATTGTTTCGATGGTGTTGAAAGTTTCGAATTATTATCGTTTCTGTGGTTTGCACCTGTGGATTCTTTTTTAAGAGCGAAAATTCGAGGCGAATTTGGATTTTTTTTTTTTTTCTCGAAAACTGTAGAAGGTAAGTTAATGATTTTTTTTTACTGAACGGTACATCTATGGAGAGTCTTACGAAAAATAATCGTCAAAATATATTGAAAAAAAAAAAAATGGCCGCCAAAAACGAAACTTTTTTTTTTTTTTTTCGACATACGAATTCAAACTAAAGTATGGGAAATCTGTGAAAGAAAATAAGAATTTTCACGTAATCATAAAAATAAAAAAAAATGTTAAGAAAATACGATCGTCAACGACGCGTTTATATTCAACAATAGATTTAACGAGTCGCATAGTTTATCGTCAACTGAATCGCGTCCCAGAATCATATATCGAGCGTTCTGAAAAGAGCGATGACGAACAAAGTTCTACTTCTACCAGAATAACCCATCGCGGACGATTTCCACGTAAACAAAATTACCCCTCGACAAATATAAACCTTTTGGCAACGAAATACGAAACGTTATTAATCCGAAAGAAATCCTTCAAGCAAATGATTCTATAGGTAACTCGTTCGTTAAAGTGATAACTGAATTTCATATAAAAAAACCGCCCACTTCACGCCTTCCCCCGGTGTCCACTTTCGAAACAAGTCGATCGCGAAGAGCAGCGAGTGCACTCTTCTGCGAAAGGCAATTTAAATCCCGTGACCTATGCACCCCGAGTTATACACGATAGGATAATTGATGGTCCATAGAAGAGTTATAGGAATTGCCGTAGTGTTGGTATCATTGATCGTCCGGACGTTGTTCCACAGCTATAAAAAAAAAAAAAAAAAAAAAAAAAAAACCGCTGTCTCTACAGTCGCGATTAGGATCAATTATTCAGTTATCGATCACCGCTATCATTCACGAGCTTCGATCGGAGCAGACAGCAGCCAACGGGGCTGTTTCGTTTCCATGATTCATCGCGGCGATTATTGAGCTATCGATCTCTCATTTGACGATAAGCGAACTACCGATATGACGATAATTTCTCATAAAATAGACAATCGAACATACGAACGGCGTATATGCGTATCTAACATTCATAGGATAATTGATCGGTCGAAAAAAGGGTTATGAAAATGAATTTTTCTCGAGCCGAGAATAGCCGACGACCTTCGCGGAAGGGCGCGTATTCAACGCGGCGTATGTCCGAAATGGCAACGTTCCAGAGGCCACGAGATGGCTAATATGCACACGAGGACTCGTGACCGCAATTAATGCGCATCAAAATGGCGTTCCATCACGAGGCTTACATAACTAGCCACATCTTCGTGACGCGACCTACATTAACACCCTCGATGAGCCGTGAATGCGTACTATATGTGACGTCACACATCCCGTAAAGCTAATTCCGCTTTACCCGATGCCTCCGGTCCTCATACGTTCGCACAGCCATTTTATTAGTCCCACTGCTGCGTATAACTACGATAATCGGAGCTCCGATTGTTAAACAGGAAAGGTGCGGACTGCATAACAAGTGCGCGAGATTACTGCAATTTTCGTCAGAATTATTAAAATTACTAAATTAAATTAAAAAAAATTATTATGGAATTTAAAATAAATATTAAATAAAAATATTTCTACGAATATTAATAATTGTTATTACGGAAATAAAAAATAATAATATTTATTTATAAATAATAAGAATAATAAAATAATTAATTTTTAATAAATTATATAATAATTATCATTTTAATTATTTTTTTACTCGGTTTTTTTACAACGTGTGAGTAAAGTCAAACGGTTTGGAACGTTGCGATAACAAAACGAGTTAATTAATGGAATAATTCGCGATGCCTACGAGCGCACGACGATTATGATGTATATTTTCGATTTTTCTCGAGGTAATAACAAGGTTTCCAGTCGGAATATTCAGCGCTACTCATTCACCGCCTATCGTTTAATTATAGCGGTGAGCTTTATAATAACAGGTTTTGCTGAAAGTGAAGTCGCCCCGCGAGATCGGCGCAAATGTCCGAAGGCGCTGGATGATCCAACCGACAAGGAAATAACCCCCCGCGGTATTTAATACATTTTTTACACTCGTCGAGCGAAACTGCGGCTGTTCTTCGTCTACTGTGTTATTTAAATGTAAGCGTTGGACTCGTTTCGCGAAAGCTATACCCTCGCTGCGCTATAACCAGCAAACTTATGCGGCTATTACGTGTGTTACGAAAACGCGCGCTCTGCGCGCGTAGATAAATTTTCAAGCCTTTCGACCGTAAGAACTGTGGGTTATGGCAATTAGCGAATAACCACTCGCATCCCCGTGCGGATAGAGAGAAAAAAAAAATTCAAACCGCGAAGCTTCGTAAGAATTCTCGCATTCCGCTCGTATAGACTTCGCTCCGCCGTTTGCAAGACTCTCACGTTATAGTGCCCCACGAGAGAGAAACTCTTATTCCCTTCTCGTGGCTGTGTAACGACGACCGACGCAAACGTTCCACAGCCCCTGTGTATGCCGTTGGCACGGCTTTCATTATGAACCGACTGGAAAGTCGTCGCCGACGTCTCTCGGTGTAATTATCATCGATCGGGGAACGAGCCTCTCGCGTCAGGCAAACTTCCGCCTTCCGAGTCACGGAAGACGAATTTTCGTCGTTAGTCAACCGACCCCTACGGAGGTCGGAGGGAGAATTATACAAGAGGCTTTCATGTACGCAGTCATCTTGACAAATGAAACGAATCGTTTGGCGCATACGGTTTCGTAAGAAATTGACAATTGTAATAGCTTCGCGTGTCACGAAAAATTCATTTTTTATGGGGTTCTCGGAAATGTGGGAAAATTAACTTCCGGACTCGTTAAAAATATCATAAATAAAACATTTATTGACCCTTAAGATGAATATTAGATTCTTTGAGAGGAAATATCTACCTGTCGATCGGAAAACGGAGTAAACTTTTTTTTTCTCGTAAAATATTTAAGGAAATAAAATTATTTTTTTATTGCCAAAAGATAGACGTATTGGGAGTCTCATAAAAAAAAATTGTGAAAATATATCAAAAAATAAAAAAGATAAGGCGCCTGAAAGAGAGACATAGAGGAAAAAAAATAAGTCGTTCTTCCGGCCGCCATATCTTTTTTGTTTTTTAATGTATTTTGACAATTTTTTTTGTAGGACTTTCAATACACGTAGCTTTTGGTTAAAAAAAAAGTTCATTCGATTTCTTCCAATATTTTTTTGGAAAAAAAAAAAAACTTCGCGATTTTCAAACCGTCAGGTCGTATCTTCTTAATAAACGATCTAAAAACAATTTTTTTCACATATACAATACGAAAAATGCCTCGTAATCTTACGGTAAAAATATCAATGAGAATCGTATATTCGATATTCATGCAGACCGACAATAAGCGTCCGGAGCTACGAGAACAAAACACATATGGTAGTAATTACATAACGCAATGAGAAGTCGGTTAAGAGTGCCTCGAGGCAACTTCCCGTTTCCTCTACTGTTCTCCTTCGCTCGCGAGAGTTCGCGCCCACTTGCTTCCGTCCGCGATCTACGACAACCCGCGACATTGGCACTCGGGCGTGACGTACGTCCTTGCGGCTTAACCGCTTCGCGCTCTCGAGGACAATGACCCACAAGACTCGTGACCCCGGACTCGAATGACGAAGGTCTCGAGAAAACGTTAGATGACACTAAGAATCTCGAAGAATGGATATTATTTCCAGGTATATCTGTAAATCAAATTTATTTCGAAACGAAAAAAAAACTCGAGTACCAACGAAAAATTTGAAAAAAAAAAAAAAAAAAAAATCAGCTTCCGGCAAAGTCGCTAATAAATTTTTTTTTATTCGCATCTCAGTGCAATTTCAGCTTTGTACATTAATTCGAAAGTACGAAATTTCCGAAATTACGAAGCTTTCTGAATTACGAAATTTCATTTTACGATTTTTCGTAATTTTCCAAAATTTACGCAGCGCAATTCTCCGGTTCTTCATGAACGAGCATCTGCGTCGACGCGACTGACGATTTTGCCGAAACTCTGCAACTTGGATTGATGTAGAGATCGAATAATTTGTAAGAGTTTGGCGTCGGTAGATGTCGAGTCTTTCGGAGTCGTTTGACCGGCGGCTTTCTCGGCGATCTTCTAAGGCCGTTGCGATACTTTGGTTTGGCGATACGACGTTTCTTTCGTCGCAGTTTCCGTTCGATCGCGCGAGTCTTCTTCACCTTTTCGGGCGGTTCGCGATCGACGACTATTTTTCCGAATTTACCATCGACACTCGTACCGTTGTTCACTTTGTATTTCAAGAAATATCGACCGCGACGTTTATTCATCAAACCAAATTCCACGCCTCGTTTCAGTGCGGTTATAACCTGAAAAGATTGTCGTGAAAAAAAATGCAAATTTATGGTTAAAAAAATATAATTGAATAATCATAATCATTATTACATTTTTAAATCGAAATTAGATTTATGATTTGTGGAGAATTTATGATTTATAACTATTGAATTTTAACCTCTCGCTTTGGCGCAACTTGATGTCCAACGTCTGTTATGTAATCGACGATTTTACCGATCGTGCAACCGTCACCGCTTCCCAAATTCTTCATTGCCGATATAACGAGACTGACAATTCGCGCCAATCGCTTCCGTTCTCTACGCGGTCCAATCATCGTCATTATTAAAAAATCCGAATGGAACTACTCGATCCAAATAATGGCTTTTCCCATAAATAACTTCCAATTTATCCGAATTTTTAAAACCTCCAAAATTGTCATTTCGTCGTAATCCATGAAGTTCGCAACTTTCGCTTTCAGTAGCAATACCAACCAATAGTAGTCGCGAAGCCATCTTCAAAAAAAAAAAAAAAAAAAAAAACCGAAAAAGTGCCATTTTTGAAAAAAATGTAAAATCCCTTTAAATTTTAGGCGTTTGACCCACTCGCGTCAAATTCATTAAGGATCGTCGATCACCGATTCTCCGTCAATAGCGTTAGCGTCTTACCAATTACAACGCTATCAATCTATCAGTTTCGCACACCGCATAGTCGTTAATTTCAATCTCCGTCATTGAGAGCTTAATCCCCGACGGATTTTAGCAGTGGTTGATTCTCGCCCGATCTTCGGTACACCTAACGGATTCCGAGGCTCGAATACCCATCGTACCCAACGGGCATTTCCGGGACCGCGTTTACCGCGCCAAAGCTCTCGAGGATTTCGGGAGATTACGGTGGAGAGCCCCTCGTACGTTGACTTCGCGGAACAATGCTGCTTCTCTCATCGGTCGATGCCGTTGTATTATTGTGATAGAAATCAGCTCCCGTCGGCTCGATCGTCAGCGTCTCGAGATCCACTGGCATATGAGGTTCTATTATCCATCGGCTATATCTGCCGTTACCGCGGCTCATGCATACTCCACCGATTCGAGAGAATCCCGGCAACTAGATATACCTCTCCCCCAATTAAGCCACATCTCTGTTTCAAACGAAGTTTATACAATCGTTGCACAGCACAAGAGCCGCAAACGCTGCCGTTGCCAGAAATCCAATTCGTTTCTAAAAGCGTAATACTGCTATTTGTAATCCGACAAGTACCAAATTTTGTCTTGAAAATTCGAGTCATGTACGCGTCGCAAGAGGGAGAACAAAGCTCGATAGCGATGGAACGTGTTCACCGACGAAACATAATTCTCCTATATCGGTAGAGAGTTGGTTGCGAGAGGCTTCAACCGACACGAGAGTACAGCACCTTGCATTTCGCTCCATTACGGTTAATGGGACATATAACGTAGTTAATTATGCTACACTCGTGCTCTCGTCCTCTTGCGCGATACACGAGCTTCACAAAGTCGTAGTGCACCCTTGGCGCTGAAAATTTGTAAATTATCGCAATGTATACTGTAATGGGTCGTTCTGGCGCCCTGGTAAGCTTCCTCGCTTCGCCGGTAGATGGCCGAGTGGCGGAAACTTTCGCGAAAACAAAACGCCGTGCCCGAGCGGTCATATAGGCTCTACTTGTTCCATTCTTGAGGTTTCTTGTCCAATCTTCCGATTTTGAAGCGTGTCGACAAATTTATTTATCAAATTAAGTAACTTCATTGCTTTTACTGCTTTTAATACATTTAATAAATGCAATAAATTCGAAATATCGAAACGTTTCCTCGATATACACGCAACTCTATCAATGCCTACAACGATTACCTCGTACTTCGGTTGCATTTCAAATTTTTTTTATTTATTTTTTTTTGTCACGTTGAGAGTCAAATTGAAATTCTTTCAGCTCGATTTCTATCGCGCATTCGTACAATGTGCCTATTCTTTTCGCTGTACGAGTATCAGGGGGTTGTAAAAATATTTTTCATTCGGCTTTACACGCCCACGGGAATTCTAATATATACCAGGGTTTGCCTAGCCGGCTTGCCAGCGGTAGAACAATAAACGCAACTGGGGTCTCCTACGACCTACATCTGCGGAAGCTGAAGCGGCGAAGCTTCGCGAGTCTGTACATTCCCCGCTGGGTTTACTCTTCGGTATAGATGTATGGCAGAGATACTTGCACATCGCGCCTCGCGCTCCATTCGATCGGAGCTAAATCCCTCGAGGAATTCCCCGGCAACGCTTTCTCATCCCCCCGCGAGATCAACCCGTTCTGGCTATCCGTAGTAATTCTCGATCCCAAAGGTATACCGCGAGCTTTACCGCTCACCCCTATCCTTCCCTTTCACGGAAGAAAGACAATTCACGCGTAAACATCGCCTCCGTCTTTTGACAAAACGATTTACGACTTTGAGAGATGACTAAAGAATGTGGTGTTCAACTCGGCGCGAATTTTTTCATGAAATGGAATCGATCTTTCGGATAATCAGCATTGAAAGATCGAGTAATGGTATAAATTAAGAGTAATGATGAAAATAATAATAATAGAAATAAGCAATGATACTAAAAATCTCTCGATTAGACGCTATCATCGTTTTTATTTTAATTAATTTCAATTTCGATTTATTCCGAAGAATATTACTTGCATTCATTTTTTTTTTTTTTTTTCCCGATTGAATACATTTTTCTTCGCCGTCCGTAAATTGCGAGTCGTAAGATCATCGAAAAAAAAAAAAAAAAAAAAAAAATTCTTCGCACGTACCGAATCGAATAAAGTCGCGATAGCGTTGGAGAAAAACGGCAGGTGGTTAAACTCCACGTGACCGGGGGATAAAGAAAGGGGCACCGTAAGATACTATGTCAGTCGTAGGCGATATTAAACGCGCTTCGTCGAGCCGAGAGCTGCCAACGTTAGGTCGAACCCTTCCCGCGAAACGCCTTGCGAGAGCTCGCAGCTTGCACCGCTGCGAGTCTGGTTGCCTGGCGCACAGGGGCAGTTTCTCTCGAAGCGTTACTGGCTCTCGTCCAACGGGAGAGAGAGTACCTTCTGCAAAACGAATTCGCGATTCTCTCTCTCTCTCTCTCGAGCTTTCGTACTTTTCTATCTCGTTTTTCCTTCTATCATAGAGGAGCTAACCGAACGCAGACGGAATTTAATAAAAGCTTTACCTCTTTTTCTACGTACCAAAACCCCTCTCTGTACGCTGTACTACGGATAAAGCTTCAAAGTGAACGAGAGTCGGCGAGTAACGAGACTCGTAGGTACATATATATATGAGGTTATATATAATACCGAAAGCTATGAGGCACCAGCAGAATCTCAGGTCCACGCGAGATACCATAAATCTCGTGTACTTCCGTTTCGGCTAATGTCTCTTTCTCGCGTTTCAATAGATCGCAAAGATACTTTGACGCTTCGAATTGTTAAAAATTGTATTAATAAATAATTATTATTATTATTATAAAATATAATAATAATAATTATTTTTATTATTATTTCAGTTCACAAATAATATTTTGAAAAAATAAAAAAATAAAAAATGACTACGATTGTCTGCTCGTCATTCACGAACCGTTCGCTAGTCGATCAATTTTTAACGCGATGACCGAAGTATCTTTGCTCGTTCGGTCGAAACCCATTAAACGGATGCTTTCGATTTCCTCGAGGAAACGTTTGAAAAATTCGTTACGGAATAATCGCACCATCGCGAACGTGTTCGTCATCGTGCGGAACGGCGATCGTTGTCGACGCGCATAGTTACTTCCTTTCTCGTATGTGTGGCGTGTATTGGCATTCCTTGGGGGGTCAGAGGCGAACGACTGTACGAAGCACTCTGCGGTTCATTGGTCATTCGGTGAGTCGATGAGTCATCGAGACTCCAGCGGCAGCGAAACTCCAGCAGCAGCAGCAGCAATAGCGAGGGGCCACAGCCCCGCGCGATGTTCCCCTCGCATTAGTATCGTTAGAGAAAGAAAAAGATATCGGGGAGAAGTGGAAAGATAGAATGAAAAAGAAAATAACAGGAAAGAGAGGTTCCCTCTTGGCTTTCAGACTCTCCCAACTCTACCGATGGCTTATACGCCCGCATAGGAAAGGTGGACGCCCGCCGCCTCTCGCGCGGACTTGGGGCCGTTCTTCACGCGAAAGTCTTATGTGCTATTACTTGGCGACACAGTGCAACCGTCTGTGTACCACGTATAGACCGGGAGCGCGTTTACCAGGCCAGTAGCGAGCTATCGAATACCCACGCGTTATCGATGTATTTTTGACGATATTTTATTTACAAATAAATAACGATAACCGCGTCAAAAAGTAAACATTTTATTCAATCGTACGACAAAATGGAGTGTAATATAAAACAAACAATAAAAGGACGAAATAAAAAATAATTAAAAAATAAAATGAGTAATTGATTATTATTATTTATTTGTATAATAAAATAATAAATGATGAAAATTAATTGTAAAAAAAAAATTGACATCACAAAAAAAATCATCCACCAGCCGGAGTCGTAACCCGAAAAAAAAAAAAAAAAAAAAAAATTGGTATAAATTATAACATTTTGTCGGTTCAAATTATTCAGATTGCATTTTTTTAATCAGCGTAAATAATTTGAAGCGTGTCATACCAATAATAAAATACATCGATGAATTTAATTTTTTTTTTTTTATAACAAATGTGTTGAATTCAATTTCATTTTTATGTGGCAATTTTAACGCACCATTTTCCGTAAGGCTATCAAATTCAAGTACACTGACGCGTGTCCGTTATCTCGCAAATCGATACCCATATCGATAACATTATTTCACGATTTTAATCAGCGAAACACCGTTCTGTTCATTGGAAAATATTTACCGAGACACGATTATATTTTTGGGTTACATCTTTAACAATATCGCAACAGCCGGTGAACTGTCCGAAACTGATTTATCTTTTTTCGTCGTTCAAATCGCGTCGTAGTGCGGAAAAAACTACATTTCCAAGGATTTTTATCTATCGTGGAAGTGACACACTTGTCGTTTATCGTTATCGATGATCTATGTATGACGAATTCACGATTCCCTCTCTTTCGCTCCCGTCGTTATTTTACCGCGACACCGAGTAACGTTACGCTTCTCGCGGAGGGCTTTTAAATCGAACGCCCGAAGCGTTTCGTCGCAATTAGCTGGATATATAATTAATACTATGAGAAAAGGAACTAACGCGGCGATGTTAACGCTGTGTCGCTGTTGCAAATGGGTTTTTAACGATCGCGAAAAATTCTCAGGTGCGGAACAGCGCCGTTTCTCGCACAGGTGGTAAACTAAGAATTCTCGAACGTAAATCTAAGTTCACTGACCACTAAAACGTAGAAATATTTCAATGGAGATGTCGAAGCGTTTTTTTTTATTTTAACAATTTCAAAGGAAAGGAAAAGAGTTGCGTTTTTTTTTTTTTTTTTTTTTTTTTTTCGTAAAAAAATTAACATCGATCGTCATTTTTATATTCGATTTCGATGTCAAGAAAAATAACGACAATGTCGCGTTTTTTTTTCTCAAAAGATCGATATCATTTTTGATCGAAAAATCGACGCGACGATCTAATGGCAAAGTCGTCTTAATACGGCCCTGAAGAGTCCCATACGCGCGTTGGCCGCATGGAACGAACTGTGTTGTCGTTCCTTAAGTCAGTGGCAGCGATCGTTCGCTCAAGTACGATCGCCCCGTAAGTTCCGGACGCGGCGCGAAACCGACGAGAATTTTTTCAATATTTTTCCCTTTTTTTTTTTTCGATCTCATTTTCGATTGAATTGCAGTTAATTATGGCTTCGATTTAATTTTAATTAAAGTAAAAAAATCATTGAGACCCAAAAAAGTTTTTCGAAAAAAAAAAATAAATAAATAAAGTTTCGTCGGAAGTTACTGAAGTGTTATTCCGGTGGGACAGAACGACAACAAGGCAATCGGTGGAGGAGACACATCGAGTGTCTCGGATTGACAAACTTTACGGCAGTTCTTCAACGAACGGAGTTGTGCGACGGCGAGAGGGGAAGGGGGAGGGGGAGGGGGAGAGGATTGTATACGAAGTGAGTCGTAGAAGAAACGAACACCCCGCGTATACACATCACGTCCGGGAAAACAGCGTGGACTTCATGCAGTCAGATAACGTTCGTCGCTGGCGCGTGACGGTCGTAGAGCGTGAAACTCTCTCGTAAAGTTTTCTTATTGATTGATCTATCAAAAAGCGCACATTTCCCAGCCGAACTTTGCTACGTGTGTGTTTCTTCGTCGTTTTATATATCGGACGATCAATATTATTTACGACAGTTTATCAATTACGATCGTGTAATATTTGAAGTTCGATACGTTTGTACGTTCGTCGTGACGCGAAACGGTGGATGTTTTTTCCAATTAGATAATAAATAACGGAAGACGAGTGCAAAGTGTACGAAATTACTAAAAAGATTTAAAAATTACTAACATTTTGAAAATTTATTAAGATTTTTGAAAAATTATTAAATTTTAAAAAATTTGTTTGAAAATTATTAAATTTATTTAAAACTATTAAATTTAAAAAATTTTCTCTAAAAATTATTAAATTTTTTTTTAATTATCGAAAATTATTAAAAATTATTGAAAATTATTAAAAAGTATTGAAAAGTACTCCGAAATTATTTGAAATTATTCGTAAGCATTAAATAACGGGAGACGAGTGCAGCGAGTAGTAAAAGTGTTGAGCGCGTCAAGGGTCACATGCGGAATGATCCTTTAAAAGGTTTTTGCGCAAATCCGGAATTGGCCCCGAAGGGGCTCTGCATTGTCGATACCGGAGCGTATATTTTCAGCGATAAAACGAGAACAGAATTTTAGAATTTTGTGCGGCAAAGCGTGAAGGAATAATCCGTGAGGAAACTACGAAAAATGGTTCACACGAGTTACGCACAGTGGGCATGTCTGCCGAGCACTTACCGGAAAAAGGTTCGTAAACGCGTACACGATGGATTTTTACTGTACGGCGACGTTATATATGTATCTATGGGTTACTGCATGGCGCAGTATAATCGCGAAGCTACATAGAGATAAATTGCAATTGCCAGCTGATATTTTTTATCGCAAAACACGTCGGAATTAAAATTGCACGTTAATTACAGATATTTGTAACGGTGACTCACGATTTTATCTCCTCTGTAACATTAATCTGATATATATATATCGTATCTCGTGGTTCTCGTAATTTTCGGAGTTTTTCTATATTGATATCATCGAAATATTGTTTTCATAAACTGATTAATAACATTTATGTTCCGTGATACTTAAGACCTTAAGAATTGTTGAAAAAAAAAAAAAAAAAAAAAAAAAAAAAAAAAATGGCGGCCGAAATATTTTTTTTCATAATGCATCTAAAATAAAAAAAGAAAAAAAAATTTGAAATAAAAATTCAGAATTTGACTTCGGGTAAATGCAAATGTATCATTTTTTTAGAACTTTATACTGAAATATTAATGAAATTAGGATATAGTATAAAGAGTTTTGAATATTGTTCCGTAAAGACATTCTCTTCCGTGACTCGCATTACCCACTAATTTTCCTCGTATATAAATGTACATATTCTACGCGCAGCTGCGCGAATGAGCTTTAAAGGCGTCGCGACGCTTCCGGCATTCGGCGGTTTCACCGTATTCACGCGAGCGTTACAACCGAGTCGCTGCTGCGATATAACGTCTTAGACGGCTCGGCATCTCCGTTGCATGCGAAAGAGCTGAGAAATCTTCGTAGTATAGTGTAAGTCGCGCGCGAATAGGCGCCCTCCCTATCGTCTGTTAGCTCTTACGTACCATCGCACACAGACGAACGGACGGAACGACAGAGAGACAGAGAGAGAGAAAGCGACACTTCCACATGGCGTAGTAGTAAAGCCGCCGGTGATTTTCTCACCGTGAGAGTTCTCGATAATCCGCAGGCAATGGAACACACAGAACCGAAGCGGCCGCGCGGCGTCGGTACCCAGCCGCACGATTCCACAGTGATTACGCCGAGTGCAGTGCAACTAGGATCGGTGCAGTCGCCGGCGATCCAACAAGAGACGTTGTACCCCCCCCCCCCCCCCCCCCCCCTGCGGGGCTTTTATAGTCGCGGCTCAGTCATTGAAACACCACAGGCGTCTCGCAATCTATACGTATACATACCTTCTGTATATGCAGTTCCTATGGTTTCTTCATTTTTACGCGGGATATTTTTCAGTTTCGATCTATTGACGGAATTTTGCTTCCGCACTTTCGTCAACGAAAAACATCGATGCTTCAACTATTAGAATTAGCAAAGTCCGAAATTTCGATTTATTCGATTCGATAATCGATCGAGTATTTCAAAGAACTTCGAATTTTTCGATTTTTTACAAAATTTTCGGATGTTTTTCGAAACTTTTCTAAATTATTCAAATTTTTCGGTTTTTTTTTTTTTTTCAAATTTTTCGGATTATTAAAAAATTTCCGAAATTTTTCGGATTATTCAAAAATTTTCGAAATTTTTCGAATTAATGAATATCCAGACATCCCTAATTATAATACAACTTCTGCGCGAAGATCGTCGTGATAAAGACATTTTATTAATACCCACAAGTTTTTAGATCATTCGTAACTAATTACGTATCTCGAGATCCTCCGTACTTTAAGCCGACCGACACTGCGCAAGGTTTTGCAGCGAAATTTATCTCGATAATTCGCTCAGCGATAGAGACAGAAAGCAAAGAAGAGTTCATACAGCATGTATTATAATGCCAAAGCACACGATCTCTGTGCAATTACGAGAGCTCAGTGTGCACGCCGCAGACTTCCCTTTTTTTGCGTTTTTTTTTTTTTTTTTTTGGTACGAGCGTTTCATACCCACAGCTCCTTTCTGTACTAACGGACGACTATGTACGCAAGAACTCTGTGTGGACACATTCATTTCTGTTTCTCTCATTCTACATCCGTTTCTTGCTATCTACACGCGTTTGCTATACGTATGTACGGTGTATTATAACGTATAGTTGAGTGTACTTTGCGTTTAATCGTTCCGCCGGTAAGCGAAAAGCAACTATCGCTCTCGCAAAAGGTATGCATTAAATACGATATACGGAGTTGGAGTTCACTTTATTGTTTCGACGATAAAGAAATCGCGCAATAATTGAGGGCGAAAGTGAACGAGAAAATATGCTATTTCGCTATTGGCGCGCTGAACCGTTTCATTACATCCACGTTACGGTGGAGGGGATCCCCTATACAACCGTAATATCCACGTAATGGTTATGTCCGGTACGCGAAAAGAAGTATAAATCCTTCAAGGAAGAAGTTACTTTTTTTCACGACGCCGCGGACTGTTGCTAATTTTATTGCTCTCGATCCTACGAAACGTTGGGGTGTAAAATATTTCGCTACTGATCTTTTTTTTTTTTTTTTTTTTTTTTTTTAGACAATATTTTTTAACGCCTTCCGCACATTTGTAAATTTTTTTTACAATTACGAAAACAACCGGAAAATGTTTATACAGTCGAAAAAGTTCGATAAAGTTGAAAAGTTTCGATCGAATTTTAGTATATTTATGGAGTCGATAATTTATCGTTTATTAATTAGTTTTTTCGTTATTCCCCATTCTATTTTAATACTTTGGGTGGATAATACACATTTTAAAGTTTGGTGAGCAATATCGACGACGAAAGTGCTCGGTGCACATAGCCGCGGGCTGTTCACTTCCTCGGTGAATTCTACTGAAGCTATAACGCGCTTCGCCGCGATCTAATTACGAAGGAGTAAAGTGGGCGCCAACGACGAAACTGAGAGTTCTCTCGTTGCCTCTTGGCAATTGGATCGGTGCTGTTTCATAGTTATCTCTCTCTCTCTCTCTCTCTCTTTCTCTCGCGCGCGGGGAAAGGAAGAATCTCGGGTACCACACTGTCGCGGTACGAGATTGTTATTGGAGTACATTCGTCAAAGAATTTACAATACCGTGTTGAAAGGAATTCCTCGAAACTATATCGTTGGAGAGTGTAACGGAACACCGTACAGCGTTATCGTTAACAGCTTGTCGTTGGGAAAACACTCAACGATTACACGATAACGCCTATGGCATCAATCCATTCACGCGCTCTTCAACCCCTCGGGTACACATCTGGCAAATTGAGAAGCGTAAATAAAAAATAAAATAAAAATAACGTAACAATTCTTAAACTCGTTAAAACAAAATAAAATAAATAAAAATGAATAAAATTTTTTTATTTTATAATAATAATAAAAATAAAAAAAATCGTAAAAAAAATTAATTAAATTCGAGATTTTTTTAAAATTTGATAATAATAATAATAATGAAGATAAATAAAATAAAAATGAAGAAAGACGCGCGCGATATGATTTTTTGGAATCACAATGAGTAGAAATCGAGTTATAAATCGACGAGGCAACGAGTGTTCTCTAGTGGCTGCGTAAGGGGTCGCGTTCTCATGAGGTCACGTATGCCGTCCGTCTGTCGGGTTTTCGTCTCGCGTTGTAAATTCCTTACGAAATTCCCTGTCGCACAGTTTTGCGACTGGTATACTATAGCGTACGAGTAGATGTTGTATAGGTACCCGTCGTTGTGATGCGGTTGTTGAGTAGAGGGCGCGTATACGCCTCCGTGCGAACGCGAATAAGCGCCACAGCGCGAGAATATGAAGGCTGAGGAACGACGACGAGAACGTGCGTACATAACGCGCGTGTCTGCGTTCACCGGGCATTCATTGTGACAGCACCACGTGTTCCGGTGGACCCGGAGCGCTCGGCACGTTTGTACGACGTTACGAGTCATAGCGTTGTATACTATACTAACGCTTCTCTCGTCCGCGTCGTCGTATATGCTAACGCAGCGAATCGCAATCATTGCTAATTAATTCCACTCGCGACGTTTACCGTACATACAACCGCGCGTAGTGCGTACCGAGATTACAATTATTATAATTCCCGTATATATAATGTTACAGAAGCACTTTGTATACACGTAGATAATGATAGTTGCATAGCTGCTACCGCTGCAGTTCAACCTGCTGGACGACTTTGATATCCTTCAACTATCATAAGTGAAACGCCCTACTAAACCAAATTTATAATAACCCCTCGGAATAAATACGCTTATCCCAGAAATATCTTTATTCTCCATTTTCGCCGCGATGTATACATTTTTTTTTTACGAAATACATTTTTCTCAAAATTTTTAGAAAATTGAAAAAAAAAATTAGAAAAAATGTGATTTTTTAAAATAATATATTATTTTATTTTATTATTCAGTTATTCAACGAATTTATGCATTTCATTTGTTTTTTTTTTCTTTCAACTAATTGTATAAATTGAAATAAAATAATGATAATAATAATAGAATACATTTTTTTTGCGGCGAATCGTATAATTTTCGAAGGGTACTTCTGTACCCAATTTTTTCATTCGCATTTTCGATTCCGGAACTTAACACAAGCGACCCGATTAAACTAATGTAGAACTGAGGAACCGCACCCTACTACCCCCCACGAGCGATCGAGCGCGTGCTGCTGCACCCACATCCTCGCCCCGTACATCGGGTTCACCTGTGTTCCGTTCATATAGCATATCATATATATACATATATGGTTACCGTTATACATGAGTGCAGTCGATAATCTGTAGTAAGCGATATCCAAGTATTACGACGGGTTCTGTGCGCTCCACCTATGTAGATATATCACGAAAAGAGGTCGAACTCTATGCATACGATAATACTACACACCACGCGTTGTATCACTATATTTCTCCATTCTTCAGGATTAACGAGATCTCTAAAACGGATTCTTCTCCGATTACTCTTCTCACTCCCGTTATTTCTCGTCTTCTCGAACTTCTCGAATTATCGTAATCGTTTCAATCAATAATTCAACTAATGCTCTTCATTTTTTGCCTAATGCCATAAATTCCGATGATTTAAATACAATTTCACATATTCTCTATCCGCGATCTCGAAGACCTATTTTTTTCGGCTTAACATGCCTTAGAGATTTATCTCCGAGATGCAGATGCCGATTGAAGCGCACATGTGGGATCGTTATGTAGTATCCCATTGGAAAGGTTCCGCTCCAGAATCGGCGATATCGATTATTTTATTGCTTTTCTTTATCCCGTTATTACGTGTTCCCATATCGCTGGATAATTTATCGCAATCATTATAATCAATAGCTTGCATTCTGCGAACGTTCGTCTTCTCGATATCTGTTTTTTTTTTTTTTTTTTTTTTCGATCGTCTTAAACGGAACGGAAAACTATTATATATACCTGTATATACGCTGAAACGAGTTACCCGACCTATTCGCCTCGCGTTCGATCCCATCGTCTAGTCGCGACGATCTAACAGTCGATGGAAATTCCATCACGAATTTCTCTCACCATTCTAACGCGTGCCGCGAATCACTTCTCGCAACCGCCTGCGGACTGTGTACTGCGGAATCGACAGCACGAAACCCATGTCCCCCCCATCGGCGTCGATTTAACCGGAGGAGATCTGCGAACGTTTCGAGGGTTCAATCAATCGACTCGTAGTTTACCATAGCGTCCTCTGTCTCTAATGGATTCTTGACCCACAACTATGTACATTGTAACACCAAACCAATCCGCGCAAAGCTCATCTAACTGTGGCAATGGGAATTCTATTACTCGAAGGAGTCGAATAGGCCGCACGAGAGTATCGCGCGATCGATCGATTGATTGATCGATTGCAAATTCAGCGATCGCTATCGGGTTATCACGATTCGTGAGACCATATAATTGAGGCGCTCTTCGGATCGATGAACTCAATGCGTACCGCGGAAATCGAATTATGGAGAGCAGCGTAATGATCGCTCGTATAACGCAGAAATAACTGCCGATTATTGGAGACATAACGCAAACGATAACAATTAAACTCATAGTATTAAAAAATTTTACGAAAAAAAAAAAAAAATTTAATTAGAGAGAATAATTGTTTCAGTGCAATTCTACAGTATTGTTAAAAGATCGATTTTTTTTAACTGCTCAATAAAAAATTTTCAAATTTCTATACAATTAAATTAAATTCTATCACATTATTATTATTGCCATTTTATATTTGTGTTCTTTTTTTTTTTTTTATAAAAAACTATTTGTTTATATGAATTTTCGAAAAAAATGATATTTTTAACTTTGATGTGTTTGTTATAAAATTTTTATAAATCATTTCTAATTATATGCGGTAAGCGGGAAGCGGTTTTTTTTTCTTTTTTTTTTTCGAATTATATGCAGAAAGAATATAACTGTAAATTCGTTCTCATTCGATGTTTGTGTCACTTCTCGATCGTTCGCGATGCGCGAGTGACCCGCGTTGCCCACTGACCCGCGCAGCGCCCCGATATCCATTGCGATAAATACATATACCAGTGAAGAGAGACCCACACGCACGATACAGCGATTCTAATATTGTCCTAAGTAGCATTGGCCACTCTGCTGGCGGCATGAGTGGCGGCGGTGGCAGAGTCGAAGCATCGCATCACAGCACCGGCCCGCAGTGAATCGGCCGTCTCGGTGCCAGCGAGAGCGGAATTTCCGACAGTCCGAGTCGAAACCGTTGACGCCCCTGCGTCTCGCGCTTCTCGCCAAACGTTATAACTCTATTTGACGCAAGATGCGGAAATTATAGTATCCAAAAACGTCGATTCGCAAATCGGCAAATTCTCGTAACTCGGAATAAAACGAAAAAAAAAAAAAAAAAAAAAAATCGTATTCTCAAAATCGTGAGAAATTTCATAAAAAATCGTAAGAAAAAAATTTAAAAATCCTTGTTGCTGGCATTTTAAAAGTTTCGCCGAAATCTCATCGGTAAGTCATCAAAAAGTCGTTTTGCCCTAAAAAAATAATATATTTCGTGTTTCTCCATAGTTTTTCGCCTGTAAGCATTTTTTTCATTAACAATAATGAATTTTTTTACCCAAACGGAGTTTCGTATTTAATTTTCATTTTTTTTTACTCCGTTGTGTATGATTTACGTATGAAAAAATAAGCGCAACGGCTGTTACGGGAGCTGAAAATGTTTTCGTTATTTCGTTTATTCTCGCGACGAGCGAATAGACACAGAGAGCTGTTCGGTGCGATGCATTTTTGTTGGGGTACGCATTGCCGAGGTATGCAGTTCTCGGTGGGTTTACCACGTGCGTCGCGTTCAGTTCGAATTCCTCCGGCAACGGAGGGACTTCGACTGTGCGATGTCGCGTGTGTGGTGCACACCTACAATCTATTATATTCATACGGTGTGCAGCACGTGTGCGCGATGCGGTGTAACACGGCGAACGAATGTTTACGAGAGAACAGTTTTCACACACGAGTCGGGGAAATGTATGCATAAAATTACCGGATAATCTCATTGCGGCTTATCCCGGATATCGTCGTAATAACGAATCCATTCATTTCCACGATTAATCGATTCGCCATTTTCCGTAATTCCATTAAATGAAATTACGTTAATTCCACTGCCCTCGACGACCGAAAAAAAAAAAAAAAAAAAAAAAAAAAAAAAAAAAAAAAAAAACGAAAATCATTTCATTTTATTATGCCGTAACGAGCGAAGATGTGGAATAAGAAACGCTGACGAGGAAGTTGCGAGAGGAGCGGTGAAGCAACGCGGAATGGACAGGAGCACTCGGTTATTTTTAAACCCTCTCTATAGCCTCTTCGCATCCTCTCGCATCTCCGTTCCTTTCCTCGTTTCTTTGCTTCTCTTTTTTCCTCTCTTCCACAAAGTTTTCGTACTATAATTTCGTTGTGTTGTCTATCGAAGACGTATCGAAACTCTAAAGTTCGCGAGGGTCGTGTCTCCATCTTCGTCTTTCGTTTATCGAAGATTCGTTGAACTTGCGGCGGCGCGTTGTTTAAACGTTTCGAGAGGCGACGGAAGTAACGGTCGCACTATTGCGAGTGTCCCGTCTCGGAGTAACGTACCGCTGTTGAAGAAGTTACGCGAAGCGCGCGAGAGAAAACGCCGCGGAGAGTACGGACGACGGTCGTCTCCGATCGAGCGGGCGGCTCGCGGCTTCCGCGAGGGCGAAGGGTTATTTTCGTGCGTTATTCTCGACCCGTGGCATCCTCCGTCGTTTGACGCTGCTACCCACTGGATGTGATGCCACTGGCGTGTCTGGTAGTGATATATATGCTGTGTGTGTGTGTGTTATATGTACCCGAAGAACCGAGTCCATCGCTCGCTGAATCGCCAGTCGCGCAACACAGTCGCTTATAGTGTATTAACACTGTGGGGTATATGCAGAGAGAGATTCTGGCTTCACCGCATCTTTCACGCATCGACGCAGGAAACGTATTAAGCCGCTTTCGATTACTATCGCTTCGGTGCGACGCCCTCTCGCGCTACTGCGCGATTTAATTGACTCTTAGTCGACTCTTTATACGATGAATCCAAATTTTTTTTTTTATCTCATTTACTGAGCGATTTATTTTTTCGGAGTTTATATCGCGGAAAAAATAAAATGACTAAAAAAAATACGAAAAAAATTTAATAAAATAAAATAATAAAAATTATTATAAATTAAATTAAATTAAATTTATTACATTTTCCAATAAAAAAAATTAAAACAAAGTGCGAAAAAAAATGTATTAAAATTCAATTGTCATAATTGTAATTATAATTATAATAAAAAAAATTTAATAATAAAGTAATTGTTATTTACTGTATTATTATTAATATAATATATCGCTATTATTTTATTTCTATGCATATATTTCTATTTTTTGAATAACTGTTTGCAATTTTATTCGAAAGAATGCAACGGGATAAAAAAAAAAAAAAGAAAACAATGCACGATATATGGTTGATCGTTGTTGTCGTAGATTACGGTGAACGAATATCAAAGCAAATGGCTCGAGGAAACTCCACTGTAGACTGGTGTATGTGACTGCACCACCGTAAAACCATGAGAAATCGATAGCTCGCGCGGCCAACGGGTACATTCGTACGGATTTAGGAGAAACCAATATATATAGACATAGAAAGAACACATTTCGCACAGTGTACGACTTGGTCGTTTCATTGGAAAACGCCTCTTCCAATTCGCCGAAATGGTATATACTGATTTACGAGATAAATCGATTTATTCGGAAAGATATTTTTCCCATATTGACTATTTCCGTATTGAAGAATACCGACGCTAAATTAAATTAAATTAATTAAGAAAGAAAAAAAAAAGAAGGAACGTCGTGCCGAAGACGCTGCATCCACAATTAAATTCGCGTTTCTCGAAGCGAAATGTGTGATTCAAGAATTGTTCGTCTATTCGTCCTCTGAACATTTCTGTCGGCGGAACTCTGAGTATTCGCTTAATAAATGAACTTGGAAACTGAGCCAACGTCCCGAGGCGAATCGCTCTCTCGTAGGGAACACGAGAGTTTCTAGAATTCTCGAGTGTTAAATTTTCGAAGTTACTTCGCGCAGTGGTCCATCCATAAGTTTTCGACATCGTCGCGCGCCTCGGGCTCTCGAAAAACAAAAAGATAACGCCGCGCGACGCGAAGTAAATTCATATAACAGTTGTGTTCAAAAAAATAATTTTTGAGGTTAAATTAAAAATAAATAAAAAAAAATGGAGTAAGAAACGGAAGATAAATGAAACAGCGCTGGTAACGATTGGATTCTCGCGTGGCACCGATGTGTTTATACATTTTTTTTATCGATAAATCGGTGGGCGTATGAGTATCGAATTTCGTAGCTGCGGAGCGACCAGCACCCGGCGAAATCAACGCTCCAAAGCCTTTCAATTTACCAACGCGTTCGCGTAGCCTCCCAGACAAACAGTGAACGCTAAACCGCGCGCAGTGATTTCGTTATTTTTCTACCAGTTTGTCGCGACACAGAAAAAATATTGTTGAGTTTTACGGATCAAGTTCGAGGTCCCGACACCCAACAACGAAGTGCACAAAGTATCACCTATTTACGAACGAATTTAAATACGAATTTTCATAGCGTGTTCCGAATTTATTCGCGTTTATTCCCAGTGCGTCCTCTCATTTTTTTATTTCTCTGATTCAAAAAGAAGACATATACATCGCGTAACATTTTTTTTTTTCATTCGTCGAGCATTTTATGACGGTTCATACACATCGTATGTTTGACCCTTTTTAACGATCGTTAGGAAGATATAATTAAGAAAATAAATAAAAAATACGAATTAAATACAAATTAAATCGTAAATAATCAGAAGCAATTTTAAATAAAATAAAATAAATATTATCAATCTATAAAATATTTCGATATTCGATATTTTAATAAAAATTATTTAATGCAATTTCTGTCAAAGTGATTATTTAAATTATTTTCATATAGTTTCAAAGAATTTTATGAAAAGTCATTTTTACTAAACTACGAAATAATTCGATATTCGATGTTTTAGTAAAAACGATTTTTAGCAAAATTCATGTAAACGAAATCGATATAAAATTAATACAATTGTTTTTTTCTGCAAATACAATAAATTTTTTATTGAACGACAATCTATATCTTCCCACTGTGATCGTTAAAGAGTTAATCGATGATTCATAAGTATTTTCTCGTCGATTATAGTTGCCACTCGTGAAAAATTGCACAAGTGTCCACTCGGCTTTCCGAGAGGCGAATAGCTTTAAATCAAACGGGTAGAAATAATTGCTTCTCTCTTTCGTTCACTAATTAAAGTCCTCTCCGTGCGGCACGTTGTATAGACGACGTATATATAGAGGCCGAGAGGAAGATAAAGAGCCGAGAAAGATGACGAAGGTACGAACGAAGCGATAGAGAGGAAGTAGCTGCACCACCGTCGTGAATGCATAATGCATTTCACGTGGCAGAGAAGGTATAGCTGGTGGCGCATCTTTTCTCCCGCTCGTCGTGTCTCATCAACGACCGGGCCAGCGAACCTCTGGCCGAGCAGCAACCCTCTTCGCTTCGCCTCTCGTTTTCTTTCTCGAATAGAACGATCGCGACGAGCCATTCTCCCGCTTGTCCTCCACAATTCCATGAAAGCTCGTTGTTTTCCTCTCCGATCGTAGAATTCCGTTTCCACAATATAAAACAGAAAAAAAAAGAAAAAACAATCAATACGATTCGCGGCAACCGATATATTCACTTCAGATTGAGCGAATCTCTCGCGTTTTATCGCGGAAAAAATTATTTAACGGGGGTTTCCCCGTTTATTTCTATTAAAAAAAAAAAAAAAAAAAACGTTTTGCATCAATCCTCTTAGTCCGCGTCTCGTTTTCATTCTCTACGAGAAACGAGACGTGTTTATCGTTTATTATTATTATTATTATTATTATGCGCGAAATATTGTGTCAACTGCATTCATAGCTGAAATATACGTTTTTTTCTTTAAATATAATTAATTGTCCGAAGCAGCGGTGTTTGTCATACAATGTGAAAAAAATTGAAATTAAATTTAAAGGAATATTACGATGATATAAAAAAAAAGTTGAGTACAGATTTGAATTTTTAAAAATGTTGTCTTAATTTGAAATTTGAAAGATATTTAATGAAAATTCGATTTTTTTAAAATATTTTCTTAAATAACTCCGTTTTTTTTTTTTTTTTTTTTTTTTTTTTTTTTTTCAAATTTCGCGCAATAAAAAAAATTGTAGCAATTATTCCATTTTGCCTCTCACTCTCCTGAATCGCTCAGCACTCGCAGTCCCACGACGCATTTAATAATTTCTCGATCCAATTATCCGTTCGTCGATAAATTCGCAATCGGTCGTCGACACTCTGATGAAGTTGTAACAATTTCATTTCTTCGAGAGAGGAAAGCGCGACGTGAGATGATTGTGACATTGATCCGCTGACATATACGAAAGTATATATTATACAGTGACGAAGCAATGATCTCACGGAGGTGTGTATATTATACGCTTCCAGGTAATCCGCGGGAGTCTCTTACACGAGCATACGACGAATTCCGGTCACGTAGTTGAAGAGTGCCGGATACTGGAAGCATTCCCTCGTGACACCGGGTGTAGGCCTCAGCAGTTTCTTTGCTCTCTCCGTTCATTTTCCATCGGGCTTCTCGCGAGGAATTCAAAACTCGTCTCGCTTCTCCGTGAATACGTTCACTGACTGTTTTAAGCTCCGTAATATCTTTCCCACTGATACTCACTCCGCGGACGCGTACCTCTCTCGCTGCTTCTTTCGTTCGTTTCGTTCGTTTCGTTCGTTTCGTTCGTTTCGTTCGTTTCGTTCGTTTCGTTCGTTTCGTTCGTTTCGTTCGTTTCGTTCGTTTCGTTCGTTTCGTTCGTTTCGTTCGTTTCGTTCGTTTCGTTCGTTTCGTTCGTTTCGTTCGTTTCGTTCGTTTCGTTCGTTTCGTTCGTTTCGTTCGTTTCGTTCGTTTGTTTCGTTTCATTTCGTTTCATTTCGTTTCGTTTTCGTTTTGAAGCTGAAAACTGAAACTCAAACGCAACATCGTGTTTTTTCGTACCTTATGTCTGCTACGCCTTCTCTTCGAGGTCTCTGGCGTCTCCGTTCGTTCAATGCACGTTAATAACTTCATGAGACAAAATCGTTGGGTCAATTAAAGTCGTCTCTCCACGACGAGTCACGAGACCGCCGTCTCGGCGGTCCATATATCCAGCAAACGGAACACACAGTCGCCTGTAGAGAGCGTATTGGACGAAAAAACGAACTCCCGCCTTCTAACGTTGAACCGAGAGCCACGAGAACGTGCTGCACCTTGGAATGCGGTAATAATAGTCGCAATGATGTCAATTATGTCCTCGACGAGAGAGCAAAACGCTCTCTGTACATAAAGTAACCGTCGTCTCTAGTTGAGACTTCGGATAAGTTATGTGGAATATCTTGTGAAATTTCATCTCGTGATTGCGTCGCGATTTGCGGAATTTCTTTGAATATTTCGATTTTTCGATGAAAGAGAAAAAAAAAATGGAAACGAAATTCCAGTATTTTTTTTTTAATTTTATAACCTCCTATTATTTTCGAAAAAAAAAAAAAAAAAAAAAAAACAGAAATTCGTTTTCGAATCGTCAAGTAGATGGTATCCCCTTAAAACAAATTGCGCGAAGCTGTTCTTCGAACTTTTCACCACTTTATCGCGAGCAGACATATCCAGACATCCATTCGCACAATCGCAACGATATATCGCGGAGTCTTCGATCTCCAACTCCTCGGAAAGTCAACTCCGACTCGTTATTATGCGGCTCTTTGCGAAATGCGCGAAATAAAATGCAGCGGCTACGTGTGTATATAGAATCGGATGAAAAGATATATAGTCAGGAATATCGAGCAGTTCGTCTACTACCAGTTCCACACAGCAGTGGGCCACATATCTATCCCCAAATCCCTCGGTTATGCGGTGTAGTAAATTTTCGAAATATTCGGAATACGTCTGTACACCGGGCGCTGCATCGGAATATCGAGATGGAATAAATTCGGTTCTCGTTCTCGTTGATGGTCGCGATGAGAAATTCCAGAGAATTCCAGAAACGAGAGGATGAGACAGTGGCGGAGGTAAAACGGGGAGAAAGTGGAAAATTATCGTGCGATGGGTACGAGAAAAGAGTGTTACTACGTGTGCGCCTACACTTTTTTTCCGCTCTCGTCTTTTTTTTTTTTTTTTTTTTTTTTTCGGAGCAACGCTCGTTGATCGTTCTATTGCGGAAGGTAGGAAAATGCAGTTCGAGTCCTCGTGCAACAAAGGGCCGCCACGCGGACTTCGTCCAACGACATTGGATGTCCCTACCAGCCGGTGCGCTTCTACGTGACTCGACGATTCGCAACGTCGTTCATTCTCGTTTCTCTCGCTCGTTCGGAACGTGATTTTTATCTGAAACTCGAATGAGAGGTTCGCCAGTAGTTCCTCTCCTCGGCTCTCAGTCTGCTCGTTTATAGTTTTTTCTTCCTGCTTTTCGCACTTCGTTTTCCTAAGCGATCGAGAATCGTTTCCGCTTCCACTTCGAACTTCAGAACTTCATACACGTGTCGTTTCGGTAAAAACGCTCTGATGAAACGTTACAATTTGTCACTCGTTAGTTTATAAAAAAAAATGGCAACGGATTTATGCAAAAGGTTTAAGGCGGTCGGAATCAGCTAAATGATTACGCTGATCGCCGAAGTAAACCGGTTGACAACATTTTTTTTTCGATCGTCGGACATTTTTTTTTTTTTTTTCGACATAAAAGAATTTTTTATAATTTTTGTGGCGACTGAAGAAAAAAAAACATCATTTGGCGAACATCGCCATAATTTAGCTGACGCGACCCCATTAATAGAAATGTAACTGCGCGCGGGAAGATGCAGATAGGACACGTATCACTTTTGCCTATAATGCGGTAGAGTTCTCGATAGATTCTCTCGATTCCGTTGTTCTCCACGGATTTGGCGGTACACACCAAATATAGTATTATACTGACCTTAAACTCGTGACCGAGTTTTCGCGTCTCTGGGGACACAGAAGCAACACGCGAATAACCGAGAGAATTCGGCGGACGGGGGGCGCAGAGGGAAAAACGGGGATCGGGGCGACTTTGAGACGCCGTGGAGACTATAGCTTTGTACGCGTCGACGATTCAACGTGATTTTTGGCCCGGAGTTTCGGGATTGGCGTTCGATGCTGAATTACGCAATTCTTTCGGCGGCTCATTCAATCTAAAGTACTAAGTATCTCCAACACTATTTTCGTGAACAGTTTCGCATGAAAGATCGTTAAAAAACATTTTCAAAAACATCGCGCAATAAAAAAAAAATCCGAAAAAAATGAGACGCCGTTGGAGAATTTTCCCATTTTGGAAAATATAATTTTTACCATCAAAAAATGCAATTCAGTTTTAAGGGGATTAAATTTCTAATACTATGTCATTTTTCCCGGTAATTTCACAGTCACGTGATATTTTATCGGAAATCCCTTAATTGCAGTTCTGTTGAAAAATTATTTTTTATTTACTTTCCAAAGTAATTGAAAAATAATATCCTGACTTAAGGGCCTAAAAATTGAATTCTCGATTAATAGAAACAAAAAAAAAAAGATCGTAACTCTCGAACGGCGTTCTTCCGGTCAAATATAATACAATCAACCGCAGGTACACATGTAGCGGAAGGGTGAAGAAAAATGGGCGACACGTCTTCGAAAGGAAAGGAAAAGAAAGAAAGGGAAAGAAAAAAAAAATACAGGAATGTGTGGAAGTAAAAGCGAAGTGTAGTAGTGTAGTGAAACACTACAGTCGGGTGGGTTGAGTCTGGTTGCTGGCGCCTCGGCGCCGGTCCGATGCTACTGCTTCTATACTACTTGCGCTGGTGCTTCTGGCACTTCTTGGTCCGTGGTGCTGGATGCACCCCGCAGTCTCGTTCCATCCAACATCCACGAAACCCGCAGTTCCGTTATTTCGAACATCGTATTCACTAAGTTCGAAGCTTTATCCACCTTAACTTTGTTCTCCGCTAATATTAATAGCCAATTAAAACAATCACTTTGCGAAAACTTTGTCTCGCTAATGAAACTAAAGTTTATTAGAGATTAATCGTTTAACTCGTGTCGGTGAACGCGCGAGTGGTAGAATTTCGAATGCTATTATGATCTTAGATGTCGCGGGGGCGCGCGGGGCGTTCGCGTACAAAATTGGGTCGTTCGACGGTCAGGCGTACGATAATCCGATAAGTGTTACGGTTCGCGTATAGGCTGATGGCGGCTTTTAGTTAGCTATACAGCTTACACAGCTAATGCCAAAGCCTCCGAGTGGTCGAAGTAGCTTCCGCGATCGCACGTTCGATCGATATCTCTTTCGTAGATACAGTCATACGACACGAGAAAAGGTTTTCCTTAGTTAGCGAAGCACCCAACGGTGTGCTTCACCATCTCTTCTCTGCACTCGCGGTGTACCCGCGCGCGGTACTTCCCAACTCCGTGCAAAGATAACGAAGCTCTGGTCTATGCTGAAGAGCTATCCGCGGCCTCTGTAGCATTTACTTCGCGCACTTTCCATATCCTTTCTTCGCGTTCCCTATTGTCTGCTTTTTTTTTTTTTTTTTTTTCTCTTTTGAATTTCGTTGACTTTGTTACGATACGAAGTTCGTTCAAGCGAACGCACGATTTTATGCTGCTTCAGAATATCATTTTTCTATTCGCCATCCGCAATCTCGATATTCACAACTCGCATCGGTGAATCTAAAGTTGCAAAATGCTGAAGTTTTGCTCACCCGGTCAGAGGCGACGAGTTACAATGGTGAGACATACACGAGAGTAGAAAAATACATTTTTGTTATTGAATTTTTTCAAGTGGTGCATGAAAAAATATATATATATTTATAATAATAATATTTTCTTGATATCGATGTTTTTTATGGTGATATAGAATTTAAGTATTTTTTGTATTGGAAAATTTTTTTTATTACAAAAATCCGATAAAATCCACCGAAATAGATGTGTTGTAAATTACGGTTAAAAGGTTAAATTATTATATTTCATTCGTTTTAATGAGAATTACAAGAGATTTTTTTTAATAGTCGGGAATTAAGATCGCTTGTGCGCGAGACAACGCCTGGCGAATGGCAGCCCGGCGAGTCGAATTTCGCCATAGGGCCTCTGATGTTATCACAGGGGAACGCGGGGCGAAACGGATAATTGAATAATAATAATAATTAATTATTATGTTAAAAAAATGCAAATTCAGTTACAATTTTGGAAAAAAAAAGCTGTAGGTGCTGTTTTTAGTACTTTTTTTCGATGTTTGATTACCAATACAAAACAATTATTTAAATAATTATCATTAACAGTTAACATTTTAGAAAATAAAAATTATTTCACAATCTCTAAAAAACAGCATCAATTTTTTTTATTTTTTTTTATTTTAACTCAATTGCATTTTTTTTTTACGATTATCGTCGCGAATTGTACACTGTGCAATCTACGATAGCGAGAAATTTGATAACGAATTTCAAATTAAATTTTTTTTTTTAGAGTTAATTTATAAATAAATTATATTGGTATTTCAATTGATTGCAGGTGAATCCGGGCAGCAAGGCAGCGCAGCAAGGGGTGAGAGAAGGGGACCTTATAAGTAGTATCAACGACAAGAGCACTCGAGATCTAACGAACGGTGAATCTCACGCACTGTTACGAAACGCTGGAGATCATCTGAAACTCGGCCTTAATCAGTGAGTCATTATCGAAACTTTTGTCATCCATACGAGTATCGCACGCGTTCTTAATAAGATTCTCATCTCCTTCCGCGGCTCAATCTTCGCCGTTTGAAATCGATTCACTCGACGTCAGTGAAACATTGAGCTGCGAAGCTAATTAGGGAAGCGGATCAACTGGGTCACAGGGGTGAACCTCGGTCTTTGTTCCGATTTTGTCGTTCCGTCACGAAGATTTTTTCGAAAGATTGCTTCACAATGGCGATCGACCAAAAAACATCGTAACGGCGATAAGGAAAATACATTTTTTCATTTCACACGAAAAACAAAAGATAAACAAACGACAGTCAATTTACCGCATGCAATCTTTCAGTCGTTTATACTTCGAATTCTCATATCCAGTGTACACTTCCGTGAGAAGAATGATATCGATTGTTCGCGAATCCAATAACGTTAATAAAAGTCTGAAAACGAATGGAGAAAAAAAAGGAAAAAATTGTCATTAACCGGGACATGGGAATGAGATTAATCGGATGAACAGATTGGACCGTCGTTTCTACAATGCGAGAATGTTTCGAAGGTAAAACGAGAGACAGAATATTTCGTGCCCGCGATAGAATGAGATATAAAGCCCATTTGATTGGAACAGGAAGTATAGGCTGATGCGATGCATATAGGAACGTTGAAACGACGGGGTCGGTCACTTGGCGCGGGAGATTCACGTGAACCGTATACGCAGGGAGCGGCGTCCTCCGCATTCGTATTTTCCGGCAGTCCCCGGATCAATTATCGTCGATCAGTACGATATTTCGTTCACTCGTATTAAACTCACGCATACTTATGTCCGGACGTAGTCTCTCTACGGATGGGCCAATGTAGGGGAGACATGGGGCAAAATGGAGTACCGGAGTAAAATGGGGTAAAATGAACTACCGGAGTAATATGAGGCAAAATGGAATAGCGAAGTAAAATTGGGCAAAATGGAACTACTGGAGTAAAATGGGGCAAAATGGAATACCGAAATACAATGGGGCAAAATGGATTATAAATATTGCGTTAAAAACATGGAAAATTCACATTTTTGATAATTTGATACCGATAAACGATATGTAGACTATTTTTGTTGAAAAATATAAATTTCCCCATATTAAAAATTATGGAAGACTTTTTTTTTAAAAACAATTATCGAATTATAATTTTATTCATCTCCATTCCTATTTTTCGTATCGGTTGCATTAGCATATATAATGGTCATGAACATTGAACTTCTTTTTTTATTTCATGAATTTTAGCGTTGGTCCTTTTTGCCCCAAAGTTTGAGTTGCGCGCGTGTCCCATTTTGCCTGAATTTATCGATGTTTTATTTATTTGTCGCTTGATTGATGATATTTACCCGATTAGCTTGATAAATAGACATTTCTCAATCCATTTCCATCGAAATCATTTTTCGACAAACTCAATGCCGTCTGATCGTTCGAGTTGTGCGCGAAGTTTCAAATTCATAGCTACAAAAGCCGTAGTAATGAAATTTGACTGTTTTGAGACGTGGTCCATTTTGCCCCCAAATGTATTTTTTTTTTTTTCGGAAATTCGATATTTTTGTTATGAATTTAATTTGGTAATAAACAGCCAATTTATGCTTCTGGAATAACGGCAACCTTAACCGGTCCGTTTTGCCCCGTTCTCCCCTAAAGAGTGGGAGGCTAACGTATCTGCGTTCCGAATCGGAACGGTTCAGTGATCGCATCGGTTCTCTCTAAGCATCCGTGACGAATGGCACAGGAACGCGTTAATGTACCGTGCATATCAAACGGTAGAATTATTGTTTCTATTCGCGAAAAAAAAAAAAAAAAAAAATGAAAAAACCGTTCATCGGTAAGCCGCTGAAGATTCTTGGCGAACCTTTGGCAAATCGTATTTCGGAGTTTCAAATGCCTCGGCAACCGTTTCGACGACCAATTAAAAGTTATCGCTTTGAAGTCCCTTTCCCCACCGACGTACACATACCTAATCCCAAACTTTTATTCAACATAAAACGCCACGAAACCTCTTTGAATCCGTATATTCAGCCGCTTGCATCGCTCCTTCCCCGTTAATTAATTACACGATGTTTTTTTCTCTATTTGTCGCAGGGATACCAGCGGCTCGCCGAAGAGACGAATATACAAAAGCAGTTTACAGGAAAACACGTCGATCGAGACTTTGAAAAGTAATTATAAATTACAGTTTTTTCTATTACCAATGAATTTCGAACAATATACTCCGAAGAACGCATAAAAAAATGTTCGCCTATTTCATCGGCAGAAATAACGACGAAAACAACGACGACATCGAGTACCCAAATTCAGTCCTCGGAGGCCAACAAAAGCAACGGAACCGGTGAGTAATATCTTTTACTTTTTCTCGTTTCTCGCCCATCGTGTTACGTCGAGGGATTTTATTTTCTCGGAAGTCGAAACTTTACTGAATAACTTCCGTGGGTTTTGCCAATTATCTCGAAAGAACAAACACCGATATTCATCTTCATTACTCGAGGCACTCTACAGAACGAATAATCGTACCAATTGTGTGCGCAATGGCATTCATTACAAGGGAACTATAATGTAAGAATAAGAATACACGAGAATATAGCGGTATAAGAAAGGAATACGGGGGGAGGAAGGGAGGGAGGGTTCGAAGTGGATGCGCAGAGTCGACCTAAACGCTCCATTAACCGGGGAACCCGACAAGGAAATCGAGCAAATGATGGCCAACCGGCAAACGAGACGTTCTACTATATTACTACTACGCATATCCGTACGTCTTCACGGCCACGCGTCAGCCTACTCCGTTTCTCGGCGAGTCTCGTTCTACTCTTTACGTTACGGCGCACCCTTTTTCCACTTAACTCTTTCGCGAGGCCCTAAGTCTTCCGGTCGGCTTTAAACGGGAAGGTAAAAAGAAAAAAAGTAAAAAGAGAAGAAGAACGAGAACTACGCAATGCCGGGGACTCCCCGACTCTCTTCGTTAAACTTTCCGGACTACGAACTACGACGACGGCGGCGGCGGTCTTCTTGTGGCTTCCCGATGGCCAACTGTCCACAGTTCTCCGATACACCTTGCCACGCGTGCCTACGATGCATTTTGCGCTCATACTGCGCTCTTTTCGCAAATAACAATAAGTAAAAGACGTATTTCGCGAGGTAACGTAGATAAAGAAACATAAGTTTCTAAGGGTTGATCTTCGCTTTTATAGAATTTCGTCTTAATCCGTTTTGATTAAAAAAAAAAAAAAAAATTGTGTCAGTGCAATAAACTTGATGGATTCTCGAGAATTTATAAACATCGAATACAGGTGCTTTGGCAATAAAGTAAAATGTAATTGGGTCGGCAAAGTAGAATTACAGTGCGTCGATCTTCTTAATGGATCGATAAACGGTGAGAGTTCGAAATTATTAAAGATAAGAAGACAATCTTTGTGGTGAAAGAGAAGAAAGAGAAGGTATTGGAAGGAAGGAAAGGAAAAAGTAATCACTCAACTGTGACCCGTCTTCAGGGCCGAACGTCGAGGCCTCCATCGTGACACACCCTTCCACTTGAGACCCTCCGCGTCGTCTTGTTCCGCAGGGAGCGACACACTCTAACTCTCGGGCTCTTCATTCATTTCGAAGAGTATCTTCAGTGGCGCGACGGCGTCTTCGGCGAAAAGTCATCGCGGACTCACACTGTGCTTAAGCAGTTTTATTTAGTTTTTCTTTTTGTTTTTATTTTTATTAATTGAACGAATTTGTTGTGCTGTTGCGACTCCCACGACGGCGAAGATGCCGCAACGACGAGGCGGCCGGATCATTGCGACGTTGTCGACGATTCGGTTGACGAGAAATCGCGCTCGGTGATGCGAAACCCGATTAATGGCCATTCGGAGATATGAAATCGGCAAAGATCTCGAAGCAACAGGAAGTCGATCGGCCCGGGAGTCTCTTCTGCTTCGTTCGTTTCTACATAGCGTTCGAAAAATCGAATAAAATCAATAAATCGCTAAAAAATCGGCGGAAATCGGTATAAAAATTTGGTGCTTTGTTCGTCTTTGCTTCGTTTGTTTCTACTTCGCGCTTGAAAAATCAGATAAATTTAATAAAATACCAATAAATCGGCGGAAACCGGTATCAAAATTTGGTGCTTCACTCGTCTCTGCTTCATTTGTTTCTACTTCGCGCTTGAAAAATCAGATAAATTTAATAAATTTCCAATAAATCGGCGGAAATCGGTATCAAAATTTCGTGCTTCACTCGTCTCCGCTTCGTTCGTTTCTACTGCGCGCTTGAAAAATCCGATAAATTTAATAAATCGCTAAGAAATCGGCGGAAATCGGTATAAAAATTTGGTGAAAAACACAAAGATGAAGTTCCTCGGTTGCTCGCAGTGTCTCTCGAGTGTCGACGAGGCGCCGACCGGTACGTCGAGTAAAAATGGAAAGATTACGGAAACCTGCGATCCGCTGCTGATCACGAAAAGACCCGGAAAAAAATCCACCGGCGCTCGCGACAAGTCGCGTAAAATTTCTATCGTTCCCGCCGGTAGACTTCCGGGTATGTTGCGCGCGATCGGCGCTCCCTGGCGACGAAAGAGACGATCCAGCAGGCCAAAGCCTCGTCTGGAAACGCGTAGAAAAGTGAAAAAGCGCGATCTTCTCAGAGAAAAAGGAAATTCCGACTCGGCACCGGATAAATCGAGAGAATCGAGAAGAAATTCCGGCGCCGAGAGTCCCAGAAACGGACGAGAATTCACCAAAGAATCTCCGCGTTCGCAAAGACACGAAACTCTGTCGAGAGAACCGCGGAGGATCGACATACGTATCGGAGATAAGAATAACGGATACGCGACGAGTAACGATCCTCTGGATCTCGAACGCGACTACAACGAGCATCTCGAGGCTCTAAAGTTTCTTCTCGAATGCGAGAGTCCCTTTGAAAATAGCGAGGAACGACGCAATTCGCGTAATGCTTTGAATACGCTGGATTTTCGAAAAATGAATACCATCGCATTACCCGGCGATTCCGTGGAGAATTCCGTTTGGGATGTTCTTGATTTTCGAGAAAATTTCGACCCCGCGGTCAGTCATGTGCCGAGGAATATACTCGATATATTTCCGACGGAGGATTCGACCGAAAGAGCAAAATTCTTCAGGGACAGCGTCGATCGTGTTATCCATGAAAATCAAAAGATCGAAGAAGCTATGATGAGTCTCTTGGGACGCGAACCGATATTGAAGAAAACTAAATCCTGTCTGAGTCGAGAGGGCTCACCGGCCAGTAGAAAAGAATCGAAGACAGTGAGATTCAAAGTCGAAGATACTGATGCCGACGAAACGCTGAATACTCCCTTCGGAGAGATAGAAATTCCGCAAAATTGCATTATTGAAAAGTCATCCGTGGAAAGAGTTTCGCTACCGGAAATCGAGAAAATCGAAATCGATCGAATAGAAAAAATATTCATAAACGATTCATCGGGAAATCACGAGAAAAATAATTCACGAATCGAAAGCACAGAGTCTTTGACTGTAAAAATAAAGATCGAAGCCGAAGAAAAAAATAATGACGAATTGAGTACAAATCCCGGAGAGAGCGAAGACGTTAGGACGGACAACAACGAAAACTCGAAGATCAGCAAGTCGAGTACAATAGTGACGATTTGTCAAACGGAAGAATCCCGTGAGAGTTGTATTGAGAGTTCGGAGGAAAATCTATCACCGGATGTCATGGAATCGAATGGTATAAAAGGAATACTTTTTTTTTTTCATTCTATTTATATATTTTAAAAAAATTTCAGTTCCCTCCAAAAACGCATTAGTCTCAAAAAATAATAATAAAAAAGTTTATTATTTAAAATTTCAAAAATAAATTCCGTCGTAAAAAAAAAAAAAATTGGCAGAAAATATAAAAAAAAAAGAAAAAACAGTTATGATGACTGGCATTCGATTTTATTTGACACTGAAAAATTGAAAACAACATACAGATTTATTGGATCGAATGGAAGAGTCTAAATTTAATAAATCGATTGATAATTGCATCAGCTTCGGCGCTCCGTCGGCCCCAATAAAAATGCGTCAACGCCGTAAAATGTATACACCGATAATGTGGGTGCGGTGGGCGTCATGGGCCGAAGGAGCCGAACCCACGAGAGTTTCCGCAGGCCCCGCATCTTCCGTCCTACCGTCCTTCACCCTTCGACATCCATCGTTGCCGTTCCCGATCAGAAACAGCCGTGCAACTCAGCCTCGTCGATCTATCGTATTACTCGCGTACAAAAAATTACGCAACAACGATCGAACGCAACACAATCGCTCTTCCGGCGTTTCTGTCGGTTATCCCTTAACGCATCTCCGATTTATTTATCTCTCTCTCGATCGCGAACAGCCGATTGTCCCGTAATTTTCAAAAAGCTCTTTTTCCACGTCATCGATATCTCGCGATTTTGCATTTTTTTGTAGGAAATCGTCTCCGCGATCGGTTGCTTCGATAACATAACATTTTTTCGGATTGTTGCATTTTTTTTTTTGGTCTTTTAATGAACATTTTCGTTTCGTAAAACTCTCTTTGGAATCGAAAGGGTGGAACATCATTTTCTAACTATCGATCTATAATAATTAATTAAATTTGTTCAACTATTTTTTCATATATAAAAATGCAAAAAAATAAATAAAATAATTTTCGGTATAATTATAAATGAATTATTATTAATAAATAAAATTATTGAATATAATAAAAAAATCAACAAAGTCATTAAAAGATTTTCAACTTTCATCAATAAATAATTTCTCGACACAAAAACCGCTCGCTATAACGCATCACCAATTTTCCACATTTTTCTCGAACTCTCGAACTTTAATAAAACGAAAACTATTTCTCGTCACACGGTACCAAAAATGACAAAAAAAAAAAATAAAAATCAATGACATAACGTTAGAAGAGAGCTTTGGGTGGCGCCTGTGAATCGCAAGGGTGTGTACCGTTCCGCGGTGGGAATGGGACGATGGGAGTGGGTATTACACTTCGCGAATCTCGCGAAAAGCGTAAAAAAAAAGCGTTGGGCAACGATAGAAAGAATAAACATAAATATTCTATACACAAGTAGAGATAGAAGAGTACAGAAAAAGCACGAGAGGCAAAGAGACACGTGCAGTATTTTCTACCAGGTATACAATACCTCTGTACGCGGAAGGAAGTGAGTCCCTCGGAAGTGGCACTATGCCTACGACTCCGGAACGTTGATGGGGGGAATCTCTCCTCTCCCTCTCTCTCTGAGCTCTTTACGCGTCGGACTCGTGTATATGTGACTCTCTGCACTCGTCATTTTCGACTACTGAAAGTGGGAGACTGGAGGGTGTGTACACATCGTCGGTGTTCGTTTTTTTTTTTTTTTTTTTTTTTACTTTTTCCTACACATGAATGCATAAAACGCACACAGATGCGTCGGAGTAACTGTACACGCAGAAGCGTCAAAAGAATCGTTCGCGAACACATTGAATCCCTTCCCTGTGGCTTGGAGGGTGTGTACGTGTCTTCTCCCGCTACAAATATACACTTCTGCACACGTAAGCGTCGATACAATATGACTGACTGCCCGATAGTTCCACATTCGTCGGTGTTTAGCTTACGCGTACCGTCCACACATCTGCGTCCTCCGCGTATGCGTTTGTAGAGATACTCGGCGAGTTCTGTAGCTCAGGGTGTGGGTGGGGGTCCAGGGCGGGTATCGCGGGTGGCTGGGACTCTCTCGTTCACACTCGGTACGTACGCGCGATTCCAGTTGCTTGTTCGAAGGCACCGAGAGTGTCCCCATCGAGAATCGATACACTCGTATCTTCGCGTAACATTAACACGAAGTATCGATGGACTGATTGAAAGATTGTGCTTAAGTGACGATAGGCGACGCGTTCCGAACTGAAATTACCGATTCTTTAGTTTCTCGGAGGTTCGATGGTAATTTACGCGACGACGGGGTACAGGTTGAGATTTTTTTTTTTTATATAAAAATAAATTCGAAGAAATCATTTTTTTCGATGTATTGTAAAAAAACAAAAAAAAAAATTTTTTCGATTTTCGGTAAAATTTTTTCGTGGGGAAAAATATTTTATTGAATTTCAGATGACACGAGGACGGAGCGTGGAATACTCGTCAGTCAGAACGGTGGTTTGACGAAATCGCCGATTGCGACGGAACGCGGAAAGACCGACGGAGAGACGAAGAGTGAGTACGAGAAAAAAAAAAAAAAAACACAAGAAATCTTATTAAATCGCAAAGAAATGTTGTTCGATGTCGAGCGGATCGAACGCATTCGGCAAATATTCAGTTATACTGTTAGAATATCAGCTTTTTAATTCACTCGTCTGCATGCGGTGCACATCACGTAAGAGATTTATTGAATAGCAAACATCACGCACACATATCTTTACTGCATTTGGTCATAAAATCCTTTTTGAATCCTCGATCGGTTGAATTTTATTCGTTGATACATTCGTGAATCGATCGTTCGCGACGTCACAGCAGATCGTTCGCGATAATCGGTGATTAAGGGATCGATATCGATTGGCTCGTGATAACGATCTTTAAAATCCATTGGATTATCGATTACAACATCCGAATCGGTAGGGTTTGATTAGACTAAAGAGGGAAAAGTACTGTTGTAGGTCTTTCGTTACAGCCGATCGTTCGCGATAATCAGCGATAGCGCCTTCAATATCGGAGAAATATTAAAAATAATATTGGCAGAACTAAGGCAAGAAGGCAAGAAGGGGGCAAAATAAGTACATAAAAAAATTAATTCGAAAAAAAAAAAAAAAAAAAAAAAAAAAAAAAAAAAAAAAATTTATCGAAATTATTGCCGATTTTTTTGTGGCACCGTTTTGCCCCGTTCTCCCCTTAAATTATCGGAACACCTTTTGATACTCAAAAGAGCCAAAGACTTCTTAGATTTTCGCTCGAAATCGTTAAAATCTTCCCGCGTCAATCTTGAGTACACCTCGTACGATATAGCATCCACGAGAAAGCACTGTGTCGCCGTCCGATAGGATCGAAGAGCCGTCCGATCGTTGATACATCGGGTTACATTACCGAGGACAGCGAGGATCGTCATCACGGCATCAAGATGCCGCGAGGCTCGCGCACACGACAAAAAAAGCGCAATCGCAACAACAAAAAAGGAAACAACAATCAGCAACGTCCCGGAGATCGGCAGACGCAATCGGCAGCTACCGACGACAACGACGAGCAGTTCTCGAACCTTTCGGATCTCGAAAGTGTCGCGAACGATGATATTAAAATCAACGATTCTCTCAATCGGCAGCCGAGAGACGAAGATACCGATACCGATCTTGAAATTGTCGAAAAATGCGAAAAAGACGAAAGTACACCGATGATTCGTGAGATCGTCGATGAAATTACGAATGAGTTCAAAGATGCATCGATCGTCGAAGATACTGAAAAAATTGTCAACGAAAACGCAAACGAGAGTTCAAACGTAAGTCTGACAGAGGCAAAGGTCAACGGGCACCCGGTCAGGGTGACTACCGAGGAGACGACGAGCTATATCGGTGAGAGTTGCATTGGTACCAGCGTCGCCGTCGAGTTTCAGGGTCGTCGAGGAAAAGGATCGATAGCCGTGAACCGCGGGGCGTCATCAGCCGCCGTTGCTGCTGCGGCGCGACGCAGACACAGAGTCGAGAGGAGAGCGATGAACACCGAAACTAAAATCTTCGAGATCACTAGCGTGAGTGGTTTGCCATTAGCTGCGAGTATCGGTCACGTTGCCGGTGTCGGAATTCTCGAGACCGGAATGACGACGAGCGACGATGTCGGTGGTTCGATCGTCACGATATCCGAACCTATCGAACCCGTTGAGCCTTTGCCGTGCGGAGTCGCTTCGAAGGTCGAGACACTGCTTGGCCAACGCGATTTCTCGATGGCACTGTTGGCAAGAGCACCCAACAACAAGAGAGACGGTCCGGAGATTCACGAGGTCAGCGACAGTGACGCCGACACCGACAATAGCTCCACCAGACCAACAACTGCCGCCGCTTTCGTTGTTGAAGCCGAATCCGACGTCGAGAGGGACTCTGTTCCCGATCGGCGGTGCCACGAGATTATCGCGGAGGAAGTCGTCGACGAGACGGATCTCGAAGAGCATTATCAGCTCGAAGAAATCGAAATCCCCGAGATCGGTGGTCCAGCGAAGTTTGAAGACGAAGAAACGACCAAAACGGAAGAAAAATCGGTAGATATTGAGAATCATAGGAGAGACAGCATTTTAACGCGCTTCAACGATCAAAATCCCATACCCGTCGATGTGGAAAGCCTTTTGAAAGAGAATTGCGAAGAGACATGCGATAGGAAAGAAGTCCAAGATGACGAAGATTCTGGCGAAGGAAGTTCTTCCGTTGAAGACGACAGTTTGGAAGAGAAATTCGACCGAATCGCAAGAGCCAACGAGTCGGAAGTGAATAACGAGAAAACGGCATCGAGAAAGGATGAAAAATGTGTGAAACTCCGTGACAGCGACGAGTCACCTTCCGTTACTCGAGAAAAACAGCTCGAGACGGAAGAAGCAACCGAAGTTGACAAATCCGAGCGAAACATGGAAGTGCTGAAAGAAATTTTGTCGTCGGAGACGAGCGAAGCGTCGCAAAGTTCGAAATCACCAGTGATTCGCGTTATTCCAGTGGACGTTGAGAAATCCGAGGAAAATTCGGATGTCTCGGTGACAACGGAAGTGGAAAACAAGCTGAGACTCTTCATTGAGGGTCTCGAATTGCCGTCGCTTCGCGAAGATGCGCCGATCGTAGACATCGAACGCGAATCAACGGAAAGTTCGTCGCAACGGAGAGCCAAGAAACGCGCGTTGTTGGAGTCTTATTACGCTGAGGCTAAGAACGCTGATAGATTTCTGGACATAATACAAGAGGAAAGCGACAATAAAATTTCCGAGAGCGACGAGCGGCATATACGCGATTTCATAAACGGTGAAATCGGTAAGTTTAGAAGAGAAAAACGCGATTTCGACGGTAAAACTGAATTCTTTGAGAATCATTTTTCTACGAAAGTAACCGCGAAACAAGAGTCTTCAATGTGTAAAAAAGTACCGGAAGAAGATAAAGAAAGTGCGGGAAAAGGAGAAATCGGTAACTTTGGAACAGAAAATCGCGAGGCTGACGTTGAACCTGAATTCTGTGAGAACAATTTTTCTTCGAATGAATGCGCGACGAAAGGATCTTCGATGTGTAAAAAAGTACTCGACGAAAACAGCAAAAGTGCGAGAAAGGAGGAAGTTAAGACGGAAAGTCTCGAAACTGTCGAAAATCGAGAAACAAAAGTGCTATTAACGAAAGAGACAAACCTAAAAATAACGAAATCTTCGAGAAGCGAGAAGAAAACAATACCGCCGATCGGTGGCAGCGGAAAGAATGAAAAAAAATCAAACGAGAAACCGGATGCGGAAGTAAAAATTTCCACGAACGGAACTTCGAATGGAATTGCCAGAGAAAGCGATTGTTCCAACAACGAGAGCGGCGGTCCGCCAGCCCCACCGGCGAGATTCTCGAGTTTCGTTGCGGAGAACGAACCCCTTCGACCTCCGACACCTCCGGACATAGATTATCCCGTTGAACTACCGGAAGTTCCGGCTCTGCCTGCCGAAGTTTTGCTCACACCTCAACGTCCTCCGGTTCCTCCGATGCGACGAACAAATTCGCATTCATCGAACGACGAAAATTACAACGAATCCCCGCAACGTCCACCGTTGCCGGACGAGCTATTTACGAAAAACGATCGAATAACGAGCGAAAGAATTTACGAAAATATCGACTACAACACGAGAGTCGCGCACTCACGCGAGAACGATGTTCCGCCGCCTTTACCTCCATTGCCGATGGACTTTGAAGCCTTTCAGAACGGTAACGATTGTCCGGAAAATTCCTTCGAGTTTACCGATCATCAAGACGATTTTCATAGTTTTTATTATCGAAACGATAATTCACGGATGTTCTCATCGTCGGAGACTTTCCACGAGAATCGACACGGTGATCATCGGTTGCGCAATATCGCCGCCGTTGACGAAGCGGACATCGGGCGTTTATCCACTGGCAATGACGCGCGACTTGAAATAGCGTCGAGTGCTGGTAACCACGTTGACGATGAGAACGCGTCGGTGATGCTGCTTCGAGCAGCGGATGAGGAGCAGCAGCAGCATCATCGAGACATTGCCACGCCGAATTTCGGACACTCTACTTTGGCGTGCCGGCGGCCTAAGGTATCGCGGCAAGTGTCGGACGAGCGGTGCGCTGACATCATCAAGATAAATAAACAAAATCCCGCCGCTAGAGATCCCAAAGTTGCGATTGAAAATTCGACTTCGGTAACACGTGAAAATTTAGTGAAGTTGAGTGACGCGACATCGGGAAAAGATCGAGTGGATTGCAAGGTCGCGAACGGAAAATTGACCGGTAAAAGCAATAAGAAGAATCCAATTAAGGAAAGAATCGTTCCAATCGAAATATCATCGGAATTTCCGAAAATAAAAAATAAAAAATTCATCGAACTCGTCGAGCATTCGGAAAAAACTGAATTTCACGAGACCGAGAATTTTTACGAAGAAATATCGACATTTGGCGGACAGAAAAACGTCGAAAAGTTGAGAACGTCCGGTGACTCGAGTGTTGCGAATATCGCGTCAGAAGCGGCGAAAACTTCGATCGACGTATCGAAAACTCTTTCGGATAGGCGGACGGGCTGTGAAGTCTCAGGCGAGAATAACCACGTCGAGAGGCCTACAAGGCCGCCCCGCCGTCAGCATAAATCGTTTTCTGTTCCGACTTCTTCGTCGAAAGTATTCGAAACCGCGAACATCGCCGAGGCGTCCACTTCCCACGGTGAAACTAATTCGGGGACAGTGGTGGTGAATAAAAATTCCGTCGAAGGCTCGAGCGATGTGCCTACAGTGATACTCACGAAAGAATCGGAGAAAGAATCAGATCCGTCTTGTCGTGCCGCGAGTCCCGATCAAGCGGACGACGTCGATGATCAGGAATCCTCGAGTAGCGGCGCTGCTTCGCCGAACACAGTGCGCTTCAATTCTTCGTCCTCTTTCACGGATCTCGCATCGTTGGAAACTCGCGAAGACCTTGAGAAAGATACGAGAAGCCAATCGTCTCACGTAAAAATAGAAAAACGTTCGACCTTCGGCACTCGAGAGATTGACGAATCGCAAGCGGAGAACGATCTCTATTACGTTCCCTTGGAAGACGCGAACGCCGAAGGCACCAAAAAGAGCGAAGACGGTCGTCCGGATCTTCTGAAGGATCTCTGCATCAGAAAGATTCTCTCGTTGCCTTACGGTCTTCAGATAATAAACGAGATAACTCTACCGAAATTCAACATATTCAAGAATCTTCAATCTCTTCAAGAGTCCGCGGAAAATCGTTGCTATCACTCGGATACGGATGCCATTCCTGAGGAAATGAATAAACAGAAGCAAAGACCGAGAACTTGGATGGGAGTGCCAACGATCGAAGATCCAAGACTCCTGCTGTGCTTATCGCCGTCGCAACAAGATACCGCCGTGCGAACGAGTGCCGACAATCTTCTCGACCTTCACAAGAAGTTCTTAAACAGACGTAGTTATCACGAAGACCGGCGAGAAGAGGTCAATGTGCCGCGCTATCGAGTCGACTTGGGACCGGAAATCAAATCTCGAGACAATTCGAAGGGGCGTGTCAAGGAAACGAGTCAACGGGTTCAAGAGCGTCGCGCATCCGGTCCGCCAAATCGTCTCTTGGAAATTATCAAAGAAAATCCGATAACCTCGTCCAATCGGAAGCCACCGGATAATCCAGTAAAGTTTACCAACCGGATTCGCGAAGATAACGACATCAAGAGCAGTGGTAAAAAATTGGAAGATTCGCGGAATGTTAGGGAAGATCGGTTGAGAGCAACGCGCCTCTCGGATTGGCTGTGTCTCGCGCGACGCGATAATGTGGATTACGCGCTATTGGAGAATCCGGAGACTCAACATTCTTCCGCGAAAACTCGAGCGACCGAAAGCGAAAGAAGCTCAACGGCAACTCGAGGCTCATCCGTGCGAACGATCCCAGAATCGAGTGTAAACGATAACGCGAACACTCGTGATAGCGCCATAAATAACGAGTGTCCGAGTCTCGAAGAGGAACGAAGTCAGGGTCGGTACCCTAATGACGTTGGTAAGACGAGAAATACGTCGAATAGCTGTTACGAGAGAATGTACGACAAAGTTATAACAGAGATGGAGAACAGTAGTCAGCTAATTGGCAAAAGATTCGGTGAGAATTCGGGTCATCGGGTTAATTCAGCGCTGATAGTGAGGTCAACGCCGGGATCCGAAGAAAAGCAACAAACAACTGCTGCGCGTTCCTCGACGCCTTCGCATTTCGACAAGAGTCCGATTTCGCTGAAGAGCGCGATAATCGACAAGACTGCGAATGACGGCAATGAGAGAAAATGGACACCGGCAACCATTGCCAGGAATACGATCGATCCTCGTCACGTGAATCCGGCGCTCATCGACGATAAAAACAATCGCGAAGAGCCGAAGACTAAGTCGTCGCGACGTCCGATCGTCGTCGACAGATCGTGTATTGATACGACGAGTATCTTCGACAAGACACCACCGAGGTGTCGTCTCGAGCCGCGAAAGTATCATGAAGATCCCGAGGCGCTTAAGCAACACACGGCGACTGAGATAATCGAGAATCTCAAGCGTTTGCAAGCGAACGTGAAAAATCCGCATCAACAAAAATTGATCGTTGACAATCGTAGAAGATACTCGTTGCCGCAGGAATTGTTCGAACGGCAATTGGATTACATAGAACAGTTGGAGAATCAACTTAAGGAAGTTATACTTGCTGAAGAGGAGGAGAGACGTGCTTACGAGGAATTTCAGGGTCAGTTTAACGCGGAAACTCGCGATAAGGTACGCAGCATGATAGACATCGAGGACAATCGGGAATGGAGCAAAATTGGGAGCAGCGATTGGGAAAACGATTGTAAATCGAAGAATTTTTCGGACGGCGAAGTTGATAGCCGCGAATCTTGGCACGAAGAGTCCAGAAATGAAGATAATGAACGTTCGGAATTCACGAAGAAAGAGGGGCATCGGGAAGCGACGAAATCAGTGATAGATAAGGGTAATGTCCGCGTGGAAAATTCGTCGAGTAGCTTTGAAAACGTCGAGGAAAGAAGTTCCACTTCCGGTATGAAAAATATCAATGGTTCATCAGAATTGGATTCGCAATGGAAAAAATTCTTCGAAGACGAGAAGATTCCCGAATGTTTTTCGGGTACAAGAAGCGACGATCGTCGAAAGGCTTTCGGTGGGAAATCGCCGAGTGTTAAGAATGAAAGGCCATTGAGCTCAACATCAGCTAATCGTTCGAATGCGTTGCCTGTAAATGGCGAGATATTTCGTAGAAAGATGTATGACGAATACGTGCATAAAGTTCTCGAGAGGGAGGAACGCAAACAGCACAAAGTAATAAAGATAAGTTCGCACGCGGATCTCGACAAAGTAGCGAATCGTTGTGGGGCTTCGAAGGGGGAAGTTAATTCTGGAATGACGAAGATGGAGAAAGAATTTATCGAGAGAGCGCGCAATCGTATGAGTAGATTCGGCATAAATCTCGACGACAGTAGCGAATCCGAGGCGATTAACAACGACGATAGTGCGATAAAAAAGAGCGAAGAATCGACGATGAATTTGGAGAAAAACGTTGAATCGTCGAACGGAAAAGAGGAGAAAATAAATGTCGATGAGACGAACAACGAGGCTGCGAAGTGTCTCATTGATGGACGCGAGATCAGGGATGCGAAATGCCTGCCGAAGCATCTGCAGGAATTTCTGGAGCTCGCGGCGAGCACTGGAGATGTCGAAGACGGTGAGTCTATGACGCTGCAACACTTCCCTCTACACCCGTTGCGTGTTTAAGAGAGGATTGGCTTTGTGCTCGTCTCGTGTTACGATTGCTGGCGTTCGAGTGCTCGAAAAAAAAAAAAAAATTGACGAATATTCACATTTCCGTAATGTTGTTTATATAGATATGTAACGTGATTTTACATGACGATTTGTGGTATTGTATTTGACGATTTTTCTTTGAAATTCCGCTGAAAAAAAAAAAAAAAAAAATTACTACCACTTCTCTGTTATTATCTCTCGCATCATTCTCACTTTCTCTCGAATTTTTTTTTTTTTTTTTTTATTATTGCTAATCGTGACTAACAACGCCTGTTAACGAGTGTATTGTATTATGAAATTGTTATCGTAGAAAAACGTCCGGCAAATATAATAAATAAAATTTGAAAAAAATATAATATAACGAAAAAAAAAAACAAAAGTTAAAACAAAACCGAAATTCAAAAAATTCAATTATTCTATAATTTCGTGAAATATGAAATTTAATTTTTTTTACTAATTTGAAAATTTTATATTTGTCAGTCTTTTTTTCGATCTATCGATCTGTTGGGTTTCGATTTTTGTTGTTGTTACTAACGAAAGTAAACATACGCAACGAAAATTTACGAAATTCCATCACGACGCGTGTTCGTTGTCATAATGGATATAAAGACGTGAATTCCGGAGACACAAATTGGTAGTAGTAATTTGGAAGAATGAACCGAATGAGTTATATGGGAAGCGTTTCTGATGAATCGTAAATCGTTGCATCGTCGATGCGAGTCACGTCCAAGAATTTCTTTTTTTTTTCTTCTTTTCCCGTCGGAATATCAGCAGACGGTGGCAAAGTGCGTTAACGCGAGCGGCGGGGGTACACACTGCGCGAGTGTGTGGACCCCGTTCGCTGATTCATGTATAGAGGTACACAGCACACGTCCGCTATATTTAGGAAACTCGTTGGAAGAAAATAGGCCACTGGCTGGACGTCACTACGGTGCGTATCCCGGTTAACGCCGGTACGCTATACGGAACCACCGTTTCGCTTTTCATCTATTTCCGAGTGTTGTCGCCCGCGAGCTCTCGTATACACACAACTGCCGGCATACCGAGAGAGGGGAACACGCAATTTGCGAGCGGAAACGCACCCGTTCCCTCTCGGACGCCGCTCTCGACGACGAATATTCGAAACTCTATACAGAACCGATTTTTTTTTTCCCATTGCTTTTCCTACCGTTCGCGATAAGCTGTGACGATCTTGCGCGATCGATACGGTTGCGTTTTATGATAAAATCAATCACACTTACTCTGCTTTTTTTTTTTTTTAATCACTGTTATTAATTAATTCATTTTAATATAGTTGCACGGCATGTTTAACAATAACATACTGTCTTTTCGATAGTTTTATTGATACAGCAATTAATATAATAATTAAAATTAAGAGCATTTAAGAAAATCTGATCGGAATAATCAGTAATCAGTACACTATTTATATTCAATTTAAAAAAATGAAAATTTGAAGTAAAAAAAAAAATAATAAAAATAAAAAAACATTTTTTATAAATCTTTCAAAATTTTTTTTTTTTTTTTTTTTACGATTATGAAAATAATGTTTTGCAACCTTCTTACCGATTATGGATCTACGAGACTCGTTTGATATATTTTTTTTTAATTCGCAATATTCCCTGCTAACAAATCCTTTTACCCGCTACGCTTTTACTTTGCTCGTCTATGGATCGCAATAATGCTTGTTTATTGTTTCAATTTTGCAAATTGCAAATTTGCTGGTTTCTTTTTTTTTATTTTTTTTATTTTCAACTTCCTGCACTTCAGCACGCTTTTTGGTTGAAGGATTTGGCTCTGGCATTGCAGCTCGTGGAAAAACGAATGCTACCGATCTGCTGCACGAGATTGACATGGCTATGAACATTGGCAAAGGATTTCTGCTTGGCGAAGGTGCGTCCCGATGATAATGTTGTTTCAGAGTTAATCTCGATTGCCGACTTTTCGAGATCCCCATTTTAACAAATTCATTATTATTATTACACTTTTTTTTTTATTTACCGATTCAACATATATCGCGACAATTCATTCATAAAATGTACCGATTTTATGCGAAAGTTTATTATTTTTTGTACGATTGCGTTGAGAGGTGCAATCGACGATTTTCCGAGGACTGTCACAGGTCTCGAGGAAACGAGAGGTTCCGCGTCGCGAGGACGTCAACGAGTCATCGAGCCGCGGAGCAACTTCCGCCCATTTGTCACTCGTTACACGCGTTACCTTCCTCGTCCCGTCGCTCGTTACCAAACTGCCGACGAAAATATAGGCGTTCGTTGTTTCGTCCTTCAAACTCTATTCGTATTACATATATACCTATATGTATGCAGTCTTCGCTGCATCCGCGTTTTAACTGGAGATCCGAGATAATTGGAGACCCGTCCGAAAATTTAATTATTCCCGTACACTTTGAGTCCTAATGACGACTCGATAGACATAAACAACATTTTTCCAGAAAATTTGACTCTATTGCACTCGAATTATATTACTTGATAATCCGAAATTTTGAAGGTCAAAGTTCAATGTCACAAAAAAATAAAAAATTTTATCGAAAAAAAAAAAAAAAAAAAAAAAATTACGAGGAATTCGGCAATTTTAGGTAAAACGGGTATTTAAATTTTTCATTACGCGAAATTGGGCCATTTTTGGCCGAATCTCAAATCCACTCGTGACACTTCGATGGGAACTGCAAATTCAGCAACAGAAAAAAAAAAAAAAAAAACCCATCAACATTAATTGTAAAAATATCCGTGGAGCAAAGACTTTCGCGTCGTCTCAACGTTAACGCGAAATTGCACTTCGTAAGTTGAGTTTCTGACATTTTCTCTGCACTCTCGAAGATTAAGAAGCTTTTGGTTCGAAGTAAAGTGCTCTCGGAGTTTCGCAGCGACTGAGCGCTCGTGTTCGGTGCCCTCTTGTGCCTCTGCGCTGCGGGGCAAAAGTTGTCCGAGGGTAAGACTCGTACGGGATGATGTAGTAGCGACTTAAATTTATAAGCGCGAAAAAAAAAAAAAAAAAAAAAAAATTGCCATATGGCAGATATCAGCTTCCGTTTGCCTTCGAGTGAACGACGTATTTTTCTGACATAACGATACTACTACCAGCGTTTGAAATTACGTGCGAACGTAGAACGGGAACCGATCCCGTCGGAGTCGCCTGAAACTCTCGACGTCGATCTATATAACTCCGGTGCTGTTTCTGGCGGCGTAAGCGGCCACGAGAGCTCACGGCGTCTCGACGCCTCAGTCATCCTCCACCTTTCCGTGGCTACTATTCGGCCCCTCGGGCGATCTATTCGAAAAGCCCGAGAACCAAAGCTTCGAAACTCAAATTAATCGCATTTCCATTAGTCACATAAATACTTTAATTTTTTAAAATTCATCCCAAAACTTCTAATAGTCAATTTATTTCAATTGAATCGCTCTAACAGTGAAAGTGAAAATGGTGGAAAAAAGTGAGTGGAGATGAAAAAAAAAAAAAAAAAAATTCTAGTATAGCAAAGACGCGATAACAGAAAAAAATCGTAGATATTCCGTGAAAATGAAGTGTCGAAAGAGCAAATAAAAATTCGATTTCATAACAGGTGGTTTGAGGATATTGGGAAAGTGCGCGCGAAAGATGAGTTCCTCTGCGGACCACTGTGCCATAGAAATCCCGTTGAACGTCAGCATAGCGCTTATCAATGAAATTTCAGATTTCGATCTTTTCTTCAATGAAAATCCCTTTGGAAAGTTTTTATATTCGCCGTCAGCGTCTCTCGTGGATGTGGATGAATTTATTTCGGTTTGAAACGAACATATCTCGCGTCCAGAAATTGTGTAACACCCGCCGAATAGCATAAACGAGAGGGGAAAGAGCACAGAAGCTGCCATCATCGTCGGTTTCCTAATTTTCTCGTTACGTAAGCGCGGGAGGGGGATCGTGTTACCCGAAATTTAATGGTGATGACGACCGCGCGAAAAAAAAAAAAAAATTGAACCGAACGTGACTAACGTGTGACGTTAGATGCGACTGCGTTGTATATATTCGTATATATATATATCTATTCTACATATCGTCTATGCCGCCTCTCGAATTCGCGACGCTTTAGTTTCCGGAACCTCGTAATTTTTTTTAAATTTTCACTTTCAATATTTTCCCCATCCGATTCGTAGAAATCTAATTTCTCGGTGCGTGGAGACGGTCGAGAAAAAAAAAATCCCATTACGATAGAGAAGCCGACTGCTGCCGATGAAGATTTTTCTGCGGATGTTCTGGCGAACGTAGCCGCGTGTGCAACGGCGCGAGGCCTCGTCGAGATTCTATTTAGAGATCATCCGCATCTCTCGGTGCGTTTAAGAGAGAACGCGAATAAGAACTATTAAACGTGCGTATACCTGATGCCAATAGGAAAGGCGGGCGCTGCATTGACGCGCGAGAGTTTGTAATCAGAATCGCGAAGGAAAAAAAAAAAAAAAAAAAATTTGCATGAAATGATAGAAAAAAAACAGTAATTGCGGAAAAGAGATTGCGATTTTGTTAAAAACGGAATTACGATATTTCGCGGGGATATATGATGTATAGAATCGGATTTAACTAAACGTCGAAGAAAAAGTCTCGTTATCCGCGAAATTGAAAAGTGAAGAAAAAAAAGAAAAAAAAAAAATCTTACCGCGCTTCCGGAGACTTCCCAGACGCGAGTTTCACACTCGCCGTCTGAGCTGAGCTCATCAAGAGCGTTTCTAATATTAATGAGTGGCGCGCGCGCTCGCGCGTACGCTTCGCGTATATACCGACGATGTAATACGCGCCTCTCGCTCTTTGAGATCTCTGAAGGGTCTTTCTGATGAAAATCTGAGAAAAAAAAAAGAAACAAAAAAAGCTTTGGCAACACTCACGGCCAATGCAATCTTTTGCGACTGCCGTTACTTTCTTCTCGACTGGTTTTGCTCCGCTCATTCATTCGTGTAATCCTTCTTTTGGCAACGACACAATCTTCGTCGCGAAATGAGGATCGATAAATATTGTCGGTGGGGCAGCAATCTCTTATTTTACTGCCGCTTCTGTACGGTATAATCGGCAAAAGTGTTGCAGCACCATTGCCAACAATCGTAATATTAACATTTTTTAGGGAGTTAAAAAAAAATTATTTTTCTTATATCGATATCATTATTTCGATAGAATTGTTGCCAAAAACCAAATTTCTTCGGAATTTTTTTTTTTTTTTGGAAAATTTCTCAAAAATTTACATGACTTTTAAAAAATAATGAAAAAATGTTGCAACATTTTTGTCCCGAAGACTCCATCGACTATCGTCAAAATTATCGCGAGACGCGTATAAAAAATTTTTGAATAGCGGGATATATTTTTTTTCGGGACTTAAACTATACTATTTGTACGGATAACTCGAATCAACAATTAGTCATTGCGCCCGGGCAACGGGTGTCGATGGTCCTTCGACGCCTCGGCTACTAAACTCCGCATTGCCCCAAAACTTCCGATAGCGACGCGGTCGAAGTTCATCCGAAAGTTCAAAAGTTTCTTAACGACCGCGATGATTCAGGGCCGTGTGGGCTGAGAAGTCGCGCATTGGTCGTCGCGAGTGATCGAGTTTCGCTGGCAATTCGAAGCCATTGATCTCGATTCTGTCGAAGGTACGAAGAGCCAAAGCTCCGCGAACTGTGCAGCGCGCAGAATAACTCGCTGCCCCTCGAGGAATAGTGGGAAAAGAATTCGTGAAACTAATCTCCGCGGCGATCTATAAGACGATCAGTGATTTATCGGTGAAAAAGTGAAGAACTCGGTGAAAGTTTTACGTAAAAAAAAAAAAAAAAAAATTAAATATAATTTCGATCTTTACAGAGAGCGTTATGTTCGCCCCGACGTTTAAGGCCTCGTCGGCGAAACCAGGTAACAAAATCACGCGTGTCTATGTGTCACACTAATTGGATGCTGTGAAAAAAAAAAAAAAAAAAATCCCTGTTGGTTTTACTATTTTTTTTTATCACTGTCGTAATTGTCATAAACTTCGAGATACGTGTATTAACGATCGAGAAACTCGAAGCAACGTCCGTCAGGACTGACGTCTTCTCTCGTTTATATTTATCCGCGTCCGCGTGATGGATGTATATACTTGATAATTAATCATTATTGTCTATACACGTTGATGCATGCGGGATGTATCCATATAATCGCTCTTGTGGGGTCCATCGACTTGAAACTCAAAAAATTGTATGAATGAATGAATTGAAGAGTCAGCGGACTCTCGATAACAAAGTTCTCGAATTATCGTTGAAAGTGATTAATAATTCGGGTAATAAATTGACCTGTCCGTTCCGCGGGGAAACTTTATATAGCGCGCATATATATCTCTCTTGTCCGGCAAATAGTTGAAAGACGAGAGGAGAGAGCGAGAGTTACGCTCCAGAAATTCTCTGTAATATCGCCGGTTTAATGCCGCGCGGTTTCTCTCACACAACATCTCTGGCCTCAACGGAGGCGCATATAGGCGCGAGAGTTGGAACCATCGTTCATAGTATTTCACGTACGTGCATTGCTCCCATTTACGCTCGATTTACCTTGGCCCGCGAGTGATGTGCGCGCAACGAGAGCGAACATTCGCTTTACCAGGAACCTCTCGTAGAATATGGTAATTTTCGCAGATCGAATCACTCGCCCATCCGTGAAACTAAGCGCGGGACTCCTTTTCAAGGATTTTATTCCGACTGTTAGCCCATTCGATTTTTTTTTTTTTTAAATTCAAATTTGAAGTCCGCTTTATTTTTAAACAATTTTTTTTTTCCGCGAAAATGAAAATGCGGTGAATGTAATGAATTTTTTTTTGTTCAAATTTGAAGTCCACTTTTTAAAAATTATTATTTTTTTATTTATTTATTGTATTTCTATGTGTCCATTTTGCTCCGCACGTCCGTTCCGCTCCAATAATGCAAATATATCGGTAAAATTCAATGTCACTCGCGAGATTCGCAGTCGCGAAACTCATATAGAGACGAAACTTCGGGAAAGTCGTTAAATCGTAATTTTCATGAAACTTTTAAAGGATTAAGAAGAGAGAGAGAGTCTCCTGTCTCGAGTCATCGATCCGAGAAATTCGGAATTGTTTTCAGGAGTACTTACTGTGTTGGTAGATAGTTCGAGCTTCTCGACGAAGCATAAATAATCCAACTGTATGTATGGCTTACCACCGTAATAGCATTGGACGTGTAGTTCGCGCGCCAAATGCTAAAAGCTTTTGCAAGAAACTTTGTATACGTCTCCTGAGGCCTGTAACACGTAACGGGCCACCGGCAGCGCTGTAGCCGTGGATTGTACATCAGTGTGTCTCCGGTCACTTGTCAATTAGTGTCGCGACTAAATGTCGCGGATCGAAAAAAAAAAAAAAAAAAGTTACAAAATCTTACATTTCGGAATTTTTTTTTCGGCTCATTTATGAATTGTGTATTGAAGATTTCCTACTACTATGTAATATTATGACTCATCGCGAAGAAGATGTTCCATTGAGCGTAAAACCGCCACAGAAAACGAATCGCTCCAATTTGGCGGGACGCTGACAAATTTATTCCCGCGTGTAGTTTCGTACTGTCGGCTGCACGTGAGAGACCACCGCCAGCATAACCCGAGAGCGTGGAAAATGCTACGAATTGTCATCATAAGCCCTTTATGTAATAACGCCTCCGCTACGCGCCAAGATTAGCACCAGTCTTTGGACGTCGACGTTCCTCCACTTTCGCGTTTTACGACGCTTCGTATATATTTCCATTACCTCGAATCTTTACTCTCGTATTTCGCAAAACGTCCGAGAAAACGAGTTTTTGAAGATTACCAAAGGCAATTAAAAGCCTCGGAACTTCCGAAAAAAAAAAAAAAAAAAAATCAGCGAATCTTAATTTTTTCATCGATATAAAATAAAAGCCGAACATTGATAACTATTTTTTTTTAATTTTATTTGCTTAGCATGTCTTATGTTTTTTGGCCCTTAAAAAGTGTTGGGGTCGTGAATAATTGTAAATAAGACGACTAAAAAATGCCTCTGTCGACTTTACGAAGCGTAAACATGGTTTCGAAGCTCAAAGATTTATCCTGAGACGACAGCCTCGCCTCGCATGTCGCGTGGTTTTTCTTCATTGCCGCGACGTTCGTTTAACAAATCGCCGGAATGAATATTTATGCAATATTTAACAAGAATAAGCTGTTTACGACATTGATTTTTTGCGATAAGCGAGTTCCGGAGAGGTGTGGCCGTAGGGTGGGGTGCAACTTGCTTCATATATTTATCGTTCGGGATCCGCCGTGTCGACAGGTGTTTGGTCACCGGGAAGCGAACCTCCGCCGCCGCCGAAACAGCCGAGTCCCGAACGTGGCAAAAATACGGATAAGGATGCCGGAATCCCACCGGTCTGGACACCGTCGAGCGCTGGCGCGAGTCCCGTCGCCGAACGAAAGGAATTTCGTCCTGTCGCTTTCGAGAGTCCGGTTCTGAGTCGAAAGAAATTAGCGTCACAGGTAAAGGACATTTCTATCGACGAAAAAAAATCATTCTGGCGGCCATTTTTTTATTTATCTTTCGACATTTTTTTTTAGCCTCAATACGTATCTTTCGGTGAAAAAAAAAAAAAAATTGCATTACTTACGAAAGTTTCGGAAAAAAAAAAAAAAATTCATTACCAAAGTTTATGCGAAAAAAAAAAAAAAACTGAACATTCGGCTCGATTTTTGGACCGTTCTCCGTAACTACCACTACGCGGATACTATTTTTACGCGGCAAACGTTTAAGAAAGTTGTGTCGCACTTTGTACCGAATAATACATCAAAACTCTAGCGACATAATGAACTTTTGTTATAAAGATCGTTCGCGATTTCTTATCGTTCAGATTTCCTCGGGTGAACCTTCTCCGCCTTGGAAGGAGGAGGAAGATATTAAGAGAGACGCCTGCCAGAGTGTAACTCATAATATTACGACGCGGATCGTCAACTCACACTCGGCACCGTCTCAGGGGTTGAACACCCTCGCTGATGCACCCCGTCTACCGCGGGCGCAAAATCCTACGATCACTTTGCTGCAGAAAGCACGAGGCAAGTTTCACTAAGATATTTTCAAAAAAATGATTTAAAAAATCAAAATTAATTAATTAATTAAATAATCATTAAACAAATTAAAATTAATTATCGATTATCTAATTAAATTATTTTTAATTAATAATAAATAAAAAATTTCGCAACCACTAAAATCGTAAAATTCGCTAAAGCTTTTGATTAATATATTAAATTGCACAAAATTTTTATAAAATCGACGATTCATTTATCAGAGGGTCAATTGCCGAAGGGCGCCGCATATCTCGAAGATAGCGATCCGAGCGTTCAGCGAATCGGGCGTCAAGAAGGCGCGCGTATCGATCCCGGAGAAATAAGTAAGTCGCAAATTCCTTCACAAAAAAAAAAAGAATTTAAAATTTTGATAACGAATTTTCGAATTTTTGAAACTACGAGAACTGCTGCGTTTTTTGCGCAGACATCGCGCATGACTAGAGCAACGCGCTTTTTTTTAATAAATATAATTTAAACAAATGCAATTTAAATAAAAATTGACTTCGGAAGTGATCGCGTTTGTTGTGTGACATCGATGATGAGTTACGAAAGAGAAAAAAAAATTGTACAAATTCCATCGTCAGTATACACGGTGAAGAGAGAGTACGAGAGCGAACCGGAAACAGAGACGGAAAAGCCGAAAAAGATGGCGGATTTGGGACCCCGAAAAATCGAGGGTATCGGTCCGACAACGAAGGACGGTATGCCTGTTGCTCTTAGATCGGTAAGTCGCGAAAAAAAAAAATCCGAAAACCTTAAAAAAAAAAAAAAAAGAAAAAAAAAGTTGCGAAATCAGAGCTGAAATTCACTTTCAGGAAGTAAAAGATACCAATCAGGCGAAATGGTACAAGAAGATGTATGACTCGTTACATCGCGCCGATAAAGATGGTCAGTTATGTTTGAACTCTTAAAAAAAAAAAAAAAAAAAAAAAAAAAAAAAAATGTCTTGTAAAATTTTAAAAGCCCTAAACTCGTCATAACGTTTACAGATGACTACATCACGGTACGGTACAAACCACGACGAGGTGAATATCTTCTTGACGCGACCAACGGCTCTGCGTATATTATCGCGAACGTTAAGCCTCTGCACACGACTAATATTACGCGCGTTAACGAGATACTAAAAAAAAAGAAAAAAAAAATTGCATATCGCTGCTACGATTAGCATTTTAGCATTAACAGCGAGTTATGAACTATCGCTTTGTACGTATTACATATAATCTTTAGGACGATGTATATATATCCATTACCCATATAGCAGATTATAATTCATGTTTATTATATACTTGTGTATATATATATATATATACTGACATTGCTGATGTATTAACTTACGCTGCCGATGCGCAATCTAAAACTATCGTCAAGAAGAACGAAAAAAAAAAAAAAAAAAAAAAAAACATCGCGTTTATTTTTTAATTTATTTCTCTATGGTATTTCGACGTGTGATATAACTATAACAAAAATAAAATTGATTCTCAATAATCGTTGTCTTCCCAAATTTATCATTACGCATCGAATTAATTAATCTAATAATTTTACTAATATCGGTGAACGATGAAGAAATATTATCTATTTATTTCTCGCTGAATGGCGTGTGAATGCATTGATTTTTTTTATGCTTGTGGATTGCAGCGACGAATCGATAAATCTCCGCGATTAATCTCTATAACGGGCATTGGGAGCGATGCGAGAGCAATTAATCGGTTCGGTAATCAAATAACTGCTCAACTGCGAGTGGTGATTGTCGTTTTTCCGGACGTTTGAGAAGAATATTTATTGAATGCAAATTATTTTTAAAAAAATGTAATTTCACGTTGGATATTGAAATTGATTTCAGGAGCTCGACACGGATACGGAAGTGCGAGCGGATACCTCAGCGAACCCGAACCACGCGGATACTCCGAGAGATCAGTTACATTGGACACTCGCCGACGGCAGCGAAACAAGGAGAATGATTTTTCTACGTCGACTATGCCAAGAAAGTGAGTTTAATTGAACGAAAATTTACTTTAATTCGAATTAAAAGATGTCGCGTGAAAAAAAAAAAAAAAAAATGTGAAATTTTTTTTACGAGCGTTGCGACGTCTTCGATAATAATAATAAATAAACAATAATAATAATAATAATAATAATAATAATAATACATTTATCATTATTATTACTACTATTATTATATAGTTTTTTCCGTTCGATGTTTCGTTTTACGTTAATTTAACAAATTTGTTAAATTTCTCCACAGAGCGACTTCTCTGAAGCATACAGAGGAAGTATATCGCAGCCAACCTGGACGTATCGAAGACTACCTGCCCGGTCGATCCTCGATCGCCGACAAAGAAACCAAAGAGGTGCGTAAGCGATAATTCTTGCTGTCGGCAATAACAAAAAAAAAATGTCGGTAATTCCAAAACTCTAACGTCTCTACGACGATATTAAAAAAAAAAACAAAAAAAAACATCGCGATAAATCGCACGACGATGACTGTGTGAAACGGGTTTGCTTCCAGCCAACGTCTCTTACTTGGACGAGAAGGAAGGTAACGACGATAACGCAAACAAAAAAAAAGGAAAAAAAAAATGAGAATGATCCATTCATTGTTGCTTTTTAGCGTCGAGTTTCAAGATGAACTGCGAGACTATTATTTATTGTTTTCAAGTCGAATCGTTCATTCGTTTTTAATTATTATTATTTTTTTTTTTTACCAAGAAACGAAAAAAATCCAATATTCGTCATTTTCGATCTCATGAAGCATTTCGATATTTTTTTAAGTTTCGTTAAGCTTTCGTAGCTCCGCTTGTAGTTAATCCTTTTTCGTAGATATTTTACGTAGAAAACAAAAAAAAAAGAACTTACTAAGTTGATTTAACGTTTTACTGATTTGGTTTCTATGTTAATTTACTTATGGAACACTTATTTCGTTACGCTATTGTATATCTCCCGATAGTCACCGACGCATAGTTATAACGCAGTGTTTGATTCTATTTTTCTAGTGGTGGGACGAAGTCATGGACATTTTTGACGGGGTACGACATTTTTATACTTCACGCTTAATCATTTAAGTTACACTTTCGTATTTCGCAAAAAAAAAAAAAAAAAAAAATTAGAAAAAAAAAAAAAAGCTTTCGTGTTTTTTGCGAGTCTATAACAAATTTCTTCATAAAATTTAACGATTCGTCTTCATACCGCACGGAGAAAAAGAAATAATCAATTTTCCAAAAAGCTTTACGCGTCTAAAAAAAAAAAAAAAAATTACTAATATTTCCCGAAACTCTTTCTACTATAATGAATTTTTAGCGCGCGAATTTAATACTGGAAATTTCTACCATAAAATTGGATAAACAATATTGCTATTACTTTTTTTCCGTGCGACAAAATTTCTTTCCTAATATCGAACACTTAATTTGGCACAGTAACTTAAATATCTCACTTTCCTCTCACTGTATATCACTTTTGGGACTCTAATCGACTAATGAGTTTTGCACAATCCTTCCACGTAATTTGCCACTATCGAGAGGTCTCGAGGATGCGTAAACCTTTGAGTAAATACTACAAAAGAAAAACGAGAGAAAGCGCTTTTCCGATTCCGAAATTACACGCGCACTTTTGGTAGTTAGTAGTTTAACATCTGTCGGAAATTGTACGGTATCGTGAAGATCAATGTGAGTGGCTCTGTGTGTCTGTATCCCTTGGTGATCGTGTTGTTTCGTATCCGTTGTTCCGCACACCACTTTGACCCGCTGACCTGAACGACGACAACGACGCCGACCTGATGACGTTATCTCAGTGGTTGGAAGACGGTGGACGTCTCCGTGGCGATCGTCAAGTTCACGATTCGCATTCGGGTCTCGAAACTCGTCGCGCCGACCAATCGTCACGAGTATTGAGTCTCTCGTACCGTCCGGATATGGCAGATGGCGCGAGACTCGCATCGCCGCTGACATCGCGTCCAACAAAAAATTCCGAGAGCAATTCGACAACTGCGCAGCGTTTGAGCGCTCAACAAACTCCGACGGACCCGCGTCGCGTTAATCAAACATCATTAACATCGTCGTCGATCTCATTGGGTACCGCGAAAGTTTCGCGAACGAATCCCGTACCCGCGAGTCTGATACTCGATCGTTCTAAATCCACCGGTTTATCTATAATGGATCACTCGCGATATCCTGCGAATTCGCCGATGAAAGATCGACGAGTACACGCGATGACTTTCAACGGGAGACATTCGCGGAAAGAGATCGGTATCGATCGGAAAACGATCGGCAGTCGCGAAGACATATCGTCGACGGCGACAAATCGAATTCGCAGCGATGACGATAGAATTATTCGTCCTTTGGCTCATCCGGACAATTCACGACATCCCGCGATGCTGGAAGGGAAGTCGAAGAGTTTCGTTCTTCCGGATCGCGGAACGGTTACCGGACAAAAGATTCTTCGAGGTGCGACTGGAAGCCAAACTAATCTCTCGAATGCTGGAACTACGAAGGATCGACCAACTTTCGCTCCGACGCCGATCCCCCGTAATAATCATCAACACCACAACGATCTTCATCAGTACCACAGTCACCATCGTCACAACCACCACCATCATCATCATCATCATCACCACCACCAACAACGTCAGCGTCGCCTTCAAACGACTAACTCCTCTTCTACTACCTCTACTACTTCTTCTTCTTGTACTTCCAGCACAAACCATAATAATATCACCCTACCATCGTCACTGTCAACGATCACCAATACTGTTGCCACCGCTCAGAATCCTCAGACTACGGCTTCTTCACGGGTTAGAGGGCGACAATCTCTTGTCCGTGAAATTAATTGTTACGAAATTGTTTATATTTAGGGGAAAATGGGAGGATGTGGGCACTTGGAACTGAAAGGCACCCTAAAGGCACCGTAATCGGGGAAAAATTCACAATTGTTCTCAATTTTTTTTATTCGACGTAAATTTTTTTAAAAAATTGAGAAATTTGGGTTTTTTTTTTTTTTTTTTTCAAAACAAATTGTAGATTATAAATACAAATTGCATTTTTCGGGCATTCGAATCGGAGAAAAATGAGAATATTGCTGAAATTAAAAAAAAATTTTATTCGACATAACATTTTTTTTTAAATAAAAAAAATACAAATTGTACATTATAAATGCAGTTTGCATTTTTCAATGCACGGCATTGAAAGCATTGTAGCATTTGTATTCTTTTTTTAATTTCAACTCAACTTTTGTTCAAATTCTAGCGAAATTTTTAAAAAAATTTTAAATTGCTTCAGCGTCTGTGTGCCAATTTCGCTCCGGGTGCCCGTTTCACCCCGTTCTCTCCTATTTGGTAGCATTACAGCACGAAATAATAATGGACGTTGGTTTACTCGATTTTTCGTAGCTTTGGTGGCTTTTGTCGTTTCCTTTCCTTTTATCCACCCAAAGGTACCGTTAGGCGGAACAGAAAAAGTCACTAACTGATTCGAAAATATATCGACGTGAAAAAAAAAAAAAAAAACGAAACAACTTAAACATTTCTTTCGATTCGAACTTCGAGAAAAAAAAATAATAAAAATCATTCATCAGCCGTAGAAAAGAATTTTCTCTTCGAGAATCGCGTGGGTGACTTTTTTTTTTTCGTTGTTCGTCGCGTCACCCCTTTCCGACGACCTCCGATCTATCTTTGGATGTTTTCATGGATGTTTAGCATCGTCTCTGTCGCTCGTACGATATGTTTTCTTCTAAATCTTCTTTAACAGTTGTAACGTATGTGAATGTATGTGAAATGATATTTTACTCCGTCTCTTCTTCTTCCACCTGTTTATCACCATCGCGCGCATACATACCTATCATCGTTATGATTTTTATCTCAATCATCGCATTCGTCGACGCCGCATCGTTAACGATAATCGACATGCGCTCTTCCAGCCTATAGGTGTCTTTCGTTTCGTCACATTTGTATCAAACGCTCGGATCGTGAATGCGCCGCATGTTTCTTCACTCATTGTACTCGTGTATCTTTAGGGGGCTTTTTGCAAATATCGTTGCGAAACGATTGATATTAAAATCGCAATAATTCACCTGTGCATTTGGGAGGCGTAACTGTTTAACGGTGAAGCGAATCGCATCTATTTGTTAATAGCTATACGCGTTCTGCACGTATATCACGAAGTGTTAGCACTTCTTTTTCTTTTCGAAAAACTAAAGCAAAGTCGCGTCTTTGCTTTACGCTGATGATAAATATTTTAATGAAAATGTTTAATTGAATTTTCTCTGACGTTTTGCAGCCATTCGATCAACGAAATCCACACACCGCGAAACCCTACATGAGTCAGTAAGGATTTTTTTTTTCTTTTACTACTATTCGATTATTAATTTCGATATATCGAAAAATTGAGTTCTACAATTTTTTTTTTTTTTTTTGCAGCGCTTTAAAGGAATCCGGTTACGAGAGCGACTCGACTCTGATTTTCCGTCGACGTGATGACGCAAGTCCTCTGAGTCCATTGGAACAGAGATTGGCGTATAAAACGGTTCAGAAGGGTGGCGACGTGCCGCTTCATGGTCTACGAAAACCGGCGCCCGAACGACCAAAAGGTGAGTCACTAAACGTAAATACGCTATTCGCATATATTTTGTTATTATTACGTTATGAACTATTATTCGCTCTGAGAAAAGAATTTATTTATAGTTTACAAATGTAGAGGTCGAAAAATAATAATAATAATAACAATTTTTATTTTGCCGATTCCAACTATACATTTTTTAATTATAAATGAAACTTTTCTCAGTGCATTTTTTTTTTCTTTTTTTTTTTGTTGCTGACGGTTATAGTGTTTGTTCGCTCGCAGTAAGCTGCTATATTTGATGAATGACGTTTTTGTAGGCGACGCTGATAGAAAACGCTAAGATTATCGGAGAATGGAATTCACGTAGAATTTTTTTTTTTTTTTTTCGTATTTAGTAGTTGCGACGCATGATTTTTAAATCAGTATTCATCGAGAATTCGATGCACGAATTTACGCAACTTTCACCGCTCACGAAAGATTTTTATATTTTTTTTCTCTCCTTCGTAAAATTATTTTTATTTCGCTTGAATTATATCTTTGGTTATTTTCGTTCACACAGATAGCTTGGCAAGCATTTTGCTTTCTACGTTAAAAAGTGCCAACAAATTTTATTATCTCACTTCTTATCCCAATCGCACCGCATATATAATCGCAAATTTTCCTCGAGAAATCTATAAAAATATTATTTATAAACAATAACAAAAAAAAAAAAAAAAACAAACTATAATAATAGACACACGCGGCACCGCTCTCTTCAGGATCTATCGATAACAGGTGTGCAGATGGATTTTACTTAATTTTTTTTTTTTTTTCATTATTATTACAATGCATATGTAATGTATGCAATTCTTGCGTTTTATTTGAAAAAACTATGAACTCATAATCACTGTCTATCACGCAACTTCGTGCACAACTACCAACACCGCTGCGTCCACGAAGAGGATATATCTTACGGCACTTTCTCGCCGTTAAAAAAAAAAAAGAACCGCCGCTCTGCATTGGTGAAAGGAAAGCTGGGAATCTGAAAAATCCGCTAAAAAAAATCGGTTATCGCTAATCGCGATGAATATTCGCAAAAAAAAAAAAAAATCTGTCCACAGACGACACGGAGATCGAGTACTTTCCGATTTCGCCGACGCTGACGCGGATACGCGTTCGGAGGCGAAACGCCGCCGTCACGACAGCCGAAGCGACTTCGATGTCATCGTCGTCGATGACCTTCGCGCGTTACAAGCGTACGGCACCGTCCGCAACGACAACAACGACAACGACGATTTTGCCGGTCGGCAGAATCGCGGCGATAAGAAACGGAACGCGTTCGATTGTGGGGCGAACGAGTTCTACAACGACAACGACAACTACGAGAAAAACTACGTGTTCACCTCCACCCGGTAGACCTCCGACCCGCGCAACTTCGCCATACGGGAGACCGCCGTCTCCTCCCCGAAGAAGATCGTCGCGAAACAATGCGACTCTTCGACTCTTCACGAACGGCAAAACTATAACGCGATCTTCCAGTTGTCCCGATAGGAATCGCGTCTGTCTGGCGAGTCGTCGACACGAACAGTGTTTCGCGGCCGAAAGTGCATCAAACATAAGATTCCTCCGCGAAAGATTAAGCAGCAAGTTGTACGATCAATCGCGCGAAAGAGAAACATCGAAGAAAAGTATAGGAACAATCCGCACGAGTTCGTCGAGTCCCTCGTCGTCCGTTTCGAGGACAAAGCTGGTAGCAACGCGAACCTCACAGCCTGATTTGCCGAAAAGAAAGTCGGAACCCTGTCTGACGAAGAGAGTTCGCGAGAACTCAATTTCGCCGGGAAGAAGTCTCCTTTCATCCGTGAAATCTCCCGTTGGGCCGAGTCGCGTTTCGAAATCTTCGAGTCCGGTGTGGAGAAGCGCAACGGAATTGCAGAATCCGAGGAAAACTTACGAGTTTAAGTTATCGAGCGAAGAGAAACCACCGATAGGCAGGAGTAACTCGAAGAGCCCAAGCTTCGCCGGACCTCGTAACTCCGGTATTAACGGATTAGCAGCTGCGGAAAGAACATCGCGACAGAACGTAAGATCGAAGCTTCCATCGGCGTGCAGCGTTAAGAAGGATCAACCGAAAGCTCGAAAAACTAGAAAGGAATCGACTGAGAGTTCTGCGAGGCTTTCAGCTTCATCCGCGGATCTCGTCTCGCCGGTGGAAGTGAAAAGGGAGCTTTCGAAGCAACGCGATAGAAATTGCGCTCCGCGATCTCCCACGGGGTCCGCAATAATCCATAAAGTCTCATCTCCCGCCACGAAGCAAAGAACTCTCGACGTTAAAACAACTAAAACCTCCGCGGTAAGTCTCCCGAAGACCCGTACGACGCCAAAGACCACTTCGCTGAAGGATACCTCGACGCCATCGAGAAGCAACTTGACCTCTCCGACATCTCCGGGACGACGCGTACCTTCCGAAATTTCGCGACAATCCGCTTTGGGACGAAGTAAAGACAAGAAATCGTCCATCAGTGAGATTCATACTTCGCCAAGTTCGTCGGTCGTCCTGACGAGTGATCTCGCGAGCAGAAAGCGTCCCCGAGAAAAGCCTCAGACGATCGTAAAGCATCAGTCAAAAAAACCCGAGACAATCGAGATAAATCCGCAGGAGAGAAAGATAGAAGCGAAGAAACGCATGTCGATCGGTCGAGAGAAGTGCAGAGAGCCTCCGAAGCCTAAAAGAGTCACCGGCGATCGGGACAGTGACTCTGACAGAAGGAAAGGCAAGAAATCGTCGAAATCGGTAAGCTGCAAAGAGAAACAGTCGAAAAAAGTTGCGAGTAAAGAGATTGAAACGCCGACATTGACGATGGAGCGAATAAAGAAGCACCAGGAAGCCACGAGAACGGATACTTTTTTCCAGAATCTCTTCCTGCGAAACATACCATCACCGGCGCCGTCGCAGACCAGTACAGTAAGACGATCCTCGGTGATGGAACGCGCGAGAATGTTTCAAGATTTCGCTACCGATCGCTTCAAGTCAGAGCCGTCGTTGAGATCATTGGGTGTTTATCTCGCAAACAAACGTCCCGTTTCGAATTCGAGATTCAAAAATTGGGAGAGGGAAAGTCTATCGTCGAGGAGTTCGAGTCCCTACGGCGTTAGTTGGCCGGGAAGATCGATTTTTCAAAAAATCAGCAAATTCGATAGTCTCGTTGGAATGGATGAATTTGGTTCGTCGGCGTCGTTGAGAGGAAGAAGTCCGAGTCCGATGACTCGAGAATACTTGAAGGAGAGAAGCCTCAGCGAGCCGCCGTTGAAAACGATTTGTTCGCGTGAGACGCCGATAGTCTCGAGAGCCGCGAGTCCATCGACTCGCACGGCGTCTCCATCGCCAACAAGATCGGCAGCTTGCCGAAGAATCCGAAGTCTGCGACAACAGGATCGTCACGAAGTGCCATTGAAAACGCGGACAAGAAGCGCCAGCGAAGCCGAAGATTCCGATCGTCGAAGAAGTACATTCGGATCGAATCTTTCGCTGGCTAAAAGCACCGGATCGTTGGAATCGTCACCGCCTAATCGCGACGATTATCAGCGTTACCTGCTGGAGACGCTTCAGCGAAGACGAAAGTCCGAGCGATACAGGGATCTTCACGATTTTTACGCGAGTCTCGAAAGAATGGGACAATTGGAGAGAACAACAACATCGTCGGGTGACCTAAGGCCGCGTCTCAAAGACGAGGAGATAATCGATTACGATCGTTGGAAGGAAATCAGATCAAGAGAAAGAGCCGAACAAGAGCTCAAAGCGCTCTATGGCAAGTTGAAGAACGTACAGCGAGACAAAGATTTTTTGTTCAGCACGAGAGACGTGGAGAAATATCGATGGCGCGGTGACTGCGGTCTGAGATGCAAGGAACGCTCGGTGGAGAACATACGGGAGAGTTTCCGAAGATTGGAGAATGAGGAGAGTGAATTGGAATCCATGAGACGCAGAGAGATCGCTTCGAAAAAAGATGTTTACAAACCTCTGTGGAGAGGCAATTCCGTTGCTGATGTTGCCAGCAACATTACCAAGAGAGCGGCGACTATGGACGAGGAAATCGAAAGATCATCGGTTCAACCGGCACTGCAGAAGCATTTGGGTGGCAGTAAGAAGTTCTGGAGCAGTCTGTCGACCGAACAAGTTACCGCCTTGAAGAATCAATTGAACGAAATTTATGGAACCGACATAAATGGAAAGCCAAAGACGGCTGCGGGGACGGTAAAGCCGGAAGGTGATCAACCATCAGTTGCTCCAGAAAAACCTGTTGGCATTCCCAAGCAACAAAGCCTCCCAATGCCTGCAAATCCGACCAATTCCTATGAAATTGTCGTACCGCCAGAAGAAGAGTTCGGTGAAGGCGTGGAAGAGCCAAAAGGTCTTCACGTTCGTTGCCACTCGATGCTGGCGCCCACTAACGGTGCAAAAATCGAAGAACCCAGCGAAATTATAGTGTGCGGTCCCTCGCCGATTTTCAAGCGAAGAGGTTCGATCGGTAATGGAAGAACTTTGGAAATTTTGAAAAGCGAAAAAGCAGCGCCGACGCCGCCGCCTCTGAGCGAAATCGAGAAAAAGAGACTATCCTTGACTCTCGGCAAAGAGATTCTGGACAAAGTGACTCAGAGACGATCATCAACGACGCCCGTGGCGCCCCGCGAGACTCGTGGCGCCATTGCCGCAGCTTTTGCCAAACCAAAATCTTCGTCATCCTCCGGTGTTGGCAGTGTGACGAACACTTCGCCGCGAACTTGCTATTCTCTTGAGAATTCGTTCGATGACGACAACACTTGTCGGACTCGTGAGAAAAGCGATTTTCTTCTTGTCTTAACGCCTAACGATGGCAGTCCAACTAACAAGCGAAGAGTGGAAAACGTTTTGGACGAATGGTCGCGAAAGCCTCCGCTTCTCGCTATGTCGGTTTCGACCGAAAACTCTGGAAAACCGAATGCGTTAACGTCGGGAAGCGAATTCGACAGTGCGACGGAAAGTTCGGAAACGTCGGTCCGCACGGTCGTCAGATGCGGAAGCGAAGCGGAAGTACCGCGTAGAGTCGAGTTTTTCGAGAGCATCAAGCGAACTGGAAAATCTCCGGAAGACAAGACAATCCAAAGGGATAATTCGTCCGTTGGTAACAGGAAGGAAGAAAACAAGACGAGGAAAGTCGCGAGATTGTCGTCATCCCAAAGTTTCGCCGATCTGAAGGAACTCTTCGGTGAAATCGAGTCGGCGCGGTACAGTGCGACATTGCCGTTTCGCGGGAGCAGTCGCGCGCGTTCGATTTCCCCCGGTAGCGATCAACCAGTAGACGGAAGTGGACGGAGCGGAAGAAGCGCTTCCGCTTCGCCGGACGTTCCGAACGGTCGATCACCGACATGGCGGCGTTCGCCGGGATCACACAGCGGGGACAGGCATCGAGCGAGAAGCGTCAGTCCGTTCCCGGTGTCCGATTCCACGTGTAGCCTCGAGAGCCTGCGGAATCGTAGCGTTTCGCCGGATCCCGAGCGCTATTGGAGAGCTTATCTGAATCTCGTGAAAAACGGTGCGGTGAGAAAGCTACGCGCGAAATTTGAAAGCCTCGAAGAGCTCACTGGTGGAAGAATCAAATACGTACCAACGCCGAAGAGATTTCAAAGCGATCCGGAATTGACGAGAAATCTTTTGAAAAGAGTGACCGACGAGCGGCGGACTTATCTAAAGGCGCAGGAGGTTTCGGACGTCGCATGGCTTAGAAGAAAGTACGAGCCGACGACGAGAGGCAGAGCTCGTAGAAGAAGCGCCCGATCGCCACCGATACCGAGAATACCGCTGAGACTCGAAGATCTCTCGATGCCGAGGATCAACGTCATCAGCAAAACCGCCGAACTTAAGGACAATCTCGTGCGTTCGGGATCGACGGATTCACTAGCGAGGAAAGCCGAAACCGAGGAACTCGAGGCAAAGAGACCGGTTGGTAGGATTCGCGAAAAGTTCGAAAGATTCGATGGGAAATCGCGGCGGGATGGTAAACCTTCGCTGCTCGGTGAGATGTTCACATCGGCACCGAACGTTCATGAACTTCGCGACATCGCGCCGTATCTTGCAGGCCGATGGGTCGCCCACAAGTATCCCAGCCGTCGGGACAATTCGCGGTCGCTGTCGTTGCCACCCGATTTGGAAAACTCCGGAGTCGAAACCCCAACGAAACCTGAGGTTCTTCAGACGCGAATGGGTCGTACTAACGGTCATGCGAAATGCGGAGAACGCAACAAGCAAACGAGAGAAAATCGAGCGGTTTCATCGTCACCCGTACGACCGCGAACGCCAACATCTATTTTGAAACATTCGCACGCTGATCCGTTCGCTAATCAAAATTTCGATCCGAGTAAACATCGTCCGCGGTACCGATATCAACCTCCGCCACCGCCACCGCTACCACCGGCGCCGATTTTTCGACGGGAAACGAAAGCCTGGTGGCCACCGATTCCTACTTACACCGCCAAACCCACTGTCACCTTCGAAGGTCCGCTTTCACTTGGATAATCCATACCGATTTATCGAAAATTCTATTGAATATCAAACGAAGACACGTTATCTTTAACTTCAAAAGGATTTGCGGCATAAGTAGTTCCTTTCGGTATCTTAGATCGGTAAAAATCGGCCAAAAAAAACATTCATCGATATCGGTAATTTTGTTTTTAAAGAAAAAAGAAAAATGCATCATGCCACCTGTAATTTCGAAGGTCAAACGAAGAGAGACAAAGCAATCGTTATCTCAATTTCACGCATCGCCGAGTCCCGAAATCGATTCTCTACAATATCTATAATTCTGTAGGGGAGAAACGGGGTAAAAGGGACCACCGGGGGAAAATGGACATATAGAAACGGAAATTAAAAAAAAATCTAAATAATTTGAAAAAAATTGAGTAAATTTTTTTAAAAACCGGAAGTTGAGTTTAGTTTTTTCCAAAATTTCTTCAAATACTCGCTGAATTTTAAAAAATGTATTCTTATCAATTTTCGTACTTCGGTCCATTTTGCCCCGTTTTCCGCTACGCGTTAACGATTCGCCATTGAGACGAATCAACGCAATGTCTATCGCGCCGGCTTTGTTTTTTTGTACTCATCGTTATTATTTTTATCATTTTTTTTTTTTTGTTCTTTTCGCTCATCCATAGAGTACGCGAATGCACCCCCACCACCACCAAAAGCTCAGCACAACAGGAGCGACCGACAAGGTAATATTTGTCGTTACCATTGGCAACGTTAATTGTGTCAACGTTTTTATTTTCCCACATGTTTGCTGTGGCAGTTTGCGATGTCTGTGTGTTGTTTTTGTTTTCGCTCCCCTCCGCCCCGCGATGTTTTATCTGCGTTATCGTCATTTGCGCAATTTATCGAATCAAACGAATACACGTTCATCCATTCGAGAGAATACGCGCACTCTATCGGAGCATTAAAATTTCAGTATTCATATTGTACTTTTTTTCGTTTTATAATATTCATCGTAATTGCCGCATGTGAGTGGCATGTCGCATGTTGCACGCGACAGTCTGCTCGTGAATGCCATTGTCGTTGAAACTCTCCGCCTCTACCGGTTAAATTTAATTAAAAATTAAAATATATGTCGGTAGAATAATACATATAGCGACAATAATGCGAGTGCATTACTCGTTTCACGGTACAAATGCGGATTTCGATCGGCCGAAAGTTTCGGTGACCGAAAGGTCAACGGTCCAATCCCGCGCGATGTTTATCAGTTATTTTTATATCCGATGTAAATTCGCAGACATTGTATAAACAAAATTTAATAATAATAATTACGAACGAATGAAAAAATAATCAGAAGAGAATTTAACATCGTTTTTTTTTTTTTTTTTTTTTTTTTTTTAATACTTCGTATAGTTTCTCGTGAGGAAATTTTATAGAGCTATGAGAAATAGTCGGCAGTGTCTCAATGTATCGGCGGCTGCATCGTGAATTGTCCCCCATTCATAGGGGTCAAACAATGAACGTACGCTGAGGTCAATTCCCGTCTGGTGACCCATGAAGTACCTCGCCACGACCTGATTCTTTTCCCAGTAACAGTGCTCACCAATGTGCTCAGCAGAATGGGGCAAAATGAACACTCGCGGCAAATCGGAGAAATTACTGGAATTTTTTTTTATCGAAAAATTTTATAAAAAATTTGAAAAAAAAAAATGTGAAAATATTTTTGAAAAATTCAAATTTTGTAACAATTATCAAATTTTACCAAAATAATAAATTAATCGATTATTCATTAATAAAATAAAAAAATAATAAATTATTTATCATTAATTATGTATTATCATAATTATTATTCATTAATTATTGTATTTAAAAAAAAAAATTCTCAATTTTTTTTTTTTCAAATTTTTTCGATTTTTTTTTTCTTTTACCCATTTTGCCCCACTTTGCCGATTCGATCCGACAAAAGTGGTGCAGCGTCGAGAGAGACATACGTAGCGAAATATACAGATGTGACGTTGCAGTTCGACGATAACATAGTATTTTTAAATCATTTTTACAACAATTTCCGGTTGCACTACAGTGTAATACTATACCGGTGGAGATGAAGAGAGAAAGAGACGAACCCCTCTAATGGAGTTCCACGAGGCTTACCGCGGGAGAGGTTTACTCTTCCTCTCCGTGTGGCGAACAAACGGTTCCAGTAGCTTCCGCTCTGACGCGATAAGCCGACATTACATTACTGTGTACGCGTATATATAGGTATATACTTTATTCTCCACCTGTGAAGAGAATAATCAGGTGCCTGAAAGGCGCGAAGAAGAATAAGAAGCCGCGTTAACTTATGGTACACACTGCTGTACCATCGTATTATAGTAGTTGTTGGACTCTGCGTACATATTAGAAAGCGTGCGAAAGCCACGCAGCGGAATATATGTTCGGAACAGTGCAACAATCTAATAATAACAATGGTATCGCGATAGATGAAACTAACGAACCGAATATTGCCTTCGATCTGATGATACAAAAAATACGAGAAAAAAAAAAAAAAAAAAACCCGGTACCGTTTAACTATAGCGTATGGTACTGCCGGCGAGGATCATTGGAGATGACGATAGGTCACGCGAGTGACATTGTTCGATCGAAATACCGCCGATTCATCGCGTCATCTAACGATGATATTGAACTCTACTATCGACTAATCTCGATGTTATCTCTTTTCTATTCTTAAAGTTCTTGTCGGCAAACGCCCGGCAAATGGGGGTTAAGTTTAACTTCGAACTCTCCATTGTGCGGCGCGATGTTCGATGCAATGTTCTCGAGATGAAAATTTGTTTAAATTTTTTATCGACTCAATTTTTCGAAAAAAAAAAAAAAAAAAACCGGTTAATTCTATTGTTTACGTCAGATTCGAAGTTCAAATTTTCCGTGTCGATTGATAAGTGGAATACGTCCTTCTGACTTTGGAGTCACGCGATGAAATATTTATAGAAGATAGCGGTGTGAATTCTATCGGCTTTTATCGCTATCAGATGATTACTCAACGTACTTGTAGTGAACATAAATTGATTCCCGCCGATTCGAGAATAACGGAAATTATTATTATTATCTGAATGCGAAATCATTCGTTGACGCCATCCGTGATAAAAAACAGATCAACTATTCCACTCGATTAAATTTGACAACCAATAGAACGAAAGACGAAATTATAATTAATTACTCTTTATCTCTCGATAAAAAAAGATCGTCGCGATGTATTTTTACTCACCCGACAATTACGAAAACAAAAAAAAAACCAAAGACACGGCTCACCATCGCACGTAACCGATTCGCGTAATCATTTATTAATCGCGAATTAATAATAAATACGTTGAAGTTTACGCGCCGTACATACGAGTTGGCGGCGGGTGAAACATAACCTTGAAAATTCCACTCGGCGTCTTCACGGGACTCTACACACGAGAGTCGCGTTTCGTCAGTCTATTTCGCGCGCAAACGTCGTCGTCGTCGTCATATGTATAGCCCGCTATAGTACATACAGTTTGCCGGGTGTCCCATCGGGTAGTGAAACTTCGGACGTGATCAACGGCGGCGGCGGCCTTGACGTCGAAACGTCGTGGATATAGAAGTCTCTCGGCGCGGCGTCGTCGCGATATGATTCTATAATAACACGTAAACCCAAATGAAAACACTTCCTACGTATGAAACTGTTATCGCACGCGATCTATATCCACGACGACGAATATTTTGGCCTCCGCTCGGCTTGCGTTCCTCTCGCGATTACGCTTTGTATGTATAATTCTCGCGAGGAATTTCTCGGCAACAACGAAACGAGCGTTCGGAAACATCGATCGCGCCGCGGCTCATTCCCTTATCTAATCTCACGCGATAATTGAAGCACACCGTATGAATTTCTTGATTCAGTACATCGCGCGGAACCGAGACGATCGGTTAATCTCGAATAGAAACCCAAAAAAATCGAATTTTTCATCGAATTTGTTAGATATAAAAAGAAAAAAAATACATTACGGGTCGCGCTGTCGCGAGCGATGAAATAACGCCGGAGAGAAATTCGCCGCGACGTTTGTCGATATCCATATGTCAATTACGAAGATGGCGGCGTATGTATAGCGGAGTAGAGCGCAGAGGCGCGCAGTACGACAAATGAAAAATAACCGTAAATACATCGCGGCCCGGTATTTTCGATGAATCATTGAAGAAGAATCGTGAAAAGAGACATTCGTTTTGTTTTTTTAAATTCTTTTATATTATCGTTGTTAAAAGAAAATAATGAGCGTTGTGAAAATGAGATAAGCAGTTGTGCACTTCGCACAGCGATATTCGTTGTTCCGAGGGGCAGAGGAGGGGGGGACTCGAGGCTAAAAGTGGGGCGAACACGCTGGCGAGTACGAGGGGACCTCTCGTCTTCTTCGGTACTACACTTCTTCCTCTTCTTCCGCTTCGTCTTCGGTAACTTGGTCGTCAGACGTCGCGTGAACGTCTTCGCGGAACTCGCGTGTTACCGAAACTCCGCGATACCGCGAACGTTTAAGCGGAAAAAAAAAACAAAAAAACAGCGGTTTTCCATTAAGATTGCGGAAAAGTCGAAACTGATATCGCGTCGGGAACAAGTCGAATTGGGGACAATGAGGACTGTGCGGATTGTTAAACGGTGAAGTGCGAAAGAGTTACGCAAGATCCGGAAATTAATAATTGCGTTACGAGTCGCAGCGGTTGATTCAACGCTTGCAGCTCGCATCATCGTCGTGAATAAAGTGTTAAGCTGAACTTGTGAACGCGTGTGAAACTGTGCGTTCGTATTAATATGTCGCACATGTTTTTTTATTTCACGACATTGATCGTGATATTTCGCGATGTTGGCGCAGTGCTATCGAGAGGATGTTATTCAAGATAGTCGACGATAAGAATCGACGATATAAATATTCATCGTATCGAATAATTTTCAGTATGTCAACGAGTTGCGAGAAATTTTTTCTGCAGTCATTTTCACGCGTCAATTAGGTACGCGAATAGAATTATCGGAGAAATAATCATTTTATAATTGATTTTAAAGGGAATTCGAAGATTTCTGGTACCGAAACGTGTTTTATTTTTTTTATTGGTGAAAAAAAAGTGTATCACCGCGAGTCGTAATACCGATCGCGTAAAAAAAAATCCTTAAGTCGAAATATTAATGATTGTGCAGTGAAATTTTTTTCACACGAAAAAGATTTTTTTTAAACAAAAATTTAAGAATTTTTTAAAATGTTCGGGACATCGTTACGAATTTCCTTCGATTTTTGATAAAAAATTGTTTACCGATAAAAAAAAGTTAAACACATTTTTTTACTCGAAAGCGCTGAATTCTCTTAATATTAGTCGTATTGGCAATAAACGTTTGTCACGGTAATTAATCGCGCGAAATTATCCGTTAATTCCAATGGGAACGAAAGTCAAGACTGTGGCAATCGGCAATTACGGATTTTGTATTTTTTTCGAAATTGACGGTTACTGCGCAGTTAAACCCGACGAGTTGTGCAGAATTCTTCCTCGACGCGTAAATAATTCAGTCCACCTGCGATGTGGAAACTGTTCCACATAATACACACAAACGCGGCGCGCGCGCGCGCCGTTCTCCTCATCGGAATAGAATTATTAGCAACGGCGTCTCGAAGTGTGACAGAGTGAGAGAGTGCAAGTAACACCGTTCTCAGGCCTCTTAGCGAGAAACAGTGGAGAGCGTTGCTTTTAAGAACATCGTTATCAGTCTCAAGCGTTTTCTCCGTCAAACAGAAATCCCTATACGGTATATCAATGCTCCGTTACAACAAATGCACTTTAACCCGTCGACGATCGCGAATTCATTTCTCCCGTATAACAACAATCATTTTCCAACAACAATCTTTCACTTCAGTATTTATTATCGTATTGTTCAATTAAAAAAAAAAAAAAAAAAAAAATTCGGTCGGTAAAAAAATTTCGCTAAAAAATTTGAAATACATTGACGTTTTTTTCTTCGAAAAATTGGTGTCAATATAGAATTTTCCGTACATCGCAACTTTCTAAAAGCAATTTTTTTTTTTTCCACGGGAATTTGAATTTACAAACAAAAAAAACTTTTTTCACGCCACGAAATAATTGACGTTGCCGACAGTGCAAATAATGGATTCTTTATTGTATATAATATATATAATATATATGGTGAAACGAGATCAGAATTTTAAACACGCGCGTCGCCGCGGCTGTCGAAACTTTCAATACAAATAGTCACGTGCATATCCTTTAATTTGTATCTTTCACATGACACGGGTACCGACGACGCCGGGATTTGCCTCCAACTAACCTAATTACAACGGTGTTTCTAATCACTTCGACTTTCGAAGCTATAAGACAACGGATTAGCGTCCGCGATGTTAACAAGAGGGAGTTTCATTTTCCGGTTCGCCATTAGCGTGCAATTAGGCCGACCGGTATTAATTAGCGTTTACTCCACGTATATACGGTACAAACGTGCGCATCGCCGCGGCATATGAACCTCTCGCTTTCTATTTCCCTCGCGTGTCGGCGCGTAATTAATTTCGATTTCGATTGCGCGAGGTGCCGACTTTATCTTCGAATAAAAATATTACCTATCGTTCGAAAGATCGATAATTAACATTGCGCGAAAAAATCCCGAAAAAAAAAAAAAAAAAAAAAAAAACGATCGTCGAATAATAAAAATTTCATATAATTTCACCGAAGGTACATAATGCTGAGGGTACTATTATCACGGTGCCCGGAGGGTCTGGAAGCTCTCGGAGGCTCGTCGGTGCGCCGCGCTCTCGTCAAATCGTTCCGACCTTCGTTACTCTCGCGAAAATAACTACCATCATAACCGAAAGGGGGGAAGATAATTTCTGGTTGAAAAAAAAAAAAAAAAAAAAAAAAAATGCCTCCCGCGGGACGTTTCACTCGTTCATTCGAGAACCTCGCGATAATCAGAGGTTTGGTTCTGCCGGAACGTTGAAAGGAAAGCCAATCTTGTAAAGCAACAAGTTCGGTGTACTTGTATAATATTCGCGGCTATACATTCAAGAATATGACTTTGAATTTCATAATCACGTAATCAATCATTTTTTCTCGTCGATTGTAGTCGAGATGTGGGAAAATAATAGTTCGACGAATCGCTGAGAAAATTCGAAATACGCGTATAGATCGAAAAAAAAAAAAAAAATCGGCAAAATCGGCGCGATACTGGTTACGGTTCTTCCGGTAGCCTTTCTCGTTTCCCGATAAGCAATCTCCGTGTCCCGGAGAGCGTGACGCGGCGATGAGAACCTCCGGCCGTCGCGAATGAGTCGGTGGCCTCTTCTGTACGCGCGCGGGGGCCTTTAAAGCCTTTTCTCGGTGGTAGTTTCGACTCTCGAACGTAACCGGCGTAGCGATCTTCGCCGGTCAGAGTAACAGGGGCCATTGTCTCTTGCCTGAGGCCACGATTCTCGAGGATCTTGACCAGCAGTCGTGTTGCCCGTACGTTCGGCTCCGACACGCCAAGCCACGCGGTTTCTGTCTTCGCTGACTTCTTTCGCGTATCCAGTACTTCGCGCATCTTTCTCGGGAACACTTGCGATCGGCAGCGCTCTTCGATCGTCACGCATCTTGACTTTCGTTTTGTAAACATCAATCCTTTCGCGGAAAAAAAAAAAAAAAAACATCGCGAATGTTATTAAATTTCCATAAATTCTTATCTTATCAATTATTAATTATCGGTAATTGGATGCTACAAATTAATAGTCATATTTTGTTTCTCGTTGTTTAAAGAGTCTCGAGATAAAGAGAAAAATGAATAATTTCCGCGAAAGGTTTAGATCGACTCAATTGTGGACTGCAGAGAAAATTTCTTATCTCTAATCGTTGTGTTTATTAGGCGATCGGTAGTAAAAAAAAAAAAAAAAAATGATGAGCTCGATGAGAATCCGTCCGAACGTTCCGAATCTCCCGCGAGTGGAAGATCTCGAGCGGAGTCAGCAGTGGACCGGCTTAGCCTGCGAGATCGGTAACCTCGAGAAATTGTCGATCGGCCGCTCGCGAACTCAGGGGTCGCCGGTGATGTTGGAAAATTCATTGAGAACGCGATCGTCGCATAGACGTTCGATGCCGGAAGCGCCGAAACCGGATCTCGTCTACGTTCGTATGACAAACGGTGAGAATCTTCGACGATCGATGCCTCAACAGGTAGAAAATAATCAACGGACGAGCGGTCTCACCGCGGAATCCATGCAGACGGGGGTCGTCGACCGATGGAGTTGGAAGCCACGAACGGAATTCGAGAGAAATTACTTCGGTAGCGGAATGGAAACTCCTTCTTTCGGTAACGAGGAAATACCGAAAAATTCATCGAACTATTCGCCATCGCGAGGAATTTTGTCGAACGGTTCAAATCGCGTCGAAAGAACCAAAAACTCTTCAGGATCGGTAACGATCGGTAACGATCGAAGCTTTACTCGCAGTGACGTCTCTGAGAGTCACGCGAAGTATGAAAGGCCGCGAAGTTCGGGGTTCAATCTTTACCCAAACGATCTTCCAGAGATCGGTAAGAATGAGAGGAGAAAAACTTGTACGGGATTTTCTTTTCATTACGAAAATCCTCGTCAAGTTCCAGAAAAGATCGAAATTGCGCCGGAAGTCGATCGATCGTTCATGCGATCTTCGCAAATTCCCGAAGTTCGGTTGCCTTCGCCGATCGCGCGAGATTCTCGCGATTCAAGTTACAAGAAACCGATCGACACATTCGCGCGTCGTTACGCGAGTAACGACGACGATTCCGAGTATCGGGGAAGTCGCGAAAGACTTCACGAGATATTCGAACACAATAGATTGTTAAGACGGCAATTTTTCGCTAGTATGCCGGGTGGTAGTAATGATACCGGTCAACCGGTCGAAAGCACAATCGATCCGAGAGATCCTCTTCGCGGTATCTCCAGCGAGATATCATCGATGAGGAATCGTCTGGATTTCCAGAAGAACACAGGCAGCGGTTTCGGCAGCACGGAAACTCTAACGAGTCAAAGCAACCAATCGGGTGCGAGTAGCACTAACGGCCGTAAGTCGAGAGTAGACTTTGGCAATTCGCCGGAACCGCCTGATGACTCGAGAATCTTTACAAGCGGAAAGATCGATTCGCGTCATTCCAATGGCTTTGAAACGTCGAAAAATGCAATGTCGCCGAAAGGCTTGGAAAATGCAACGTTTTCCTACACGCATTTGCCACTACCGTCGAAATCGGTAACGATAGATCGGCTCAACAGCCGTGAGGACGATTGCGAAAGTCTCGTCTACGAAGACGATGAGAATTCGCGAAGACTCTTCGTGGAACGAAACGACCGACTCAAAGAGTCGCCGATCGACACGACTGCCGATTTTGAAACAATGAAAATGTTACGATCGCCATTAGGAAGCCGCGAGAGAACCGATTCCCTCGATTCGGATCACAAATTCTTCGCGACTTACGTACGCGTCGAGAACTCGTCGGGCGATAATTCGAAAGCTTCGTCGCCTACAAGACGAAAAAATCGGCCGATTCCACCGCCATTAGATCTGTCGACGATCGACCAACGTTACGACGATCGTTACGAGAGGGAGAGGCAATTCTTAAAGAATTACACGGTGGAAGTTACACCGCTGCGGGACTACGATAAACCGGCGAAAGGTGTGTTGACGGTTCTTCGAAGCGACAGTGACGATCGTTCGAAAAAATCGGCAAATCGACGGATAAATAATGATAATTCGGTGCTACGCGGAAGCAAAAGTTTACTTGAACTCTCGGCGAATCTTTCAAAGGCTCCGTCGTCGAGCTTAAAGGTAATCAGGAGCCGTTTGAATACCGGTCTTTCAGCGACCGTGGAAGATCTACGATCGCCACAGCTCGTGAACAACTTCAGCAATTCCATGATCGATCTTATTCACTCTACCGATCACGAAGAGGTTCAACGATCGTTTCAACGCGAGGATTTCGCGGTCGAAGAAATAGACGAAGACGAAGAATCCAAGTCGAGAGAGGAAGTCGATTCGAGTCCAGACTCCGCTCGCCGGAAGTCGATCGGCTCAGCGACTCCCGGAACCGGAACTACGCTTCCTCTGGTCTACGGGCCGATCCCGTACAGTCAGTAAAATATTCTTTTTTTTTTTCTTTCATTGTTTTTTTTTTTTTTTTTTTTTTTTTTTTTTTTTTTTTTTTTCACGGGAATTCGTGTATAATTTACGTTACTTTCGGAACTCAATGTTTACCGTATTCCCGCGGCACCGTTAAGTCTCTTTATCAAAAAATGCTACGGCACCGCGACAGCTTCGATCGTTATCCGAACTAAAGGTACTCAACCGCGCGTTTCGACGAGCTTTTGTTTACGAGACGACACTACACACTATACCACAGACGATACATATATGTATTCTCTCTTTGCCTCTCCGTCGATAGCTGTCGCTATCTCGTTTTACGCTGAACGACGAAGTAACGGGCCCTCGTGATCATGCAGCGGGTCTGTCGCGCCCGCGCAAATAGACACTTTGCCTCGCGGCTTCCCAGTTCGCCCGGACGTCAAGTTTCACTGTCGCTTCAGTTACGTTGTGACCACGCGATAGATCGGTACTTTCACTGGTTATGCATTTTTCTCGATTTTTCTTTCCGATCGTTCAAATTTCTTTCGTTCGACAATAAAGAAATATCAACAGGTGTATCGAGATTAATCTATGAGAATCGATCGTTCGGATATATCATTGCGGTAATCGTTTTGCGTACAATGAAATATTTGCGTAATGGTTTTTTAGAAGACCGGGGCGAGTTGAACCATAATTACGATAATCGTCTCGCATACAATGAAATGTTTAGAAAATCCCTTACGGAAGATCGGCGATAAACGAAACACATGTTTACTGTATAAAAATCGGAGATTTCACGCAGTAAGTATCGCTAAAAGTTTAATTACCATAGCATTTTCGCCAATTCCGTAATCTCTTACTGAAAGGAAGTTTCGATCTTTTTTTTACCGCGTGTGTTTCAATTAGCCCCGATCTCCCGCCTATACTTACGATAAAATTTTATTTGATTATTCGAGAGTTATGCGCAATTGAATAAGTTTCGATAAACAATCGATCGATCGCATTGTAAATCGAAGATTATTGCGAAACAGCTTTTTTTTTTTTTTTTCGTAACACAATCGATACTTACGAGACAAACAATGAAGTCTCGTGTAACAAACGGGTAAAAGTTTATTCGCTCCCATGCCGCGGTTTTCTCGACGTTACTAAGAAAAACTCGGCGTTTCCTCTTCCCGACCGATACAACTTGCATAATTACGCAACCCGTTCGTAATATAAAACCGATGTATAATTGTGAAACGTAATGCACATTATGCAACGTCTTTGCGAGTGAATCACGTCTTACCTATGAATATGTACGCGTGAGTCTCTATAAATACCAATGTATATCTATATATATATGCATTCACGAGAGTGTGAATACATGTATAGAGGATCTGTGTCACGTGACAAAGTTTTTAAGCTTTGGATTCTCATTTATATTCGCTATTATTATATTATGACGAATCATTTCTTTGGCATCGATAATCTTTGTCGAACTTAAAAAAAAAATACATCGAGAGCTTTGGCCAATTTCATTTTTTTTTGCCAAGTAACTCAAAGGCCCGCGATGTCGCGTGTCAAATAGCCCTTCGGCATTGTCTTTAAATTCTTTTTGTTTAATCCGATAACTTCGATTAATTTCATTATTAATAGCTAAAAGCCTCAAACGCTTGCGAACTCGTGTGTCAAAACGCCCCGATCTTCGATCTATTTTTTTTTTTTTTTTCTTATCTCCGCGAGAGTAATAGTTATGATACGAGAGTTCGAAGGAATGAAACGCGCAAAGATTCACTGTCTCGAGACGTTATCCATATACAAATGCCTCTTAAATAGCCGCGTAACGCGTATTCTTCCACGGAAATTATTCCGGAGTGAACGAACGCAACTCGCGCCGTACTACGCAAACGTAATTATGTTTTTACGCGAATCGTGAGAGTTACTCGTTGTACAGGAATCCTTACACTTGCCGCTAAGCACATTAACGGCACAGAGTCCGGTGGGGAAATGACGACGAGTCGTAAACTGGGTTATGCCGAGCACCGCGATCCAATTTTTTCTCATTAGACGCTCTCGAGGGATTCCCTTTCTCGCGTTTCCGTACTTCGCGAAACCTCTTGATAATTCACCGATAACCTTTCGATCGATTCTTCCGACCTTCCTTTTCATTCGAAAACTCTTTTATAACCCACTCTCGTTATATGTATATCGTGTCTTAACTATAGAGAAGAAGTCTATTCTTTTGTACGAGCGATAAGGAGAATAGCCTCGACATTGGCTTTGTACGGAGCACTTGACCTGTAGGAGTATCCGAATTTTTTAAGTCGAAAGTTTTTTATGAAAAAAAAAAAAAAAAAAAAAAATTCTCGAAGCATCGCTCATTGATAATCAATCAATTCGGTACTTCGACTAAAATAAAAAATTTCCTGAATTCTTGAAAATCCCAAAAAAAAAACCAAAAAAAAAACATCGAAACAAATATGTTATTATTGATATTCAGCTGCATGTAGCAAGTCGATTACTTCACAGCGTCTCAATGGCTGCTGGACACTTACGTCACTGCAAATAGTTTAAACAGCGCGAGCAAAGCGTTCGCTTAATTAATACTAATTCGCGTGAGCAGCCTGCGTGGCGAGAGTTACGCCAGCTGTTGGTTTGTCCCATATATCGCGGCGTCGCGGTTTCTCACTCTTTGTGAATTTAATAAACGTTTAATAAAAATGTATCGTTACTCACGAGTCTCTATAATATATCGACAGAAATGATTCTCTTCTGATTATTGTGAATTGTGTTCCATATGATTTTACGACAATTTTAGTAGCTGCGAAATTACGATCGTTGAGTCGTAACAACGTCGCGAACTGTTGAGACTCATTTCGTTTCATTGAACAGAATCGCCGAGACGCTATGTGGAAGGCGAGGTGACGATACACTATCGTTCTCCGGTTCGTCAAGAGGCGAAGGAGATCCTTAGCGAAGAAGAATTGGCACGTCGCAGCGCCGAAAATATGCGGCGCGTTTATCAGGAGGAACGACGTCGCAAGTATCTTCAGGAACTTCACGACATCGATTCTCGTCGTCATACGGACAATTTTGTGTAAGAATTACGAATTCAGTAAAATAATTAAATAATAATAAAAATAATAATAAAAACTATTATTATTATAATAAAACGTTCTTTGAAAAAAAAAAAAAAAAAAAAACAGACGACAAATTAAATTTTATTTAAATCGATTTAAAGTAAAATTTCGTTTTTCGTCTCAATTTTTCTTTCGATGTTTTCGACATTTTATTCAAGAAATCAATATTTCTCATCAAAGACTTCGAGATAACGAAAATATTTCACCAAATTGATAGTAATTTCGAGAAAAATCGTAAAAATTGTTTTTTTCTTCGTCATTATCATTGATCGCAATGATTTCACAGAGCGTCGCAGAAGTCTCCGATATCGCTTAACCGGTATGACGACTTCGTTGACGATTTAAGCTACAGAAGTAGATCCCAGGAGCAAACTCCGGAGCCTCGACTCGTAGCGCGAGCTCTGTACAACTTCGTCGGACAGTCCTCCAGGGAATTGACCTTCCGGCGCGGAGACATCATTTTCGTTCGTCGTCAGGTCGACAAGAACTGGTATGAAGGGGAGCACAACGCTATGATAGGACTTTTCCCATTCAACTACGTCGAGGTAAAAGTCTACACGATCATAAAAAAAAAAAAAAAAAAAAAAAAAAAAAAGCTGTTCTTCGTGTTTTTACGAAAAAAAAAAAAAATGAAGTGTCACTAATTTGTTCGCGTCTCGTCTCGTAGATTTTACCCTTCGATGGCACAAGAACGACTCCCAAGAAACCTTACGAGGGTCAAGCGAGAGCCAAATTTAACTTTGTCGCTCAGACGAATCTCGAGTTATCTTTGGCGAAAGGTGAGTTATCTTATCATTTCTATGTTTACAATCAATTTTAAGGGTAAAGAAAACTGTTTTTTTGTTTTTTGTTAATTATGAATTTATATTTGTATAGGTGAATTGGTTGTCATAACGAGAAGAGTCGACGAGAATTGGTACGAAGGTCGGATCGGTAACCGGAAAGGAATCTTTCCGATTTCGTACGTCGAAGTCATAGCGGAACCCGGTCACAGATCCGGTAAATAATTTTATTCATAGCAATTAAAGATATTTTTAGAATGTTCAATTATTCGGTAACTGCATTAAATTTGCATTTTTTGGCATCTCGAGAAATCGCGGAACATTTGCAATTGAAAAGATTTTTCATAGAACACTATCGCTATAGTTATTAATGATTATTTTTCTGAAAAAAAATAAAAATTAGTTCATCAAATTTACGATTTTCTAACTGTAATCGACGAAAAAAAAAAAAAAAAACCAAAAATTTACGGATGCCTCGCGAATGTTGGAATAACGTGACTTGCGTTCGACGAGAGAAAAAGATTTGAAAAAGTTGCTTCCTCGTTTCAGAAACTCCGGTGCAAAGCAAACCGGTCGCATCGCCGGCAGCCCACAGTCTTCTGTCTAATGGGACCGCAGGTGGAAAAATGAGTATGGGAGCCCATCATTACACGCCATCGATACCCGTAAACACGAGCACATCACAGCCCCACTATAATTCACTGGTAGGTACCATATCGGCAACACGCGATCTCGTGCTTCAGCGAGACGGACGAGATTTATTCTACGATCGACGAGTTCCGCGCGTTTAATCTTAAAAAAAAAAAAAAAAAAAAAAAAAAACATACAAAAAACAAAAAAGTTTACGAAAAAAAAAACTCGAATTTTTTTTTTGTATCCTTATTCTTTTTTTTTTGTTTCTTATTCCGCACCATATCGGCAACACGCGATCTCGTGCCTCGGCGAGACGGACGACATTTATTCTACGATCGACGAGAGTTCCGCGCGTTAAAAAAAAAAGTATACGAAAAAAAAAAAACTCGAAAAATAATTTTTTTCTTCTTATCTAATTACAGCCGCGAATGGGAGGCAACAAATTGCACGTTGCACCCGTAAACGAGACTCTGCACATCGACACGCACTCTGAGACGATACCGTATCGAGCGCTGTACAACTATAGGCCTCAAAACGAAGACGAACTCGAGTTGCGGGAAGGCGACACGGTTTACGTTATGGAAAAATGCGACGACGGCTGGTTCGTCGGTTCGAGTCAAAGGACCGCGTATTTCGGTACTTTTCCCGGCAACTACGTCGAGCGTTTGTGAAACAATGTTTCAAGATTCGTGAAAAAACAGTCGGATTACACTGGTTAAATCGTTGGAGACTTTGCCACAGCGACGAACCCTTTCGTTTCGCCAAATACCCAAAGTATCGTCGATGTATATGTTATAATCTTATTGAAAACAATCGTTTCAACGTTCCAATCGATTCCTCCGTAACGAGAATATCGTTAACCCGTTGATTTTTGTTTTTTCTTACATTCGAATAATCGCCGTAAGAATCGTTACCACAAATGAAAATCAATCGCTGGGGACGATGAGTGAAAGAAACGAAACGTTTTGGTGTCGACAATAATGCAAAACAGCCATCGATAACGACGATTCGAGGAAATTTTGTAAGGAAACCCCGTCTTCCCGAAATAGCGCAGTCGATGCTTAATCGTCATTTGCTTTGATCATCGAGAAGGCGAAATCGCGTCAAGGAGTATCGAAAGATCGAATCTGGATAAACGAATGCTGGAAATTCAAGAAAAACTCATTGTGAACAAAAAAATTTTATCTTCGTGAATTTTTTTTTTTTTTTTCAATATTAACTATAAGTTTTATTCTCTTTTTTTCGATATACGACGTTATATAGCTTAATTTTTGGATCTTGCAATCTCCGTAGTCACTTAACCGGATTCCATTTATCGAATCTCCGCGATCCGTAATCGTAGCAAACACCAAAAATAACGCGTAAGCGATGCTAAAGCTTATCGTGTAATTAGTGTACAATAGCGTTTAATAATTTATTATTGTTTGTAGAATAATCTCCATCCACGAAAAGTATATATAGCGCCGATATCGATCTATCGCTTTCGAAGCAGTCGTCGAAAATGACGAAACGATGGAAATAGCGGTACTATATGTATCCCGTCGCGAAAGATATTTAAAAAAAAAGCCGAACTTCTCGTTACCAGCATAAACCAAAACTACTTTAACGCCGTTATTATATTTCGAATATAAACCACGCAACTCCGGGAAGCTCACCATTTTTCGATATTCGTATTTTATTTTAAAGAAATTAAGAATTTTTTTCTTTTTTTCCCGATTTTTCGGATTTTTCTTTTTAAACGATTCTTTTAACGTTAATCATGGAATTTTATTCTTCGACATTTGTTACAATGAAAAAAGCGGATTGTTATTCGTCGTCGCGATTATCAGTTACAATGCTTGAACGTCAATACCGTTCCAAATTCGTATTTTTGTAAACATTATTTATACTTAGAATCGAATATAACAACATTATTATAATTATGTACAACAATATTATAGACATATTGGATAATCATCAACTATCTAACATAAAGAGAAAATATATATTATGTATACACGGAACGTTAATATAAACGATAATGCAATGTAAATTAGAATTATAATAGAGCGAATCGCGAAAAGATTCGATCGGTCGTACAGAGCGATTTCACTGGTCGTTAATAAAATTTCGGCGGGACGATCAGTTTTCATTGCGATTCGCGCAATTTTACCGTTTTTTTTTTTTTTTTCTTCCGAACGCTCCGACTAATACTCTCCTTCGCGTCGCGCGGTCGTTAGTTTAAAATCCGACAATACTAATGAGCAAAGAAAGAAATTGCTGTATCGCGTGTAAAATATTACGGTACGCAAAATTGTATGGCAGCTATATAAAAAAAAATCAATCGAACGAATGAATTCGTTAATCTTAAAAATCTCTTTGAAAAAAAAAAAAAAAAAAAAAAAAAAAAATTGCAACGAGCGATACATATAATAATTATGTATTAACGGTAAAGGACCTAATGCAGTGTATACATATCTGAAAGATATCAAAACGCGTCCCGAACGGTATCTTCGTGTGTCATATACATAGGAAACGATGATTTTTTTTTTTTTTATTCTTTGGATAGTTCAATGGGACTCGAGCTTCTCGGGTAAATCGTGCGCTTCCAGCAAATCGGCGTTTAAAACAAATAAAGAAATAAAAAAAAAACAAAAGAAAAAAAAAAATTTGCCGCGTCACGACGCTGTATCGTATTGTTTTACTCGTACCATTATATTATTATTGTTATTATTATTATCATGTATCGCGTTAAATTAGCACTAACGTTGTCACTATGCATTGTACACTTCAGATACAAATAAAAAACTAGTCTATTACTATCTCGTCGCTTTCTTAATGTTCCGAAAACACTTGCGGTGCGCGCCAATCGATAATCGAATCGAGCGATTGGGGACCGTCGTGTAAGAACTGTTTTATCATTTCCATCGCGATATTTCTATCCGACGCAATAATGAAAATGTTTTTTACATTTCTTTGATAAATTTTTTAATACATAAATAGTTTTTTGTTTTGTTTTTATTATAATATAAATTGGCGAAGTTTCATTTCGCGATATTACGATTCAGTATAAAAAAAAGGGGCTTTCGCGATATCTTACGAATCGTCCAGACAAGAACGGCAGCAATGCCTTCTGAAGCCCGGAATTCGACAGTATGTTTTAAGGATCATAAGAGCGCAATATTTGCTCTTATCACGTTGGCAAAAGTAATCGCAACCAGTGTTTCTGCTTCCGTTACTTCGACAAGCGCGTAGCTGGTCCGGCGATACGCCTGCGCACTCGTGATTCTGTTGTTTCTCTCGATCGTTTTCAGTCAACGATACGCAACGTGCCATTCTCGACTGAAAGCCTTTTCCACAACTGCGAGAACACTGTTTGATTAAGAATATTCGATTAAATGTGACTATTCCGTGCATTTTTTCGTTTATCTTTACGATTATTCGTTTCGCAAACACTTTGAGATTCTTTCGTATGAAATATCGTTAACGATTAATGCAATAATGATAAATGATAATCCGCCGAATAATAATTATCACTATTATTATTAAATAAAATGATAGTTCGTTCAATAATTAATTCGCCAAGTTTTTCGATAACAGTGAACTCCCGCGCGCAGCCGGTTCGCGCGCATTCATTCCCCAACGGGTTTTTGCGCGACAGCTTTCCCCCACCACGCTGTCGCGCATGGCGAGTACCGAGGCGCCGCCGGGGCCGCGTGCTTCAGTCAGTGGTGGGGGCGCCAGCGGACGGGCCGTTTCCCTGTTTTTTCGGTCCCGAAAACGGGCCGCGCGCGGGAGTTCACTGTAGTAATAATCCTTACCGCTGACCAGTTTGTAAATATCCAATTACCGAGGCAAGGAAATCGATTGCACTCGCGTTTGTTATCGGGTGGACGATCGCGTTTGCAACGAATGGGCGATACCATTATTCTGTAAACGTCGATCTCGTTTTCCTTCGTCATGTGATCGTCAATAAACGACGAATGAACGCAGTATATCTGTCGATGTTGAATTCCGTCGTTTCCGCAAGTCGATGTGCACCCTTCCCACAGACCCGGTATCCACTTGAATTGACAGCTTGAGAAAAATAACGTTCCGATGTTACGAATGGACGGAAAATGAAAGTTCGACTAGACCGGTAAGTTTGACACATTTTTTCGATAATATTTCGCGAATCCCCACCTTAAAAGATTGCACTTCTCCGAGTGTTGAGTCGGTTTCGAGAATAGGGAACATTTTTTTCGGTTCGCAATTCTTCCCGTCTCGTTGTCCCTGCAAGCGACTGTCTTGTGACGCATTCCACCTCCGCAACTCGCCGAACACGGGCTCCAGCCCCCGGATATCCACGAGTACCTGTTCGCCTTTACGCTCGATTCGTTGCGATTAACGATATATCGTGACAGGCCGGTTATTGTTACGCCGCGTTTAATCGCAGTTTCTTCAACGGCGAGCTGAAATTAATTATTACGAACGAAATAATAATCGACAAGGTCGGAGGTCGATTTGACGGAAAATTGGTTTTTTTCTTTTTTACCGACACGATGACCTCCGACCGAGTCGGTCCTCTCGACCATATTTCGTAAGTGTCACCGGACTTTTGTGATCGAAACGCCGCCCCCTCTACTATAATCGTCGGTCCGCGACCCGATGTATCGAACCCCGTGAGATCGTTCCTTCGTCTTCGCGCGTCCCGTATCGTAAAGGTCACGTTACCGCGAAGCCAGAATCTTCGATCTATCGTCACTTCGACACTAACGTTATAAGAGAATCGAGGAAGTATCGAGACTCTCGTCATTCCTGTGAACAAATAACAACGTTTCAGACCAATAGCGTGCATTCGCACGAAACATTGGAATCACACGTAAAATTTTCGATATGTATTAAACACGAAAAATAAGATAATAATAACAATGATCGATAAATACATCGAAAAAAATCGCAAAATATCGGCTCAACGGCTTTTTCGATGTCGTCGAGTTTCAAGACACAATTTCGTACGTTCACCGATCGCAAATTCCTCGATTGACAAAGTTCAATCGTGTTCTCCACGAGCGTGAAACTCGATGGTTCGATGTCAAAGTTTCGTTGCCCGCCTCCGCCTCCTTCGCAATCTGGAAACTTCGTTCGTTCGAACTAAGTTCCCCATATTCAGCGCTGCTGATACTCCGCGAGTTAATGTCGCGTCGAACTTCGAACTCCGCGTAGTGTGTCAGTGAACACACGGCGGAACTTTCGTTGCACCATGAAACCACTATTACTTCGCGATTCGATTATTAACTGCGCTATTATCGTTGAAAACGTACCGCGACGAATTCTCCGATGAAATTTGTTGACGATCCTCGAACACGTTGAATCGTCCCCGCCGCATACGCCGCAGGAATCAATTTTTTTCTCGGAATTCAAAATTTTGTCGCATCCCATCTGACGACACGTGCCCTGTGGATTAAAATTCGAAATTTCGTTAATACGTCGAATTACATAAATAAGACGATAATTATTGACAATAATAATCAATATTCATGATTATTCGTAATTTAAAAAATTATAAAAATTATTATTATGCATATATTAATTCATTTTTTTGCATATATATTATAATAATCATAGAAAGTTATTATTTAATTAAAAAAATTATTTAATCGATGAATATTTCGTAATCGATCGATAATTCGATTGTATATCACCTGAACGCAAATATCCGTCGCACCGTACGAACACGGCGTGCCGTCGAGTAGATTTTCCTGACTAAGAAATATCTCATCGGTCTCAGCGGCTCTGCAAGAAAGACGACATTTCAAATGATCCTCGTCGGCCTCGTGCGGTAGCCATGTCATTACGAAATTTGGCGAAGTTTCATCGAAGCCGACGAGACCCGGAAGTCGCTGACACTGTACTTGTCGGAGATCCAAATTAACGGAACAATTGGCCATTTCGCACGCCCTGAAATCCTCGCTGTTACCCTCGCAATAGTTTCCTCCGTATTCTGGACTGCGATTACAATTCACTTTGCAACATTTTTTTTTAATTCGCGAAATAAAAAAAAAAAAAATTTTTTTTTTTTTTTTTACCGTTTGAAGAATTACTCACACAGGTTCGTTGCATTGACGAAAACGAAACTGAACACCGATTCCACAAGATCTCGAGCATTTTCCCCACGAAGTCCATGTGCTCCAACCCCCGTCCCGCGGGTTGTTGATTACCGGGTCGAGTCCGAAGCGTTTTCGATCGACCGTATCGCAGTATCCATTTATGCACCACTGGAAACGCCATTTTTAATATTATCGCGTCGAATTTTTGTTTCGAGAATTTTTTTTTTTTTTTTTTTTTTCGAACAAAAACCTTATTTTCTCCGCAAGCGGTTCCCTCCAAAGGGGGTCCCTTCTTCGTCTTGCAAATTTGCGTTGTGCCGGAATGACCGCACCAAAGATGAGAACACGGTCCCGGGAGATCGAAACTTCTGCAGAGGCCGTATCTTAAACGGAACGATTGAAATGCAGATGTAACCGCCGTTAAATAGTGGACCCTTCTGTTCTCCGTAAGCTCGATGTTTAAACAGTACAGAGAATTGACTAAGTAAACTCGTTTACCCCTCGCCAAATTCCATTCGGCACTGTTCGTCCATTGTAAAGGCTTCTCTCTCCGTTGGGCGCAGATGCGTTGAGTTTCGGACGATCGGCTTGTTGTTAAGACACTGAAAATGCCTGTAATTCAATGCTGAATTGTAAAGGTGATCGATTAAAGCGAAAATTTCAAATTTTCTCGATAATTAATAGTTTTTTTATGTTGGGGCGGCATAGCGGGGGAAAATGGTCACATGGATTTTTTTTTTTTTTTTTTCGTAAAATTTTACGAAATTAATATAAAAATTGAAAAAAAAAAAAATTATTTTATTTATTTTCTAATAATAATAATAATAATTATTATCATTATTCAGCAATATGATATTAATAAACAATTAATGAACTCGAAAAATCGATTAATCGATTTAATCGATTAATTATTTCGAAATTATAACTGAATTTTTTCCGAAATTTTTCAAAAATGATAACATTTTTTGCAAAACTATGACCTCACTTGGCTCTTCGATGAAATTCTTTTCTGGAGCACGTGGACCAATGAAATCGATGAAAAGTCGCCGCTACCATTGGCGCCATTACGCTGCCCATGGAGGCCTCTTCGCCGCAAGTATTTCCCGCGGTTTCGTCACCGTCGTGCGTGAGTCCGAGTCTGCAATGATAATTTCGCGTTGATTAATAGAAATGGCAAAGCAATGGCGACGAAAAATGACGAGAATTCGTTGTACAAACATATGCGCGACTTCGTGTGCAATGATAAAAGCACTCGTTAGTCCTTCGTCGCGATTGAGAGCGCAGGATCGCGCGGGATCGCAAGCACCGGAAACGGGCGCGTATCCCGACGGTCCACCGATATCCAGTCTCGTTAACCACACGGCAACGTCGTGATTCTCGTCGTACGACGACAACAATTGACGATTCCACTTGTTCACGTTTTCCAATGATTTTCTCGCGTTTCCCTGCTGCACCATTCCGTCGCTCTGCTCCGCGTAAAAAACCATTCGCACGATCACCAGCTGCAGATTCGAATCCAACGATGGATCCTTGTAGATCGCGCTTACCTGCGGTGCAAAAAATATCGACAGAAAAATGCGACATATTTTTAACGACATATTTTTAAATAATAATAATAGTAATTATTATTAAAATTATTATTATTATATTTTAATACATTTTTTCACATATCTTAACTTATTTTTTATTTAAAAATAATAATATTAACGGCTGTTATTATTATTATTATTATTATTATTTAAAAAAAAATGTTAACTATAGGGATTTTTTTAACTCACGATATTCAAAAGCGCCAAAACGTACTGCTGAACCCTTTTCCCATGAAAATTGATAACCGAGTAATCGATCGCGATACCGAGTTCCAGCCATCGCGGTGGCAGGGTTTTACCGCCATTTCTTCTCCCTACGCAAACAAGTGTATTGGTAAATTTTCATTTTTTTTTTTTTTTCGTAATAAAATCGCAAATTATTCGATAAATCGGTGTTTTAATTGCTCACTCGGCAGTTTCGCTTTTTCCCACGTGCGATCGTAGAAATAACCGACGTTTTCGGAGTCGTCTTCGACAGCGAGTTCTTCGTCGTTCGGCTTTTCGGTAACTTTTTCACGGTCGTTGCGTTCCTCGGACTCGTCCTCCGTGTCGTCCTCCACATTGATTGGTCTCGTGTCGTTCTCAAGATCGAAGGTATCACCGGTGAGATTATAAAAACCTTTCGTCGGACATATTTCCTTCGTTTTTCGTTTTTTTCTCGATATTTTTTGCCGTTTTTTCGGAATTGCCGAAGAGGAAAAATCACTCGAATTATGGAAATCACTCGATATTTCGCGATTCAACAATGAAATCGCGTAGTCTCGACTCCTTTCGAGTGTTTTGTTTATTCGTCGAATCGTCTCGTCTGGCGGATTATCGGCAATTTCATTGTCGACGTCCGCTCGAGTTTCCGGGTCGGTGCTTTTAAAGAATGAAAGTGTTTTTGTCTCCTCGAGAACGTGACGACCGCTTGCCGTTGGACTCACGTAAAATACGCGGTCGTCGACACCAAACATGACGTAAAACTCGTCGGCGCATATGGTAAGAACTACGAATGAGTCATCGTCATTCACGATGTGTCCTTGACGAACGTCACACTCGGAGTAATGTCTGAATGTGGAAATATTTTTTCTCGTTACATTCGACGAGTTTATCCATTGAATTTCGAAATTCGGCGAAACAACGAGACGATCGTTTCTCGTCGTTTTTAGAGTCCAATTGGCAATGGAAACGAACAATCCTTCGTTGTCGTCTTTCGGTAATCTCGCCGATCTCTTGTCGCGTTCCTCGTAATGAGAGACGATCAAAGGCTCGACGTAGCCGCGCACGACAGTCCAACCAGTTTCCTCGTAAACGAATTTCGCGCACAGAGAACTCGAGATTATCGCCAACAGGGCGACGATTTCGACTCCGAAAAAAAACATTTTTTTTTTTCACGTATATTTTAATATTTCAATTATACATAATTAACTTTTTTCTTGTTTTTTAATAATTATTTCATTCAATTTAATACATTTTTTAATCAATTCAATATTCTAATTTTAAATATTAATCCAAATGAGCAAATAAATCGGAAAATCACTGATGGAATCGCGAAATCGTGATAAATAGGGTAAAAAAGAATTCCCCTTAATTTTCGTGTTTCAATTTATCTATAATGTAATCAATTTAATTTTTTTTACCATTCTTCGATTTTCTTAACTTTTTTTTTGTTTCTATAATTTTTTTTACTCCAAAAATTATTCACGTTAATTTTAATGTTTTAATTTACGAATAATTTAATTGATTTAATTTTTTTTTTAATTCCGTATAATATTTTTACTCGAAATATTTTCGGAAAAATGAACTATCAAATCGGAAAATCACTGATGGACACGCGAAATCGTGATAAATAGGATAAAAAATAATTCGCGTTGTACGGAAAAGTGTTGTCTCTGCGGGCTTCGCGTTGTTCGTACACTGAATTACGCTGCATATTTTAATTGAGCCGACGCCGCACGCGTCGGGACGGCCATACCAAATGTAACTGGTAGCCACATGGAGAGGCGAGAGATCGAGTGCTGTGCTCTCCTCTCTCGTTGTACACTTTAATACGCAACTCTCGCAGACCTCAGTAACTATCCGCGTGATGACGAAAATAAGAAATAAAAATAAAAAGCGTACATTATGACGAATGAGACATCGAGACACTGTGTCGCGGGTTATAATGTACGAAGAGCTTCTGGAATAACGCTCCCTTTGTGTCGGAGAGAGTTGCAACGCGATGAAGGAACCCACGTAATACACGGAATGTCTCGAAGCTCTCGAGTGCATCGCCTTCGCGACTATTATACGATAGGCCACTGGTACGCTACGATCAACTTCGTCGCATATAGCGCGGAGCGCATGAAACGCTTCGGAGTTTCCAGCGAACGTTTGACTGAGAGTTCAAGTAGTTGTAGACTGCTATAGATAGTACAGAAAACCCACTGAGGTTTGGTACACAGTAGGGGTCTCCAAGAACTCGTAAACATTCTCGGAGAAGACGAAGACGGCACTCAAACGGTATATTCTATGCTTTTCAGTATTCCCTTCGCGTACTTACATTATAGACGTCGAAATAACTATTAAGAAAAATATTACCGCAAACCGATTGTTATCCGTTACTGACGCGAATACAATAATGTATTGGCATTCGAAAACAACTTTTCACGCGGAAACACAACACCTTTAAGGAAAAAGTAAACCGAAAAATAAAAATCGATCGCAGATTTTTTTTTTTTTTTTTCACAAATTATGGGAATAAATAAAATTATTTTTTTTACCGACAGATATATGTATTGAGAGTTTTAGAAAAAAAAATTGTCGAAATGTAGTGGAAAATAAAAAAGATATAAAAAAAAAAACATTTCGAAAAAAAAATATCAACATATTATAACAAAAAATTAATTTTTATTTATTTAAAAAATCCAAAGTTTACCGATAAATTGACAATATTTTTTACCGACATTTACGGTTCGAGATCATCACAAATAATTTTTTTCCAGTACCGCGGAAAAAATATATATATGTATATTTTAACATACAATTACGATTTTTAAAATAATCGTAATAATCGACTTGTGGGACAGAATCGGTTTAATAGACTTTATTAACGATGTCACGCGGGATACAGAGTAATTGTTAGAACAGCTTGAAGTATGAGCGCCAAAACGAAACCGATTTCTCTACCGTTAAGATCGGCCGCTGTGCCTTTGCCGGTGTTGCAGAATGATTCCTCGCAGCACGCGGTGCACGCGTAAAGCTTCGTGCGTTCGCCGATGACGATGCATCCGGGTTCGCATTTATTTGTGCAATTTCTCTCCAAAGCCCACATCCGCGGTTCGGATGTGGAATTCTCCGTACTCGTCGTGAACGAGAATCTCTTTACCTGCGTCGAAATAATAGATTCCGCGATTAACCAAAAATACGTTAACAACGGATAAAGAGATCGAGGAATTTACTCACTATACAAATTCGTTTGTCATCCTTGCATTTGGTCATTAAGGAGCTATGATTTCCTGCCAAATCGACGCATCGCTCTTCGTCTTCCATCGTATTGCATTGATAACACCATAGATCGTTAACGCGCTCCGATGCCGCGTGCGTTCGATGTTCCTTCGACAACAGCTGACCTGCGTTTCGATTCGTAATTTTTTATTCATTAATCAGATTAATAATTAATTAGAAATTTGAAGATTACACTGAATAAAAAATATAGTAAAGCAATCGAAAATAATAAAATAATAATAAATTTATAATATTTAAAAGTTCCACGATGACGAGATGCGTGTAAAATATTATTCGCTGCTTATTATTGATAGTTCGGAAAATCGAACTTAAATTTGTTTTTTTTTTTTCGATTAATTTCGGAGTATTTATATGTAAAAAAAATAATCGCATTATTCGAACAAACAAATTCAAAGGTCAAACGCGTAAGAAAATAAAAATAGAAATTGCATTGAAAATATCTTTGAAGGGAAATATAATAAGTATGAGAAAAATAATAATGATAATTTTTATACGATACGAATAACTACGCCACGTTGTCAAAAGCGTTATTGAAACTCTTCGTGGATTAGAATCGATGAGAAAATAACGAACGAAAATTGAAACTTACCACCGGACACGGAGAACGAAGCTGCGATGATAAGGAGCACTGCAACAGCGCGCGTATTTCCGGTCGACATGTTTTCCGTCTTTTTTTTCGCCAATTCACATTGGATTCGGCCGAATCCATCGACACATGTTTCAACGTCACGTCACAGCATAACACTGAGATATGAACTCAAAGATATAACGTCGAAGTGCGAGACGATGGGACGACTTTCGCGGCGCCAGAAACACCAACGAACGACGACGCCATGCTGTGTGACAACGACGCGTGCGCTCTAAGCCGCGATGAGGTTTCGCCAAGGGGTCCGGGGAAATCGATATTATACGAAATTTAAGGGTGCGATAACCCCGATAACCCACGATCGCTGCGTAGCGAACCCGCGCTGACGCTCTCGCAACTAAGTACGCTATTTCTTGTATAGATTGCGTTCTGACGGACGACGGCGGGACCATTAAAATTTTTGACCAAATGCCCTCTTGACTTCGATCGACCTGCATAGCTTACAAGTACTGAAAAAAATTTAAATGTATCTTTAAAATTCGGTAAAATTTATCTTCAAGCAAAATTGGGGTTAAGGATATAAAAATACCATGAAGTCATTAGGTGAAAATCGATGATCGTTAATTGTGCCATTTTTTGTCATTTTTGGATCGAATTCTAGTCGAATTGCATCAAATTATTTGATTTTTGTCAAATTTTCCGATTTTTTTAGTTTTTGGTCGAAATTTTTATTTTTTTTAATCAAATTTTATCGAATTCCTCGAATTGTTCGATTTGTTCGAAATTCTCAATTTTTCATGGACTTTGATTGAAATATCGAGAACTGAACTCCAAAAAAAAAATCCATCGCGTTTTTAAGTATCCCACGTGTATGAAAAAAAAATCTGAATCGGGGATAGAACGCCAGTCGACCATTTTTCCATATCATTTCGCAGAGAAGAGAATTTCTTTTGATTTTACTCCCGAGGGTTCTTGACGCTCCAAAAAAAAAAAAAAGGAGAAAAAAATGAAGCGAACTGAAATAACCCATTCAACCGGAATGAAAGTTGAATGCAGATGAGGAAGGAGCACCGGAACCGTTCGCTTTCGCTCGGCTATACGGAATAACGCCGCGAATGGGATGTAAAAGCATATTTCCGGATCACCCGGTACGCTTTTCGATGTGAAATAGTACTTTGAAAAATTATACGATGGGAGTTAAATGCCGTTGAGGGGTCTCGATTTTTCATCGATAGCGTATACATTCCACCCCCCAATTGGGGTGATGCAGAGATGTCGATGTTATGCTCGTGTATCCGACGAGAAAATGAACCCTCGAACGATATAGACGAATTGAATTCTTCCGGGACTCGGAAGAAGATAATAAAGTTCGAACGAGACGACGTGACGAGGTGGTTTTCGTTTGGCATGCGGCAGGCAGCTGGTCCTCTCTCTGGACTTCTCGCCAACTTGGTAATTGGATGACAGGACGCGGGAGGGGGTGGAGGGGAAAAAGGTAAAGAAAAAGAATTCTTGGTGAGTCGAACGACCCGAGAGCAACAGAGTTGACGACGTCGACGAGGTGGCAAGTTGCGAACCCCAAAAAGCTATATTCCTCTCTCTTTGCTTACGAAAGTTTCGCGTGTATCTCCGCGTCTCGAAAGGCACTCTTTTAATAACGCGGGTCACGTTTTGCGACACGGCAAGAGTCTGGAGAGACGAACCCTGACCTGTCGCACGCATGAAACGTCCGCTACGCGCCCTCACCACTTCTTCTTCTTTTTGTTATTGCGTCTGATAAACTGATACTTCGTTGAAGTGTCCAAGGATTCCGAGCTATTCGCTTGGGAATCTATTCCGCGTTCGATAGTCGATTCCCTTTAGGATTTCGCTGGACGATCGGTTGACATATTTCTATCTCATTTATGTTTTACGATAGAGAACAGGAAAAAGAAGTTTCGTTCAAAGACCTCTCCGCCAATAAAATACACGCGAAGTTATTACCTGCAATCTATATGGCGGCCAAATGCGCACAGCATTGTTTCAATTCCTTATATACGACCAGAAATTCCTTGCACTCGATAACTACGGTAATTTTTGGAGCTTTTCGAAGGTCTTTATGTTAAATTTACAAGATTATGGAATGAAACTTTATTAAAAAATGTCTTCCAACGAAAATCCTGTTATTTTGCGATGTATTTGAAATATCACGAAAGAAGGGCGTTAGTTTAGCGACTGAAGATATACGCTAAAAGTTCCAAGCCGAAAATAATGAGGGAATAAATATCTTCTTATTCGAGAACTTATTAATTCCCGTATGTATGGGCTTTACGTGACTATAGGTGAAGATGCTTTTGCGATAGTGCCGGTGCGACATACGGCATAAGCCCCGAGAGGTCCCAGGTGAACGAGAAACGCGAGAGTGGATAGTAAACTTGTAATTAGAAGATATTGTCTCGTGGGAGTGTTGTCGACCGTTGCGGGACCACTGCCACATCGAAGGTTTAGTGGCGAAATAGCATTTTACCCCGTAATATCGTGTCTCATCGTGGATCCAAATAAAAGCCGCTTCGCAGTTGTTGTGGTATATATATTTTGCACGAGATAACCGGCCAAAACAAGTTTTGCTTTCGCAGTCTCTTTCAGTGGAAACTTTATTTGGGTGTCTCATATGAGACTTTTTGGAGACTGTAAATCGAAAGGCGGCGAAAAAAAAGAGCTCTGCCACGATATGCAGAAAATAGAAGTTTTACTTTCACAGCTTCTTTGAACGGTAACTTCATTTCGATGTCTCATATGAGACTTTTTGAAAACTGTGAATCGAAAGGCGGCGAAAAAAGAACTCCACTCACAATATGCAGAAAAAACACGTTTTACTTTCATTACATTTTCGAACGATAACTGCATTTACGTGTCTCATATGAGACCTTTCGGAGACCATGAACCGAAAATCGATGAAAAAGCGCTCCACTCACGATATACAGAAAAAAAGTATATGTTGAATGGCATTTCTTTACTGTTTGTACGTTTAAGGAAAGTCATGAGGGTTGGGATTTCCGACAAAACTCGGTATTTATTTATTTTTTATATACAACAAAACATCGAATCAGTAATTCCATCCGATTGTCCGTTCATTTTGGTATTTTGACGATTTTGACGATTAAATTTTTTTATTGGGCCACAAAAAATGAATTCAAATCAATTAGCGAACTATTCGATCTCCAGTATGCGGTGAGAGTCGACGATTGTTGTGGCCACTAAACATTTTTTTCTTCCCCAACGGCACTTACACCGTCATTAATTGGACATAAAAGTCGCTAATGGCTCTAAAGAACGACACCGGTAAGAGTATCGGGCAATTAATTTTAATGACCCTTCATTAAACTTCATCGGGCGTCATCTCGTAGAGGGATCGGTAATACTCTTTGCAAGTATAACGAAGTTTGTCTTAGCGCTTCTTGAACCTCTCGTTATTTTAAATTAACTGGTAGATCCTTAGGGTAATCTCTTAGCGAAGCTTTGTAGTCGAGTTTAGCTCTACGTTACCAACTATCCCGCGAATTTTTGCCATCCCTCGGCTTCGTCGGCAAACTATCGTAATGAATGAAAGAGAACGAGAAGTTGAGAGCGTCAAGGCGCGAATAAGGGCTGATACGCCGACCGCAATCATTGGACATAGCATAAGCGGTTGCAGGTACCGCAGGGGTGAACAGCCGGCGAGTAAAAATCGATTCCAGGTCGCGCGCTGACGTTGCGAGAACCGGCGACCAGGTATTGTTATTTTCGCTGCCGACGAGCCTGCAGCGGGGTATCGGTGCACTTGTGCTTAAGAAACTCATGCGGAAAGAAATACATCGCGAACGAAAACGCGCATTTGTGTATTGAAACGAAATAAAAGGTTGAAGAAAAGGTTTTTTAAAAAAATATATATAAATACAATATAAATATATTGGTAGGTAGAAGAAAAAGGATCTTCGCGATGAGGTCGAAACGCCGTGGTCCCCGATATTTCACCGGGGGTAAGTACTTTTTATTATCAATATTTATAATCATAATTTTTTTTTTATTTTTTTTTTAATAACGAATTGTGTACATTGCATCAGTAGTATCGGAATACAAGTGTTCTGTATTCGGTTCAATCGATGCTTGACATCGTGGAAACTGTCCTAAAACGCGATTCCTTTCGTGCCGCGTACGGATATCGATCTTGGGGCGCAATGAACCTTGCGATGCACTAAATCTATGTTTCGCCCACAACATAGATGAAAAAAGATAGAAAGTTACTTTTCGTTTTCTCAAAACGCAGGAAACGAATGTTATTTTGAAAAATCACTTACTCCAAAGTTTTTCATCGTATCCACCAGCAAAATCGCGGCGCGCATAATATGCCAACGCGCAAGACAAAAAAAATAATTGTGAAAAAAAAACGAAGTATAATTTTTTTTATTGGCTATAAAATTCGGAAAAAATGAAGAGAAAATCTCAAAAAAAAAAGAATTCAAATTTTTTCTTCACGCAAACGAACGCGCAAATACAGAAAGCCTTTTTTTTTTAATAAACGTAACCAAATTTAAACGAGAGCTGCATTATCAACGAAGATTCAAATTTTTTAAATTCCGAATAAAATTTCGCGCGAATATCGTTACAAAAAAAAATGTGTAGAATCTGAATACTCCGGGAGTTTGGTATTTCAATTATTACGGTATGACGAGAACATTGCATTTTTTTTTTTTTCGTCTTATCAACGGACACGAAATAAGCGGAGAAAAAAGAAAATACCGTATTTATAGGTGGAATAAATTCATAATCTCGTCTACTTCGCATTCAGGCCTTTTTCTATTACCGCCGTAAAGTGAGCGCTGTGCGCGAAAGGATGAGTCCAGGCGGTGACGTCAAAGACTCAAGGGCTCGAGGGTTGAGGATGGGGAAATTATATATAACGCTCCTGCGAGTCCTGGATAAATGCATTCGCGTCTCTTGATAATCCAACGGAAAATCAAGCGACCGAAGGGAAACGGAGTGAGCGCATTGGTTGTGGAGGAGTCGGTCAATGGCGGTAAAGGGACGTCGGGATGTACCGCGAGACTCGCAGTACCGACCCGACCACCGACGTCGTACGAGCGTCGCGAAGCGTCTTTCGCGCGTACCCCGTGGTGCGCTTCTTGGAGATACCTCCGCACGAATCTACGCAACGCGATAATGAAATTTGCTAATAATATCGACAAAAATAGATCGCGACAAAGTTAAAAAAAAAAAAAAAATCGCCTGTACTCTTTTCTGACAAATTTTCAACGAACGTTGGATCACAAAACTATAAAAAACTACGTACAGAATACATAATCTATCGGTGAGGGAAATTAAAATCGAGTGTTTCATGTATTAGTTTTAGATTTTTCTTCGGACGAATCTTTATTTTTTTTTCGGTTGAATAACGATGCGATTTATTGTTGAATTTGGTTTGAATAAATTGCGTTAGTTATTACTAATTTTGAGTTGATAATTATTGGGAATAAATAAGTTTTGGTTGTTGAGATTTGCGGCGGAGAAAAATCATTTGGTATAATCAACAGGTGGAGAACACCGGTAGACTGTTGCTGCTAAGACCTTTTTCCTACCGTTTTAGTACAGTGGCTCTTCTGAAATTCGAAATCGAATACGCGATACAATTCAGTTGAGGAATTTAGACGAATTTTTTAAATTTTACATATACAGTTGCGATCGATTATTTTTTTTCCGAAAGACTCCGCGTTTTGCAATTTTTGCAAAGAGTTTCCTGAGAATATCCTTAGGGATGGTATATCGTTAAATTCCCCGCCAAAATTATTTTCGGAGAGAATTTCGAATACTTTCCAAGCGATCAAAAATCTAAAAAAAAAAACAACGGTATATAAGGTGATAAGACCATTAGTTTTGTATAATAATAATACAAAAAATTTATTAACAAATTAATTTTAAAAAATTGTTTAACGGATCGACCGGTAATCTAACTTTTTTTTAGCAAAGATTCATCTGTTCATTTTCCGAACGTATATGAATTTTTTTTAGAATTTTTTTCAAATTTTCGAAAAATATTTAATCGAAATATATTCTCTCAATTACCCGGAAACTTCTCGAGTGTAATGCGTATTTTTTTTTGCAAACTCCTATCAAAATTTCTTGAATTTTCATCCATAAAAAAAAGTCCACGAAATTCTCTCGGAAAGTCACGTTTGGCTGGGAATCTAACAATACAACCCCTTAAGAAAATGAATTGCTAGCAGCGGCGCGTTGATTATCCGGTTGGTATGCGTTTAATAAAATTTTCACGACCCGTTGCAGACGACGCATCGCATCAAACCCCATGAGGTTGGTGCGTTCGCCGATCGTTTCATGGCACCCGTTGCAGTCACCCTTCGCGATCGCGAGCAATTTAATTAAAATACGAAACAACCGAATCGCGTGGTCGGCGATTAAAAGTTTGCAAAAGTGGCAAAAAATATGAGAGATAAAAAAAAATTTTTAAAAATAAAAATGGCAATCGCAAAGATTAGATTTAAGCCTCAAGTCTCGCTGAGTTCCGCAATTTATATCCACTTTCCTGTGTCTCAGACGATGCGGATAGATTAATTTTTAAAAATTTATTCCATTCACGAGTTCGTAGTTTGTGGTTTCATTATTGGAGATTCGTTTTACGACGTGCGCGAGAAGCTCCGTTGAAATTTGTCATTGGCATGATGTTCGTCAGTCGTCTGAGATGAATTAAAGATCTGCCGGAGGATATACGTGGGTTGATTAGAGGGGCCGGAAGACTATGATCGTCAGAAAGCTCGGAAGTCACTCGAGCGTATTTTTCATCCCTCCGAATTTCCGCTAATCCACGTACTTAAGGAACAATCCCTAAGATTCATCTCTCCCGATCCCCCCATCGCGATCCTTCGACGTAATTGGATGAAACTAATAATTCTCATTTCTCCTTCAAAGACAACAATCAACTAATCGACAATTGGATAAACGACTAATCTTCTATTATTCACAAGATTATTATTATTATTATTATTATCCTCTCGCGACTGTGTGAAGCAAAGAGATGTGAGTGATCGGTGAATAGACAGTAGCAGAAGGAAACATATAAACGTGCGACAAGAGAAAATAAAAGGCCAAAGGATCTTTAGGAAAATATAGCAGTATCCGCAGTCCATTGAAAGGTGAGTGCGAAAATATTTGCGCGCATACGGTGAAATGGAAAATTGCAATGTTTACGGAATAGAAGGTTAAGGGGAATACAATTTTTTTTTTTTTTTTTTTTTTTTTTTAATGAATATATGAAACTTTGCATAAGAGGGGGTGGGGCTTCGCGATTTTAAATCGAAAAACGTGATATTTTTTTTTTTTTTTCATCAACGTTTAAAATCATTTTGCAGCAACGATATAGATAATTATTTAAAAATTTCGTTACGTCACGTTTCGTACGACGCAATTTCCGCAATATTACGTCGTCGTAACGTATTAGACTGTTGTGATATCCCTATAGATAAAGTCTATCCGGGACGTTCTATCCGTTGAAGGGATGTGCCATTATTGGATGAACACCAACGGGAGAGTTTAGTGATGCCAGTGCCATTTCGCCCTCAACTCGAGTGCAATCGACCGTGAAGAAAATATTCTCTCGACCTTTTGCGTCAGCCTTGACCCTTCGACCGCTGTTGCGTCCCCAGAATACACTTTTTTTTGTCGCGGTAACGACATTTTTTTCCTATTAAATCCCCTTTTCACTTTAGTCGCGCGCTCGCGACAATAACATTGCGCCGAAGTTGATTATCGACGAACTCCTTTATTCTTATTCGTTACCAATAGAAAGCCGCGGCTGATCGAGTCTCGTCTGTTCGGAGATTCCATCGATCAATTCATCGTTCGAACAATAAAACGGCAGTTTTTTCGTCGAGGAAAAGACAATAAAAAATAAAAAAATAAAAATAATAATAACAATAATAATAATACATCGAAAAATGAGGTTAGATTCCGATTTTCTTTATTTCAAATTTAATTTTATTACTCATTTTCCCTTCCGAGAAGAATAATTCATTAGGAAAATATAATATATAGAGTTACCGTTTGTGTAAAATAAATGTTATTAACCGACGAGCCTTATGTTTGCGAGAGTATTTTCGTGACATTTGGTCGTAACGTTCCCGCGGCGAGTCGCGCCCATAGAAGTTTTACTTGAAAAAAAATACAATTAACTCTTCGGGGGCAAAAAAAAGTCAGTTTTTTGTTATAAACGAAAGAGAAGCGGATGCTGGAACACGCGCAGTGTTTAGTTGCGATAACGTCCGGTCCTCGTGCGCTCAAAGCCTTTTTGTTCTTTTTTTTTTTTTGAGCTTTTGGTTCGACTCGATAAGTAATTTTTTTTTTGTTTTGTTCGTTTGCTTACGTGTACGTAACTCTACAGGCGCCGGGAGCCAATACGAGGCATAGACCACTGTAATGGATTTTTCAATGTTAAAGCGTAGGTGTGTTGTTACCCGTCACGATGATGGAAAAATAAACAATATTCTCGCGGATGAAACGCACGAAAAGCCGCGAGGGTTTTCCAAGCGGATGAGCCGCTGTTTTCTATCGCGTTTTGTTCGCTTACGCAATTTGTGTTGCGGGGATACGGTATACGCGTAATGGATGGATAATACGTATCGGAATAATACAATGGTAACGATCGCTACAAATTGTTATAAAAAAAAAAAAGTTCTATAAGGATTTTTTTTTTTTTTATGAAAGACGGGACATTCGTTTTAACGTTTCTTTTTTTTTACTTTACAATTATTTTCTACTGGCATAGGATAAAACGCTGTAAAATCCGCAGAATCTTATATTTTCTAAAAAAAAAAAAATGTTCACTCGAATTTTGAACCATTCGGTAGTTGTATCCCCTTAATACTGCGGAATCACGTGACAAAATACACGAAAAAAGAAAAAAAAAAAAAGATTTAGACCACTAAAAAAAAATAATTGGATCATTCGTCGACGGTGAATTGATCGATTCGAAGTGGTTTCCTCGATTTCGTGTCAATTTCAGAAACAATCTCGAAATCCATTTAAAAAAACTCGGACCAGAAACGAATAACAACACACATCCAGTATATAGGTCACACGTACATTCTATGATCAATCCTCACGGGAAGATTCAACGAGCGCCCTTAATCGGCAGTGCTACACGATGTTGCGCTTTCTCGTTTCCGTTAACCGAAGCATTGTATAGGTTCGACACATCGATTCCGCTAACCATGCCGACGTGTCGCAATCGTCAATTGAACAGTTCCATTTGCGGTCGACCTTCTGTGAATTTTCAAAGGTCAGCCAAATATCGAAATCCCGAAATGTCTCGTGTCCCATCAAATCCCCATTTTCCCGAAATTTCGTCATAATGCTTTTGTTCATTAAAAATGAAAAATAGCATAATCCGATATCGTTCGATATTCGATATTTCGCGTTGTCGCGTTTTCCATTTTTCATCGCGTATTTCTCAGCGTTAAATGAAAAATATTGTCGAAAACGTAAATTCGTATTCGGTACCGCGAAATTGAAAGTTTTAATTATTACGGATTAATTGATGTCACGTTTTGCAGAAGAGAACGTGGAAAATCGGTCAATTTTGGTAGAACAACGATGAACTGTGCGACATTCCTCGAGAGAAACCGTTTTGCCCCGTTATCATTTATAGAGTCCATTAGAGTTATGTTATTATTCGCAGATCGCGTTTGCCAGCGATGATACATAATGTATGTATTGCAGTTCCGTTAACATCCCACGATTATTAATATTAATTTGTGACCCGCGCGGGCGTAATAAACTCTAATGGCTACTCTCCTGCATTCGCCGAAGCAAACATCGACAATCAAAGGGCGAATCCATATCTATGCGCCACGCTTCCCTTTTGTTTTCCAACATAAACACCGTTGGCAATGAATATTCATATGCGATAGGGCGCGAAATTCATTCGGAATATCGGCCGAATTTGATGGGGCGTTAAGGTACCACTATCGCGGCGATCGCAACCAAAAATACACTCATCCCAAAATCTCTCGAAGATCGATAATTTCATCGGGACAACATAGAAAGATATATGAAGCATCTAATATTCACGTGATACTAATGGAAACTATAAGGAATGTTATTTACCGACCCAGAAATTTCTGTAGTCATTATTTTTGTCACTTTAGCGAGGATAAGCCATTTGCCGAAAGTGTCCTTATGCCTCCACGCGATCGTGTTTCGTATTAACAATAGCGGACTTCCGAAAGCCGTATCTTGAAAACTAAACGATAAATGATCTCCAAATTTCATCAGAGTTTTCGTCTAAACCTTCTCCAGCATACTTTCATTTTTTATTACCTTCTGACATGCAGTTTTGAAATTGCGTTCCAAAACGTCCCTCTCTTGCATCCCTCTCCTATAGGTTACGTGTAAATCGTGGCAACGTTAAGTGTTAATATTTCGGCTTCGGGACAGTGAAACGAATATAAATTTCACAGGTGTTTGAATAATATATTAAACAATATGCACCCCAAGTTTGAACAGATTCTGATAGATTCATCCCCCAACCCATCCGATCATTCGTATTCACGTGCGTCTAAAATTAACATCGAGCTTCGCAAGGCCTTATTTCTAAAACTAAACGGTGAATGACCCCCAATTTTTTTCAGAGTATTCGTATAAACCCTCTTCAGCTTACTTCAATTTTTTATTAATTTCAGAAATGTCGTTTTAAAGTTACGATTTAAAACGTGCATCCCTCGCATACTTCGCCCATAGGTTACATCTAAATCGTCTCACCTTTGAGTATTAATATCTCGGCTTCGGGACAGTAAAACCAATTTAAATTTCACAGGTGTTTGAATAGTCTATTAAGTAATGTGTACTCCAAGTTTAAACACATTCTCGAAAGATCAAACTTCTGGAGGTTCCACCGTAACCACTAGAAAAATCCATTATAGTTCGCCATGCGAAACAGATGTAAGTAGAAAACGCCAGAACCGCTCAGACCCGCGAAGCATCAGTCATGTATCACGTTTTTCCTATTGGTATTCATATCGCCTCGGCGCTCCCCAAACATCGGATCAATATTCGCAGACAGCAGTCTCTCTGTGACGTATCACGTAACATTCGATAAACGCATGAATGGATTTCTCATATACGTTTTTTCATCCGTAACCGAACGAAACGGCAAAAAGCTCGGCAGCTCAGCGTCGGAACTCGCGAAAGTTCAAACTCGTGTGTGAGCGTTGTATTCCTTCGGTGAATGTCACGAAAGATCTCGTATTTCGGGTCTAACGAAGGGACGGAAAATCCGCTGGGAGATGGAAAGGACGGATCCAATTAGGCTGACCTGCTCTACTAGATTCTGCTACTGATGCTCGTAGATTTTCGCGTAAAGCTCTCTACTATTTTCTCTTGTAAGCGCAGCAAGGGGAAGATACGATAGACCTTACGGCGCCGGAGAATTAGTTACAGTTTCACTAATGCAAATTCATACTTTCGCTATGAAGGAAATTCTTCGTCTCTCGAGTAAACATTCCGCGGCGTAATGTAAAGAGGGTTATGGCTATTCCCTCGCGAACTGGTAGAGCACATCACCCGTATCGCCGTGTGGTAATAAAAAAATATACTGCTGCGGCTCCACCGGGGAGTCTCCGCGCGGCTTAAGGGTGTATTGTTTTTGTTTTTTATTGTCGGTATACGCTACTAGCCGCAGTAGACACTCTAGCGAGATGCACTTATATTTGCAATCAAAGAAGCGCGTGCAGTCGCGGATGCGTAAAGTATGCATGATATACGGTACGACACGATAGTTTCGCGAGGCTTTTCGATATCTACGGCAAACATACTGGCGAATGTATTCGTAACCACTGTTACTGAATACAAAGGCAAAGACCGCGAAGAAATACGAGAACCATAACGCTTCTCTCAGACGCAGGTATTCCCGTGGACTCTGATATACGACAGACCCCCCTTCAGGCAACGTAAAATTTCGATACTTCGGCGCGCAAAACCCTTGAATTTTCAAGCCGTATATTTTCCACGAGCGAATAAATCAGCGTTAGCGAAACGTCGTAAAAAAAAAAAAGTTTTTTTTTTCTCGCGTATAGAATTTACGATTGCCCCCGCGATGAGCCTCCATTAAATATTAACCGGGCGTCGCGAGAATGCGACGCATATTTTCCTATCAGAAAATGTCGTTTCGCGTTTACAAGAAAAGTTATCAGCCGATTTTCACGGCAAAGAAAAATTGCTCGAGATAAACTCGATACCGAAAAATGAAAGGGGATGGAATTGCAAATTATCGAACGCTCGTGTAACGAAGTTAGTAAGTCTTTTGAATTTTTCTAATTTTTCGGCTTTTATAAGTTTTTTAAATTATTATTTGAATTATTATTTATCGTCTTCAGCAGTTTTTTTTTTTTTTTTTTTCGATTGTTGTTTCACCATTGAAATAGATGGTTAAAGGTATTTACAAAAAAAAGGTAATATCCGAACCCTGTTACCGTTTTTCCGCAACTTTTTTTTATACCGTGAATTTTGGTTCGACCCTTTGTGTCTTTATTACAATAACGGGACGTCGGAGACCTTCACGTAAAGCCGTAGAAACGGAGCCGTTACGGCATATGTCCACTCGCGAAAAAAAAGGTGTGATCGATGATGTTGGACATCGGGATACCCATTAATACGATGGGCGCGTATAACGATGGAGTGGACAACTGCGTCGTTTGCTCTCGTGAATTCTCATAGCTTGAACCGTGACAGAGACTTACCAGATGATTGGTCGTTCACAGTCCTCACCGAGGAATGAAAAGAATATAAAAAAAATGGAAATGAAGCGTGAAACAAAAAGGTCAACGAGAGTTTATAAAAAATTCGAATTGTCGGCACATTCAATTGCGGAAAAATGATCGGTGCAACTGTAGGCGGTAAAATTTTTTTTTTTTTTTTTTCGAAATGTTTGAACCAATGACTTTTTTTTCATTTACGCAACGCCTTCGTAAAAAAAGTGATCGATTATTTAAAAAAAAAAAAATTCTTTCTACAAAGAGTTCGTTATTTAAAATTTTTTTTTATTTCTTTTTTGAATTCGTATATCGAACATTTTTATTTCCGAAGTTTCGGTTATTCATATCGCAGAACGAACCATCATAAGTATCAAATTACACAGATATCGTCGTATGATATAAAATCGCAGAGGCGATTTTTCCAACGTAAAAGATACGTTTGTTTAACAGGGGGATACTTTTTTTTTCGCTGTTTCCTTTGAGAAAACTCGGGTCGGCATTAATTAAACCGCCCCGCGGGAAGATTGTTGTGTTGCACACGGCAAATTGTAGTAACAAACGTATCACTAGTATCGTCGGACTGACGAGATCCTTGAGGATAACAAACAGAAAAACACACCGAACGCGATATAGTTTCAGTTTGCCGAAGGCAACGAAGCTTCGCTTTCATTCGATGGCGTAAAAAAAAGGCCGAAAGAAAACCAATAGCCGTAGTGCTTCCTGTGTATTCGGTGTAAGCAGTCGGATATATTAGTCTTTCGTCGGGGAAAAACGTAACAATAATCTTATATCTCAGGATAGAATGAAATTTTCCAATTAATTCTTTAAAATGAACAAACGATTTTACATGTATTTTTTTTTTTTTTATTGCCGATTTTTGACAATTCATTTTCCATTTTTAAAAAATACATAAAAATCGCGTGTTTCATGGATTTCAGAAATTATTTGAAAAATCATATTTCGTCAACAACTTGTTATTATAGATTCACCGTTTCCATTAAACAGTATCGATCACCAGTCGTAAAAAAAAAAAAAAGTAATTCTTCGAACAATCGCATACATTTTTCAAATTCTCACCGTCAACGCATTACACTCGATAGCCTTCCAATACTAAAAAAAATCAAAGGTCATGAATAGTTACGTAAATAAAATATTGCAATTTAATACGTAATTGCAATATAACTACAAAATTGAACGATATTCGATCGTTGCAGAGTTTGCGGACGAGAAACTTCGAAACATTTTCAATGACTGCGTCATCCGTTCGAAAGTAATTTACGCCTCGATGAAACCTTTTCGAAGGGTGCAATCGAATTATCCAATAGCGAGTCGGGTTCTCATATCCCTTTGCGAGTTGGTATTATGATTGTATATAGTTGCATAGGTACTCGAAACTCGAGAGGATTGCAGTAGACACATAGCCACCCGTAGTTTCACGATTGGCTCGGAATTAGCGCCGATTGCCGAGTGAATTGGAATTCCGCACGGAGGGATGCTGAAAGTGAAGTGCGAGGATGAGACGAGATGAGATAAGGGGTGTGTGTGTGTGTGTGTGCGCGCGCGGGGGTGGCAGAGGCGTTCGCGAGCAAAGGTTCGAAAAGAGAGACGAGAGAACGAAAGATTGGAAAAGGATCAATGATAAAAAAAAATTGCTAGCGGCTAACAATTGAGAGGGAAGGAAAGGAAAACTGATCGTTCGGGATATTCGGAATGCCGCACGTCGCGCGTGAATTCGACGTCAAGTCGGTTTACCGTCGCCGACGAGGGGTGCTTTTTGTTAGAGCGTTTTTTTCGCTCTTATCGAAAAGGAAAGAAGCGGAAAATCGTGGCGGCAATGGGCTCAAACGGAGCGTATTCTATGATCCCCTTATTTCGGTGCACCGTGCGAAAAAAAAGAAATTTTTTAAAGAAAAAAAAAAAAAAAAAATATGCGACGTCGTTGAACGATACGACGAAATAACGAGAGCAAAAAGAAAAGATTGAAATAAATATGGGATGAGAGAATGAAAACCAGAAAACAGAGGGATAATGGCGCTGAGGGAGGAAAATATCCCACTCGTGCAATTCTGTTTCTACCCCGAGGCGAGCGGGCGAGTGGCCTGAAGTAAAGGTTAAACGGCACGTCTGTGGATTCGCGTTAAGCCTCAAAGGATTAACCATTTTTCTGCTTTCACGGCATAGTTACTATACCGCGGAAACAAATTGACTTTGTTTCGGTGCTGAAGACAGACGAGCGAAGTAAAGACGCGAAAATTTGAGATCAAAGCCCGAAAAATTTAAGGAACGCGAAGAGGGTGAAAGAAAAAATATGATAATAAATAATACATTTTGCTATAAATTTTCGTTAAAATTATATTTTTATTGGAGAACTCATCGTCAAAATTTCGCCGGTGAATAAATTGCATTGTATGGATTTTGGTTCGAATATTCTATCGCACGATGTCGCATTCCCTTACTTTCGCTATATGTAAAGAGGATCGTCGATGTTCGATAGCGTAGTTTTGTATTTCAATTTCCATGGAGTACATTTCTTTCGGATTCTTGTTATGTTCCAATCGGTATCGTTGCTTTATGCGACCTTTTCATCCGTTCTTCGGATCGGAATAAAAATAGAAATATCCTGTATAGAAGTGTCACTGAGGAAAAATCCTCTCGCAACGCTTGTAGAAGCGAACAACCAGCGAAATACCATTGTGTAGCATAAAAAAAGTCCGTTCGTTCGATCACAATCGTTGAAAATACGACGATTCGGCTCTCTAAACCCCTTTCGACCTCAAGAGCTCAAGAAAAGGGAAAGAAAAAAAATGGTACAGAGAGAAAAGAAGAATATACAACGACCGATGGGTCATATGTATGCCACTCGGGTTTATTGTAGTGTGAAAATGTTAACGTTACTATCTACGCGGCAAAACACCATTCATCTCCGCGGTATCCTCGACCCTCGCTGTTCGAAGAACAGACCATCCAATTTTTCACGATCTCATCCGATGATCCTGCGACGGTCGACCGTTGAATAATCTTTATCGCCAAAGAGTTCACGTCGTATTTTAAGGGGATACATCTGGCAATTGGAAAACCGAGTCAAATATTCGATCTTTTTTTTTTCTCGATCTATGGGAGGTATTCATTTTTCTTTCCTGAAAGATAAATGTATCGACACGTCTTGAAAAAAAAAAAGTTACTTTATTTTTTGGCGGTGAACCCTCTTCAGGGGAAAAAATAAATATTGAAAAAAAAAAGGGTAATTGATTTTTAAAATTGATCTCGAAAAGTAGAAAAAATCATTGAATTCGATAGTTTTCGTGAAATAAAATCCAAAATGGATTTGGTTTTCGAGCCGTTAGATCGATGTATCCATTTAACAGAAATGAACAAAAATAAAAAAAATACATTAGAAAAAATGTGCCGCTGGCATTTCAACGATGAAAACAAAAAAAAAAATTAGTTTTGTCCGAAGCGCAAAGCTACTGGTATTTGACTGTCATAGAGAGTTACTGTTGTTATGTCCACATTGCGTTTAATCGCGAGAGACATTGTCGTATCCGGTGCGCCGTGATGAAAATGGAGAAAAAAAAAAAAAGATACTAAAACAGCGAATATTATCTCTCGGAATAACTTTCGAAGTTACGATTTTAATTAAAATAAATAATTGAAAGATAGTACGACTAGAAAATCGTGCGCGCGGCATAGAAGTCAGGAAAATAGAAACGAGGAAACGTATAAATGGAGATCTCGTTCGCGTTACGACGGAGTTGAGATTTACGAAACTCCATTCGTATTCGCGCTATATAACGAATAAACGGAGGCAACTGTTATCTCAGGCTGCGCGAACGCAAAGATCCACCCGTAGAGGGACACAGCAAAGGTTCCGCGGAGCTCCGAATGATTGAAATTTATTCACGCAGACAGACAAATCTCTTTCTGCTGCTTCTGACTCATCGAAAGGAGGTTAACATATATTCACTGCGAGATTTTCGATGAGAATATTCCCGAGCAATACAAAGCGAAAAATATCTTCAAAGCGTAAAAACCCGGGAATCCCATCGAACTATCGATTAAAAAGATTATTATACAACATCCCCTTCGCTTTTTGACGAAATGAAATTTTTTGTCGCTGCGTCGGAGAAAAACCGCGAAGCGAGAACACGAACTTTACCTTACGAGAGAAATTGTATAGCGCAGTAGAGAAAAAAAAATGATTGAAAATACGTCCTTTCGATTTGACATGGTAAAGCACTGGAAAACGGGTGGTTGAAGCTTTCCTCAGTTTTTGCGCTGTACAGGAGCTCCGGAAATATTAAAAATCTCTATCAGGAGATCGTACGAGTTGACAATTTTACGGGTTCTCGTCTCGAGGGAACGACGTTACGGGGGTTTTTTGCTAATATAATTTTCAATCGTTTGCCACGAACTATCGGTGTTTAAAGAAGTTATAGTTAACATATCGTCGACGGAGGGAAGGATAACGCGACGTGACGTTGTCCCCTCTTCGTTAATGTAAGTCTCCGCGCAGAGTAGCGAAAGCGTTAGCGCTGTCGCTGCAGCGACCCACATCGCGTTTCCGCTGTACATTGGGTACTGAGGCGGCGCTGTATCGCGTATAGTGTTCTACTAACAACCTCCCTTATCATTAATCATGTTATCATTAATAACGCCACGTTAAGTAAGACGTTTATCACCGTTATCACGAGCGCGTGAGGAGGTAACTTGGCAAAAGCCGCAAGAGAAACGATGAACTCGAAGAACATCACATAGAGTCGTTGCATTTTGCTGAATTAAAAATCCTTCCGCGATTTCGGAGTGCGCGATATTATATCGGACGTTCTCGAGTAATGAAAATATCTCGCAAAGCCGACGCTTCGGATTTGAGTTAAATTTTCGATGTTTTTTTTTTTTTTATTTTAGAGATCGTCAATTTTTTTTTTTTACAAAACAGCATGTGTATTTGGAGATTTGCAAAAAAATGATCAAATAATATTGGAAAAATAATTTTTTTTTTAATTTTTGTTAAATGTATTTATTTATTTTTTTATTCATTAATTCATTAATTTATTTCCCACCGAAAGTTACTAAATTATAATAGTTTCATACATGAGTTACAACGGTAATAGCATTAATATATCGGCGAAGCAAAGAGACGGATAACTCGTAGGAGGGCCATCATAAATTTAATTGAAGTTCGCTAATACATCGAACTTCGAAACTATCGTAATACACATCGTGCAGTACGTTACGTAAAATACATAGCCAGCCTCCGGCATTAACCGCACATTGATAAAAAAAAAAAATTGGTTCGACCGCCGAACTTTATTTGCTGACCAAGTTTTAGCGTTTCGAAACTCTTTGAACTTCCAAAACGTTTGCGAGCAAACGAAACCCCTAATTGTAGAAATCAAAGGGAGAAATAATTGAAAAAAATCCACTGGTATAGCGATAAGTTTGTATAACCAATTTACTACCCTTCAGTATTTTTGTTTTTTTTTCTATCCCCGTCGTACGCCGATAGTTAAAGATCCCGTAGAGTCCGAAGGCTTTAGCGAACCACAGGCCTCAACGAAGGGGCGGGTCGGTCACGACTTCGACAACACCCCGGAGGCGATAGAACTTCTGCCCCGCGAAACGACGCGCAATAAACGAAATAAATGTACATATGACTCGATATATAGTATAGATAGACAAGTTTAGCGTCTATCTCCGGGCTGTTGCTGTTCGCGCGATCTTTTTTTTTTTTTTTTTGCGGGAAATCCAATATGGTATTCGGCCATTGCTCGTATGTACACACTATCGGCTCGCGTGTGTTGTCCCTCAGCTTTGTTATTCGCGAATCTCTCCGATCGGTACATATATTACGAACCATTGGAAGTTCCCGTCGCCGAAACTCACAGCGTGCGAAAAAAAAAGTCAAGTCGAATACGAATATCGAAAAAAAAATCAATAACTAGTTGTTCCGTTTGGAAGGAATCCAATAACTCGAGAGAACGGGGCGCCTGTGAAGTTCGATGGAAATCTTAAGCTACTCGATTCACCGGGGCCTATTTTCGAATCTGTTTAACGTTTAACCGGTACATACCATACATAATCAATATAAAGTTTTCCCATAAATTTAATTAATATATCCAAAATTATAACTCGTTCTCTACTATTATTCAACGACTTCGCAACTCTCGTCAAACGATAATACGACGCGTAAAATGTAAATTGCATTTAATTATTTCGATCACTTCATATTACTTACAGTTGGGGAAGTAGAAGACGATAATTATCAATTACTTGCAATGATAACGCATTATTTATGTAATATCTTCTCCTCCGCGGGGGTAAATCTACTTTACCGTTCAAAAACTGCGATAAACATCGTATTTTTTTTTTTTTTTTTTTTTTTTTTCAAAACTATAAGAGATAATGGAATGATTTTTTTTTATCGCGAGACCCATTCATTGAGAATCTTTTTAAAAAAATCATTTTTTCATCGTCTATAGTTTCTGAAAAAAAAAAAAAAAATAGCGTCGACGTGAATTTTGAATCGTCAGGTAGCCGTTTCTTCTTAAGGATAATAATAAAAAATGGATTTCCAAAGGGAAAATTGAAATTGGATTGATCGAAGCCGGCAATTTATTCAAATTAGAACACGTGAACGTGGAGCTTCACAGATGTTCCACTGTAGATTACCTAAATCTTAGTTTTGTGTGCTTAGAGGTGCCTACAGACTTGTCGGATTTTCCGCGAGAATTGAAAGGATACTGAGGCGCCTAGAATAAACCTATTGTCTTCCCCGATCGAACGTATAGCGACGCGCAAACTCCTAGGCCTTCGTGCACAGAGGGTAGAGAGATAAGGGACAAAGGTAAACGAAAGGGTTAGTCGCACGGGTCTCACGAATAATCTATATACCTCATTCGCAAACCCTTTGGGACCGCGTATTACACCCCTTTTTGTTTACTACCCATACAAATTTTTCAAAAAATAATATAACAATTATAAATTAAGAAATATTAATTAATAAGAATTATTAATAATTTTTATATTATTTATAAATATTATTATAAATAAATAAAAATGTAATATTATTATTATTCAATACGATTGCCGCGATTTACGTGAATGCATATAAATCAATGACTATTACGCAAAAAAGTTAATGAGGGGATTGGAAAAGCTTTTTTCTCGAACAAAAAGGCGCATTTTCTCGTAGAAATATCCTCTACGTAAGCGACTACAATATTACTCTCGAAAGCTGTGAAATTTATCGCGTAACGAAGAAGAGTTCGAACTACCAGTTTGTAAAGCGCGGAAAGTACAGAGGATCGCTATCGCATAGACGAAGCGAAAGTTAAGAGAACTCGAGAATATATACTGTGTGCTATAAAGGAGAAATTACCTACTACACCGTAGCCCCCTGTAATTGCTTCGCTCTTGTCGCTCTCGAGAGCCGCACGGTCTATGCGTGTCCGCGAGATCAATCTTCATTTGCATCGTTCCATGAATTATGATCCAACGAAGAGGCGGAGGGTTTATTGTCCCGAGTTTGCGAAGTAATTTGTACCAAATTAGAAATTTTTGTAATTAATTAGACAGATATTGGAGTCATCGTACGAAAATTTGCGAACATCGAAAAAAATCGATGGTCATTCTAAAAATGAAAATTAATTTTATTTAAATTAATTTATATTTTCGTTAACATGTAAAATAATATTAAAAATTATTATTTTATTATTATTATGTATACAGTTATATATCGATATAAATTAAAGAATAATATACTTATCTATAAGAAACACGATGCGTTTGCGATCTTTTTTCCTTTTGTCGAAGCAAAGAGAGAATTCAGGCGCTGTGTCATTAGACGAAAAAAAAAAAACAACTTTAACCTCAACGGAACGATGAATGGTCGGATTTGTGTCATATATAGATATTTCTTCACTGCGGTGGTAATTGGATCGAAGAAAAAATGAAATAAAAATGAAATTGCACGCCTCCCCCAATGCCTCGCGGGAATCACGGTACGTCGAGTTGCTGCTACGAACAGCGGAATCCGAATGGCGAGAAAAAAAATTTCATTCTCCGTATCATTATATAATTGCTCCTTGAAATCTCACCCGCTGAATCGGATTAATAGAAAGGCACGCGGAATCTAAATGGCTACGCAGCAACGAAGTATTCATCTGTGAATAAAGAGTAATGAAAATGAAAAAAAAAAAAAAGATAAACTTCCGACAGTTCATTCGTGTCGGAGGCTGATGAGCTTTTCTCTCGTGGGAATGTAAAAATACCTGAACAATTTTAGATTGTCCGACAAAGCTCCGCGATCTTTCATTGCTCTTTTGTTCGCATTCGTGAGATTCCTGCGAAGAAAAGTCTCGAAATGACGTTAATAATGGAATGTATCTCGTAGTTTGCAGTAGAGAGGTGGCGGGGGTGGTCAATGGCGTTCGTCGGAATTCGTATGAAGTATTCATTTTTTTTTTTTTTTTTTTTCGAATTATTCGGAACTTTTTATACTCCAATTTTTTTTTTTTAATTATTCGATCTTTTAAAAGTTACTTCGGTTCATTCGATTTGATTTATTATTTCGATTTTATTTTGGTTTTTCGAATTATTATTTATAATACTCTTTTTTCAGTCGGGTGTTTCATAATTTTCGTAAAATAATTTTTTTTTTTTTTTTCGATTATTCACTTTAATTTAAATTTTTTTCGTATTATTCGAATATTCCGAAAAAAAAGATAAGGTAACCGAATCTCGTCTTAAACATTCGATGCGTCATTTTTATCGGGTGGCTGCGTACGTATAGAGTACCCGTTTTCACTCCCGAGATGCCAAGCGTAGAATTTCGCAAATCCTTTTCGGTCGAAATCTTCTCACAGGATTTGCGATTATCCACGACGGTGTTGTAACGGGTGACGCGCAACAGGGATGCGCAAAGGCTTCGTCGATTCTCGCGTTCCCTTATCGCGAATTATTCGACGGGAACGACGACGAAATATTCGGAATTGGTAGCATTCCGTATCCGATTACTTAAGACGCGAAGCGTACGCAACTACTCAGGCTTCGCATACACATTCGAGAACTTAACGGCGTCAATTCATCTCCGATTGTTTGTAAAACGAAGCGAGGAGAAACGTCGCGGTAGCATCATCACAGTTGATGCTAAAAATTGCCGAAATTCCATTTCGCTTAATACGCTTACGTATCGATAATTAAATACGATTTTATTGCATCATTGCATTATTTCTCGAATGCGAGTTTTTTAAAAATTAGATAAACGCCACAAAATCTAAAAAAAATAATAATAATAATTAAAAATAATAATAATTTTTTTAAATTTATTTATATTTTTTCATCATAATTATTATTATTTGTTGAACACATTTTGCTGAATTGGCTTTTCGAAATTTCAAATTTCAAAAAAATATACGACCGAAATATATTGACGAAAAAAAAAAAAAAAAATTTTACGTCCGCAAGAAATGGGAAAGTCGGGTTTACGTGGATACAAGACGTCCTTTTGTTACGCGTGACAAGTTGCTGTAACTTATCAAACGCGTATAGGAAACCATAATGTTATCGAATTTCCTACTTTATTTATACCCATATGTGAGGAGTACACGTGTCACTTTTATGGCCGGTATCGCGCTTCAAGGCTAACGTTTCTCCGGGGTGGAAAGCTCGCGTCACGGTCAAAGAGCCCTCTCTCTCATTTCTCGCGCGCCACTTCTTTCAGAAGAGAGAGCCGTAAGGTGTACTCGGGTATTTGACGCGTCCGACGAACCGACGAGCCACTTACTCGTTATTGCGCTTTCCTTAGCTGCCGGTTATAGGTGGAACTTTACAACCTCAGCTCCTTCGCATCCCACGAACGTTCTCCTTCAGCGTTGCACACTTCTTCGCTCTTTTATTTAACGCGGTATAACGAAGTTATTTTCTACTGTGCAGGAAACATTCCACGGGTCGTTTTAATTATATAAAAATCTCGATAAATCGCTAAAGATTTATTTAATTTTTTTTTTTCAAAATTTCAAAATGATTATAAATTTGTAAATAAAATTTTAAAAATTACAAGAATTTCGAATTTATTGTTATCGCAATACCGATGTCGCGTAGAAAATTTAATAAAATCGAAATTTCATTTCGCCATTTGTTTTTTTTTTTTTTTGGAGTTCCGTTACTATTTTGGGCGTTATAAAGAAATGAACATTATTTCTTTATCGTATTCACAGCAATTACATTATTTCCAAGAGGGTAATCCAACTTTCTAAATGGTTATCGCTCTCGATGGGAAAGACTGAAAACGGAGAGGGAAACATGATAAGAAGAATATTTTTTGTAATGGATCCTCGAGAAGCTCTCGTTATTATTCTCGAGATTTGCTTCTCACGAGTGAAAAGCAATATAACGCTATTGATCTACGAAGACTCTCGATGTAAAAGGATCTCTACTACCTTTTACGATCGAACCCGTTAGACGAGCTCTCCTTCGAGAGAGGATCATCCTTAATCGAGAATGGATTACGTGAAGAGTATCGATGTTGCTTTGAATATTACCAACACGAACGAAGCTATCCTACGCTTCGTTCCTTCATTCGCATTATACCGAAATACAATACTCGAACTACTTTACTGCTCGTGAACGAGAATAACGAGAGTCATCCGTAAAAACACGTAAAAATAAATAAGTTTATTATTTATTATTTATTATTTATTATTTATTATTTATTATTTATTATTTATTATTTATTATTTATTATTTATTATTTATTATTTATTATTTATTATTTATTATTTATTATTTATTATTTATTATTTATTATTTATTATTTATTATTTATTATTTATTATTTATTATTTATTATTTATTATTTATTATTTATTATTTATTATTTATTATTTATTATTTATTATTTATTATTTATTCAGCCATTGTTTTTTAACGTCAACGGCCGCATCTACCATTACTCTTTCATAATAATAGTGTGATGTATAGGCTGACTACAGAATTAAGGCAGATCATTAATCAAAGCTATCGATCTCGTCAGATAAGTTCTGGAGGGGTTTGGCCAGCAAAGCCATTCAGTAATTAATTACCGCGCTGCTACGTTCAAACTTGTAAAACGTTTTTCCCAATACACAACGCCGACGGAGGGACAGGAGAAGGCTTCAGCTTTTGAAAGTTCATCAAAATTATTATCAAAACATCGCATCGGCACAACTTTAATTTTCTTTTCGTCAGGAAAATGATTTTTTTTATGTCTCATCGCCGTCGCCGCAGGAAAACATAAACACTCGGAAATTTTACAAATTGAATCGAATCCTCGGGGAATCCCCGCGAAGAAAATTACTTCAATCAAATATCGATTATTTGTCGTTCCCTTTTTATTTTTTAATTTTTTTCGATAGTACGTCTTTGTTTTTTTTTAATATTACGAACTGTCTATACCTCGGGCGGCAACTTCGATCGATCTTAGTCTTTCAGTCTATCTACTCTTTTTCCGGAGAGACACGAACGGATAATCAAACCAGTCAAACAAATTGAGCGCTCCCCGAGGATATTGGCTTTATATGCCCCCGCAGTCACTCTTTTCTTATCTCGGCGTCTTTTCCAGAGGATTTTGTGGCTCTATACCATAGCGTATACGGTCCCTTTACCCTTCTTTGCTCCGCGAAAAAGCAATAACCGAAGGGGAGTAATAAAAATCGACGTCATTTTTTTCCTTTTTTTTTTCTTCCGATACCGTCAAAACTATCGGAAATAAAAAAATCAACATTAACTACAATAAAATATCCCAAAAAAACTGACCATTGAGGCTGCAGCAGTTCTTCCCGAACACATTTTATTGATATTGGCTTCAATAATATTGCCATCCCGAGGCTTTTTTCATTCGTCCCGACGTCGGTGGTAGGCATACAAACAAATAGTATTTCGATATTTACTAACCGTCCGCAAATATTCGAAATTTCGAATAATTTGGCCGAAAGGAATACAAGTTATTCTAAGGGTAATTCGAAAAAAATCGGAATAATTCGCCCCTAAAATTATAACCTTTTTGATAAAACGTTTAATTAACGTTGTCCACCATTTTTTTTTTTTTTTTTTTTTTTTTTTACCCAATAGCGAACGGACGAATATATAAAAAAAATATATACAGAGAAAAGTTCTATGAAAAGTTGTTGCGCGATGCGACCGCACGCATTCGACGAAAGCTCCTGCCTTCGGGCTGTTGGACTTTTCGTTATTTTTGTTTTAAAGTCTCCGAGGCAATAGGGACGTCGTATATTCTCGAGGAGCTGTTGCACGGATAGACTTTCCAGGTCACCGACTGTGACGATGGATACAAAAAGCTCTTTCCGGTGTGGAACTCGCATCCCTCTTTCTATCTTATCCTCTTTTTCTCTTTCCTATCTTCTCCTGTCGTCTCTCCTCCTGTTGGTATAACCGCATACATGAGCTTCAAGTCCGAGTCTCCGTCAGCGGGAGCACCAGTTGGCGGCAAACAAACAATCGGCGCCTGTGCAAATATGAAAACGTGCACCGCAAGCGTAAACACGCTAAACCTCCCGGGCAGCTTTTCGTTTAACGGAAACACTGCCAAAGCCAAAATTTGTATGCGTAGCTTCTGCGACATCACCGCAATTTCGGATATAACTTGAAAATAACTGAATTGCATCAACAATTATCGATACATCGAAATACGTATAATTTATAACTTTTTTACGATCAATACGCGGTAAATAAAAAATAAACGAATTGCATTAATAATAAATGATTTTAATTCATCGCGCGCTTGCGGACGAAATGAGTTGCGAATAAAGAATGACAATTAATTAAATAAAAAATTATGAATAGACCATTACAGAAGCCCTTCGGTCGGTATTTTCCGATAATTACAGCTTTTCCTGAATCGCGGAAAAAAATTTAATTACGTATCTGAATTAATGAGAGAAACGAAATTATACGATATTATTGATGATATTTTATTCTTTATTTATTTAATATGTTCACGTAAATTCATATAAAGCCGCAATTATCGTAAATCATATAATTTATTATAATTATGTTTTATTTTTATGTTTATACAAATTTATTTATTTTATTTTATTGATTTATTATATGTTTTCCCATCGCAGTTACGATCAATAACTTCGTAACATCAAATTTCTCGATAGTGTAATTTACGAGAAAACCGACAGAGCTTTCGCAACTGATTCACAGTGAAAGAGCCGTAATCTCGCGTCTGAAATAACTCTCGGTAAATGGTAGCGAGACGATGAGATCTGCGGGCATTGAAAACTTGTGGGATTGCGAGAGACCAAAAGCGAGTGCGCTTAATTAGTTACCGAGTGGCTAAGAACTTACCGGGTATAGTGAACCATACGCCTGGATGTAGGTACCTAATATACGTTGCAAGGCTTCTGTTGAATACATCGCCGTTGCGCTTATACGAGAATTTCCCAATCGCATTTACGGCAATACATATACGAATCTTTGTAACTTTCACGTTTGAATATCCAAAATCGTCGTTCGTGTTATCCGCGATGTTTAATCCGAAAAAAATCGCTTTTCGTCGCGTTTCGAAAGGAACCGATAATTTATTGGCCAATTAATTATTTTGATTATTATTTATTAATTATTAATTATCAATAATAATTGGTTTACCAAGTGATTATTATTTTAATTTTTTTTTATTTATCGATTAATTAAAAACCCATCAAAACGTCGGTTTCGCACGCATCTCGGGAACACTATAATTCGTCATTACCGATCAACGTAAACTCGATATCATTACGATAAATAAATCACCAATGAAAAATACATATTATTACGTTTCCTGTATTAATATGTCGACACGGTTAATTTTCCGTTTCCATCGCGTTACGTTTCAATTATCTCCACCATTGTTACTCAATGATGTGCAATCATATTGCTGCTGTCGTTCCCATAATTGGAATAATTAAATATGTATTATCGTTATCAACGGATCCCTGACGCATCGCGGATCACTGAAAACCTTTCAAATTATGGATACATCGATTGATTGATGCAACAATTGGTTTTTTCAGTCTACGTAAACACTTTTATCAATTCAAGGTGTTTTTTTTTCCGTCACTTATCGTTTTATTTAATTCTGTAATAGAATAGACGAAAAATTTTAATTAATTAATTTTTCGATTATAATACGCGAAATTTTTTTTGCTGTTTCGCTTTTTTTTGTTTTAATACACTTTTATTCGCATTTTTTGCTTTTTTTTTTTTCAATGCGCTTTTATTTTCGTCGGGAGATTTTGAATTTTTGAAAAATTCATTTTTTGTTCCGATGTATGTTCGGTCAAAATATATGCTTCGTGATTTTGAATTAAACACAGAAATGAAAACGCAACCCGGCAGAGAGTAGCTGTATAATAATATAACCAGTGGTCCATTCGCGTCCGATTTTAACTTTACATAACGAAACATCGTTCAGCTCTTTTGCTTCGCTCGAGTTGGGAAACAGAATGTAATTGCGGCTGTAACATACGTCCGGAGATTGCGTTTGCGACAAAATCTTTTCACCCGCATCCGGCGTCACCCCACTTTTTTGTCTATTCCGCATTTAATTTTGAAAGTTTCGAATAGTCGCACAGAGTGCGTCCTGCGAAATTCTGTCGTTCGCTTCGCAGTTGTACACTTTTTGATTTGTTCCGATTTCTCTTTTATCATCGCAACGTATATTGCGAAAAATAATTAAACTTCGAGGAAAATCGAATGAAAGCAAAAAAAAAAAAATTCAATTCGCGGAATCAAAAGAAAATTAAATTCTGCTTTCGTAAGATATCTCGACGAATCCGTTCGTTCGATTTCATCGACATCTTTGCGCTTCGCGGTTCACCGGGCTTCGTTTTGCGAAAATTCATTCGTTAACGTCCCTTTTTCTCGCGGAAGTTGAAACTTTTGCCCGATAAAAATTCTCGTCTAATTGAACGCGGAAAGCTTACGCAGGTGCGATCGATACGTTTCAACCGATGAGCAATTCTCTCGGTCTTTCAGCCGCCTCTGCCACACTGATTGTAGCCGTGTATTCGATCAGCGAAAGCTCTACGCTCCACGCATTTGTTTGTCGCACGCATCGGAACGCAATATCCGGGTGCAAATATCCGATGCAGAGGCATCGTTTGCCGAATGAATGTCGTAGATACCCGACGCCATGAAACTCCCGATTGCGGAGAATATTGAATTCCCTACGTGGCAATTAACTTTCAATAAAAAAAAATGCTTCGAACTATCAGGGCGCAGTAGCGCACGTGGCGCTGCGAAGATAAAACTAAAGAAGAAATTGAAAACGTATCGAAAAATGTTCGAAATTAAATTTCATAGTCATTTTTTTCATTCACATTATTTCATCGAATTGAGATTTAGTTATCAATCAAATTTCTTAATCTTCTACACCTATCGAAAACCGATAAAAATTAAAGGGGTACATCTCCCCAATCTGAATAATTCGATTCAAATAAGTTTCAGATTTTTTTTTTACTCGATATTTAATTTTAGGCAAAAAAAAAAAATTTCATCACTTCCCAAAGTAATACCCATATAAAATTGCGATCTATAAAAGTTTTCATTTATTTTTTTATACATCGCGTGATAATAATTTAAAAATGTACACCTTGAAAATGATTTCGTTATTTCCGTGTTTCTTCATTTGCACGCTATCGCAGCCCCTCAAGTTGCCTCTGCGTTTTTTTTTCTCCGGGATTTCGCGAGAAGGATAGAAAGCTCAGGAGCGTTAGGGAGATTTTCCTTCCGTTGAAACCACTTCAGCAACGGAGAGTAGAGATCCACGAAGGTGCCAAGTCAGGCCACCGATATTACTATATATATATATCTCTATGTATGTATGTATACACGTATATAATACGAAGCTCTACTGGCGGTGACTCGAATTCCCTTGTGCTTCTTTTCGCTTCTCAACCTCTCGCGCATCCAACCGTAGCTGAGCTATTACTTTACCCTCTTACTCGACGCTCTTACCTCCGAAGATCACCCTCTTTTCGAGCGTTCTGTGCGGAGCCCTCGAGCGCCAGACTAGGGGTGTCTCACTGCTGTTCGAATGGAACATTTCTACTGTGCCTGAGGGTGAGAACTCCTCTCTTTCTTCATCTTCTTTTCCCTGATCTTCGATCCCCGCATTCCCGAGACTCGAGCGCAAACTTTTTTTCGCTCGACTGACGAAAATAATGCCCTGTAGGGAAATTTTTTTTTTTTTTTTTACGAACTTCGTCTCGAAAATCCACTGTGTTAATGCCTGACTTCGATGCGATAACGCGATTGGTGGGTTTTAGTAGGTATAGAATGGTTTAAAAAAAACGAAATTGCGATATAATAATTTGAAGACTCGAACTTTTTTTTTCTTTTTTTTGAGGTTTCGACTCGGGATTTTTTAATAAATAGAAAAAAAAGTCGAAAAACCGAAAAATTTCGTTTGGGTACACAGCTATTGGACGTTGCATACCTTACGCCGAAGTTTCTGGAATTTCAAATTGTAGGATTATAGTTTATCCTTGTCGGCGATCCTAGTTTCACCGGAGGCTACCGTCGCCGTTCGGTGTCTCTTGTTCTATAGATACTTGAGATGTTGAATTTACTATGTAGCCGTATATACACCTCTCTTGCAAAGTGGTTGAGTTACTAAGGCAAAGTCTGATTTACGACGTTACTCTATGCAAGAACGCTCGGCGCTTGTCGTCATCTCAGCGTCCCGCACTTTAAGGCAGTAACTTGCATCAAGAATTTCTGTTTTAACTCGAATCGCTCCGGCGAATGCTCATTAAGAAAGTTTCAATTTGGCGGCATCAATTGTCAGAGTGATTTCCATCCGAAGATAGAGCCGACGAGTTCCATTAATTTATACGTATTTTTCATAGAAATATTGACAATGTTGTGAAATGACATTTGAACTTTTAAACTAAAATTTTTTTTAACTTTTTAATTAAAAAATGTAAATGTGAGTCAAATTTTTTATTTTTGTTACGATGGGAGATAATAAAATCAAATTTTTCATACTGAAAGATAAATCTACTCAGAGTCTGGAAAAAAAAAAACCAAAATGCGGTAAACACCGGAAGATTGATTCTTTTTTTTTTTTAATTCGGTTATAGACACCGTGAAAAAATGTCAACACTTTTCCGTAATTATTAAAAATTGCGGATCCCTAAAAAAATAAAAAGTAACATCGCAAGAAAATCATCATAGTAATTAACTTTAATCATTTTTTTTTCAATATCTGTTGACAATTTTTTTTGTAAGCCTTACAATAAATATATTTTTCGGTAAAATTTTTTATTTGGTTCCCTCCCCCAATTTTCGAGAATAAAAAAACGTTTGACTCGATTTTCGAATCGCCGGATAAATTTTCCCCATTAATTAACCCTTTTATCTCGCAGCAAGAAGTGAGTAAATAACAATAAGATGATAATATTTTTTCCGCGTTGTCCAAAGTGAACAGAAATACACAGAAATAATCTCTTCTCCTTGTATAGCGTCTCTTCGTTTAATATTTCAAAATACCTCGAAAGCCATAGAGTTGTCTCTCACAGTCTTTACTGTCGGCGGCATCACCGGCAATATTCCCCTTTGGGACAAAATCGTCTTAGTCTTCTTCTTTTCTCATCAGTTTCCGGAGTCGGGTTTCCTATCGTCGTAAACTATGTCTTCTTCTCCCTTCGGTTCATATACCATGTACCACCTCCTTGAAATATAAACTTATTTACTTCCGAAAGCGCTTCACCTCGTCCCGCAGATCGCACCCCCATAACTTTTCAAATATTCCCCAACCTCCGTCGATCCCTTTGGAACTTTGACTTCACCTAAAGTTCAGAAGCAAAGCTAATTCTCTTCAATTTAATGTAAGGGTCTCACCGTAGAAATTCGACAATCTTGAAATAATAAAGTTGCCGACGCCACGTGCTATCCGGTTGCCGCGGGGGGTTGGGAACTCTATTTTTCACGCGATTCTTTGTCGCCCGAGTGTCCTTCACCGTTAGCAACATTATCTTTGCGCGTTCGCAATAAAGCAGCAGTAAAGACGAGGAAGACGCATAAGTTCTTAATGGCGAACGGAGTTTCCTGTTCGTTTCTTTCACCGGCGTTTCAATTAAGAACTTTACCTCGATCCCTCCGGTCTTTGTATCTCGTTCGAGCGATCTTTGCCCCCCTCGCGTCCACCAGGAAAAGCTTCGATACTCACTCCGCCATACAGAAGTCGCGAGGAATGGTTTCCACGAAAGTGGAAAATGAGAGAAAGCAAAGGAAACGTGAAATGGAGGATAGATGAAAAGGGGATGAAAAAAAAACGGGAAAAAAGAGGAAAAACGAGCTTTTGCCAGCGGCCTTGCATCACCCGGTAGGAAGGTGGGCATCAGCCTTCGTCCGTAATCGGCGTAACGAGACGACGCCGGAAATAGATGGCATCGAAGAGTCACGACTAAGAACGCGGCGACGCCACGCCTCGTGCAAATATTTTAGCATTTCACCCCCCAACCCTTACCTCCTCCACCCCCCCCCCCCTCCCCCCTCTTCTCGCCTTTCCTGCGCCCAGACGAGAACGAACGTTCTTACGCTCGTTCCTCAAGAGCCCTCGAGTGTTCTCTGGAATATCGTATAGATACCGTTTCATCTATAACGCTATATATCCGACGTAAAATACGAAGTGGATGAGAATTGGAATGAGGCGTAGCGAAAGCGCCACAGTACTCGGAAGTGCACGTTTCTTCATCTTCCACTTTTTTTTTTCTTGTTACCCGAGTCGTTATAACTGACGTCACATCCGGATAACGCTGCGAGAGGACCACAGACACCCCCCTCCCCCCTTTTACAGGTCACGAAGGTTATCGATCGAATAATTTCATTGGGACTAAACGAGCACAGGGTTCGAGCGACGAGGAGGGCGCGGCGTTACCTCCGGCAAGTTTCCGGCAAACCGCGAGACCGGCATAAACTTTTCGATTCGATCGATCGATCTGACCGTTAGACATTAACCTTTTTTTAACTTTTTGATTATGTTGGCCATTAATGATCGCGAATATTAATAAATTTGAGAAAAATCTTTTTTACACGAATAGTTTTTTTTCTCATTTGATAATGAAACAGCAGTTTTTTTCTGCATTGAGGAAAAGTGGTTAAAATGCGAATTTTGCTGAGAGAAATTTCGACGTATGATTTTGAAGTTAAAAAAGCGGTATTTGCTGTTTTCTTCATCCCTGAAACGAGCGAAAAAATATTTTCGTACGAAAACACGCTGACGTCGACGAGAATGTTACTGCGCGACGATGCCGTCATCCCGTAGGAGTTTAAAGTTTTTGTACCTAAAAAAAAAAATGCGAGGCAATTTTTTTTTTTATATTTCTTGAAGCATAAAAAAACGGGTTAGCAGTACGCGTATTTCGAGAGATACACTTGAAAAGTTTCGTGACGAGTTTCTTGCGGATGACGCTCTTCAAGTTCGAAGAAATCTTCGAAACGCACATCGGGGGGTTGTTTCCGGATCTTGTAGTTGTATCGCTGAATACATCGTTCGCGAAAGAAAAACGAAGCGCGCAATCTCGCCTACTTCTGCATTGACAAGAATACTTTTAAATCCGAGTGTTCCACTTGAAAGTACGTCATCGCGATATAGTCGAGAGATGCTGCTACGCGTATAAAAAAATGTTACTGGTCTCGTCGTTTCCTCGACGTTTTCTATGCCGAATGAAAAAGTTGTCACGAACTAAAAATAGCATCAGCAATATGTCATATCGACGTTCACAATTGTGTCGCGCTTTACGAAATGCCTGTTTTCGAAACGCAAAGCATAAAAAAAAAAGAAATCAATAAAATGAACATTTCGATGTATCGTAGAGAAATATACCTCGTGGGTCGCGAGAATATAAGTTTCTTTGATAAATTATCCCGATTTGTTTTGCAGAGTCTCTACTGTTGCGTATATACAGTATATACCCGACATTTCTGCGTAAATAGAATATATGTGTTATTCACGAGAGGTTTACCAACGAAACACATAAAAAAAATGTATATCGCGTAATATTGTATGAAATATCGAATATATTTCAGAAAAATTTTCCGCAAATATATAACAAATTATTACATGATTAATATGTTAATATACAATACGAAAGTTCGATACTCGAACGCACAATATTTTATTTATATCGCTGTAAAAAAAAAAAAAAAAAAACGTATCTTCCATTATTTATGGTAATTCTCGATTGAGTCGGATACACGACAGACTTTGCTTACCTTTTTCGGAAAAAAGCGCGCGGATTGGTTCGAGAGCCGATTCTTCGATCGGATCTCTCGATTCCCCTCAAAGGGCTCGGAATCAACGTAAGAAACGAGTCGGTATATATCTCGGGGGAATTATTCCAGCGTAAGACGAAATCTTTGCCATTTCTATGTAATGTATACGAATATACATATCCAACGGGGAAATCCAATATTCGTGAGTTTTGGCACGAAGTCCGGTATGGCGGGGATTGCTAACGGTAAACATGACGCAAGTATAAATCTTTCCCTTCTCGAGGGGTTTTTTTTCCCACTAATTATATGTACACGAAAAGAAGAAAAATATAAGTTTCACGATGCCGAAGAAGATATTTTATTCGGAGGAAAAAAAATACGACGAACTTTAGGAACGAACCTTACGAACGTTATGGACCCATTTATAGAGATGCCAGACGGTGGAACAGTAGGGTGGAGCGAAGAGTTTCCGTGTATCTTCGCGAGCACAAAAGTTTTTCGCTATGAAAGAGACGACACTCGGCACTTAATCAACCCTGCTATACCCTCCCCCTTGCCCTCCCCCTCCCCCACCCGCCCAGCTTCTTCGTCGTTGTTGTTCTCTCGTTGTTCCCGGTGAGTTCACCCGCCCGAGACAATGAAAAATATATGACAGTAATAACGTTGTATTGTCGTAGCTCCGAGGGTAGTAGTACGAGCGGATTGTTAACAGAACGAAACACAGTTATAACGAGAGAAACAATTCTTTTCTATAAACACTTGTTTTTTCGTGTACGGAAGAAATTCGTCAAAAAGCGAATAAATAATAAATAATAAATAATAAATAATAAATAATAAATAATAAATAATAAATAATAAATAATAAATAATAAATAATAAATAATAAATAATAAATAATAAATAATAAATAATAAATAATAAATAATAAATAATAAATAATAAATAATAAATAATAAATAATAACCACAGCGATAAAAATTTACGAGAAAAATCCCCTCGATGCTCAGCTACAACCGGTAGGAAGTTCATCATTAGCATCGTTGTTGCGGCTAAACGTTTCGCGACGTCACAAGGGTCCCTAAGAGGCGTCGTTTTTATTTCCAGGTCAGAGTCCTCGAGTCTGAGAAATTATTAGCAGTGGCGACAATACCACCTGACTGTAATAGATTCTCAGTCCGGTATATAAAGTTGAGACACGACACGGTTACACCCGCGCGACTCGCGATATAATGCACCTGAATAATAAAGCGGCAATGTCGGGGAACGAGGCGCAGTGACGTCGTCGACGCGAGATACACGACACCCGGTTTATCCGGGACGCAACGTCGCGAGTACAACGTCATCGCACAGAGATGCACCATTGTACAGACGGAGGATCAAACGAAAAGCGGCTTCATTGTGACGCGCTTACACGTCGCTAACGCGCAAACGGAACTTCCTCTCTCGTTGTTTCTGATTCATTCTTGTACCGTATTATTCGGTCCACGTATTACGCTCGTTATCGTACTAAACGTTATACTACGCGTTGGGAGGTTTATTTACCTCTTAGTTGATGCCATTTTTAAAACGCTTCACTTTTTTCTTTCCTGACCTCCATTACCTTCCGTGTCTAGCAACCCATAAAGTCTTTTATTCATTAAACCTATTTGTATAATTATTTTTTGACTTGAAAAACCGAGTCGAATTAAACCTTCAGAACCTCAGGAATACGATGAAACAACTGGTCTGCTGTCGAGATTTTTTTTTTTTTGATGTTGTGCATCGCGGTGAAAGTAAATGCAGGAAAAGTCGGAAAAATGAGAGAAAATTACAATTTGCATTTATGAGGCGTTTTTCTTCCGTATTACACTTCGTTTAAAAAGTCGGAGTTATTCTTGAAGTAGAGGTGTGTGAGAATAGTATTCGAATCGAATAATTCGTAATCGATAGTTATCGATTTTTATCGATTATTATACATTTTTATCGAATTATTAGATTTTTTTCGATTCGTTCAAATTTTTTCCTCGAATATCGAATCGCCACTCGAATTGATTATCGAAAGGCAGAAACCAACTGAAACGCCTTTATTCATGTTTACCGACCGATAGCCTTACCCTTCAATTAATTTCTTCTTCATAAACTTCATTTATAGAGTGGCACTCTCCACCCTCGTGGCGACCAGCCGCTGATCCTCAGTGATTTAATCAACGATCGAAAACACCGAACGTTCCAAACTTAACTAGAAAACTTTCCGACATTAATTAACTTCCCAAAAATAGCATAATCGGATAAATATCACTGCGGAGGGAATTCAATAAGCTTTTTTTTTAAACAACTTTTTGTTGTCGCTTAATAACTGCTGTTATAAAAGATTGCGGCATTCATCGAATTTCCGCAGAGTCGATAGGGTGATGTATAAACGATAGTTTCGCATGGATCACGTGTGAGAAAAACGACCGGAATTCTTTCGCCGATAAACCGTTTATCTACCCGTTCTCCGCAGCATACAATGTGCAATAATAGTTCAGTGGGTGGCTATCGGGAATTTGCACGACGAGAAAATAAAGTAGGTATCAACGAGGGTAATCGATTCTTCGCCTCTGGCCAGTCAGCCCGGTAATTAACCGTTCAGCGGACGGTAATTGGCTACTCGAGCTTAGACCGGCCGTGACAACGACAACGATGATTACGACGATGATGCTGATGATAATGACGATGACGCCCCGTTTGGTTTCGCGTGGAGATCGATACACGTTTTGAACGGCGATCGTCCAAGAATAGCGGATTCGCAAGGTGAAACCGACATGAAGCTGACCCACTTACTATACAGTCAGCTTTGCCCGGAACCCTCTCGTTCTCGAGAGTGGAGTCCTTTTATCGTTTAAGGGGAGTTTCATTCGTTCTTGCCGCAACCGAGACGAGAGTCAACGGGGAAAGCGTCTCTCTGTATTAAAGTCTCTTCGGGAAGGCGATCCTTTATGCTTCCTTTATTTCCGGACAATTTCCGAGCGACCGATCGTGTCCGGATGAATTCCCTACGAATTTCTCTGTAGATGTATGTTATTGCGTACCATATAAGGCGGTTCAATAAATGTTTTCGTCATTCCTCGTCTCCGAGTTTAATTTTTTTTCTTTCCCGTTGAATTGTACGAAAGTACAGAAACGACAGAACTTTTTATTGTATAGAAGCTTTGACTTCATACAACGTAAATCCACTTCGCTGAAAGACATTTGCTGAAGATAGTTTCGGGATCACCCTGTATTATTATGGAGGATGTCTCACAGTATGGACTTCAGTCCTGACGAAGGTACGGACGTGAATACGAAAATTCTGGCGCGTTCTCTCGGTTTCATTGGTGGTAAGGAATTTCTCTCGGGTCTCGAATTTCACCCGCTGTATTTCGTTTTATTGCTCGCGCTGTTGAGAGATCTCGTCGTATTGGATGTCCAACTGTGTGGGCTTTACGCGCAGAGCGAAACTATTTCGACTGGAAATTCGTGGAGAACTTGGAAACTATATAGTTGACTCAGTGTGGTACGAAGTCCACGTTGTTGGCTAACAATAAAGTGCCTACAAGAACAGTTGCGAACGGTAACTCCAATCTTGAAACTCTCCATGTCGACGTCAACTGTTTGCACCGATTCATAGAGAAAATCTATGTATGGTCCGTCGAGAATCGAAGTTACTTCGTATTTTTCATTCCTTTTTTTCCACTTTCGACTCGTTTTCTCATGTGAGTAGACTATCCTTCAGCGTTCAATGCGAAATATGAAAACATTAATCTCCGCACGAAGCAAAGCTTTTGATTACCTTACTTACATTTCATCCCTATTCCCCTCTTCCGCGAGGAGCCACCAACGGTTTCTATTTGCATCTTTGCTCACTTGTTGCACACTCACGTTGGCGAATTTACCCTCCTTTGCTCTTCTCCTCCAGAAATCTTGATTGCCACTTCGCTTCGCTAATGATCTTGACATAGGTACTAATCGTTCCTTCGTTCCCGCTGCTTCTTCGTCTTGAACCTCATAAACCATTATTGGCAAAACTAATAATGGGCCTAAGTAGCGCTATGACGAGATCATAGTAACGCTTGTTTCGAGAGATAAACCTGAGTTTTTTAATACCATCTCAACAGACGAGAATTTCTTGTTATTTAGTTATTTAGTTATTTAGTTATTTAGTTATTTAGTTATTTAGTTATTTAGTTATTTAGTTATTTAGTTATTTAGTTATTTAGTTATTTAGTTATTTAGTTATTTAGTTATTTAATTATTTAGTTATTTAGTTATTTAGTTATTTAGTTATTTAGTTATTTAGTTATTTAGTTATTTAGTTATTTAGTTATTTAGTTATTTAGTTATTTAGTTATTTAGTTATTTAGTTATTTAGTTATTTAGTTATTTAGTTATTTAGTTATTTAGTTATTTAGTTATTTAGTTATTTAGTTATTTAGTTATTTAGTTATTTAGTTATTTAGTTATTTAGTTATTTAGTTATTTAGTTATTTAGTTATTTAGTTATTTAGTTATTTAGTTATTTAGTTATTTAGTTATTTAGTTATTTAGTTATTTATCACGGATACCCGAAATTTCAAATAATTCCAATTGCTCGATTCGACTCGATACGAATAGCCCTATCCAACGCTTTTACCAAACACGCGCTATTCCTCGGGCGCTAAAATTCCTAATTTCCATCATAGTTCAAAATAATAATAACAGTAATCAATGTAGTATACTCTGATGTGACATTGAATCTCATCAACTTCCAGAATGTATATGCAATCGGCTTTGTACGCTGTTAGTCCAACGATACATTATACTGTTTACATCGCTTATCCTATCGTTAAATCTTGGCATATAGTATAGCAATCTATATTATACCAGTCTACATTTATATAGTCGAAAGGGTTGTACATAACGAATGTATTGTACCGTGACTCAAGCATGTCAAATTATAATTGAGTTGCCGAGGGCAACCGAACAATCGTGCCGATCCGGTGTTCTCGTACAGAAACCGCAAATTTCAACGAGCGTTGGTGGCGTTTTGATTGACCGCTCATTTGAGCTCCGATATCAAATAGCTCTGCGATGATAACGAACCCAATCAAAACAATTGATGAAACAACTTTTGACTGTTCTTTTTTTTTTTTTTTTTTTCGTTGAAAGAACAGTGAAAAGTTGAATCAACGCTGCGAAACTCTGATAAAAGTGGAAGACGAGACGAATTTGATGTTTCATCTTTGGCGAGAGAATCATTCGCTCAAGTGAGTGTATATAGCGGGGAAGATTCGGAGGTGGCAAGAGAAATGGCGAACAATTGAGGGAGAATCGAGTGGAAGCGAAATCGGGTGATGACCTTTGAAAATTGTATTTTCACAACTTTCTCGAAAGCGGGGAAAGAAGGGAAGCGCGCCGTGCGACGGATCGGCTAGAAAATCCGGTCTTCTGTAATACTCCTTAGTATAGATATGGAGGCATTTATCGTCTGTTCCTATTCCGATAAAAGGAACTTAACTAGCAGCGTGAACCGAACCAAGAATTCCAATTTCAAGCGGCGCGTATGCAACTCATCAGTCCCTCTATTCCACAACTGCACGAGACAGTCACAACCGGAAATGAAGCTTTGCGACGTTCAGAATCAACGCGTCAATTTCTCGTCCTTCTCTTCAATTTACCATGTATATGCGTATATGGATATGGAAGTGTATAGGAAGTCCCCAAGACGAAAATCGCATATATCGAAGATTGAAAGTTGATGGAGAGACATTGCGATCTTTCATATATCTTCAGACGCGATTCAGAATACGAGAAGATTGGACCTTACACTCGAAAAAAATTACTATTATAATATTATCTATCTAATAATGATAATAATAATAATAATAGTATTTTTTTTACTATAAATGAATTTTCGCAACGAGCAATAGACGAACGAAGTTTCGCGATCAATTAAATCGCTTTTAACAGAATCCTACTAAGTAATCGCGCAAACATGGCTTCAACGGATATTAGCAACGCTTCAGCGATCATCATGCGCGGAGAATATCGGTCTAACGATACGAATGCACACTTCATCGAATTACAATGCTCGAGTAAATATTTAATACGTCTCAAAATCTGTTGATGGGAATCGGTGGCCGTAATTATCAATGGAGTCTCTCATGGACTTCGACGATTAAAAAAAAAAATTCCGAACAGAATCTTCTATTAGGCGGTGAATATGTTTATTGAAAATTACAAGCGTCACAAGCAAATTGTATATAAATGTCGATGCTGATTTTCCTCGATGTATTTTTACGTTTTTTTTTTTTACCAACGACTGTTTCTACACACGCAAATTCCGTTTTTGCAACTTCCACCTCTGCGACGCATGCCGATGCACTTCATAGCGCAGGCAGAGTGATTGGGTGTGAACCACTGAGACGAAAATGAGAACACGTCACAGGTTAAGCGACGTTCTCTGATATGAGGTTCGAGAGCGTTCGAGTCTTCGCTGACGGTTGGCTCTTCGATGGGCGCTAATTTTACAAATGAGCAAATTTCCAATCAAACGCGAGAAACTTCACTGGCAATTGAATTATTCGATATTTACCCATTTCGTAAATTGGTCCATCGTATCGTCCAACATCCGCGGAGGTTCCGGCGGAGGCGCTGACAGCGATTGCTGATACGGCGAGAATTACGACGAAGAACTTCATGATGAGTTTTTTAAAGCTTTTTTTCTTCTTCTACGTAACTTCCAAACGAAATTCGATGAATTAATGATCCTTCGTCGAGGATCCCCTCTTATATATCAATGGCTGATAGGATACCGTCTTCCTTTCGTACTCTTGGAGGGGCCAATTTTTCGTACAGCTTCCCGCGGTTGTAGGGTTAACCGCGAAGAGTTTCCGCCGGAAAATCCCCGAGTTCTGCATTTAAACTGACTTTGGGCTGATAACGAATCGGAAGGATCCTTGTGGTTCTGTGAGATACTCGATTCTTGCGGTTCTCGAGTGTCGCTAAAATTACATTTGCCACCGCGATGATTCTCGTGTCAGCGATGTCTTTGTAAATTTGTGCATTCGCCGGTTGGCGCTTTTGTGATGTAATTAAATTGAAATACGAGAGGTGAGATATCTTATCGATAATTTCAGACGCCCGCAACCAGAGTCTGTTCGATAATTGTACATAGGTTGCGGAAGCTCGACGGGGAATTCAATTTTGTGGTCATAGTGACGTCAAACGGGGCGCTTCGATCGCTGAAAGCAACGCTGTCGAAACATCTTAACATATATATAGAATAAATACAATAAATCTGTATAAAAGATATATCCGCTATCATCAGCTTCTGCATTCTTTCCTTCTTTTACAAACGGATCTTTGAGATTTATTTGAAAACTGATGAGCAATCGACAGGGTTTCCAAAACGAGAAATACATCCGTCCGCTACACGTGCGATGGTCCATAATAGAATAAATTACGACTGCGGTTATCTTGCGGAAATAATTAAATTGGGTCACGAAGCTACTTATCTTATTGGTAATTTTGGGACCGAGAAACCCCGAGGCTATTCGATAATAGTGTATGGGAAGGAGAAGGCAATTCGATTTTGCGGCTGCTGCGCCGTCAAACGGCGACCCTTATCGCTGAGCAAAGCTTTCGATACGTCTAGCAAAGTGTTCTATATAATAGACGGCATAGACGCTTCTGAAAAGCTGATCAACGTTTACTCCTCGTTTATCGAACGAAAAAAAAACGCAATAAAATTTAACTCTATATTCGAGAATTTTTTAAAAATATTTTGCATATTCATTAGAATTCTTTTTAAAATCTTTTTTCCTCGTGAATAACGATGAAAATTTTTGGTAATTTATTTTCCCGTTTACTAAAACTATAAATATATATATTACTTCCGTGCGAAGGCTACGTATGCATACCACGATTTTGTCCCAAGTGTCCATATGTATACGTAAATACATATGCATAGATAATGTTTACGAAGCGCAGGTGCTCTCGGAAGGTACATGAGCACCTTGAAGCTTAATCTACCGCGGCGGCTTACGCCAGACTTGGGCACTAATACTGTCAAACATCAACAACGCTACTGCATAACCGTACAACGAACCTTCTCTTCGCTTCTGTATCCATCAGCCACCTCCGCAATTCCTCTCGTCCGTCAGCCACCTCCGCAATTCCTCTCGCAATTATAGCCGATCCTCTTCATCGAACTTCGGGAACAACATTAATCAGATCGTAAAGGATATATCGACGCGCGGCGAATCACTAATTCCAATTCCTCAACTACAAAATTCGCGAAATACCTATCGCAACATTGCTTTTCCGTCTTTAGAATGTTGCAAATAAAAAATTATTGAACGGAAGATTACTCTGTCGGTAACGTAGAGTTCAAAATGATTCCATTATAAATAAAAAAAATGGAGTTATTTCGTTGCACGTGATGCGCTTCGACAGCATTGCAAACGTCATTCCGCTACCGCAATGCATAATGAGATTCGATGGTCGCGTGAGTGAATGTCTGTCGATTGGCATTAGCATTATTTAATTGCATAGAGCGCACGAGTGTATCTCGCGTTGTTACTGGCGCCACACAGCAATGTGACGTATACACAGTGACGCAATTGCATTGGAGTTTATTTTGTTTTGCGGTTCAGGGTTTCGTGAATAAACGATATATCGCACTTGGAGATTCTCATCACGGAAGGACGTGTTATCGGAGACAAATTGCGATGATTAATATCCATCAGAGTATTGCGAGAAGTCTAAAAAACCTGAATAATGATAACACAATATCGATTTCAATTTTGTTATATTTTTATTTATTTTGTATCGTATTACATCGTAAGCTGTACGCATAAAGATCGAAGAAAAATTAACAAAAAAAAACGTTGTTTTAGCAATTATCGAATGGCGATGTAAAATCTTTCGTAATTTATTGTATTTTTTTCAAATTCTATTGTAAGGAGAGCAGAAGTGACGAAGTCCCTTTATTGCGGATTACAATAGCGAAAAATAAATCGTTTAGGTGCGATTCTTCATTTTTGAATTATAATCGGTGCGAAGTTTTTGCGTGGTGATTTTTTTTTTTTTTTTTTTTTTTTTTTTTTTTTTTTTTTACCAACGATCATTTCTGCAGACGCACATTCCGTTGCGGCAAGATCCACCCCTGCGACGCATACCCATACACTTCATAGCGCAAGCCGAGTGATTAGGTGTAAACCACTTGGAGGAAAATGAGAAGAAATCGCAAGTAAGTCGACGCTCTCTGGCATGCGGCTCGAGGGAATTCAAGTCTTCGCTGGCAGTCGGCTCTTCGATAGGCGCTAAGTTTCCAAACAAGCAAATTACAAAGTTAACAGGGAAAACTTCACGGTCGATATTTGGTTATACGATACTTACCCATTTCGTAAATAGGCCCGTCGTAGCTTCCGGCTTCGGGTACTGCTGCGGCAGAGGCACCAGCAGCGAACGCGGCGATCGCGAGAATTGCGACGAAGATCTTCATGATGATTTTTTTAGGACCGTTTTTTTTTTCAAACGAGACGTATAGAAGTGATGACCCTTCTGCGAGAATTAGAATTTATATACCAAGTAGTTGGCAGGATAAGGATCTTATCTTTCTTCATGGAGGGGCCGACTGTCCGGAGGCTTTCCTGTGAGGGCAACGTGCACCGCAAGGGATATCCTTGAGGAAAACAAAGATTTTGATTCTATATTTGAAACAACTTTGCGTACAGATAACGCACCTTCGACGGATTCCACTGCGTCGTAATTTTTTTTCAGACGCAATCACTTCGCGAATACACGATATATCGATCGATGAATCTTACCGCGAGAAATGACATTCCGATCGTAATTCGTGATCGTGACAATGATCGATCGATGCGTAGTTTCCAATATTTCACGGTACAATGATTAATATACTACCGATGCAAGTAAAAGTAGAAAAAAACATTAAAATATGTTATTAACAGGGGTACAAAGGATATGATCTCATATCGGCACTTGTACGCGGATTCGTCAGTAAATCATTCGTTCCCATTGAATACCGATCTCACGTTTCTGCTTAGATGAACAATTTTACTCACGATACACTTCTTCAACCTATAATTTCCACAAGTTCCGTAAGTTTTTCTTGTGCTTCAGCATTTAGCAAGTTAATTGCTGTTACTGGAAACGGATGCAAAAACGGACGGATCTTATGATTGCATAAGATGCGACAGCAACAGATCTATGCCTATCCCTCGCTAGTATTTCCCAAACTGGTTCTTTCTTTTCTCGTATACATTTCCGATTTTCCTTCTCTCCTATTAAATAAAAAAATAAATCATAAAAAAAAAATTATTTAATTATTGCGACTAATTAAGTTTAATGCTCGATAATCGATAAGTTTTCGTGAATATATATTTTTTTTCATGGGGTAATGCGGGAAATATAAAATGTAATTAAAACTATCAACGCAAGCGATTTTGTTTTGTAAAAGTCGAGTTCATCTCAATGATCATAAGTTATCTATGACAACGTGATCTCTCGAGACGACTTTCCGTGTACGATATCTCGTATATTCGCGGGACCGCGAACCGCGAAAATGTCGACCCGGTAAAGTCAATGTATATGTCACGTCTGTGCGGTACTCAAACTCTCTTGTTCTACAGACGACGACACGTTACCGCAATTTCCATGTCCATCATGTCGCTTTATATAAACCAACGGAGGTACACGATTTCGAATTGAATAAAGTGCAGCAACTCGATGATTATTTAAATTGTACGGGGATAGTGATTGAATTAATTAGTCCTGATTATTCACGATACATCGTGAGATAATTTGTTTATTTATTTACGGACAGGGAGTTTTGTCTATCGAAAGGACAGCTGCCAATTGATAGATTGGTACGAAGAATAAAATATTAAAAAATAATAAAATAATAATATTAAATAATAATAATAATAATAATAATATACATTATATATATTTAATAATATTATTAAATATTATTATTATTTAATATTTAATATTAAAAAAAAAAAATTCTTTGCGTCGTTGACGACCTCCTCGTCCAATTATTTTAAACTGACACAATGCAAAACGAACTCATCCGTCAATTAAGCAACTGTTCCATATTGATGCATTAAAAATTGCGGTACAAAGTTGAATCAACAAAATGTAAGCTGATGTTGAAGAAGGGAGAGAGCAACTCGCTCCCGGTCGGTATAAATGGCACCATTGGCCATCGCAGACTCAGTCTTCTCATTTCAGAACACTCTGAATGAATCAAAACGCGTGAGAGTTCAGCGTTAATTGAACGATCATGAAGTTCGTATTCGTTCTAATCGTCGTTTTGGCAATCGGTATCAATTTCGTGACCCCACGTCTCGGCAATTCGATAGTTTTCAAAACTATTCGCCACTACGACAGAGGTAAAGATTATTAATTTATCGACTGCGATATAGAAACTTGCTAACTCCCTTCGTAATCTCCCCGTACTGTGTGCAAAACTACTTTCTTGTATCGATCGTAACTGCAATCCATAGCGTTATAATTGTTCTCAGTTAGTAACAACACTCCTGGAGCGCGACCACTTGGCGCGCATACCGTTCATACAGCTGCGGATATGGAAATAAACAATCGCATCAGAACCAATCGCACGATTCCGACAACTCAATTGCAGCATTAAACGGCTCCGATTTTTTTTTCTGCACTTTGTTATTGATAAAACTATTTATAAAAATAAACAAAAATGTAAAAAAAAAAAGCGCATACTATAAAATCGCATGAAATTAAATGCGTTTGCCAAAAATGCATCGATGTATCTAAATAAAATCGAAAATCTATAATAAAAAAAACGTAACGCGTGAATCGTTTTAAAAAAACGGAACTTATTAATTTCGATTTTTTTTTCACCTTAATCATCGAGGTCGTTGACCTGTACGTAAAATAATCAAACGCCGATCCACCTTTGCTGATAAATCGCTGGGTTTTCTTTATCAATCAGCCTTCGCTTGAATCTTCCACCTTCGAACTTTTGACCCCTTCTTTACATTGAGTGCACATTTGAAAATTCGCGGTTGAACGCTTCTCTAATTAAAAATCACTGATGAGGAAAACCGTATCCAACCTTTGGCCATTATCGCTCCGCACCGAGATTCTGGGGAATTCATCTTTACTTCGCGGACTTTTCCTTAACTTTTGTTATTTCCTTGTTGAGATACGCCTATCCATAGTATAATCGTGCGGTGACGAAACTTGTAACGAGAATGCTGACGAGACAAATCACGTTTATCCGACTCGTATAAAAGCGGCTATTAACGCGATGATCCATACAGAAACGATCGAACATTCATCAAGTGTAATACAACGATTTTTGTACCGCAATGAAGATTAGTCTCGTTATTTTGGCCGTTCTGGCTGCAGTTGCTTATGCCTCCGCAGCACAGTATCCAGTGGTTCCTAGTCATTCGCGTAAGAATATAATTATTAAATTACATAATTAAAAAAAAAAATTATAATAAAATAAAAATAAAAAATGTAATATATTACATTTTTTTAAAATTTTTTTATTAATTTTTTTTTTTTTTTCATAATAATAAAAATGATTATTATTAACTGTTAGTGTTAATAATTTTTTTTTTTATAAAGTCGAAGACAGCAGTGAAGAGATATTAAGACACGGCGATCTCTTTGCCGTCCTCACGGGTCGCCCTCACGTCAGACAAAAGCGATTCACGTGCGATCTGCTATCGTTCAGTGCGAAGGGTGTCAGTGGTTTCAATCACGCAGCTTGTGCCGCTAAATGTTTATCTCACCGCCACTTGGGTGGACATTGCGACGGTACTGAGTGCAAATGCGTCTCAAAGAAGTGGTGATTCGCACGAAAGAGTTCCTAAGTCACGAAAAAAATGATAATCTACAAATTTTTCATTTCTGTATCGTTTTTCGGGCGTTAATTTCGATGGACGTCTCGAAGAAATCATAATGATTTCCAAGAATAATTTTTTTTTTTTTTACCATTCTATTCGATGTAACGATTTCGAAGTATATTTTTATTTGTATAACTTTTCCATATATATTTGCATTTATTTGTTTTATAATTACATGTAACATAATAATAAATAAATAACATATTTATTTTATCATAAATTGTATAAAAAATATATTCTGCTTATTAGAATAATATAATTTGAAAAAAAAATGAACCACCGGCGAAGCATCGATTTCTAATTTACATATTCGATACCCTTCCCGCAATATATCGATACTTTGTCGTACGAAAAAATTTATATTCTTTCGCGAGTGAATATAATCCGTGAAAATCAACGGGGAGAAGAAAAAAAAACCATCGAAGAAAAATATGAAAGAAAAAATCGCGGTCGTGCAACCGTGCGGACCTCGCGAATACCCCAAGCGGACTCGGTCGCTCGGTTATTCCTATCGTAGAAATATAAATCGAGTCCGCCGGTCGGCCCCGGGAGCGTTGTACGTGCGACTGAATAATAATTCTTTTTCGCCACGTGGATTTCAAGCGATCCTTTTTTTTCCCCTACAGGCATCTCTCTCGGTTCGCATATACGTATCTTCATCGTTGAGAAAAATTCGAAAGGTAAAACGCGGTCCGATCGCAAATACAGCTTAGTCCGTTCGTTTCTCTGTATCTCTTCTACATCCCCGTCTCCACATACGCGGCTGTGAATGCGTAATATTTTTTTTTTTTTTTTTTTCATCAACTTTGTTAAAAAAATTATTTTTTTGTCCGCAAAGTACGTGTTTCGGAATAAATTTCTGTATTCCGACGATTTTTTAACTGTATTTCACAATCTCGCACGTGTCACTGTCCGTCACTCGTACCGCTCGTCCCGCTGTATCCTCTGCTTTTTGATGCAATGGAAAATAAATTGCTTTCTGCGTTCTGCAAAAACTATACAACGAAATCCCATTCCCCAGTGATATAGCGTATGCAATCGGAAAAAACAGACTGTAGAAAACTATATTATTCCGTCCAACTTTTCGAACGAATGGAATAAAATTCCAGTGAACGATAGAAGCTAAATTGCTGGCTTACGTTTTTGACATCAGTCGGGCAATTCTGTTGCCGATAACGTCCACCGATTCGGTGCCCCACGCGATTTGTTCCGCGATATTGCGTAAGGGGAGCTTCGAAAACGGAGGGACGAACGGCGATAAATCCTACTGGTCGAACGAAATTAAAAGCCGATTTTTCGTATTCACGAACGTGCAAACGATACGAATGGCGAAACTACGAGAGGGTTCGCTTCTCGATAACTAACGTTCCGAAAATCTTCGTTTATTCGTTTCCGATATACTGCGAGAGTCGTCAATATACCGGATATCAGTTATCCCGGAACATTAACACGGAGAAAACGATAAAAATAATAAAAAAAATTATTAATTGAAAAATGTATAATTTTATTATTATTTCGTTAAATAAAGATGAAAATAAATGTTATAAAAAAATTATATTATTATTATTAAAAATTATAAAAATTAATATTATTTTAATATATTACGATTTTTTCAATGGATTCTTATTATTATTATTGTATAAAAAAAAATTGATGGCGTCTTTTATTAATCAATTAATACGATCGAAATTTAATACGAACTTCAAATCGATTGTTACAGAATTAAATTCAAAATGTTGAGCGGACACTCTTTTTCGACGAGTCTAAGCAGTGGTGGGGGTGAACCGCAGATTATCGTTGAGGAAAGTACCCTCGGCGAAGAAGAGGCCGAACGTCGAAGAAACGAGTCTCCGCCTCGTTGTCTCGATCCGGACTCACCGTCCTTGAATCCTTATCTACTGTCGCCGTGGCGAGAGACGCGGAAGCACTCGTTACCGACGCCGCAGTGCACTTCCGGTATCACTGCATCGCAAGTGAGTAAAGTACCCGAGTTATTCCAACTCATCATAATAATGAACCGCCGCGGCTACGATCTTCGCGATGTTTTCGCGGAAGACACGTGTGATGAAAAATCGAAGATTTTTTTTTTTTTCTTCGGAACCTCCGATCGAATCGGCCGAAAAACACGTTCGATGAAAAATCGACGATTTTTTTTTTCTTCGGAACTTCCGATCAAATCGGCCGAAAGTTTTTCGTTTGATGAGAAATCGGAGATTTTTTTCTTTTTCTTCGGAACTTCTGATCAAATCGGCCGAAAAACACGTTTGATGAAAAATCGAAGATTTTTTTTTTTTCTTCGGAACTTCCGATCAAATCGGATGAAAAATTCGTTTGATAAGGCAATAAAAATCAAAATAAAATGAAACGCTCGTTTCAGGTGAGACGTTTGAGCGAAAGGGGTGGCGAAGGTTCGGGACCATCGCCCCGAGAAGCAGCATTTCTCGCGACTCTATCGCAATCGCCAGCACCCCAACCCGGTGGACGTCGTCATTCGGTTGTAACGATATCGAAGGTACCGCCTGCATTCTTCGGACGCAACACACGACGAGAATCGATCGCGGAGGTTCCTATGGGCGCTACGAGAATACTACCGATACGTCGTGAATCAACATCCGGTCTATCAGGACCACCGAGTAACACCGGAAGTTCGCATAATCTACAGTTAGACATTATGGACGATATCGCTGAGATAAAGACGCGAAAGGTGAACGATAACGATTTTCATCGATACTTTAATAATCGATACCGATTTTCATCGATACTTTAATAATCGATACCGATTTTCATCGATACTTTAATAGTCGATACCGATTTTCATCGATACTTTAATAGTTGATAACGATTTTCATCGATACTTTAATAGTTGATAACGATTTTCATCGATACTTTAATAGTCGATACCGATTTTCAAAAAAACAAAAACGATTTTTATCGATAATTTCGTCCAATCAGAATTTCATTTTATTTATCTAATTTTTACACTAAAACAATTGTTCTATCGCTTAGGTACGTCTAAAAATGTGGAAAACACCATCCAGAGAGCGCGTCTGCGAGGTTCAGCCTCTCGAAGGCAACAGTTCGGCTCAACGTTACGTCCAACAGCAGCAAAGACGTTTCTCGGACTTCGCTCCGACTTTGCCACCAGCGAGTTCTTCGTCTTCATCGATGAGGAGACGAGCGTCCGAATTGCCGAGGCCTTCGCCGAGCGTAACTCCGGCCGCTGGTATCGTTTGTTCGAATACCGATCTTATATCGATCCTAAGCTCTCTGACCTCTTCGGCAACGGAGATCAACAGATGCGGCGAGGAGAGCTGCCCGACCAATCGCGACGATCTGAAAGCATCCAAAACTCTCGACCAGAAACGCAGTCGACTAAAGGATTTCCGATCAAACAGTTTCGACGTTTCGATACTTCACGGTACCGGAAACAAAACGACGCTTCAGGGCGGAAGCGGCAATAGCGCGAAAAATTCTTCCGATACCGCGAGTCCAGCGCCCGCCAATTGGTTCGCCAATCGTCATCAACCGATGCGAAAGAAACAGCGAAGTCAAGACGTAGCTTTGCCGACGTTGAGCTTTAAATTCGAGAAATTAAAGGTAATGAAAGCGGTAAAGGAGAGTCTTACGAGGAGCACTTCGCCACCGAGAGATTTGGCACAGGGAACGAGACACAAAGTCGTTTGGGACGATACCAGAGGCACTAAAGTCGATGCGCAAGTTCTCGGCAGTGCGATCGAAGAGTTTTTGACCTCTCAACGAGGAGCCGAAACGGAGGCAAGCGCGGCCGGTACATCGGCGGCTAAACCGGCTGTTTCGCCGGGTAAAAAAATCGGCACCTCCAGCAAAGTCACCAATTGGTTCGCCAGCGGTAACAAAGATGAGGAACAGACGGAAAATTGCGAGCAATCAATATGCCCGTCTCTGAAGGATCTATTCGTCAAGTAGATCGGCAAAAAGACGGATTATTCATGGTAATCGAAAAAAAAAAAAAAAAAAAATGATATTTGATGGCATTGCATCGAAAGGCCAATAGATTTAAAAAAATATATGAAATACGAGCGAAAAAAGTTTGTATACATTTTTTTTTTATCTATCGGGTCTTTGAAGCGATGTAAATCATTTTTGCTCGCGATGGCAACGAGATCGGTGAATTATTTGGGAAACGTATGAAGCGTAAATGAGCACAAGATTCTGAAATGATAAACACGTCGCGAATACGTGTGAAAATAACAACAAAAAAAAAAAAGCGAATTCATTAATTTCCGCAATGTACGCAATTTTAATCGATAATTATTAATTCACCTTCGCTGGTCGAAGGCTGATTATTTAATAAACGACTGTGTATTGTACATTTTAACGACTGCAGTATGAACGTTGTTACGGCTTACTTTGGATGGTAAGATATATATATATATTATTATTATTATTATTATTATTTATTTATTATAAGTAATTATTACATATGATGGGACTTATGTGAAACAATACTTTTGCATAGAGCAGATATTAACGTAACGGATGTTGATATGCGATGATAAACGGGCGAAAAAAAAAAATAAAAAAGTATATATATATTAATCGATGTTTAATGAAAATATCGTTGAAAATTCGGAGTTCGCAATTGAGTTGATATAATCTTTTGGAACATCGAATAGATTTTTATTCGTTAGAATTTCTCTCGGCGTTTCGTCGACGATGTGACTCTCTCGTCGATCTTTCGAAAGTTCTCAATGTTATATATCATCGTTATTTTACGCGTATCCCGAGATACCGTAACAAGTGTCACGTATATGTAAATACTATAAGACTTTTTAATGTTACGTGTACCTAATCCTTGTAACCAAAAGGCAAAGTCGTTAAACAATCGGAAGACAATGAAAATCGAAGAAAATTCGTCTCCCATTTTAATATTTTGTTTCGACTCCGTTAGGTCCGTTTCTTTGATATCGTTTTTGCAAAATTAGATATACTGTAAGATGAAAAAACAAAAAAATGCACACGCGACTAAACCAAAAGCTTCAAAAGCTTCCAAATATCGTTGTATTCCCGAAAAATGTATGGAAGGTAATGAAAAAAAAAAATTGTAATTTTTTTCTTTCGAAAAAAAAAAAAAAAACTATTTTTTTTCGAACTCCGACTCAGGATCGTGCGAAACTGACGCAAGTTTCCAGCACAGAATTTAATCTATGTGTCTTTGTCATCGACTATAATTATTCAAAGTATGTTTACTGAAAAAAAAAAAAAAAAAGCAAAATGCAAGAAAAAAATGAATAACAGAAATAATAGAGGATAGAGAAGCCCAACGCAACAAATTACTAAAGGACCACAGTATAAATGTATAGACAATCGACGAAGGAAAAGAAAAAAAAAAAAACATTATGCGGAATTTACCGAAATCACTTACAAATGGCACTGATCCTTCGAGATATCGTATATTTCAATATAATGCTATAAATCCTCGCAAAAAAAAAGAAGAATATTAATCAAATGACCAAAACACTATTAAAGCCCAATACTCGAGGTGTGCGAAAAGTCGAAATTTCAAATAATTCGTCTCGATGCAAATAAATCGAAAAAATTTTTTAAAAATCGACTAATTTAGTAAAAAAAAAAAAAATTCGAAAAAATTGGAATAGTCGAAATTTCAAATAATTAGTTCCGTTGTGAATAAATCGAAGAAAAAAATCCCTTAATTCGATAGACAATAGAAATAATTCGAAAAAAAAAACGAATTATTCGATTGAAACACTTCGCGCATTTCGATTAAATAGCTGAAAAAAATGAATAATTAGTTATTCGGCTTTAATATCGCGTCATTTCATCGACTTATAGTACCTACCGAATCCCATATCCTACTTAAATATTCATCGAAGCGCAGAGGAACCTATAAAAGTCGAGTTGAATAGGCGAAGTGATACCGACGACGACGACACTGCGTAACATTGACTAAAGCGTCTCTCGCCGTTACATAAAAATGTAAATAGATTTGACACTGTATGTACTCTGAATGTTACAACAGCATATGTAATGTAATTGGAATGGCTATTATCTAATGTATTTCTATGTCATGTGTCGCAATAACCGCGTGAGATGTGCCTTAATACTTTGATGAGATAACGACTGCGAAGCTGCGAAACGTTAGAATCGACTATTTTTCCCAACGAACTCCGGAGTGCGCTGTCGCGATTTGAATGAATAACTACCGCTAAACGAACGTTTTTCGATCGTTAGAACGGAAGAATCAAAGAAGAAAAAAAAAAAAAAAAAAAAAAAAAAATCTCATAGAAAACGAAAACGTAAAATACGCCGGAAGACGATTATCGCGAATTGAAAATCTCATTGATCTATGAGGCACAACTCATGGAATTTGCCTATATGATGATTCTAAATAAGAAATGTAGAAAAAAAAAACAAACAAAAAAAAAATTAGAAAAAAAAAAAAAGAAAATGAAAGATCGAAGCGTCCGATAATTTCGATGTTCGAACGCAAATTTTAAACGAGAGAAAAGCAAACAATTTTTCGCCCTGCCGTTGCACGTTAATATTTACGATTCAATGAGAAATAGAATGAAAAAATATCGGTCTACGTAAGGAGAATAACGGCGATCAACGTTATTTGTCCCGTTGAACTCCCAATGAATTTTCATGTATACAAGAGATGTGACCCCCAATGCCGAAGCGTATTACAGATGTTATCCAGAATAAATCTTAAATGTTTAAACTCTGCTGTTCTCTTTGCTCGTAACTCTTTAATTCCATTATTACGAAAAAAAAAAAAAAAAAAAAAAAAAAAAACGGGGAAAGGATGAAAATTAAAATTGCGTTAAAATTCATTCTGAAAACAATCTTTTTATTACGTAGAAATAGGCGCTACGAGGATCGTTACAACTACACTCTTCAGACGCGATAACGTTGAATAAATTTAAAACTTAGATATTAATATCTAACGTGAGTCATTCCTTTTTTTTTTTTTTTTTCGTGTCACGAAAGCGAAGCTTCACTGTGTGGCAGTTGATAATTAGCGAAACGTTTTAACATACATATATAATAGAAAAGAAAAAAAAGAGAAACTATTTATATGAAGAGTGTAACCGACAGATCGAACGCGCGGTGTACAAAGATGCGATTAGATTACGATTATTGGAAATGAACGAGTTGTTGAAATTCGAAACAAAAAAAAAACGAAATAATTACGGAGAATAACAAACTCGGCAATGATGGAAGCAAAAGCGAATTATGATTTATGGAAGTCCGATGAAATTATTTCACCAAAATGTTGTAAACGATTTGAAAAGAAAAATTTTACATTTACACGGAAGATACAAATCAGCTGCGATGTCTCTCTGGCTGTGCGTTCGAAAAATTGAAGGTAAGGAAGATACGTTTTTACACCTATAGCGATAACAATTATTGATCCAAATTTTTCTCTCGCTATCTAAAGATCTCGGCGCCGGAACAGGAATCGTGACACCATTGTTGGTCGCGCGACCCGAGCCTCGCGAAGGTATAATAACGCTTATCTTTTGCATAAATATGTGTTCGTGAATTCGCTCGATTCTCGCAATCGAAAAAAAAAAAAAAAAAAAAAAAAGAAATTTAGAGAAAAATTACAATTGAAGATAACACGCGTGTCGCTACGTCATACTTTCGATTTTTTTTTTTTTTTTTTTTCGATCGTAAAGGAGGATAATTTTACTCAGCTAAACAAAAGAAATGCATTTTTTTTCGACTGTATCACCGTTCGGCGCTCAGTTTAGACCAATTGGCCGCAGTTGTTGACGATTATCTTCTTCGATGTTTTGCCGCTCTGCGAACCAAAGGCTTCCAGCTGAAAAAACAAATTATTATCATTTTTATTACGAGTGAAAGAAGCGTGTCGCGCTATTGTGAGGCTTATCTGCCCTTTCATTCTCTGTTTCGTGCTGTTTACATATATTTTATATTCGATTTTTCTTTTCCTCTTACTGAGGAATATAAAAATATCTATTAGACTTTTTTTTTATGAATTTTTTTTTATCTTTTACGTATTAAATTTGGTATACATTTTGTGCGCATTAACGTCCAATTGATAAATATTAAATGTTATATTACGAATGAGTTTTCGTCATGAAAAAAAAAAAAAAAAAAAAAAAATTTAATTTTTTTTTTTTAATTTTAACAATTTTTTTTTTTTACTTTTGATTTGACTGTTTTTAAAAAAACTTGTAAAAAAAAAAATCGAGTTTTTCTCGTAAATTTTCTCTCGTTTATTGCATCTAAAAATGATTAGCTGAAGAAAAATTAGTAGAATTTACCTTTCTAACAACATCCATTCCTTCGACAACTTTGCCAAAGACTACATGTTTGCCGTCCAGCCAACTGGTCTTTGCGCACGTAATGAAAAATTGACTTCCATTGGTTCCGGGACCAGCGTTTGCCATGGAAAGAAGACCCGGTTCCGTGTGCCTCAGTTGGAAATTTTCGTCTTCAAATTTGCTGCCGTAAATGGATTTTCCACCGGTACCATTGTGATTCGTGAAATCGCCTCCTTGACACATGAAATTTGGAATGACCCTGTGGAAGCTGCTGCCCTTGTAGCCGTAACCCTGTTCCCCGGTGCACAGAACTCTAAAGTTCTCAGCTGTTTTTGGAACGACGTCATTTCTCAGCTACAAAGAAATTTTTTTTTCGTAATAATAATGATTATTGTCATTACTTTTTTTAAATTTTCGTATTATTATTGTCATAAAAAGCCGAAAATCCTGTTAAACAAAAATTGGTGGCGAAAATGCGGCGCGTGAAAAACTACGATCGGAATGTAGCGCGCCGCGACGATGACCGGTCGCGAACGAGAAGAGCTCCGAAAAAAACAAGAAAAACAACTCGCGGCCGCGTCGTAAAGGATCGAGACATCGTTCGCGTTGTTTTGTCGATATGAATTAAGACGATTAATTGGAAAAATCGTGGAATACCGGTCGTGGAAAATTCCGAAAAGCCAAGATGGCCAAAGCGGCGAATAACGCCAAGAGATCGTGAAATACTTTGATTTAACATTAAGGGAAAAAAAGAGTTAAATTAAATGATAAATATTGCTTACCTCCATAACGATACGACCGACAGGCTTGCCTTCGGCGGTCATGTCAAAGAAAACACGGGGCAAACCCATCTTCTCGGCGTTAGCGGTGAAATTTTTCACGAACGATGCAAAGGACGGTCTGCTTCGGCGGGCGGTGGCTCCCAAATGGTTCAAATGGCTGAAGGTCGAATCAATTGACAGCCGGCAGATCGATGCCAACGCCATTTTTAGTTTGTAAAACGAACGGTGAGCTTAATAATTGTACTTGTTGTACAGTCGCGAACGAGCGTTTCAGAGATAGCGCCGTTATGTTACGAGTACACAACGACCACGTGCTTCTTTACTCCGTACAGAATGAATTTTCTTTCTTTATTGCGTAACACGGTTGGAGTTTTAACTTCCGTTCAAATTTCTTGAATTGCTTCGAAACAAATTAACGTGGTCATGGCCCTCGGCCAATGAAGTTGCAATCGAACGGACAACGTGACTCGCCAGTTCCGGTTTAAGCTAAACTCGTTCCCCATTCGGAATTGTCAGGATATGACGTTGTAATTGTCACGCTTATCATTGGCTCTTTATACATAAATGGTTAACCATGCCGAGGACCCGGCAAATGTGAATACATTTTCTTCGTATGATATCCGATTTCGATTATCAAACCACGACGGTGGTCGACCACGAAATATCAACGATAAGACTCAAATTACATTCAATAAGATTTTAATAGAACTAATAGAAATAAAGTACATAAATTTGGAGCATTGATCCCGAATTAAATTCTATATATCGTTTGTTCACAGAGTCTTAATACATGCGGGTATAAAAATAAATCTTAACGATATCTTTGAATCCTCCCACACTGTAATAAAATAAACTGGCGAAAAAACCGGTCGGTAGGCAAAACAAATGTGATTTTTTTTTTTTTCATCAACGTGGGAGTCTCCCGTTTCTCGTGTGCGTTGTACACGGAGAAGGGAGCAATATGTGTGATTTCGACTCGCGCAGTAGTGTCCAAAAATATGGCGGCCCAGTGAAGGACGCTGAATAGACGAATTCCCGTGAAATTTGTGTTGAATTTATTATCACCTATTGGAAAACAAGTGTAGCCTACAGACGAAAAAAATGAGTAACATGTCGCCGTTCGGCGGCGGAAAGAATCCTCCGTGGGTTCGTAATGCAGGTAAATCATTTATACGTTCCCCTGCAACTTTGTATCCCTCGATACGTCTGTTCTCGCGAGATCGGGACGATGCATCAATTTCCATCTGAATGAAAAATATTTTCCGTCTCCCCCAACGTCACGCGCCTTTCCCGTCCGTTTTTTCCTCGTGAAACAATAAATAAAAACCGATGGAAATATTTCCACGACGCTAATTATCGTCGATGAGAATACGAGTGAAAAAAAAAATCGCGTAAAGAGGCAATTGGATTAGTGTGTATTTATAAACTGTTTCATAAAACCTCGTGACGCGTGTGTGTGAGAGTCACAACAAAAAAACATTAAAATATCCGCGATACAGGATGCACAGTGAAAACAAAGTTAAAACTCCGTTACACTCCGTTAAACTCCGCACACAACCGAAACCGTCCTGTATTCCAAATAAACCCCTACGCTAGAATCTACGTTCTTGTGGCGTCGTGATGAACGATTCATTTATTTTTTTTTCGACAGGTCAAGGAATTCAGAATATACAAATGCTGGGACAAGCGATGGGAGGAATCGGAGGACAGCCAATGGTTCAATATCAACAGCAGACGCAGCAGGTTTATCAACAAAATTTGGGCCTACAACAGGTATGATAACGACTGGTCTCATGTGAAGTTCCGACAATTTTTATTGATTTTTATCCATTTTTATTTATATTTAATTATTTTTATTAATTTGTATTGATTTTCATTAATTTCGATTTATATTCAATTATTTTTATTAATTTGTATTGATTTTCATTAATTTCGATTTATATTCAATTATTTTTATTTATTTTAATTGATTTTCGTTAATTTCGATTTATTTTTAATTATTCTTATTAATTTTTACAATTTTTCGAAATTTTCAGCCTAACATAACGATGGCTTCGATGGCAACGCTGGGATCGAACCTTCCGTCAGGAATAGCCGGTCAGCTGTATCCCCAAGTTGCTACAGTTTCTTATCCGACTCCGAGAACTCTGAACACAAATGCGTTTCAACAATCCGTAACTGGAGTTCCTCAGCAGGTACAACAGAACGTACAATCGTCGTCTACAAAACAGCGCGTTTTCACGGGGACCGTCACCAAGGTTCACGACAATTTTGGTTTCGTCGACGAAGATGTATTTTTTCAAACGAGGTAAATCGATAATACGATTTTAAGATTTGATTATCGATTGGATTATAATGCCGGAGTTTTGAGAACAAATTTTCGTATTGCAGCGCGTGCGTTAAAGGATCCAATCCTATAGTCGGAGATCGCGTTCTTGTTGAAGCGTCGTTCAATCCCTCGATGCCGTTCAAGTGGAACGCGACGAGGATTCAAGTACTCCCGATGGGGAGCAACAATAATAGTGCAAATGCTCAGCAACAATCTAATCAACAGCAGACCAATCGTCAGCAACAGAGTAGCCGACCATCGAGTACTTATAACGCCGTTCCTCCGCCCAATGAAAATGCCAATAATGGGTACGAAAGCTTAAAAACATTTTTTTTATTTCTTTAATTTCTTTAATTTCTTTCATAAATTTCTTTGTTTCCATTTGCAATATGAAAAAAAAAGGAAATTCGTCGCCCGTTAGTAATGATAAAACGAACAATGTCCTTTAGTAATCGCAACAAAGCCGGAAGGGTAAGAGAACGATCACCGCGCGAGCGTAGGAACGAAGACGAAGAGATAGAGCGCAAGCGACGTCGCGAGGATCGTATTCGCGAACGCGAGAAGAAAGAGGAGCGCAGTCCATCGCGAACCCGGAGAAGTAAATCTCCGAGGCCACGTCGGCGTACCAGAGTCGTACCCCGATATATGGTCCAAATACCAAAGATAGCACTCGATCTGTGAGTTCACAATATTCTCATCGATACACACGATTTTCTGAGTATTAACTACAATTTAATTGTCAATTTATTTTCTTTATTTTTCAGGCCCGAGGCAGACGTATTAGAAGTTAGGAGACGTTATCAAAATATGTACATTCCTAGTGACTTCTTTTCTACGAACTTCAGATGGGTCGACGCCTTTCCGCCGCATATGCCATTTACCCTCAACAAGCCATGTTCCTTTCACGTTATGCATAAGGACGTTGATCCTTACGTCGAAAATAACGCGGTGTTGGAACCACCGGACGCGGATTATCTCTTTTCCGCCAAAGTAATTAAACTTTTTTCGAAGATTATGCTTTTTCGCAAGTTTTTTGAAATTTTAACATTTTTTTTTTTACGTTAGACATTTCTTTGAGATTTTCAAAAATTTTATACATTTTAAAAAATTTTCCAAGTATTTATGAATTTTTAAAGATTTTTAAAATTCTTCAAAAATTTTACGACTTTTCGAAGATTTTATGCATTATGAAAGATTTTTTTGTATTTACGATTTTGTGAATATTGAAAGATTTTTTGTACTTTTCTACGATTTCATGAATTATTGAAATTTCATTGAGTAAATTAAAGAAACGCACGTTTATTTTTTTCCGTAGGTGATGCTTATGTCGATGCCTGCCATGGAAGAGATCTACAAACGTTGTTGCGGCGTTAGCGAGGACCGAGATCCGGATCGTGATTACGTGCATCCAACGCGACTGATTAATTTCTTGGTGGGTTTGCGTGGAAAGAACGAGACAATGGCGATCGGAGGTCCATGGAGTCCGTCATTGGATGGTGCGAATCCCGAGAAGGATCCATCCGTGTTGATAAGAACCGCCGTCAGAACTTGCAAAGCGTTGACCGGCATTGACTTGTCTCATTGTACACAGTGGTAAGGCTTCCACGTTAATACCTCTCGCTAACCACTAAATCCTCGCGCGTTATCTCATCATTCTACCGGATTAATTTCAAATTTATGTTTCTATTATTATTATTATTATTAATATATTATCTCACACTTCCAAAAAAAAAAAAACACACCACGAAGATACATCGCGAAAAAAAAAAAATCACCACTCCACAAACTCATACAACACGATAAAACGAATAATAATTTCGTTCCTCGTATAATTTATCATTTTCCACGAGTCCGTTGCAAAGCGAAACTCGTCTGTACAGATTATCATTCAGGAATTAGTTTTGTAGCAACGCTATTGCAGAAGAAACAGAGAAACAGAGAGAGAGAGAGAGAGCACTCGATATATCGTATACATCGTATGCGCACTCGATCGGCGATTGGGCGATGACCGCTGAAACTGGACCCGCTGAATCCACGCTGTCGATCCGTCGACCTGTCTGTGTTTGAAAAACTGAAAGTTGAATGTCTTTTTTTCCTTTTTTTTTTAATAATTTTTATTTTTCTTACGATAAAAAAAAGAAAAAAGAGAGAAATTCGTTGAGAGCTCAACGCGCCCCGATGTCCCTTCCCTCGGGAAGAGCCCTCGCTTTGTATGCAGAGAATGGGGGTTGGGGGCTTAAGACGATCGTACGAAACGTTTTGTTTGTAGAATTTAAGGCGATTCCCCTTAAAAATTCGCCATTAAATTGAGTTGACGTTTCGATATTGTTTTCTTTTCCTTGCGGCACAGGTACCGCTTCCTGGAACTCTACTACAGACGTGCAGAAACTACCCACAAGTCTGGTCGTGTGGTGCCTTCGCGTGTTGAAACCGTCATACTATTTCTCCCAGATGTTTGGAGCTGTGTGCCCACCAGACTGGAATGGGACGGCTTGCATCTCAACTATAAGAAACAACTGGAAAGAAAGTTGGCGCGCGCTGTTTCTAACTCGGACGACTCGGATCCTGCGAATGACACTGATGAGGCTGCCGCCGCTGATCAAAAGGCACTGCCCACACCATCCCATACTATTCTATACCTTTTTATTATACATACATATATATATATATATATCTATATATATTGCATATATATATTTAGAATTTACTATCGTCACGCTGTTTTCACTCCCACTGCCCCCCCTTCTCGTTACTAAAATGATTTTTCAGTAGGCGATACATTGTCCGTTGATTCGATCGATTGAAAAAAAAAAAAAAAAAAACGTTTGTCGCTAAGGTGGTTCTCGCGAGGTAACGATTTTCTTACAAAAATCAATGAAACTTTGCCGATTTCTTATTCAATACTCCGAAAAAACATGTAAAAATTTTGGAAATTATTGACCATCCGGAAGTCAAGGAATTAAATTTCGAAAAAAAGTCCTTATAGACGGCGATACCTATCTGTCGTGAAAATTTGATTTTTCATCGCAGTTAATGATTCGTTCTTACTATTTCAATGATTTTTTTTTGTAGAGAAGTTCGATGTTTGATGATACATATTGAGAAATTTTGAGGCGATTCATCGTCCAGTTTCGGAGTTAAAAAATCCTAAAGATCGTTTCATGCCGTTCCTGACGAGCAGTACGACGCGCAGTCAAACGCAATCCCTTAACCCCGCGACCCGTGTCGCCTTTTTTTCCAGTCGAAATTTTCCCTTCGCGAGATAACTACCTTAAGGGAGGAAAAAAAAGATCGACGGATATTGTACAGCGAATTTCCCTGTAGCCTCTGAAAACCTCACTAACAATCGAAATGCTCGATGAAAGCGAAGTCTTTCATTTTTTTCATTTTTCCCGATAAAAAAATTTCATTTTCTGGCAGAGTCATTGAGTGAAAAAAGAATTCAAATTAAGTTTCATTTTCACCGTCATTTTTTATATTCTGAATACATATAACTACTGAATTTGTAACTTATCCATCACCTACCAACCACACCGACACCAGAGCCACAGGATACTAAGAGAATCTATGGAGTTATCTTGAGTCATACTTTACGAGGGCCCAACGTGAATGAAGAAACATATGTTTATAATTAATAGCGCGCGAGAGAAAGAGAGATTGGCGAAAGAATGAGGAGAGAGGGATTGGTTTCGTTTGGTTATAGCGGCCGCTTCTGTTTGTAGTTTCTTTCTTTTTTTTTTTTACTTTTTTTTATATATATATATTTTTTGTTTCTTTTTTTTTTTGTGAAAAATCTTTTACGATAATCGCGACTGACGATTCGTATTTCTTTTTTCAGGACGACACGCCACCGGAGAAGAAAGATCCGACGCATTATTCGGAACTCGATCCGAAAACGATGAATGTTAGTTGTCGCTTCGTTTATTTATTTATATGATATTATATCGACAATGTCGGCGGAGGATTGAAACTCTGAATTTTTTTTTACAGGTCAATGATTTGCGGCAAGAATTAGCCGCTCGCAATCTCAGCTCCAAAGGCCTTAAGTCTCAATTACTCGCGCGACTTACCAAAGCCATTAAATCGGAACAGGCGAAGGAAGAGGGACGTCAGGATGAAATCGACGAGAATGAAAAAGAAATCTCACCGCCGCCGAAGGACGAGATTAAGGATGAGAAAAAATCTAAAGACAGCAAAGAGGTAAATTTAAGAGTTTCCGGAAATCTTTGATTATCGATTATCGACTGAAAAAGTTCGAGTTAAAAAAAAAAATTTAATGTCAAAAATCTTTTAAGTTTTTTTTTATTTAAAAAATTTTTAAAATTCATTTTTTTTTTAAATCATCAAAAATTATTTTTTTAGCACGACGATGACAAGAAAAAAATTCTGGAACGCGAACGCGTGTTGCTGGAAAAACGCTACACTTTGCCGGAATCTTCGCACATTATTGTGCATCCGTCGCGCGTAGCGAAGAGCGGAAAATTCGATTGCACCGTTATGTCGCTCAGCGTTTTGTTGGATTACAGACCGGAGGACACAAAGGTAGTTATGAGCTTTGATACGATGAGATTAAATGCGATATTAATTAATAAAACGATGTAACGATTTTGATGCGTTCTCCAGGAACATTCCTTTGAAGTGTCTCTCTTCGCCGAACTCTTCAACGAGATGTTAATGCGCGACTTTGGCTTTCGAATATATCGTTCGCTGTGCATCTTGCCGGAGAAACCAAAGGAGAAAGAAGAAGATAAGAAGAAAGATAAGAAGGACGAGCGAAGGGAGGAGAAAAAAGACGACAAGCGAAAGGACGACGACAAGAAGTGCAACAAAAAAGACGAGAAAAAACGAGAAATCGGAAAAGACAAGAAAGACGACAAAGAAGTCAAAAGTAAGACTGACGACAAGGAAAAAGACAAAGATAAGAATGAAGATGAAGAGGACGATGACGAGGAAGAGTCCGAGGTATATATATACATATCTTTTTCCATCGGAACGCTTCGAATTAAAGAAAAAAAACAAAAATTAATTTCCATCATGAATCCGCAAAAAATTCGTTGCGATATTTATCTCGAAATTATCGAATTGCGAGATTTTTTTATCGAATTCATTGTTGTCGCTTTATTCGTGTCGTGATTTCCATAAAAAATTCATTTCGAACGGTATTACAATTTTCTTCGATTCGAATGCTATCCGCAAATCTCTATTTATCATTAAAAATTTATCGTACACTATGTTAATTGTTTTTCTTAATTTTTTCAAATTTTTCAGGACGACGATTCCGTGAAGGACGGTAAAAAAGACAAAGACAAAGATGGAAAGAAGAAAAAGATAAAATTGTTTACACACGATCCCTATCTTTTGCTGTCTTTCGTATACTTCGATCAGACGCACTGCGGTTACATATTCGACAAGGATATCGAGGAGTTAATTTATACTCTCGGATTGAATCTCTCGCGCGCACAGGTCCGCAAACTCGTGCAGAAAGTTGTGACGCGAGATTCGCTGCATTATCGTAAATTGACCGATAAATCGAAGGACGACGAGATAAAAGAGGAGAAGAGAGACGACAAAGACGCGGATAAGAGCGACGGATCCGGAAGGATCGACAACGACGAAGAATTCTTGAAGTCTCTTGCGTTGGGAAACAAAAAATTGTTGCCGGTCTTTGTGGGCAGCGGACCGCCGTCGAAGCGCGCGAGACGCGAGGACAGCGCAAGCGAACAGGGCGAAGGCGAAATAATCTCCGATGGGTTCGTCATGTATAAGGGATCTCTTCTCGACGTCGAAAAATTGGTCAGTCAACTGAAGAGATCCGAAAAAGCGCGTCTGGACACCGAGGCGCGAATGATGGATATACAACACGAACTCGCGGCTGTTAGTGACAAATCCGGCAAACAATCCAATACTATAAAAGATCTATCCGAAGATTTAAGGGGATACAAAGATAAACTTAGAAGTACCGATGATAAGCTGAAAAAAGTTTCGGTAAGTTAATTTAAAAATTTCGAAACGTCGAGGAAATTTTCAAAATTCGTTACTCGATTATCTTAATAATCGACATTTTTTTAATCAATTTTATAAATAATTTTTCCGTAATTATGATTATAATAATAAATTAATAATTTATATTGATTTTCTAATTTTTTTTCTTTAATTACGTTTTTCAGAGTGAATCTCACACGTACCTGAGCACCTTGAAGAACGTGTATCACATAGCATCGAAGGTTTTGCAAAACGACACGAAGAAAGTCGAAATAGTCGAAATACAAGATGAGAAAATATCGAGCGAAGTTAACGGCTCGCAGTCGGATTGCAAAGGGAAAGCGGACACGCGATGGAGCGATAACAAGTCGTCGTCGTCGTCGTCTATAAAGAGAGAGCCGAACGATGCCGATAGAGAGAAAAAATGTGACACCAAAGTTCCGATTAAAAAGGAACTCGTCGATATGGAGAAAGAAAAAAAGTGAATATTAAAATAATTGTTTTTATTTATTATTTATATTTTACAGCCATACACCGTGATAAACACACCTCAACATCTGCTTGGTGAATTAATTTCCTTTTTTTTCTGTGTGCTTAGCAATTGGTAGATTGACGCAAATGTACAACAACGTTATATATTCACTTTGTAAAAAAAAAAAAAGAAACTGACGAAACTCTCGTGTGACGAGTGATTATTGGTTGTTCTTTTTTTTTCTTTTTTTTTTTTTTTGTCGAGCGTTTCTACTCAATTATGCGTGTTGCAAAAATTAATTGAGTAAAATATATGTTTAATTAATAATTAATGTCCCAAAAAAAAAAAAAATGTTCAAATTGTGTTTAAACATTAGAAAAAATGTTGCGTACACACCGACGAAATACTGTTAATATTTTTGGCGAAAAAAAAAAAAAATCGATTATTATATCGATTAAATAATCAGTGCGCTCGCGTCGTCACCAATCTGTCGTAATTCTTTTTTTTCTTTTTTCGCATTCGTATATTTACAAATTGTAATAAAAAGGCATAACTTCCGAGTAGAACGTTCGATTTTTGTGAATATAAACGAATGATACACACGTTGATAAGACGCACAACTCCCGCACGACGAGATAAAACTCCAAATAACTTTTTTTTTTTTTTTTCATCTCATTTTCACGGACATACGGATTCAGTATCTGAATTAAAACTGTTTGGCACTAATAATAACGAAAATGCCTAATGATACAGAGAGATAGAGAGACAACGAAGGCAATGGGTCTTCGCGGCGGGTATTAAAAAGAAAAGACAGCGCACGATTACGACAATAAAACAAACAAACAAACAAAAAAAACAAAAAAAAAATGATAAATATGTATTTATACAATTAAGAGTAGCGATTTGCATTTCATGACAGAGTCACGATATGCCGATTATGCAACGTGATGTTAAACGAGTTACGAAGAAAAAGAAAAAAAAGAAAAGAAGAGAACTTAATATTTCTCGTTTATAAAATGCATAGAATTTAACGCGATATTTGACGAATAATTTCAAATGTAAGATCTGCGATACGCGATTGGTTCGGATTATTTTGCTTAGTTCGCGTTAAGCAAACAGCAGCCGTGTTATTGTCGAAAAAATAACAAAAAAAAAAAAACGAAAAAAAAAGTATCGACGTTTATAATACCACATTCGTAATTTACGAGGATTTTTTGACGAATGGGTTAATTAATTAATTAATTACATGTAAGCCTGCGACAGTGTCTCGACAATGGAATATATCTGTTCGAAATGGGGACGTTTTTCCGGTTCGTATTCCCAGCAACGTAACATTAATCGATGTATCTCGTCGGATGTTCCGTCGGGCGCCGGCATTCGGTATCCTGAAACGATCGGTGAGTTACTTACAAACTCCGGTGTGACAAAAAAAAAAGAAAGGAGTAGTTTTCGGGAAATTTAAGAGAAATTAGAGTTCTTACCTGCGTCTATCTTATCACGCGCCTGAGAATTCGACATTCCGCTGTACGGATTTCCGCCTTTCGAGAAAATTTCCCACATCAGAACGCCGTAACTCCACACGTCGCAGAGCGATGTGTATTTTCCTGAAAACGACGCGTAAAAACATATTTTATCGTATTAAAAAGGGAAAACCCCAAAAAAAAAATAATTTCGAAAAAAATAAAAAAAATCGGTAAAAATTGGATAATCTTTTTAAAAAAATCGAAAAATTTGCGAAAACATCGAATAATTCGATAAAAACGATTAAAAACCGAAAAATAATTGAATAACCCGTATAATTACCAAAATTCAAAGCTTCCGGAGCGGTCCATTTGATAGGAATTTGTTTCATTCCATCGGAAACTATGTACTCTTCCTCTTCCCTCGACATTCCAAAGTCCGAAATCTTAACGATGGATTCGTAACCTTTGTCGATATAAAAGCAAAGAATCCAAATTATTATTTCATTCCGATCGCATCGTCGAACAGTGTGTATGCGTGTCGCGCGTTCGATTGAATCCACTGACCTACGAGACAATTACGAGCTGCCAAATCTCTATGAATACAATACTTAGACTCTAAATAACACATTCCAGCGGCGGCGTCTTTGCACATGCGAAGCTGTTCTCTCTGCGTTATCATACTGGCATTTTTTCTCAAATACGTCAGCAGCGATCCACCTTTGTGTAATGAAAAAAAAAAAAAAAAAAAAAAAAAAAACGTAATGAAAAAAAAATCGAAAAAATTCTGTGACTTAAAAATATTTGTATAAAAATTCTTACCGGGAACCAATTCCATTACTATCATAATCGGCTGTTTCTGTACACATATACCAATGAGTTTTACGATATTCGGATGATCGTATTGCTTTAAGATTCGTCCCTCTTGCAGAAATTTTCGTTTCTGTTCGTCCGGAAGTGTGACTTTGCAAGTCTTCACTGCAACTTCGGTTTTGCAGGTTCTCAGCTGCGCTTTATATACATCGCCAAAATTACCCTAAAAAGAAAAGAAAAAAAAATAAGACTACGAAAACGATTTTTTATTTATCGATAAACTATTTTTGATTTTTTTTTTTTTTACTAACTCGTCCGATTTTTTCCAAGAGAATAACGTCGTCGTTGTTCAATTCCCATCGTTCGCGTAATATCGGTGTCTTTAGTATCGCTCCCGATCGACTAGTCACCGGCAATCCGGATTTCCATTGGTGAATTATCAATTCTTGAATCGACGGAAACGTTGGTCCCTCGAATCGAAAATGTCCCTATAAAATCGCGAAACATCGATGAAGTGATATTTGGTAAAAAAAAAAAAATGTTGACAAAAAATAAAATTTAATAATAATAACATTTTTTTTTTTTTTTTTTAAATTGTTTCTGCCGCCAACTCACCTCCGGTGTCGTTTGCACGATAAAATGTTTGTGTCCATCCCAACAAACCGAAAGAACAATCTGACATTCGTCGTTTCTCGTCGTTTCGCGTACCAAAAAATCGCCTTCGGTTACCAAAAGCCTAACGACCTCTTCGCGCGGCAAAACCCCGTGGAACCATTCCTCGTCTATCAAAGCTCCGCTTCCTTTTGGACTGTTATTCGAATTAGTCATTCCGCGAAGTGGAACCTGAATTTTACGCAAATATAAGTTATATGAGTGAAAGTTGCAGTGCAAAAAAAAAAAATATCGCGTAAAAATACGATAATCGCAATGCACACAAATTTCATCTGTTAGCCGAAAATACTTATAAACTCTCCAAATCTACGATTTTACACGAGTTATTGTGACCGAAGATTTTTCACGCTGTTAACATTATCGTAAAGTAAAAAGAAAAAAAAAAAGAAAAAGAATGTATGTTATCGTCACACAACATCGATAATAAAACGCAATCCGTAATACACAGAACGTACAGCTGGAGGATCGCGGAGAGGCTTCGGCGTCGATCCTACGCTATTTGCCCTAATAACGCCGTTCTTACCGTCGTTTATCGACGGCAAAGATTTGAAAGGGGATCTTAATATAGTCATGAAACGTTGATTTTTTCTCAGCGTAAAGAGACCCGTATCTGGAACCGTATTTCTCTGAAAATTCAACGGAATCGTCGCTGCTGAGCAATTTTCTCAATGTTCTTCGGGGATATATAACGATTCCATGAAAATTTTCATCGATCGCAGCGCAGCGGTTTCTCGGCTCGAAATATCGGTGGGAAACGTTTCGTCGGGAGAAATTAACTGTGCGACTGAGTCACCTTTATAGTAGTCGGCGGTTCCGTGAAGGATCCTTCCATCGAAAGGTCACATCCCGACGGCAATTCCTCGCATCCCAATTCGTTCAGAGCGCCGCGAATAACTTCCGCTTGTCTTTGCAATTTTTTCTCCTGACAACGCAATCGCAATTCTTCTCTCTCTCGCGAGTAGTCCAGTGTCGTCATTCTGTGTGGGAAATTATCGATGTTATTGTGAAATACGCCGAATGTCGAATAAAAAAAAAATCGATGTCGAAAACCGAGAATTTGAAATTTTAATTTTTTTTTTTTAAATATCGATGAACGCATAAATAATTAATAGCGAAATGAAAAAAAAAAAAAAAAAAAAAAAGATCGATGTCGAAAATTGAGAATTCGCAATTTTAATTTTTTTTCCTAAAACGATTGCTTAACGCATAAATAATTAATAGCGAAATGAAAAAGAATTTTAAAAAAGTGCAACTCACTTGGAGTCGCAATTATTTTCCTGCGGCGATTGAGGGGTTTGTCGGTTCAACTGAGTAGTTTTCAGCAGTGTCTCGAGTTCGTTTAATCGGCTGCGCAGCCAATCTATCGTCAAGTTGTCGACAGTCAATTTATTCGGCAGCAATTTTCCCGATGTATCGTCAACGAGATTATCGTCGAAGGTAAAACGCAGCGGTGATGCTGGACGAGTCCTATGCGATTCAAGAAATTTGCAACTACATCGATGGAACACATAAAAATATATATATGTATATCAAAGATCGATAATAAAGGACTTTCGTACCTATGCTTTCCAATGAAATCTCTGTACTCCTCGACTGGTTTTATCGAATCGACTGCCGTTTGCATACGCGTGTGAATCTCGAGAAATTTTTCGTTCGTGAAATCCGAATACTTTACGGTATCTTGCAAAATACCTTTCCTGAAAAATGAAACGTCGTTATCGTTGTTAAATAATTATATATATTTTTTTTATTAATTTTTTGAGTTTCTTTTTATTTATTTTTTTCTAATTTTTTTTAAAGCAACACGACGAATCGTGCGCTGAATAATTTATTTTTAAACGAAACGAAATTTTACCTCTTTCGTCATCGCATATCCTGCTTCGTGTAACAAATAGAATGTTTGTTAGTATTGTTAGTCGGGGAAAATGAGATGAATGTATGGCGATTTCTTCCTGACGAGAGAGTTTTATTAAAATGAGATGATAGGTATCCCGAGATAAAATAATTCGTGGATTTTCCATCGATAGCGAAGAGACTACGGACTCACCATGAAACAATGAATTCCTGGTGAATAGCCTGCTGCCTGTGAAGAAGACTCGGCAAATAACAAGTTCGCAAATCTTGTTCGCACTCGGCGACCGCACCGAGCAAAAGAACGTATTCGTTGTGCGTTAGATGAAGCTTTCTACAAGCTTTCTGATACTTTTCTCGGACGTCGTCCAATTTTCTGCCTCCGCGTCCGGCTAAAAGGTAACAACAAAAATACAATGAGGCAATGCCGTTCCTTTCGGATCTTCGATCTTTTTTTTTTTTTTTTTTTCGGAACAATCTATTTTTTGCGAACGAAATCGAAACAAATCGAATCGAATTTCACCAAAATCAATAAATTTCCTCAATTCTTGAAATTCTCGTAAAAAATTATATAAAAAAATTTTAAAAAATGGTGTAATGAAAATAATGATGAAAATGAAAATAATAATTTTTGCGTTTCGGCAAATTTTTTTTTTTTCCATTTTTTTTTCTCTCTCCACTTACACTTGACGTAGTGCTCCTCAAATCTGGATCTTGCGAGTTTATAAACTTCGAGATTTTTCTGATACTCCGTTTTCTTTCTGGCGACGTCATCGGTCAGCTGTAAAAAAAAATTTGACGTTATGCCAAAAAAAAAAAAAAAAAAAAAACGTTTTTTTTTTTTTTTCGTATCGGAAAGTCGCCAACCTGTTGGAATTGTGCCGTTAGCCACGCTTGTTCTTCCTGATACAATTTTCTCGCGCGTCGCCTTTCAGCGTAGAGACTACTTATGTGTTCGACGACAACGTTTTCCATGGAATCTGCTTGTTGCTTAATGAGTTTTGCGATTTGATCCAACGATTCCATAATTTCTCTCCAATTCTGAAAAAAAAAAAAAAAAAAATTCAATTTCATTTGACGCAACAAACTTTTGTCAAAAGCTCAGCGTCATTTTTTTTGCAATACCTGTGCGATTAAACTGCCAACCAAATCGTCGTAACGTTCAACTTTCTTTCCCTGAAGCGTTAGGGAAGAAATAGTCGACGCGTACTCTCTGTCCGATTTGACTTTTGTCGTGAGGCATCTTCGCATAGTTTCCAAAAGTTTAATTTCAGCATCTTGTCTGCAGAGGAGAGCCTCGTGAGAGGATTGTCCCTGCAGCGTAGCGGAGAATCCCATTTCCACTGTTGTATATATACTATATATATACACTTATTGTTATCGAATGATAAAACACCGCGAATCCTTTGTCAAAGCATTCAATAAATATCATGTATTTTATTTATCGTTAAAGCGTTATAACTCTCATTCCTTTATGTGTGTATTCTCCAAACTGACGTGAGCACTTTAAATAGTGTTGAGCCTCGACACCTGATCCATCGATCGTAAAGATCATTTCAGACACGAATTATATTTTTATATATTTTTTCCCCGATTTCGAGGATCCGTAACAAAAACATTCGCGGATCTGGCCACTGATTATCGTGAGTTTATTACTGTGTACACGATACGTTCGAGAATTATACAATTTTTTATCATAGTCGTGTGTGGAGAATACCGCCACAAGTTACAGTGACGTTGAGGAGATACGGGATACACGGGTGAAAGTCAGCACGGAATTGACGTATCTTTAGCGTGCTGCTATCTGTGAACGGTACGTAAGGTGTTTCTAAAATATATATATATATATATATTTCATTTCAGAAGCACCGGAGAACCACTTGTGTAGAATATATAACTATAACGCCGATGTAGCCAGTGGATCGAACGTCTTAGGATATGTGGCTAAACGCACGGCAACATTTTTCACCTCGTTCGGTGTTTCGCACCTGACCTGTGACCAGTTAGAGACGAAAATGCAACATTGATATATCATAAGTCCACGTGGCCTTTTCAGATGCAGTTAAAAAAGCTTTGCCCCCCTCCCCAGTGTCAGCAACAAGAAATCCCGTTATCAACCAGATAATTTGTAACGAATGAAATTTATCCGATAGGAAAATCTTGGATTAACCTTTTCTTCAATGTATCGAAACTCATATGGAATATCTATATATAGTTTCGAATGTGGGAAAAGAGTTCATCAGCCAATCGTTAAAATCCATAAATGGATTGAGAGCAATAATCAATTACACGGTGTACAACGTATAAAAAGTATATTGGGCTTTTTTTTATAACAATACTTGTACGATAGATACGAAATTCCAAAATAGTAAACAAATGTTTTTTAATAAACTAAATTTAGACTCTATACGACATGATGAATGACCGGACGTTCTCGCGAGAGCGAGAAAAATAAAACTATTCAGACCCCTATGTTTTTTCGGCGCTTGTTTATTAAATTGACAAATTATGCTATCAGCCCACCCGTTACATTAGGATCCCCACCTCTATAGTTTGACTTTGGTGCATCGTATTAAAAAACAAGGAATGAAAAAAAAAAATGGTGGGGATAGTTTGATTGCGCGAGTTGCCATAGAGAGCGTTGCGAGCGCGCAGCCACCATCGAAATCCGATCAAAACGGTACGGAGTCTCCGGGAGAGCGGTCGTTACACGGTCGGCGAAATTAATACGAGGTGAATACAAAAAAAGAAGTTTATTATCATACGCGGTCTGTTTATTGATGAAAGAACATCGATATCGGCGTGACACAAGAGTGAGACGGGATGTCTCGTCGTGTGATTTTACAGTGAAATAGATGAATCAGTGAATTAGTTCGTTCTCACCGCGACGTAAGAATCCCGCGACCTTTTTTTTCTTCTCCCTGTCGCTTCGCCGGGCGCGCTTTACCTTCGGCTCTGGTTCTTCTTCGGACTGTAGGGCTGCGCACGGACGCGTCGATAAATCGCTTGGGCGTTGCGAATCCCTCTTATTTCGCGATATCCCGATCTTTCCAATTGCAAATCCGAAAAAATAAAATTATTTATCCCCATATACTTCGAACATTTCTGCAAAAAAAAAAATAGAAAAATTCTCGTAAACGGGCAACAAAAAAAAAAGAACGGAGCGAAAATAGCGGCTGAAGCTCATCGATTATGCGATGAATTACTTTTGCTCTATATTTTGATGCTTGTCAAAACAATGCGTCGTCGAATAGTGGGATCGTCGTATTAGGAGTGAAATTATAACAATAGATCAACACTTTCATTAACGATCGTTTCATTCACCTCGAAAGAAAACGTCACTCCGAAATTAGATCGCGGCGAAAGTCCGCGTCGAATGAAATTCAACCGCAAAAGTCGATGTTGCTTAACCAAAATATATCGCGAAAGAAAAAAAAGTCACGAACGGTAAAGAGGGTGGGGGGACGATCCGAGTAAACGCGTAGCCGAGAGACTAGTGGCGCAGTGTAAGAAGGGTTGTGGGGAATTGTCGGCATTCTCAAGGCTCCGATTTATTTCGGTACTGCATTGAAGCGGCGCCTCTTCGAGCCTTCGATGTTCCGATCAAAATGAGCATTGTGGGTCATAACGGGAACCTATAGTATAGCTATATATATAGAACTCTCCGTTCTTTCCATTCGTAAAATAAAATGTTTTCACGCGCATTTAATTGTCTACTTTATAATTGTCTATTTCACGATCACGTAAAAGTATGAAAGTACAAATGAAAAAAAATCCAATTTCTCGCGTTTTATCGATAGAAATCGGATTTTTTTTTCAAACGAAACCCAGAAATCTCGTTCTATTAGTTGTCGCGACGTTTCGTCACGCGTGACCTTTTCGCTATTTCGATTTATTGGGTTAACGGGAGCGAACCTCGAGGGATTCTACGTCGCGGAAGAGGAAGAAACTACGCACGATGAAAAGTTAATCGAATCTCGTGTTATCTTTGATTCAGGAGGCCATTTGATCTCACGAGAAATTTAAGAAAATACGAAAAAAAAATAAATAAAAAAAATATATCGAAAAAACGAGGGAAGGGAAAAGAGAAGAGTCAAAACGGGTTGAAACGATATTAGTTGAACGGTACGAGGATTACTCGAGGGGGATTGTGCGAGAAAGTTTGACGCGAGCGTAAGTGAAGGAGTACCAAGTGATAAAGTACGGAGAGTAACGGGGAGCGGTCGAGGGGACGGAGTGCTCCGGGTGTGGGGCGGAGGACCCGAAGGGTCGGTAGTGGCGGAAAAATAAGGTCGAAAATACGAGGATGACGGGCGTCGAGGATGGCAAGGGCGGCGGCGGCGGAGGCGGTGGTGCCGACGTTAGCGCCACCGATAATGTCAACCAGCAGAACGGTGGACCGGAAAAAGCTCCCGTTGTCACCGGAACCAACATGGAGACACTTCCGCGTCCCGGCAAACAGGTGAGAATCATCAACGATCTATATGGTTATTATTATTATTATTATTATTTTGTTTTTTCGATCCATTTATCATTATTATTATTATTTTTTTATAATTTTTTCGATCTATTTATCATTATTGTTATTATTTTTTATTTTTTTTCGTAAGTCCTATAGATACATGTCGTTTGCGCTTGAAAAATAAAATGCGACTTCTTGTTTTTTTTTACATCGACAATTTGCAGGCTGTATACACGTTTACCCTTTCACACGCCATGCACGTGATTATTGATTCCTCGATGTTTTTCGTTCGTTAAGGAAATTTAAACGCTCGAGAATAACGAAAAAATTGATTTTGGCGTTTTTAATTGAAAGACGATATGAATGAAAAATTCGAAATTTTTATCGATATATGTGAAAAATTTATTTGAATTTTTCGTATATCGGTATTTTTTTTTTTTCGGTGTATTTGAAATTTGAATTTAATTCGATTTGTATGAATTTATTTGACTTTTCAAATTTGAGTTAATCGTGATATTCTCTTTTTTAAATTCGAAGACATTTCTCAATTTTTCGGGGAATAACCAAAAAAACATCGAAAAAACTCACTAAAAAAAAAAAAAAATTGTGTATTTCGGACTCAAACACGCGTTTTGTTATCTTTTATACAATATTCATCGATTCTCCGCTCTTAAACTCGATGAATACGTTTCTCGTGTTTTCGCTTCGTAAAATTTATGAAAATGAGAGTTCGCAGTAAAACTCCCGACTTGTATTATATTGCTGCATCTTATTTTCATAGCGTGCGTACGATTAGCACACATTTGCGAGGATTTAAAAAAAAAAAAAAAATTCTTTTTATTTGAAAGTCAATGCGATCATCGCCCGTAGCGTTGAATGACGTCATCTTCCAGGTAGACGTTCGTATTTTAAATATCAGTGACCTGGAATACAGCTGTACGGCTCTAACTATAGTATAATATATTGTGTACTGTATTCGCCGCAAGGCAACGAGACGGTCGTTCAGGTTTGACCGCGTTAGGGAAACAGCAGCTGTCGCTCTCACGATCTTCACGTTTCGTTCGTACAGCTGCCGGTTAGCGTAGGTCCCGGATGAGAAAAATCCTCCGGACCCACGCGTCTCCCAAATATTTCATCGAATTCCATTCCATTTCGAACGATTTATCGTTCAAAACCTCTTAAAACGTGATTTTCCCAATTTTTTTTTTTTTTTTTTTTTTTTTTTACACCGTTTTCGATGTTTTTAAAAAGCGTCCAATTATTTTTTTTACCTTGACATCGAAATAAAGATGATCGGTGCGTGGATACGGCGTATACCGTCCTTGACGCTAAAATTTTCGATGTTCTCGTGTCATTTTTGGATCTCTGCCAACGAGTAGTCATTACTATTTTGCGGATATCCTCGATATATACATATATATGTTTGTCTCGAACGAAACATCGAGGAAATATAACGAATATATATACATCGCGTTTTGCAGGAATTAATACATCGCGGTTCGTAGAGTTCAGATGAATTTGATCGGTAATAATAATTCATTGAATTAACCCCGCGATGACCCGCCATTTTTTATTAAATCGGTAAAAAAAATCTGTTTAATTAGTCTCGTAATATATGAAGTCATCGATAACGCCATTGGTAATTATAGTCTCGCGAACGCATTTAGTTCGATAAAAGTTACGAATTATTCCGCGTCTTTCTGATTCTTAAGAATATATGACTACAAAAGTAAAAAAAAAAAAAAATTCATCGTAATTTTGGAGTAAAAGAGTCGTCGCTACAAAGACAAATGTTTGCTTATTTACGGTCGAAAGAACGATTAAGCGATGCGTAAGATTATTCACGGACGCGTTAATAATTTTCAGTACGAAAGTAATTACATTAGTAGTTGAAATGCCGGCGAAGGAAAGAGAGTGTAAAGTCGGGACTCGCATCCGATGGGCAAACGAAGCGGCGGTGTTATACCGAACCGACTGCATGCTATATATTTGATTACATTTAGCCATTGCCGCTTCCACGGCATAATATTGCGTGACCAACTCGTGAAGAGCAGCGTATCTACGACGCCGTACACGGCAAATAATTCCAAAACCGGAACGCCAGCATTCATTTCGTCGTTTATACTCATTCGTCCGGTCGACTTAATCAACTCGGCCTCATTAAATCTTCGATAAATTACTCTTTAACAAGATAATGACGATATCTTCAGTCTTTTACATTTATAACCATTAAAAATATGAAAAGAAAAAAAAAAAAAAAAAAAAGATCGAAAGTTACGGAATTAGCGATCTGCGGTCATTTTTATTCTATAAAAATCCCGATTGGGACTCAAACGTTAACGAAAGTGATAAAAATGAAAAAAAAAAAAAAAAAATTTTAAACGTTCCCGAAGCTTCCAATACCCGATTAAATAATTAAAATTCATTCGATCCGCTTATATCGCCATATCACCGCGAAGCTCGGCATCGGATATTTTTTTATATCGGACCTTCGATAATTCCGAAGCTTTTAATATTATTTTCGCTCGAGATTCGTACGTTGTTATTGGTTTAGATTTCAACGAAGATTATCACTGTTCACGGTCGCTGTCGCGGCGAATAGGTCGTCCGAAGTTCTTTGCAGATTAATCCGATAAGTCGATTCTTTCGACTTAATGGTCATTTCCAGATCGCTTTCTCCTACAAGAAAAAAAACAATAAATATTGATATGCGTAAATATATTATTATTATATATTTTATTTTATTATTTATAACATTAATATGATAATAAATAAATAAAAATAAAAATTTTAATTTTTTATTATTATTATTATTATCATTGGTATAATATATAATTTATATTATAATAAATTAATATAATAATTTATTAACGCATCGAAATTATTATTGCTATTAATTTGTTTTTAATTTCAATTTTTCTATATCCGATTTTTTAATTCCGAGATCATTGACCTTATAGACGAAAGGTCACCACTCCAGAGACATTAATTTAAGTATCTAAATGTTCATATCGCAATAGATTACAGAAAAATCGACATCTGCCATCCGAGTGTAAGTAATTTCCATTCGTAGTAACGTCGATTGGCCCGCAGGGTTTTCAGATACGCGAGGGGTGACCTGTACTTTCAACCCCCGTAGTTGCATTTACCTCCCTATATGGTTATACAGAGGCCTTCCGCACGCGGAGGTTCGTTGACCTTCGGCATTATATACACATACGCTGTATAGATATTACCAATACAACAAAAGCTTAACACGACCGCTGTTTTCGCTCGAACGGCTCTATTTCTAAGCAGCAGCAGCAGCAGCAGTATCGGCATCGCTCAGTCCTCTTATCGTCAACGAGAAATCTCTGAAGCATATCGGATGCATGTAGTGGGAGTCTAACGCATTTTTTAACACTCTCCGTTCGAACGAACAGGTACTCGTCTTACCTTGTTGCGTTTTTTTTTTTTTTTTTTTCAATTTTTATTGCCAACGCGACTGTAAATCGCTTTGCTTTTCGCGACTATAAGTAACAACACTGTGTCTCTGGACTCTCGTGTGCATCGAACGCCTTTGTGCACTTCGACGGCGCGTTTTTGCGGCGTGCGTTTGCCTTCACCACGCTACTTTTCTCTTCTCCGTTTTCCCCCCTTTAGCTTTTACGTTTCAGCCCCCCGTTCACTCTTAATACGCCCCACAGTCGCGAGGGTGGCACTCGACGTGTCTTCCGTTCCCTTTTCTCTCGTTTTCTCGCACGTGTCGTGTACCCGAATAATACACATTTACACCCCTCCGAGGGTTCGTTTCGGGGGCCGAACCCCGTCACGAAGCTTTTGGGGTTTGGGACATTAGAGCCGACGCGACGGCCGACACCCCTTGAAATGAGACGAAACAGTGCGAAAACGGGTCTTCTTCTCTTACTCGCTGGTGTAACCGTATTGTTGTAACACTCGTCACCCTCGCGACGTAATCGATCCTACGCTGCGATGACGAAACTCGATACTCAAGTCGTTTTTTTTTTTTTTTTTTTTTTTTTAAGGGTGTCTTCCATTCACCAAGAAACCCTTCAGTTTGACGCCCCGTAAGACTAAACTGCAGCTTTATGATTGTTTGTTTACCTTCGCATTAGTTACTCTTTGGACGTTAATCAAACGATGGGATTGCGGTGGGGGTGTTGCGAAAGGCAAATAACGATATAGAACGCGTAAAAGTCAATTATTATATCACATATCATATTCTGTTGTCATTATTAATTGGATAAAAAAAAAAGATATGGCCGCTGGAAGAGTGACTCGGTATTTTTTTTTTCTCGCGATGTTTCTTCAAGTTGACAATCTAACTATCGCGACTTTCTCCTCGCGGATTTCTCGCGCTCCACTTTTGATTTATTTCATAAAAAAAAAAAAAAAAAACCTCGACTATCCTTAACGACTCTGCAAACCCTTAATTTCAATTAATAACACAAAGATCCCTTTCATTTTTTTCACGTATAATTAAAAATTAAAGTAAAAAAAAAGTCCGCACGCGAACGTATAATTTTTTTTTTTTTTTTTTCCGCAAAGCCAAAGTCTCTCCCCGCAGTACTCGTAATTGTAGGAGGGAAACAAACAGAACCGAAATACAAGGGTTTTCGTGGCGTCCCCGTGCGTTTGCGCGTGTCCTGCGGTATCCCTCGCAATACGCCCGATTACACAACCCCCGCGTTGTACGGACTCGTCATCCGATTACGAGAAATTCTCGGACGGTCGAGCATCACTTACACTTTGTTCTCAACGACTCTGTTCCTCTTTGGTTGCTATAGTATCTATATATATATATATCTATATCTATCGCTGTGGTTCCTCTCGCTTCGTCTCCTCATCATCCTTTGGGTACCACACTGGTTTACCTCATTATTACAGCACGCAACGCTCTTCCGCCATTCCGTCGCTTACACACACATCGGGACGCAGACGCGAACGCACATTAACTAAATCGACAGTATGTATTTTCTGCTTCCGCTCCAAAACGCCTCCGGGGTACTAAAAATATCGACAAGCCAACAGCTCCTCTCTATACGATAGATCCGTTAGACTTCTCTTTCTCTCGTCTCCGTCTGCGCGTATTATAGTTGTACATACCGTTCGTTGCGGACGACTCTCCTTCGTGCCGAAGCTTTGTAACTCTCGCATAGCTTCGGAGTATACGGAATCGTATAAAATACCTTCCGTGCGTACATTCATCAGGCAGAGTTTACAACTTTTCTTGTTCGCCGCGCGCGTCTGCATCGCGGCTTTCCGACCAACGAGCGTAGATTCTCAAACCCACGAACTTTAATCCAACCATTATGAAGTGTTCATCTATTTCTGGAATGCGCCGCGTGTTTATACACCCTTCGAATACATCCCACTTGCGGAGCCCACGTACGCGGGGAGAGCGGTGGAGCAAAAAACATAGAAGACTCCGAATGACTCGGGCTTTTGATGTCGAAAGCATTTTTTTTATTTTATTTTTTTCGTCTCTCCGCTCTCTCGGACTCCCTTTTTTTCTGCGTAATAACCTATCAAAGGTTTCGGCGTCATGGTTTTTAATGATCGCGGGACACCGTCTGTCGGGTGTCTTTGATGGGGAAAAGCGCTTAAACGCGACACACGCGAATATTACGAAATAATAAAATTTACATCGAACATATGAGATTTTTTTCTTTTCGTAAAAAAAAAAAAATAAAAAAAAAAGAATTCGTCAATGTTTATTTATATTATTATTAATAATAATAATAATAATTCGATATTTGCAATTTCGATTTCGAAAGATCGAGAAACTTGAAAATATGTTTTACGCGTTCCTTCAACGATGGATACTATTTTTTTTTCCGTGAAACGGTATATATATCTTTGTATCCCGCGCGCAGCTTCATTTTCTCCCTTCGCGTTACGCCGTCTTTCCAGCTGTGCATCCGACATAATTCATTCGACAGGACTGCGAATAGTCGCGAATAATTGAAGCGCAGATGAGTATATAGGCAGTGAGGTGAGCATATAGTACGGTGTATACTTACCTTACCGCTTATATATATATGTGTACCGCTACATCCTATGTACCGTAAACGGTTTATTACATTCACATTAGTACTCCTCTCCCTCTACCAATCTTCTATAGTCCACAGTATCTATATATATTTATAGAACGCAAAATCGCCGCGACATTGAGATCGCGTGATCGATTCCGTCCGCAGGCGAGTTTAACACATTCGTCGTATCGCGACGTCGGGGAGAGCAAAACGGTGTTGCAGAGTTCAACCTAAATATCCCGCTTCGACTCAAAGATCGATATCATCGTCTGCTTAACGGGGTTCGCGAATATAGTCACCGGCATTGCTGCAGCCCCACCTCTCGTTTGCGCCTTCGTATGTGCGGTACACCGCACACGGCGCGGTTTTTTTTTTTTTTTTTTTTTTTTTTTTTCGTCGTCTTTTTTGCTGAAAAATAAACAGGAAAAAAAAATGATATCGAGAACAGCTTCGATCCGTTATAAGGCCGAGAAAGGTGTATCGAGTATCCGATGCTGCGCATGATAAATCGACGACCCCCGAAGCTTATCTCTTATGCTTTACCTCGCAGTTTCGAGATGTTCTTTTTTTCTTTTTTTTTTACTTTTGTTTCTTTATTCAGGATCGATGCATCATGTGTATACGCGATAAATGTGTTACATAGTGTATTCACTGTCTACTGCCCACACGAAAGATATATCGTATTCTATATTTATTATGTATCGAATATATTTTCGTAAAAAAATGGTAAGAAAATTGTAAAAATGGCAAAAAAAATTGGAAAAAATTGGAAAAATGGTAAATGGTAAAATGGTATTATTATACTTTCGAATATATTGCAAATATATGACAAATTCGATTGTTAATATATTAATTTTATAAAAACGCCGAATTTCATATATTTCCGATATATTTTTTGCATATACTTTTTTCCACGTGGGTATATCCGCTATCAAGGAGAGTATCGTCCGGTAATGTAACGTCGAGTCCTGAAATACATACCTTATCTCTTCGACAATGTGCTTTGAAAGCATTAACCGCGGGCTATAGGACACACGAGTATCGTAGCCTCGTCGCAGCGCTTGACTCTCGCTGCGACTGCTGTGAACCTTCTATATGCCCGTAAAAGTGCTATCGTCCTTTGTGCTCCTCAAAAAGAAAAGAACGAGTCTTTAATCTTTCACCTACGAGACGAGAGATCCGAGAGAGAGAGAGAGGAGAGGCGAAAGAATGAAATATATTCGATTCGTGAGTAAGCGAGTTTTTCGATATAACCAATTTCCTCGTGGTATGCAGTAATGGATGGTTTTGAAGAGGTTCGAATTTTTAGACACAGAGTGGTATAATACGAAAAAAAAAAAAAAAATTCGATCGATCATTAATTTACGATTCTTCGCAAAAAGAATCACGTTGAGCGCACGATCTTTTTTCATTTAAAAAAAAAATTAGTATAAACACAATTAATAATAATAATATAATTAATAATAATTTATTATTATTATTAATTGTGTTTATACTAATTTTTTAAAATATTTAATTTAATCGTATTAATTTTCGTAAAAAAATAAAATAAAATTATTAATAACAAAATATTGAGAATCGCACAATTTTATTATTAATAATTTAACATCATTTTGTTTTAATTATTTTTTTATACGACATTAGAAATTTTTTTCAACTTTTGACGATAATCCGATGCGACGATAGAATGATTGGAGGGTTTATGAGAATGTAGGGAGTCCGAGTTGGAGTTACAATGTTAGTAATGATTTCATTGGTCTTGAACCCGTGTCACGCCCGACCGAGCATTTGCCGTCCGCCACGGATATGCAAGGGAAACACATTCCTCTTTGTCGGAGTACAGTTGAGAGAAGCCGCTCTTTAATCTCTCGCCGCGCGCCGGAGGGCACCATAGTTTATCGGGGGGGAACTTATTAACGTGACGAACCGGATCGAGGAGTGACGGTGCGTTGAAGGGTTCTCTAGGAACGACGGTTTCTCGCGCTAATTGCCATTCAGGGGCCTTATCGCCGACGACATTTCGTTTCGTGTCATCCGGGAAACATTTCGCTGACCATTCGTTCGTTTAAACGCGAAGTATTCAACTCGGGAGGTCTCTATCGATAGCAATGCAACGTCCGATCATCGAATCGATTGCAATTTTTATTCCGTAATTTTTAACCCTTTAAAAATAATATAGTTAAAAAAAAACACAAATTTTCATAATTATCTAACGATATATCGATAAATCGATCGATTTATCGTATTACTTAAATTAATTAAAAAAAAAATTTCAATTTTTTTTATTTCGATAATTATATCCAATTCGCGAAATTTTAATTAAAAAAAATTTGAAAAAAAAAAAAAAAAAAACGATAATTGCAATCCGAATCTCATTCGCGGGGATTACCGGAAATTAATCTATCCTCGCCGTCTCTAATTTATCGTTGCCATCATCCATTATAAATCCGCGACATCGGGGATAATTAGTTCGAAGTTTCGCTTCGCGCCGAGTCGTAATCTCTCTTATAGCTTTTGCACTAAAACGATAAGTACGAGAAGTAATTTACCACTGTAAGGAGACGTAATGCACGAAGGTAGGAAAACGAATATTTCCTGGGTACGTGTGCGCAGATATATATATATAAATTGTGGGCGATGAGGTGAGCTGGTAATCGAGCGACGGTACGGGGGATGAGAGTGTCGAGAGGGATGAAAAGGGGAGGGGGCGAGGAACAGTTTGCGGCAATAGCGCGCCGCTGCCGCGTTCATATCGACCCACAGAGAAAAGGAGAGAGCGTAAGCTCGGGACTCCATCTTGCTTGTCCCACTTACGGCTCACCATACCGTTCCGGACGGAATTGTTCCCCACATATATGTATACCTTTGTGATAACACACGTACCCTCAATATATTATGAATAGATGTTTCAAAAAAAGTCTATAAAAACCGAATGAAACTTTAACTCCAAAATTATTTCGTATTCGAAAAAAAAAAAAAAAAAAATCGGCGAAACTAAATTTTTTGAAAAAACACGTAAAAAAAAGATCGCGACAAAAAAAAATTCATTTTCGTAAACATAAAAAAAAATGTTAACCACTTGGATTAATACTTTTAATGATTCGAGATAATTTTATTTTTTTTCATTTTTGTGAAATTTTTTTTTTTTAGCAACTTGTCAATTTTTTTTTTTACATTTTTTATACACGTACGACATGTGTTGTCTGATACGCAACGTTATTATTATTACGGGTGTTATTAACATATCTCCTCCCCGGTGGGGTGTCATCCCCCATTGTCGACAATTTTTCCCACCGATAAGCAACGAACAAAGGTCTATAAAACTCGAAGGGACACTGAAATAAAAAAATCGCAACTGAAGCGAAAATGTATTCATACGGTTTATAAGCGTTCGCGATGTTATATTGTTTTTCTCGAATAAAAGAAGTCGATCGGATGCATTAATGAAAGGAATACCTGACATAAGAACACTGCAACGTTAGCGTATAGAATATCGTGTGAGATTCGCGATCGCGATAATATAATGCAGTCGATAAAATGGTAAACAACGCCACATTGTCTGCGAAAGTACTTGCGCTCTTTTTTTTACATTTTTTTCTTTCTCTCGTTCGTTGAATCGACGCTACGGATCGAAGAGGGAATCGAATAGGGGAAACGAATGGCGAAGTGGAAAAGCTGGTGAGTGGTGCATCGATGCAACGCTACCAGCAGAACGTAATACTCATATATATATATATATATCTCTATACATACATAGAGAAGGGCAGAGGTAGAATTCAACGAGATTCTCCCTCTGGTGTTGTATTTTCTCGGCTTTAGTCGCGAAGCTGTTTTCCATCCTTCTCTCGTTTTCGCTATTCTATCCTTTTCGCACCGACGCCCCGATGTCGTGGATTTAATTAAGCGCTAATGAAATGGACGTGTCGCCTGACAATACGACAGAGCGGGAGGGGTGGTTAGGTGCTCTTGTATATGCCGCGCAAACGACAACGACGAACCGAACGACCTACATTCCGATGGGACAGAAGTGCTCGCGAATATATACAGCGGGTTTTACGCGGATACATATTTTGGAGCGGAAATAGACACAAAGACGATTGGGCAATAATCGTGAGATTTGATGAAAAAAAAAAAAAAAAATCGAAAGTTGCCACGGAGTAAAGGGTTAAAAAAAAATTACGATTTTTTTTTAATTTCGCGATTTTTTCGGTTTTTCGATTTTTTTTTGTGTTCAAAAAACTTCGAAAATTTAATATTTTTACATTGCTTCTCAATTATTTTTGTTTCGAAGAAATTATATCGGAGAAAATGTAATATTGAGAGACTAAAGGATTCTTAGCAAATACGAAGAGATGCGAATCTCGTTGAGGAAACGTAATACCCGAGGAAATTGAGTCCATAAAAAAAAGTAACGCCAGAGAAAGGATATAAAATAAAAGGATATCGCTGGCCAAAGGAAAAAGCTGGTTGGTTCGCCGGGTAATACGTCGGAACCCGAGCATCGCTTTCCTGCGACCCGTCCTTCACCTATATAATATAAGAGAATTCAGCAGACGCTGAGCTTCGCTCGGGGCGGAAGCGCGTCTTCGAGTTCCGAATCGATTCAGAATTCTATTTTCGATATTTTCCCATACGTGACGTCATCGTTATTGTCAAAAAAGCGTATTCTATGCTTTTTTCAAATTTTTGTTGTTTTTTATTATCGATCTTTCGCGTCGCAGTTGAAACAGCAAAACTCCCCGGAAAATTCTGGGTGCAGCACATCGAAGTGCACGAAACGTACTCCGATCGATCGCTCTCCGTTTTTTTTTTCTTTCTCGTGTCTCAATAATTAAGAGCAGTTTACACTCCCACCGTCGTTTTATTTAAATGTATTTAAATTTATTTAATATTTTTTATACTCGACACAAAGGGGTTTAGAGTACCCCGAGGGTTTCAATTACAAAAGACCCTTTCGGCTTCTCTTCCAGGCATCCGAAGAGTCAATTTAATTAATTTCGTATCCTCAATTGCGCCTCATCGTTACTCAATTACCTTCCCTCTTCGCGTTTCTCTTCTTCGTTTCTCGTACAAAATAACGAAATAAGAGAATAATAAAAATAAAAAAAATAATAAAATTAAATCGTAATAAAAATATTTAATAAAATAATAATTAAAAAATTACATTACGATTATTTGATTTAACATTTTTATAATATTTTTAAAATCATTTTTCTTATTCGTAAAATTTTTTTATCGATCGATCAATGAAATTCTCGAAGGATAAAAGTCTCTTGAATCATATCGCAGAGTAGTACTCGAGAACGATAGACAAGATAACAAAGTTTTCCGACGAAAGTTTTCGCGATGTTTCACGCAAAACCCCTTTTTTCTCTCGCGACGAATCGTCAGCGACGGAGGATCGATCGGTCGCCGTTCATATAGGTACGCGAGACAACACGAGACTTTCCGCCAGTCCATCGTCGAGCGCTGGAAAACTCGTGCGACCTTCGTCACTGCGATTCGCAAACCTGCGGCCGGCAATGCAAAGAGTTATACGATTCCGCGCAATGAAATTGACTCGTTTCCTCTGCGATTTACTGGCAGAAAATGTTTATAGTGAAAACTGCTGAAAGGAGGTCAATATCAATGTTATATACATACCTACCGCATTGGTGGAGGGTGAGCTTTGTGTCCGAGAACTCCATGTCGAGCTCTCTGACGTCCGACACACCTAAGAGTGACCTACATATTTTATAGCGTATGTCCTATATCCGCGCAACTATAGTACCCGTATACTACCCGAAGGCTCCAAAGGGTTTACCGACTTGAATTTATCCCCGGGGAACTCTAACTCACGGCATTCTAAGTTTCCGCCATTTGCCACAAATCGATCTTTTTTTGTCTGGAAGTTACGTTTTTTTTTTTTTTTTTTTTTTTTTCATCATCTCGTCTCGAATCGATGACGACGTTTGCCGTGATAGTATTCAGCCACCGCCCTTTGTTATATCGATTTTACCAACCGGAATTTACTCCGTTTTTTTTTTTTTTTCATCGTGCCGCGAATTGATAAGACTGACGTGAGATGATTTGCGGCTTTTACCGTTTACCACAAAAGGTTTTTTTTTTCTCGAATTAATGACTATTTTTAAAAAATATTAATATTAATTTAATAATGGAAACTAATTACGGAAACGATGATTTAATTTATTAATTATATAATTATTATTATTATTAATTCTTTTTTTTTTAATCTTTTTACGCAATTTATTTATTTTTATTTCGTTTCGGCGCCGAGCCGACGACTACGCTGGCGTCATTGCAATCACAAAGCCAATTAGGTAGAATTTTCCACTATAGTTGTAGTGCCATCGGGACAACCGGTCGCAATATCTCGATGAATTCACCGACGAAACGCGCAAAGTCCCTCGCGCAACGACCAGATCCGTTCTGTGTTTACGAACAGCGCACGCGTTTCACGATCGCGGCGTGATGTCATTCACGAGAGCGTCGACGGAATTATGTAATAGTTGGTTGTATGCGAACGCGCGAATATATCAGGTATACGCACGCTTAGCGCTGCGCGCGAGAGACGACGACTCATACGGTTGTACATGTCTCGCTGATCGTGCGACGCGCTCACGAATGGACCGGCAATGGAACTGATCCCCTTTATCTGCAATTTGTTACCGGTTTTTTTTTTTTTTTTTTAAACAGACCTTTGCGCGATCTTTTTTTTTTATCGTCAGTTTTGCGCGGAGATTACGGGTTACCAAAAGTTTATTTAATCGAAACTGTAATGTTACACAGCTATACGATTCTTTCGATTAAAGATGAATTTTATGATTTTTTTTTTTTTTTTTAAAGGAGAATTTTATGAATTAATTATATTAATTTTATAATTTTTTTTTTTGCTCCGAAACTCGCGCCGAGTTGTACTATTGTCACTTAGTTTCGTATTCATTTTGGTTGTTCGTTACTGCAGTCGAGCGTTACGTATACAAAGATTAGGTCACCGACATAAACGATAGCGGATAACGACACAGATAACTCGGCTTCGAGTTATCGTATGTAAATTGGCACATTGTCCGAGAAACTCGAACTTTGTCGCACGAATACTCGTCGAAGTACCGTAATCCCGGAGGTGAACGGCGCAAAAATCGATCGCGAGGACACACCTGGCTTTTGTCCAGTTTCCGGTTTTGTTTTAATTTCACGCCGCGAAAACGGAAGTCGGAAATATAATTCATTCGGTATCATATTTTTTTTTTTATATTTCTTGTCACGTTCGTCGATTAGCGTCCGACTGCGCGCGTGTAATGAATTCGATTCGAGATATTCTCGTTGCCTCATCATCGCCCGTTTATTTGAACAGTCGACGGGGTTTATAACGCATATATATATGCATATGTAGACATGTGTACACATATATAAGGTCCACTCAACGTCAAAGATATACAAGTATTGCCGCATCGAGGTGACTTCGCGCTGACCGTGAACTACAAGCCTTTCACTAGCCTTCGCCTCGTTCCTCGTTCTCCTCACGAATGCGCACCTCGTTCAGTACTTACCTACTTGGAACTCGGGAGCCAACAGACTAAAACGCCGAACGATAATTCGATAACAATCTTTCTTCACGGTATCCCACGAGTTTTCAATTATTTTCCCTCGTTTTTGCTCCGAAAAAAACCAAAAAATTCGCTCGCAGAGAGCTTCGGACGAAAAATGATTTTTTTAAACTCCGAAATTTTTGAATTTTTTTTTCTCTCGAAAAATATGGGAGATAATAAAATGATTTTTTTTTCCGAACGGTACATGTATTCAGAGTTTCACAGAAAAAAAATTGGCAATAAATATTGAAAAATAAACACAAATATGGCAGCCGAAAGGGCGACATGTTTTTTTTTTTGGCCCTCGAAATCCGCGAGAGAAAGCAGTGATTTTTACGTAATTATTCAAAATTGAAAAACGATTTAATAAAAGTACAGTCGTCACGGACACGGCACCGGTATTAACTTGAATAACCTGTTTAACTTTTTTTTTATTTCGGATGCATCGTTTCCAGCGAAAAGCGTACGTCGTCAGAAAATCATAAAATAAAATTACTACTCTTCCAGCGGCCATATAATTTTTTCTCTCAAATTTCTGTGGACAATTATTTTTTGTAATACTCTAAATATATGTATCTTTCAATAAAAAAAAAATTCCTTACATTATTTCATATAGTTTACGAGGAAAAAAAAATGAAAATATTTAAAAAATATTAAAAGTCCATTTTTTACGATAAAAGCCATTAGGTGCCTCCGAAAGTACGAAACGCACCGGGGGATCTATGAATTCCAGACGCCCAAAGTCCTCTTTATAGATCCGTTGGTTTCTATTCAACGCGATGATGATAGAGGAGTCGAGAAATACTGATTACCAGGACGCGGCCGGCGGCCCGTATCCGTTTTATGACCCGTCTAGTCGTCGGCTCTCTTCGAGAGTCCGAAGCGTATTAGTGCGTTACGCACTTACGCCTTCGTATTCTTAGCGTTCTCTCTATCTCTTCTCTATCATTTCGTACGCAACCCACGTTCGTAGCATCTCTCCAGTTCAACGGATTGAAAGCGCTATTAGGTCATTAGGTTCTTCCATTAGAGAGATATGCGACACAATGTTGTCCGCTCGCACGACAATATATCCACTTCTTTCCTTTCTTAGTCGATTGCTCTTTCATCTTCGCCACCGTTTTTGTACCCACGAAGAAGAATCGTCGTTGCCAACGCGACTTACGTCTACAGCGGCAAGAATTACGCGATAACGTTTTTTCCATTGTAACGAAATCGCTTTTTATTAAACGATCATAAATTCTGATTTGTCTCGTTGAGAATTATTTCGTTACTCGCTGTTGATAAAAAGAAATATAATAAATTCGTTACACGTTACAAACGGTTTGGAAACCTTTCGTCGAATTATGTCGTTCCGCTGATTTAAAATTTAAGAAGCGAGAAATTCATATTTATCGCGGAGAAAGTGAAAAATATAAAATAATAATTTTTTTCGTAAAATATTAAAAAAATATTTTAAAAAAATTACAATTACATCTTTAGAAAAAAAAAGAAAAAAAACGGTATTAAACGAATTACCAAAGGATAAGATATCGCGGGGGTTTACCGAGGCATTAACGAGTTATCGCAATCAGTGCACCTGTATCCAATATAAACCCGTTGTTTCTTCGACGAATCGAACGATCGGATTGCGCTTTACCGATCGCTTCGTAATAAGGCTCTTGCGACGTTAAAACCGCGCGATGTATAGGCGTCCCGGCGCCTGGTGTCACGTGTCTTCGCGACAAGACACTAAAGTATCCAGTGGCTCGTTGCGAACTCCAGAGTTCAGTTCCTCGAGAGTGAAAAAAAAAAAAAAAAAAAATCGCTTCAGCGTGAATAAAACGGGTCGACGTTGCACTCTTGGCGACTAAAACAGCGGAGAGAGTTCTCCGAGTTCGGAGTCTTCGCGTCTCCACTCTCGGAGATCTCTTCTCGCGCGGCAACGGGTTTTGCGTGTCTCCGACGCGCGGTTATACGGAAAGGTTTCAGCGAAAGACGAAGAAATAGAAAGCCATAGGGACGGCGGGGGGTGAGAATAGAGTGAGAGACAGTCGGGCAACAACACCGTCGCGCGGACTGCATAAATAAATATATCACAGGCCGGTTGTACCCGGCGTAAGCGCAAGTGACACAACGGCGACGATTGTGTAAGCGTTCGAGCGCCGCGCTTGCAGTCGTCCCGGTTTCGTCGTCGCCGTCGTCGTCGTTGCACTCTGCGAGAGGAACGCGCGCGCGGTCAATGCTCCATCCGACTCCTCGGCTGCTGCGGCAACTCTCGGGCTCTCCGTTGGGGACTCGAAGCTTTTGCCGCCTCTGAGAAACCGCCGGTTCGCCACGGTTAGTCCCTCTGCCTCTACATATACGGTGGATCTCTGCCTCCACGAGAAACGACGATCTCCGCGCGTTCTCCGCGTATCGTTCGTAACGAGAAACGCGAAACGCGAAACACTCCCACGAGTACACCGCGTTGTACTCCCGGAGTGCAGCGTTATGTTTAAACGTGATATATAGATAGGAGAGAGGAGAGTAAAGAGGAGAGTAGAGAGCCAATAGGAGAAGCTACAGACCTATGAGAACTGTACGGCAAACATTGTTGCGATGGTAACCGCGTGTACAACATCAGCGTGTGTTGTATGCCTAATTGGCGGGGAATGAATATGACATAATTTGTCAATTAGTTCATATCAACGAGACTATTTAACCGCTCAATTTCCATATCGTTACCATAGACGAGTTAACGAGATTCAAATGACGAATATATCGCGACAATTCGTGTTATCGAAAAGGTATCGACAAGTAGTTTCGTAAATTTCAGATCAAAAGTCATATTTAATTTTATCATATCGATAAAAAAAATTTCGTAAATAAAAAAAAAACAACGCGTGAAAGGAGTTTTTATTTATTTTTTAATATAATTTTTCAATTTTTTTTATTTTCAAAAAAGTGCCATATCTCCTATAATCGCTAATATTTGGACTCGAGATTTTTTTTTTACATGATAAAAATACTTACGATTTTTTTTTTACCTATAAAAAAAAATACCCTAAATACATCGATAGCAAAAATTTGCGACAAAAATTGATAGAAAATTTAAAAAATCGTTTTTGGTGCATTTTTTCGATGAGATTCTCAGCAATTTCACCATTCGCGATTTATGTATAAGTAGTCGCAAGATCGCCGGATTGCGTCACCGATTACATATCCGATAGATAGAGCGCAATCGCGAATTATCTTATCGCGATCGTGCGTTAACCTGATCCATATCGTTAACCAGCGCCAAGGTCCCTCTTTCCCTCGTATTATCGTTGTGATAATAGTGTCGTCGTTGCGTTCACCTTGAACCGAGTTAACCGCGAATTCCGACTTCTCTGAATCGCGCGGGGAACACGCGTATAGCGCAGATTGCGAGTGCGAACGACGAGCGTTTAGTTCTCATTGACGAGAGGCCTCGAACCCTGTCGAAGAATCGAAGTCATTGTTTCGCTTAGGGGGTCAAGTGCAGGGGGAAGCGATAATCATCGTCCTCAGTACCGACGCTGGTTACTTATACCCATTGGAAGAATAAAAAGAGAAAAAAAGGCATTGAGCGAAAGACACTCGAGTTGCGATCTCATGCGGCTTTCGACGTAACTGCACACGTTTGACTCTCTCGTCATTTCCATTCATTGAAACGCACTTTATTCAATGAAGAAGCAGCATCGGCAGGAGAACGATGCGTGCGCTAAAAGGGAAGCTGTCGAGACACTCTCTTGCCTCCCGGCGACAAAACCCCCCGTATCCCCGGTACCCGACAACGCTGTTCCGTCACTCGTCAATCGTCACCTCGCGATCCAATCAACCGCCACACGCGAGTCGCGTGTTTCAACCTCTACACTGCTTGTATTAATCTATATATATATATGATTTATATAGTATATATTCTATATATATCATTTTCTCGAATTATAGTACGCGGAGAAGCAGAAATTCATTTCTACGACCTCATTCCGCGCTTCCGACGTCCGCAGTGCATCTCATATCTAATATATTCCGTTCGGTTCCTCGAATCTATATCTGCTCTCTACCCCTTCGCCGTATTCTACCCTTTCTATATCTCTTGCATTCGTTTGCCGCTCTATCCGTTTCGCGTGAATATTAATCAAATATTTCATCGCGTCTCGGTAATAGGAATAGAGATATGAGTCCGTGAAATTGAATACCCTTTGGATGCACTTTTAACACGAAATCTCAGATGAAATTTAGTCGAAATTCAGCGAGCGAGAATTTCAGATAAAATTTCTCGGTCTTTATTTTGTTTTTGGAAATTTGGAAATTTTTTGAAAATTTGAAAAAAAATTTAAATTATATTTCATAAAAAATCATCGGATTTCGATTTTTTTTTTTCAAGTTTTTATTTTTATTGAATGTTTTATACCCTTTATAGAGCGTTGATTCTCAAAAATCTTTTTACCTCCTACATTTTTCGAGAAAAAAAAAATTAAAAAATATCAAGACACTTGAATTTGCGCGATTCGGAATTCGAGATTTACACGCATTTTTTTTGCTTCTTCATTTAATCATTATCACCCGCGTCTGGTCGTATCACGACACTCGGATCGATGCGTTCTCGACGAGAGTCGGTGGGATCCTGAATCCCGAAGCTTCCCGGATACACGGAGTCGGGTTCGTTGACTGCACGAGGCATGCAGAAGCGTTAGTTGTACGGCGAGTGAGAAAGAAGAAAGAAGAAGTGAGGTCGGCCGCGAAGCGTGACTGAGCCGACGTGCAGCGAACCAGATCTGCAGCGCGACACGTTTCTCTATACAGCGGAGCATAAAGCACTCTTTCGCGAAAGATTCCTGCGAATCTCCCTCCTCGGATTACTCACCGAGGATTCTAACACAGTAGTTGGAACTCATGAATACTGAGCAGTCGGATTCGTCACGAAATCGTCGAGTAAAGTTGAGCGCTCAAACGCTGTTACTTTGCAAGTTTAATGCTCGCGGTGCATGAACTATAAATTCGTTAGCAGTGCGTACAATGGGGAGTAATTTCGAGGGTTTGTGGAATTTGTTGAGATTACGAGTTTTTCCTTTTTGAATAAAACAAATTAGTCATTTGGCGACTATCGCTTCGATCTTTTTTTTATTTTCCGCCATTTTTTTTTTAATACTCTGAATACATGGGACGGTGGAGGAGGGGTTCGGTTCGGTAAATAATAGCTATGAAACTTAAAAATCGAAATTTTTCCCGAAATTTTAAGAAAAAAAAAAAATTCTTACCTCCAATAATTTTGGAGTTTTTTTTTTTTTTTTTTTTTTTTTTTTTTTTTTTTTTTTTTTTTTTCGGGTCTCGAAGAGTAATTGGACAATTATTGCATACGGATGTGTAACGATTGAAACGTGAGGGCCAAAGAGGTGAACTGCGAGACGGGGGTCACTGCGACTCGAATTCGGTGTCGTGGAACCATTGAGTTGCATTAACAGGGACCATACCGCCGTCCTACATAAGCACAGTATTTCGAAAATTCCGGTTGTCTCAGAGGCTATCGATGTCAAGGACAATTGGCATACTTTTTCACAATTGTCTCTTGTTTACGGCATATATACGTGAATGTCGTCATGCGGCCGACGAAACTCGCGTACTGAGTCACCGCTTCTACAAAATTTAACTATAGTATATATATATATACGAAGACGACAAGATGACCGCAGTATATATGCCTGTAAAACGTTTATCTCGCAGCGATTTTCTTTTTTTTTTTTTCCCTCGTTGTTTTCTTAATTCTTTTAAACGAGTTTAATGCATAGCTATTTGAACGGATGAGCGTTGAAGCGTCATGATTATTCGTCTTGTCACCGTACAGCGAGAGTGAACGCATTTAAACGATTCTTCCGGCTGTCGTATAGCCCCGTGATGATGATGATGACGATGACGACGAGCCGTGAAGTGCCGCTTGACGGTCTCTCGGTTCAGGGGTCACGGATAGAGGCACTGATTCCATCAAACAATTGGATGCGCGGCCCACACGTGTGCACCGCATATGTGTGGACACACATCCAATACTCCGACTCCGAATAATATTTTATTAGATCATTATGTTACCAACGACCTTCGTGTCGTCCGGAGGACCTTCGGTTCACGCCTTCTTGAATTTATCACGTCATATACTGTACAATATATCGCTCGCGTTTAATTCTGAAGGCCCGTTATTTTTTTTTTTAATCCATTTATCACATTTTTTAAAATTTTGATTGGAGTTAAAATCATTCCGAATCGTCGTTTTTTTTTTTTTATGCATTTTTTATTCGATTATTTTTTCAATTAACAAATTTTCGTTAATAAATATCGAAGAGGAATTTTTTTTATTACAATTCGTAGTATTCGATTGATTTGATTATTATAAAAATAATAATTGGGAAAATGAAAATCGCGTTTTCTTTCCGCGGATATAGAGCGCACGTACGATGGTTTAGTAAAAAAAAAAAAAAAACTGGAGGTTGATGTCCGTCGCGTGAACTTAAACACAGCGATGCATCGTGTCGGTATACCTACGATGCTATACACGTTACTTTGAATGAGAGAGCCATGCAGCCGCTAAATTATTTAGGGGAACGTTTCAGACGTGAAAAAAGCGCGCGCCGAGACTTTGCGTGAATGGAACGGAAGGAAAAGGAAGTACACATCGGTTCTCCGTGGTGTCCGTTATGCTCGCCGGGCGTCCACCAGGGTGTAGTCTATTACTCAAATCCCCAGAGGATCCGAGAGACACAATGTGTGCACTTGCATTTTTATTTCTTTTCCCAGTCGCATTTCACGACGGAAATGACAAATGTTGACCGACACAATAACGCTTTGTCGACTTCGCATACGAGGCAATGAAAAATAAAAGTTTCATAAAAGGTTCCAAGTTTCCTTCGTGTCTCGTTTCTCGTAGTTTTTTTTTTTTTTTTCGAAAAAACTGAAAAATAAAATAAAAAAATAATTTATTATTTAATTTTTAAGTTTTACCGCAATAATTTTTTAAAATTTAATATTAATTATTATTCTATTATCCTACTAAAAAAATTGCTAATAATAACAATAATAATTATTATAGTGTTTTTGTTTTTTATTTACATATTTCGACATAAATAAATGACTGCCGATAGAAATATCACAGCGTTAACGATGCTCCCAGTTTCAAATATTTATGTATGCAAAGCATGATTTCCGCTTCGATTACGTACACCTGAAGGGAATGAGAAAAATAAAACGTAACGCTTACCTCATAATATCATTCGCGCGGAAGATAAAAATAAACGATCGTGAGATCATACGGTTCTCGTCATCGGTCGATTCGTCGTTGCTGACCGATTAGCATAAAAACTCGTAAAATTGGTGACCGTTCGGTGTATACGTAATGATACAGAATCCATCAGTGTGAGAGATATACGAGAACGATATCTTTTTTTTGCATTATAACATACGAAATGTAAGAAATCTTTATGCGATTTTCCGAGTCGATAATATATCGCAACTTCGAGTTCTCCGCTCGTAGATAAAGACACCGCGATTATCGGATAAATTTGCTTGCGATATCTCTCGCATTTTCTTTATTTCTTTTTTTTTTTTCTTCGTTTTACATCGATACTATTCGAAAAACAGCTTTCGCATCGACAGTCTCAGGTTTATCGATATCGCGTCTCTGCGAATAAAGAAACTGCGATCGGTTATAGTGACGCAAGCGCTCCAACACTCTGCACGCCCTCGACGACGATCTCCTGCAGTATATTGCGACTGCCCACGTCTTTTCTCTTTCGAGAACAACACGTTACACTCGGTGTCGTCTCTTCGACATGTTTCCGAAGCCAACGGGCGAAATTGATTCCATCGTAAACGGAGATTCAACCTCCGCCCAGAAATTGCTTCTTTTTCTCATATACTTCGATTCCTTTTCGGATCTCTTGCAACGCATCATCAGCTTTTTCAATCGAAGAGAAATTTACCGATGAAAAAAAGTTTCTCTCTTTTCATTTCATTTTATTCGATCACTCGAAACATCGCGATCGCTAAACTCCGTAAGTTTGGCATTGAATCCTCTCGCGAATTACAGCTTCGATCCAAAGAGCGTTTAGCGAGAAATCGGTATATATTTACACACTTCTCGAAGCGAATCTAAACGACTCCTATAAAATTCCTATATAAATATTGTACGGTGCGTATCTCGACTCGGAGATTTCACAGACGTAATCTCTACCGTTCGCAAAAGAGATTTTTACCTCAAGGATTTCATTACAACCCGATAACAGAGTGCTGATGCGAATTCAAAGATTACCGGTCATTAGGGGAGCAACGAGACATCGTTCCGGACGTAGCGACCGCCTCAGTCTTTGCTCTACAGAACACATTTTCTTTTTTTTTCTTCATCAACATCGCTTTCAAGCGTCTGGTACCACCCATCGAGAGATCGAGGATTTCCTTTTGACCGAAAGAGCGTTAAGACGATCTGTTTTTCAGTCTCACGTTTGTATTTTGACTTTCGAGGGATTCTCGAGCGGCAAAACATCGCGAGACATATTCATATTTCGCGTAGAAATTATCGATGAAATAAAAAAAAAAAAATATGTGAGCTTTGCACGCGCATTCGTCGATAAATCGTATGGGAATTATCCCGCCGTCGTTCGTACCGCTGTTTATTGAATTTACGTTTGTAGAACAAAAACAAATCCCCCACTGTGTTCGACATTGATAAGTCGGTCAATCGAATATCAATAGAAGATTTTTTTTTTTCGTCAGTGGAGCAGAACGACGTTTTTCATTCGACGCATTAATCCAGCGAAACGGATAGCATGTAACCAGCAATTTACGTTCCATTACTTTCCGTAATTGAATTTTTTTCTATTTCTTTTGTTTTTCTCAATGAGTTTCGAAGACCGGAAAATACCGGTGTTCTGGTTAATTGAATTGAAATCGTTGGCGCTTTCTACTGTGAATTTCCCAGGGGAAGGGATCAGTCTATATATACATATATACGTTTTATAGCGCGAGAATATTAATGGTATGCCATTGATGCGACTGTAATTGCATTTATTGCTATTTTTAGACGATCCTTCGGGAAAACATACTTTATGGTGTAATTTCTCTTCGTTTTTCTTCACAATGGTATCGCGTCTTTTATTCTTTTACGATACCAATTTTTCCACTAATATCCGAGATAAACCTTTCGGAGTTATTGCATCGTTTTTCGCGGGTGCGATAAAAATTTTATCGGTCGCGAAATCGAGACGAAGCGCAGTCTCGATGTATATTATATATAATATAAAATAACAATAATAATAATAATAATTATTATTATTATTTTTTTATAATATATTATATATCATATATTATTATTTTTTAGATCTATTGTTACTTTCGTCTGCGAATGACCGTAACTATTGTCTTTGCCAACCCAATCGCGGCGCATAGAGCAGATACCAGACATGCGCTCGTAGCTCGATAAATTCTTTACTCTACGCGTAGTACGTAGGTATATCACTGCGCACCCGAGGAACGAATCGAAATAGAAGCCGTTCGTCTAATAATAGTTTTCGGTAGTGCCGCTGCGTTGTTCGGTAGCATGTGGGCGCAGAGGCCTGACGTGTACCCCACGAAACTTTTACGATTGGCGTTCTCCGCCGATCGATCATCATCTTATTTTTCTTCTTTGAACCCCTCGTGAATTCCTACGGTATTATGCGTCTTCCGCGCGCCGTCGAACACCCGCTGGACAGTTAAAAAGAACCCATAAATCGGTAAATCGTCGCTGAGGAATCACCGATCGACGAACCGGCGGCGAAGACGCGCAAAAGCGCTCCATATAGTCTTTTTTTTTATTTTTTATTTACCGCTCGCGGTGAAAGGCGCGGCGGTATCTCTGGCAATAAACCCGAAGCTAATTCCGTCTGCTCGCGAAACACTTCGAGAAAAAAAAAAAAAAGAAATAATAGGGATAGGGAGCAGCAAACAAAAAAACGAAATAATAATAATAATGGGTACGTGAATCGAGAAGCCGCAGCGCCGAAGGTGGCGCAGAAAATAACGGAGCGCAATGAGCTTTGCGATTGAAACCTATAAAAAAAACCACTTTCTCGATATTATTACGATAGGGGGTAAGAAATGAAAACATTATAAATAAAGGTGTGCGAATAGTGTTTCAATCGAATTGAATCCAATAGTCGTTTATTCGATTTTTTTTTCAAATGTTTCGATCTTTTTTTCGATTTTTTTTTTTCGGATTATTTATTTATTTTTTTTTAATCGAATCGTCAATAATTGTAAGGCGAAAAAATGGTAACTGGAAACTCGTGCCGTGACGAGTTGCGAACTCTGCGTGCCATTTGCGAAAACAGAAAACCGATAGAGGTACAGAGGCCTTGCGCTGCGTCAGTGGCGGCAACACAAGCGGAGTGCTATATGGTATCGATTACGTGCGACTCCGCGGTGCCACCACGGGGAGGGGAAATTCATTCGTCTGGTTTCGCTCCACTTCAAGTATTCTATAAACAAATGTTCGTTCCGGATAGTCCGAACCTTCAATTTCCGCTGTCAAAGGGTTATTCGAGCGTAAAAGGACGATAAACTCTCGAATCCAAGTGGATTAATTAAATGTCTGCTTCAGCATTGAATCTCGGAAAAGAAAAAAAAAAAAATCGATATCACAAACGTGTTACAAAGCAAAGCAAACGAAATAATAATAATAATAATAACTCACCATTCTTTCGTAAATATTTTTTTATCCATTGCTGACGAATGGCTTCGAGTTTCGAGATTTCGAGATGAGTTGCGAATCAATGGCGTCAAACATCGTTCGTAATTTTTTTTTTTTTTCGTGACATTTATTTCTTTGCCTTTTATCATCGATAGAAGACATCGGGGAGTCTTTTGATCGAAATATTTTCAATTTTTTACTCGGCTACGCCAAGCCTCGTCAGGGCGCTGCGTGAAGCGCCGGAGACAGAGTTCTCTCACCCCTTGACATCATGCCAGACCGCTCGGCGCCCTGTGCCTACGTTAAACGCGCCACTACTATAACCACAGTGTGCCCGGCCGCCCCCTTTCGATCCACGTTCCTTCGTGGCTTTATGCGAAGCAGACGGGTGACACGAATAGGTCGACCAAAGCAGCTATAATACTTTTCACGAGGTGGAAAAAAAAATCTATACAACTTACCGTCACACTTGTCCCACAAAAATAGCGTTGTTTCTTATCAATTTCGTCGATTTTATTAAATAAGAAGGACATTTATAGCGCAGTTTCATGCGTCGCTTTTATCGCGATTAAATTATTTATTTTTCGCTCCATCGTAACGATTAATAATTTCGACAACGTATAATTACGAACATATCGAAATAACCCGTTTTTATTTATTTTACAAGCAAAAAAATAATCGAATCCACAATTTGTGCGCGAATGTCTGTTCGCAAAAAAAAAATTCACGGATCCGAATATAAAAAATTGTTGAAACAATTTCATTTTTTGCGACAGCATTTTTGAATTTTTTTCTACTTGGAATAAAAATTAATTTCCTCGTACAATTTTTTTTTTTTCTGGGAATTTTGTCACGTAGTCAAAACATTACGAGTAATCAATGTTACGATGTTTTTTTTTTTAATTTCGATATGAAAAAAATAGAAACCACTTTCTTGCGTAAAATCGCCGAATATTCCCTTTAATGGTCGTGAAAAACAAAATCTTTGCATAATAATCGATATAAAAACTTATCTTAGTACATCCGAAAAATAAACATATTTGCGCTAAAATGATATCATTACGACTCAAACTGTTTTGACACGCGGTGACGAAATGTTTCGGTATCAATGAGCTCATTACTCGAAACAATATGTTAATCGTGCATTTCGTAAAGATAGTAAAATGAGTAGTAATTCCGCGTACGTTACGATGAGTCTGGGATCCGCAGATCGTTTTATTCTCTGATAAGAGAGGCTGATAAGAGAGATGCGTGGGCGGCAGAGCAATATACTCCCGTAATCGTTCGTCTGCAATCAGTCTGCTACACTCGCATAAAACATGAATGAATGATCACTTCACTTCCGGTATTTATTTTACGATATCGTACAACTTGACAAATATTTGCATTTCTTATCTAACGCCTCTCCGATCCTCGCGTCAAGATGCGTTTACTCACGCGTCAAGCGGATTTGATTGAACAGTTGCATTCGTCAATCGTTGAGCCATAAGCTGTTGAACTTTCAGGAAGCGCACCGAATTATATCATCGAAATACGATCGACGAAACAAACGATAAATTTAAAAAATTACAAGAATTCTCTCGAATTTTTAAATCAAATATCAATCGAAATGAATTTTTTTTCTAATAAAAAAAATTATAAATAATTAATCAATTATCAAATTAATATTTTTTTTTTACTTTTCGGCGGCCATATATACTTCGATTTTTAATATTTCTCGATAATTTTTTTTTAACTTTGAATACATTTTGATTTAATAAATAAAATGTATTGAATTATCTTCTATAGTTTTTGAGGGAAAAAAACCGAATTTGACTCGAAATCGAGTCGTCAGGTCGATCTACCGCCTTAATTGGCGCAGAAACGCAATTTCGAAGGCTACAAACTCGAAGTCACATTTTCGGATTTCTTTTTTTCATTTTTTTTTTTATAAAGCTCTCTACGGGCAAAACTTGTTCCCTTCGACCCTATCTATGCGTGAGTTATCGCATCAGGTTTTCTCCTTGAACCACTTAACCATTACGGCATTATACTGACCGGTTTACGACATCACAGTCCACACGACAAATATACTACGTGCTCTCGGTGCTCCTTTCGCGATCAGTCTCTTCGTTGTCACTCTTCAGCGATTCTTGGAGTCATTTATGTTGTTTTTTTTTTTTAACAGCTCACCGAGTTCTTCGCTTATATCTTTATCATCCTTATCCGCTTTGCAGGTTTAAAAATAGATATTACGTTGGTCAGTGCGCCGCTTCTAGCAATCGCCAATAATTGCGCTGCATTCGCTGAGCCCTCCGGCGACTCAGACGCGTTTTTCATGTTAACGATAATCCTATTCGTGGAAAAAAAAAACAAAAACATATCGTGTACTTACTACAGTATGTAATATTCTTGCTGTTCCAGAGCGATCCCAGCACCGCTTTTCTAAGAGCCGCGAGAGCCGGACAATTGGAAAAAGTTTTGGAGTATCTGGAATCCGGAGTCGATATAAATGCTTCAAACGCGGTAAGATTTTAATCGTCCAATATTCAAAAAATTGCCAATCGACTAAAAAAAAAACTAAAAAAAAAATTATAGTGAATAAAAAAAATTCAAAAAATCGGTAAAAATTATTAAAGTCGAATAATAAAAAAATATGTTATAACGAAAAACATAACAGCTTTATAATTTTTTTCTTCTACGCGCATGTCGACGCGCGATAGTTTTGTTAATAGTTGTTTCTTCGCTCGTTGCAGAATGGTTTGAATGCTTTGCATCTCGCGGCGAAAGACGGTCATTTGGAAATCGTAAGAGAACTGCTGACACGCGGAGCGATTGTGGACGCCGCTACGAAAAAGGGAAACACCGCGTTACACATCGCTTCTCTTGGTAATTATCGAGACACCGAATATTTTGCGGGACATTTCGTTTGAATTGTTCTTAAAAAAAAAAAAAAAAAAAAAAAAAAAGGAATTTAATTTTTTTTTTTCTAAATGCAAAAAAAACATTTTTCTCGTTTTTTTTTTTGCAGCTGGACAAGAGGAGGTCGTGCAATTGTTAGTACAGAGAGGAGCGTCGGTGAACGCACAGTCGCAAAATGGTTTTACACCATTGTATATGGCGGCGCAGGAAAATCACGACTCCGTCGTCAAGTTTTTGCTCAGCAAAGGCGCCAATCAGACTCTCGCTACTGAGGTTAATATCCAATTTCATTGCATCGAATCATCGATTCGAAAAATATCGACAGCGACGAATACGTTTTCTCCTTTGATTTCCTCAGTGAAGAAAATATATCGATTGATTATATCAATTTTTTATATCAATATTCGTTAAAATAAAAAAAATTTAAAAAAATTGGGTTCACTGATAGTCAACCGGTAATCCTATGATAAAAAAAATACTCAAAAATCGCGATTCACTTATAAAATGCAAAGAAATTTTTTTGGTGACGATATTTTGAAATTTCGTGGATTTGTTGCAGTCGAATCACCTGATTAGTAAATATTTTTCTAGAATTAAAAAAATAATTGAGTGGCTGCGTTGGTATTGAATTTCTCATTAGTATAATCAATAAAATGATTATTATTTTTTTTTCTTACGAATTTTTTTTTAATATTATTCAGGATGGATTCACACCGCTGGCAGTGGCGATGCAACAGGGACACGACAAAGTCGTCGCCGTTCTTTTGGAGAACGACACGCGCGGCAAAGTACGTTTGCCAGCGCTTCACATCGCAGCTAAGAAAGACGATTGCAAAGCTGCCGCTCTGCTTTTGCAAGTAAGAATCGACCATTTTTCGAGGTCTAAACTCGTCTGGAATCGATATTGCTGAATAATTATGTTTTTTTTCTTTCATTTTTTTCATTTTTACAGAACGATCACAATCCCGACGTAACATCGAAGAGCGGATTTACTCCGTTACACATCGCAGCGCATTACGGAAACGATAGAATAGCTTCCTTGCTATACGACAAAGGAGCCGATGTGAATTTCGCGGCAAAGGTGAATTTCCTATTAATTTACTACATCAGCAGCTCGGCGATCAGTCGCAACTGCTGATTCTGCAAAAACTTTTCAAATGCATTTCAATGATAAACATTTTTCAAGTCATCGCCGTTTTTTTATTTTTTATTAATTCTTAATTAATAATTAATAATAATAATCTTATTAATAATAAAATTTAAAAAAAATCATTGATTTTATTTTTGTAAATTAATTTTCGCAGCACAATATAACACCAATGCACGTCGCCGCCAAGTGGGGAAAAATCAAAATGGTAAATCTTCTAATGAGTAAAGGCGCTAACATAGCAGCAAAAACGAGAGACGGACTGACGCCGCTTCATTGCGCGGCGAGAGCGGGTCATCACGAAGTAGTCGATATATTAATCGAAAAAGGAGCGCCGATTGGTTCGAAAACTAAAGTAAGTTTTTTCTCTCAGACTCTCTGAAAAACGCTCTATTTTTTTTCCTCTCCGCTGAGGAGAGATGTAGAAGCGGATTTTTTAATCGATAAAAATGATTTATTTCGCAGAATGGTTTGGCGCCCTTACATATGGCATCTCAGGGAGATCACGTAGACGCGGCGAGAATTTTGCTCTATCATCGCGCACCGGTCGACGAAGTAACGGTCGACTATCTTACAGCTTTGCACGTAGCTGCGCATTGCGGACACGTGCGCGTTGCAAAGCTATTGCTCGATCGTTCGGCAGATCCTAACGCGAGAGCGTTGAATGGTTTTACACCATTGCACATAGCATGTAAAAAGAATCGTATAAAAGTAGTTGAATTGTTGCTGAAGCACAAGGCGAGCATCGAGGCGACGACAGAGGTGAGACGTCGAGAAGTCAAAATTACATTTTTTCAATCATTTCACAAAAGCAAAAAAAAAATGTAATTTATTTTTTATAAATCTGAAAAAAAAATCTTATCACTAATCCCATGAAATTATTTATTAATAACAGTCTTCTCATTATAAAAAAAAAAGTGCCGTTTTTTTTTGGATTTTTTTTTTTTCGATATAAAAAAATGGCACTTTTTTTAATATTCGGAGCGGAATTTTTTTTTACGTTCTGTACACATCGTAACGAATAATCAGACGCTTGGGATTTTTTATAAGATTTTTTTTATCGATAAGAAAAAATAATACACGTTTTTTGAGGTCAAATTGCCGTATGCCGCGTCTTTAATTCGCGGAAATCGATATTAATTTCTTCTCTTCGTTTGCTGTGGCCGATGTATCAAATTTTCTTATTCCTCCGGTGGATTTGGAATGATATTTAATCCTTTAATTTATAATATTAAAGATCATCCGAAGCCGCCGCAAGGAAAAGAAAAAAAAAACATTTATTTATTCTCTCTGTTATATTCGACAGTCTGGATTGACGCCTCTGCACGTGGCAAGTTTCATGGGATGCATGAACATCGTGATTTATTTATTGCAAAACGAAGCGAGTCCCGATATACCGACAGTTCGAGGTGAGACACCACTTCATCTGGCAGCGCGAGCGAATCAGACGGACATAATAAGAATACTCTTGAGGAACGGTGCGCAGGTCGACGCCAGAGCGCGGGTACGATAGCATTTTATAAACGCGATGCCTCGACGTCTGTTCGAAGATAATTTGCCATTGGTGGCTTACATTATAAATCTGTATTGCGCCTCGATAACGGAGTGTTTTGGCGTTTGAATTTTTAGGAAGAACAGACGCCGCTTCACGTGGCATCGCGTCTGGGAAACGTCGACATCGTAATGTTGTTGCTACAGCACGGTGCCGACGTCGACGCCACAACGAAAGACTTGTACACTCCTCTGCACATAGCAGCGAAAGAGGGACAAGAAGAGGTATAAATGGAAACGAAATCTCGTCGATTCACTTACGTCTATCGTAGACTCGCTGTTTCACAAATCTTTCGTTTTCGCAGGTTGCATCCGTTTTGTTAGAAAACGGCGCTTCGCTTACCGCAACGACTAAAAAAGGTTTTACTCCATTGCATCTCGCGGCTAAATACGGAAATATGAACGTCGCGAGGCTTTTGTTGCAGAAAAACGCTCCGGTCGACGCACAAGGAAAGGTATGTATTCGATAGTCGATTGTCTCGGAATCGTTTAGCCGATTTTACAAGATTTAAAATTGAGAATTGTGATCAACTTTTCTACGTATATAACTTTTAATTTTTATTTTTACGATTTATAAACGATAATGTAATTGCAGAACGGAGTGACGCCGCTTCACGTAGCATCGCATTACGATCACCAAAACGTCGCGTTGCTTCTCCTCGATAAGGGTGCGTCGCCTCACGCAATGGCCAAAAATGGTCACACGCCGCTTCACATCGCCGCCCGGAAAAATCAGGTGAGTTTCGCGATCCTAAATATCCTGAAAATCCAATTAATGGCAATTTCAGGTCAAAAAACTAATTTTTTTATTGACAAAAAAAAATTCTTACAATAAATCCCACGCGATCGATTATTTGTATCGGTGTCCCAATCATTGAAAAAAAATTTACGTACGAAATTAGGAACGTATGGAAAGAATTCCATTTTTTCGTATCTTTTTAATACTTTTCCTATAAAAAAAAATGTCACTCCTACAATTTTTAGTATTTTCATCTGAGAATTTTTTTACATGATTACCACACTGTAACCAACACAAAAAAAACCCTATAGAATTAAAGATATGAATTTTTTTCACGTAAAAAAAAAATTAAACCCTTTATTTGCCTCAAATCGACGATAATTTTTTTACGTTTCCCGGTGCCCTTTTCGTTGGTATTGCCACAGTACCTTACGAAATAAAATAGAAAAAAACTAATTTAGAATTTATATTTTGTTTCCGTCAGATGGATATAGCGACCACATTGTTGGAATACGGAGCAAAAGCAAATGCCGAATCAAAGGCGGGATTCACGCCGCTTCATCTCAGCGCCCAGGAGGGTCACACCGATATGTCGACGCTGCTTATTGAGCACAAAGCCGACACGAACCACAAGGCTAAGGTAAACGACGAAGCTAACGCTTCGAGAGGCCTTCGTCTCTAATGGATTGCATTTTTATTGATCCGACTAAATTGTTTCGCTTAGAATGGACTTACGCCGCTTCATCTGTGCGCACAAGAGGACAAGTACAACGTAGCAGCGATATTAGTGAAGAACGGGGCGCACGTTGATGCAAAGACAAAGGTAATCTTCTTCGTCCGTCCAGTAGTTCGAAGTCGTCGAACTTGCGAGTAAAATCTGCAGAAGGTCGGGCGACAATCGTATCGCTTGGACAATACAATTAACACGAAACTCGTAAGAGGTTTATATTAATTGTCCTTGTCGCGTTCTACTTGCAGTCGCGCTTCGTTTTTTCTGCCGTAAAAAAACAAATTCGATTGTCAGTCGAGTCTCTTCTCTCGAGAATAATTCACGGGTATCGCAGTTTCTTCGAGAGCCAATCGATCGTTGAATACAACATTTTATATGGATTAATTGGTATCGTTGTTTCGATAGGCTGGTTACACACCTCTCCACGTGGCTTCGCACTTTGGACAAGCAGCGATGGTGCGGTTCCTGCTGGGCGCTGGGGCCGCCGTCGATAGCAGCACCGGTGCGGGATACACGCCGCTCCATCAGGCAGCTCAACAGGGACACACGCTGGTTATTAATTTGCTTCTCGAGAGCAAAGCGAAACCCAACGCGGTCACCAACGTGAGTGGATTTTTTATGCACTGATTTACAGCATTTTTAATGGTTTTGGAGGAGTCGATTCATGGAAAGATCGTGAAAATAAATGATAAATGATAAATTGAGGTTTCTGTTAAAATCATTTGGTTTTTTAAATGCCAAAAATGTGTTTTTTTTTACCGTAAAAGTATAGCAGATTCAGAGAAACATATTTACGATGGAAATTCCATGATTTCGACTTCTCGAATTTTAGTCGTCGAATACCCGTTTTTTTTTTTTTTTTTTTTTTTTCCTTCATCTTATTTTCGTATTTACTCGGCATTTTCGTTATTTCTATATAATTTTGTTTTTTGTTTTTTTTTTCACAGAACGGACAAACAGCTCTCGCCATCGCACAAAAATTGGGATACATAAGTGTCGTCGAAACTTTGAAAGTCGTTACAGAGACGATAATAACGACGACGCACACCGTGACGATCGAAGAGAAATACAGAGTCCAAGCGCCCGAATCTATGCAGGAAACATTCATGAGCGACAGCGAGGATGAAGGCGGTAAGTTTTCGCATTCGCGATTCACACAAATATCTTATTTTTCATTAATTATTCTCCAAATTTTTATAGATGTGAAGATTTAATTGTTTATTATGAATTTATCAAAGTTATTAGTGCAAAATTGCGATCGAACGTTCGCGGAGAGACGAATTACATTTCGTTTTTGCGTCGTAAGATTTTAACTTTTTTTTGTCTCTCCTCTGAATCATTTTCAATCGCAATTCTGCACCGATGTGTAGTTCACGGTACAGTTTTATTATAATTTCTTTCTTTTCTTTCTTTCGCCGGAAAGTTTCGAAATTTTATCCCGAATCTCTCGAATCCCCGAGTTTTATCGTCCGCATGAAAAATTTGCTAATCGCATGAAAAAAAAAAATGAAACTTTTTTTTCCTCCCTACAAAACGACATGAAACATCTACCGGTGCAAAAAAGACTCAATGGCTCTCGCAGCAGAGTGAAATTAAATGCACCGAGTAAATTTTTCACATCGTCTCGACTTTTATTATTAAATTAAATTTAAAAAATTCCAATTCGACGCCCTATCCGTCCCTTCCGAGTTCAGCAAATCAACGTATTCGCAAAAATCTATTCACCTTAAAAAAAAAAAAACCAACGAAACAGTACTTAAAAATAGTTTCAACAGATTATCAATCAAATCAAAGATTAATTCTCATCTCCCAAACCCAAAAAAAAAAAAAAAAAAAAAAAAAAAAAATGCGTTTTCCTCGAAGTCTAAACAACTCCGGTATTTTTTTTTCAATAAGCTTATCTCTCGTTTCTCGAAACAATTATTATTTTCTTCCGTTTATTTAGCCGATGCATGAATTTAGCAAAAGCTTTCGAATTCCGGTCTTTTTTTTATTTTTTTTTCGCCAACCGGATACCGCAGAGTTCGCAACGACTCTCAGGCAGTATATCGGTCCCTTAAGGTTAAAAAAAGAGATTTCTTCTTTTTTTTTTTCTTGTTTTTTGTCTGAGAAAAGAGTGTTTAGGGTTGTGAATTGTTATCTCGTGAAAAATTATCTTTACTCGATGGGTGGTATCACGTACGTAGGTGGTGATGAGATCGGCATGGCGACCATGAATGTTTATGGACAACCGCCACACGCGCAACACGTGTATCTCCCTTCCTACTACCAGGGGCAAATGACCTACACTCGTAAGTTCTTGTCTCACTGTGTCACTTCACTCTAATCATTGTCTCTCTGTCAATCTTCCCCGTCGTTAACCCCGAAAAAGACTCCAAATCGCCTGTGTATTATCCCCGAAACCCCACCAACTCTGTTCATTGTGTTTTTGGTCTGTCATGTTCGCTGTCACGATATTACGTTGAGGTATTATTATATCCGACATTAATTGCATACACTTAGAAGAAGAGAAAAAAAAAAAAAAAAAAATCATCGTATCGTTATGTAAAAAAGAAAAAAAAAAAAAAAAAAATCGTAAAAAACTAACAAAAGTCAGTAGCGATAGATAGCGAGTATTAAATCCGCAGCAGCAAGTACCTCGATAGCCGTAGTAAATTAGATTAATTAATTATCACTAATATAAATTATTAATAATATTAATAATGATAATAATTAAATAACTATTATTATTATTATTATTATTGTTTTAATTATTATATATTGTACAGTTATTATATTTATTAGGGATCTGAATATTCGAAAAAAATTTAAATAATGGGATTTTTATTTTTATTATTTATTAATTTTATTTTTTTTATAGATATGTATATTATTAATATTTATTTTAATTTCCCATCGAAATATCTCGGAATCGCTTAGTTTACTTATAGTTATATCTCGCGACCTTGAAATCCGTTTCTCTGGGAATCTCGAGTGCATACGACGCGCCATGCCAAGTGAGACGCGCCACGATTTGGAGCAAATTCTCGAGGACGCGGAAAATTCAGTTCACGTTAAAATTTCGCACGTGTTCACTTCGCCGTAATGCTCTTAGTTTTAGAATTTAATATCGATATCTCGAAGATACGATTTCGCGATCTTTTTTTTCGATTTTTTTTTTGTTTTTTTTAAATTTTTATGTACTCGTCGTTGTAACTCTGGCAACGAGTGCACTTACGCATGGCATCACGTTCCGTAACATCATCGCTTCTCCGTTTTTCCCACCGCTACCTGTTACGTAACGACGTTGGGTGGCGTACACAGCGTTTGTGTTCCATGGATCTTATTTTCTGGTGTAGTCAGTTCGACGCGCGCGCTGGCAAACAGCCAAATTCGAACTCTCGACCCGAAATACACACTAATTTATGTAACGTAAGGTTGTAGCAGTTATTTCAAAGTTCCCGCATGGAGAGTATCGATAGCGGTACAATTGCTGGAAAGACGAAAAAAAAAAAAAAAAGAAAAAAAATTTTTTTTTTTTTTTTTTTCAATATTCCATTATTGTTTTTTTCTTACCGGAGAAAAAAAAGTGTATGAAAAATATTTTTTTATTATTGTTCAATAGATTAACGACGTTCTTATCGATCGTTCGTTCCGCGAGTTTCATGCAAATTCCGGTGAGTCGGAGAGACATAAATCGTCGTGTTGAACGCACCGACTCTCGTGCACCACTACCCGAGCGATTTTGCGCTTTCGAACAAAAACAATATACAGCGTGTGCGACGCTATACGCGCGAGAAAATCGCGAAAAACGGTGGGGGACACAGTCTGACGGATTTTCTATTATAAAATTGGTGCTTCGATGCGAGTTGAGTCACATTTCGAGACTCGCGCCGATCGCGTATCGATCTCTCGGAGAGAATCTCGTCGCTGTTCCTGCGCTTCGCAGTTTGAAATAAATAAATAAAAAAATTTAAACGCCCAGTGAAGTTAATACTAAAATAGAATTTTAAAAAAATTAAAAATAAAATAAACATTGACGATTTTTCGTGAAAATTTCGCGTTTGAGTTGCGTGCCAAGTTTCGGAAACGCAAATAGGATTTTCAGTGTTGATGACTTTCGGATCAGTGTCACGAAAAATTAATAGGTCGAGCGCCTTAAAAAGAATTAATAAAAAAAAAAATATATACACCACGAGATTAACTTAAAGAAACTTTAAGTGACATAGTCAACAGGGCGCGCAGAGCTCAAATGCGCGACATATGTGGCCTCGACGAAGCGGTGTAAACATTTAACGTTGACGAACGATACTCGACTATTAATCTCGTTTGGTTCATCTCTTCGGTACGATAGCAATTACAGACAATTTATAATAGCAAACAGAATGGCGAAGGACAAGGCAAAGGAAAAAAAGAAGGCGACTAAGAGGATGGCGTGCTGCGGATGTACTCGTAACAGGAACAGCGACATATTCTGTAAATATCATATTTATTAACTAAAAAAAAAAAAAAAAAAAAATTTTTGAAAAAAAAAATTGAAAAAAAAAATTATTAAAAAAAAAGATCGTAACGTAATAGAAACGCGATCCACGGCAGCCTCGATATCGATATCCATATCTTAATATCGATATCGATTTAACGCGAACGAAAGAAAGGAATTTAAAAAAAAAAAAAATTTAACAACGTAACTCGATAGATAAACACAATGGCACTTCCTGCACTACGAGTTTCGCAACGCATCTTTAATTTGATTACATCATGTATACTCCGGGAGATACATAGCGTCATCGTTGAAACGCATGAAGGAAGTGATTGGTATTCATATCGTATAACTGGGTCAGGTAGCCGAGCTTGCGACCGCTTATATACATGTGAATGGTCCATTTAATACATCGCGCTTGTGTACGACACAATGTTACAGTCGTGAAATTACCGCGGTTTAACCAGACTGTACGAAGGACGAATTTACACCGAGCAATTACTATCGTTTAACTTGATTTTTTTTTTTTTTTTTTTTAGTGGGGATTTTTTTTATAAATTAGTAACCTTGAAATTATCGCGATTTCGGCCGATAGAACGAAAGACGATTTTTTTTTTTTTTTTTTTCATGGCAATTTTCTATAAATTACTAATCGTGAAATTATCGCGGTTTCGACCGATGGAACCAAATACGATTTTTTTTTTTTTTTTTTTTCGAATAGGAATTAAAAAAAAAATTACCAAAAAAAATTGCTATGCGAAAAAATCGTATAATTATCGCGATGTATTTCGACAGAACGAAAGATGAATTTACCGCGAGTAATTACAATCGTTTAATGAGATCATTTTTTTTTTTTTTTTTTTTTTCGAACAGTAATTTTTACAGATTTACCGGCACTACGATATATATAATTTGCGCGTTAGTTTCGGCGTTTCCAAGCAAAAGCGGCGTTACTTAAATAGAATAAGATAAACCGCTGCGTCAGACTCGAAATTATAATCTAACAACGATATGGTGAATTCGTATAGACGGTCTTCGCCTGTTTATAGGTCATGCGGCACACAGCAGGCCACATCAATTTTACTACAGTCATGAACTATTCTCGTCTATGACTCTCTCCTCATCTCAACTCGGGGGATAACTCGATTTAGCGCGATTCTATTTGATCGATATAGTTTTTTTTTTTTTTTTTTTTTTTTTTTTTTAAGCATCGAATGAATATATATAGTTCAATGCCGATGAGGTCAAACGTTCGTAGACGTAGTAAGCGCTTGAAATAACAGACTCTCCCTCTGTTGACTCGAGAGATCGAGACACGCGGAGCTCGAAATTTCATTAACATACGCGGCACGGAGTACGAGAATTGTTAGAAGCTTTTTGTTGTCGAGGCACTGCGCAACGTTTAACACAAATTCGTTTGTGTTATGCGTTAGAAAATATGTCGGAGAATTGTCACGAAGAAAAACGCGTGCCAAGCTTCGACGATGATGTATGCATTATAATCGGAGCCTTGAAGCGTTTTCTCTAACGCCCCGCGACTTGAGGGGTAAATTCGCGAGATCGTAATTTTTATTTTTTTTATAGGCGAAAAAAAATCATACAATTAATTCCGTGTGGTTATTTGTTGGTAATAGTGTTCTGATTATGTGAAAAAAATCGCGAGTCGAAATATTAAAAATTGTGGGAGTGGTGGGATTTTTTGTGAATTGAAAAAATTGAAAAAATGGCATCCCTTCCGCAGACTGTTATATACGGTCTCAGAATTTTTTTTTCTGTGACCGGAACATCCGGAATAATAAGCAATCACATTGTTTTTTTTCTGAGAATTTTTTTACCGTATGAAAAAATTAAACGCCAAACTTAAGAGGGAAAATCTATCCGGCCGTTCGAAAGCCGAGTCTGATATTTTTTTCTTGCGATCTATAGGAAATAAAAAATTATTGTAATCGATATTAATATATATTATGACTGATAAAATAATTTTTTTTTTTTTTTAAATGATTGAAATGACAAAGTTTAAAAAAATTCACAATTTGCCACGAATTTTGAATCGTCGGACAGATGTATTCCCTTAAACGCGCCAAACTGCACGGGCGTATCGTCAACAACATTTGTAACGTCATACATACCGCCGGGACGAGGGCGTTGGATTATTGAATTATTGAAACGTGACTTGGTCACTGGAATTTACCTTCTCGTAAAGTTATCATTTCGAGAATTCGCGCCGCGTTCATGTGGGTAGAAATTCGTGGGTCAATTGGTCATTCCCGGCCTTACGTTGCCGTATTGGACTGTTGCGCTTGTAGTAGTAAAACCGGACGATACGCCGAGCGGCTTTCATTCAGTCTCGTCGAAGCTGTCGTCGGGCTTTGAATGAAATTCAAAATTTCATTCGTAAACCTTTCTGTTATCGAGAAAATCCGTACATTCCGTTCGCAAATTTTTTCTCTATCGAAAAAATCCGTACGATTCGTTCGTAAACTTTTTCTCTATCGAAAAAATCCGTCCATTTCGTACGCAAACCTTTCCGTCATCGAGAAAATCCGTACATTTCCTTCGCGAACGGAATTCCAGTGACTTGCGAAGTTTTCATCGCAGAAATTTATCGGATACTTTGCGCGCCTTTCGCTGAAGGAGAAACTTTGTTTATTTTCCCCGAAACTGCAGAGCGGCAGGAAGTAGTTAACGGCAAATCTCGAAAATCTCGAAGGTACGGATTAAAATAAAATGAGAAAAGCTTTAGAGTTTCTCTCGCGCAAACTTTGTGAAAAAAAAAATGTCGAAAAATATCAGATACACAAAAACTCGCAATCAACTCGTATTTATTTCTTTTTTTTTATTTATTCTCGTCGCAGTGATGAAACTACATTTTCAACGACTACACTGTCGCATTCGCTCAGTAATCACTCCAAAACATGCGGATCATTTTACGCTTCGTTTTTATTTTCAGCTTTATTTTAGACGAATAGTCTGTAGTAACTTTATTTTGCAGTATCGCACCGATCTCTTTATCACTGATTAAAAAATCGATCAGCTCTCATGTGTCCTCTTTTACACTGTTTTTCACTGTAAAAAAGATAAAAAATGAAAACACGAAACAAAAATCCTCGACTCCGCGTACGTAAATTATGATGAAAAAGAATTTTTGTGAATTATACTCGCAGCGTACAGTATAATACATCCGTATAATAAACATTTAAAAAAAAATTGATTGTTATCCTTGTAATATATGAACTTTAAATTATAACGTGTCGGCATATATTAATCTCGAGAAACGCCCGATGATTTTTATTTTTCACACTTTAAGTGATAAAAAGAGGGGAAAAAAAAACAATTGAAGCAAAACAGCCGCATAGAAATAGAAATAATGAATAATTTATTAAAACGCATTTTCAATAAATTGGGATAAAATTTGAAAAAAAAAATACGAAAAATTGAATTCAAGTTAAATTTTTTTTTTATGTTTCATAATATTAAAAAAAAATGTAGCAATTTTTATTTTTTTTTTCTGAGTCCATTTTGCCTCCTATAATAATTTTATATATTTAAATTCACCATTATACTTGTATGCCATCGTTTATATTTCACAAAAAAAAATCACCAACATATTTCCATATTTACGTGCGCCGTGAAGTCAGAGGAATAATAATGATCGTCAGTTTGTGTTTTCAACGTTTCTCGACTTTCCGTAGGCGAAGATCCGATGCTCAGCGACCAACAGCAGTATCGTTACATGACTGTTGATGACATGAAATCGATGGGCGATGATTCGATGCGAGTAAACGTAACGGACGACGAGAGAGACAATCGACACTCCGGTAAGCATTTTTTTTTTTTTTAATTTTGTAATATAAAACGCGCAGCGTATTTTTCCCACTGAAATCGATGTATAATAGACGAAAAGACGCGATGATAATCGTTAATCGATTACAGCATCTACCGTTACAGAAATGATTACGAAGGAAAATTATCACCGATCGAACGCGGCGAATCTAAAACCGGACAACGTCGACATCAACAGGCATCCCGTACACGTAGGGTACGTATCGATACTTATACTCCTCCGCACCACAATTTCATTCGAATCACTACTACCACTGTAACTCCTTATATATAACGCTATATGCGAAACAGTCGTATATAATGGCAACGAGCCATTGCGACCGAAGTTCGTCTTTTTTTTGTTTGAAAATCAAACCTCTAATTGTCAGCCGACAGTTCGGTATCTGACTGCCGAGAATACGCACGCGATTAGCGAAAACTCCGATCGCTAGAAAATTATATATATTTATTCTCGAATTTGTAATGTAAATATTATGAAACTACTGGAATAGCAATATTTACTTAACTTTGAAACAATAATGTTGTGTATTATAGAGTGATATGGTGTGCGTGTGTATGTGTGGGTGTCTCGGTTCGTAGAATTCTCACTAATTTTAACCATTTTTTTTCGTTATGTTTTAGCATTATGATTATTTATTTTTAGAATCTATGATTTAATACGTTTTCTCTGACTAATCGAAAAATCCAATATTTCTCCTTTTTCATCAAACAAAAATCGTCTTTTATTTTTTTTTATATCGGAAAAATGAAATTTTATCACTAATCTTGCGATTTATCGTAGTTGATAGTCTTCCGATCGTATAAAAAAAAATTCAGCTCCATATATCGAAATTTGGAGGACTAATGAAATTTTTTCTAAAAAGAAAAAAAATTTAACGCGATTTTAAAAAAATCGACTTTTATCCACAAATCGTCATATGCGGGTCTGAATTTTTTTTTTACACGATCCGGAGATTGGTACGAATAATCAATCGCATGAAATTTTTTATAAGATTTTTTTTAACCCACAAAAAAAAATAAAAGACGATTCTTGACTATGAAATTGTCGAAATCCGTACCCTCAATTTTTTTTATATTTTCGTATTGATTGAAAAAAAAAAAATTTGTTTGTAAAATAAATTTGATTATCCGTCATCGAATGGGTGTTGCATAGAACATGGCATGAATCAGATGATCGGATTTTATTTTTTCACTCGAAAAAAAAAAAAAAAAAAAAAAAAAAACTAAAACCCGTGTGTACAGCACCATTCGCATTGAATCAAATTTTTTTGTGACTCATATGCCTGAGTAATGAAATGAATAAAAAAAAAAAAATACGTATTGTTTTCGTGAATAAGAATAGTCGGCGATTAACGGGTTTCGTAATATAATAAATATACTATCCGCAATCTCATTTCCCATCGGCATCGAGAGCCATAAGTGTAACGTATCTACCGGTAAAATAATGCATACGGGATGAATATCAACCAGGCGTTTCGAACGGTACCGTTCGTTACGAATACAAATGAGTGGATTGCGCAGGATGCGTTGACCGCTACTGTACACTTCTGCCATTCATTCACTTCATTCAGTTCATTCACAACGCTACGCTATAGCATGATACTTCGAAGTGCGCAAAGTGTACAATCAGTGAAAGTACTGCAATCGCAAATCGGTTTGTCCTTTTTATTTCGCGTCGCAGACAATTTAATTCAAACGAAACAACAGATCTTATCGATCTTTTTTTTTTTTTTCGTATCTCAAAGCAATAAAAAAAATTAATTATTACCGAGAAAATTGAAAGGTTCGAAGTTTAAAAAAAAGTTAAAAACCCATTTTCACGCGATTTACGAAGAAATATATCCTTAAATCTCTGTAATATCATTTTTTTTTTAATTTTATTTCGAAATCTCACGCCAACGAAGGCAACTGCACTTCCATCGTTCCTCATAGCTATCAATCTGAAAATCATTCATCTTCCGATAATATCACTTCATTCGCCTTCACCGCTATACGATTTACGAGTAGTAGAGCGCTGTAGTTGTTAGAATTGATTGATTTGAACCGACGGAGGCCTGTAATTGCACGTTACGAAAACATTTTTTTTTACGAAAAAAAAAAAAAAAATGAGTTACACAACGCATGCGCACGGGTTAGAACAGTTCCTGATAACTAAACGCAGTTCTGTTCCGAAATTAGACCGTCAATAGAGTCCTTAAATTCGTCGCTGGCGGCTCTTGGTATCGTACCAAAAGGACAAGGAATGTGGAGGGACAGGTACACTATATTTATACCCTTTATCTCTCTATTTGTCTCTTCTAATACATATGTTATCGTTTTTCTTTTTTTTTTTTTAACTTTCGGCCCATTGCCCAAAATTGTGCTGTGAATTTTACGCCAAATATTGTCTCATAGCTTAAATATATAAATATAATTGGATTCGTGTTTAATGGAGTGAGTGACGAAAAAAAAAAAAAAAAAAAAATGTCAGCTTATTGCGATGTAAAATATGAAAGAAAAAAAAAAAAAAAAAAAAAATGAACAGGAGACGCGCCTTCGTAGAGTTTCATCGATACACCGTGCAGATCTTTCGAAATGGTGTTACTTCCGTGTGTATTGTCGTGAAGCATTACTACGGCATAGTATTCGCTTCTAGTGGCTGCCAATGTGACTATATATATATATTTCTGCGATTATATATATTAAGATTGATTCACGTTTGCATTATATTTAGGCGTTAATTCCTCATGTACGGGGGATGTTGATGTACTTTCGATATTTTTCGATCAGACGTTTGATTCTAATGATTCGTTTAACTCGAATATCGCGAAAATAAAAAAAGCGGAGAAATTGTAGAATAGCCGCGAAGAATTCTTCGATGTTTTGAGGAGATTTTTCTTTACGCGGCCGGCAAAGATTCTCCCGTACGTAAGGGATTAATATACTTATCGCTCGACCCTATTACACCCTCAATCGTGAAGTGTGAGTGGAGTGCGCTGCACCACAAAATCTCTACTATAATACATAATTATTATTGTTTTCTCTTCATCGTTGTATAGAAGAAAAAAAAAATTAGGTATTTTACGATACGAAAAAAATTCGGAAACCATCGACGGAGATTTTAATTACGGTAATTCTTTGCGTGTAAATACATTACTACACAGATAACGAAGAAAACAAAACAAAAACGGAATGTATTCCGAAAAAAATTCGAATCTATTTGGCGAATTAGCTATCGCGGGGATTTCTCATATATCGCAACATCCGACACAATTATTAATTTTTTTTTTTCATATTTATGAATAATAAGAAACAATACTAACGCGTACTTTATTTTGTTTCCGATTCTTTCTGTTTTTTTATTTGCGCTACTCGCAGAATTCCATCGTGGAGAAAGTAAGTGGACAACTTGTCGTCTCAATTTACACACTGCCTACATATTTACATTTTTTTTTTAAATACATTTATTGTTCTGTGTCGATTTTAACTATATGGAAGCCGTCACCATTATTTCTTTGCTCGTTCGCACCCTTTTATATAAATATTATATACATATATATATATATAAATAAATCGTAGAGGCTGATAATTACGCTGCGCACTTTAGTTAATACGTAGAGAGTGCCGATCGAACGCGGAAAAAATACTGAATATACATATTTTACGGAAGGCGTATCGCTGCGTATTACTAAGGAGTGAAATTTACGTGAAATTCAGAGCGAATTTCGAATACTTCCCAATTTAATAAAAATCAGAAGAAAATGCTAAGAAAATTAATTTTCCATAAGAATAACTTGAAAAGTTATTAACAAATTAGTGAAAAAAAATCATTATTTAACAAATTACCTGGCAATTTAACTTTTTTATAGCCAAAATTTATTTGTTAATTTTTTTGAGAATTTTTTCTAATTTTCGAAAATCCGTGATTTTTCATCCAGAAAAAAATCAAACATTTTTTTTTCGAGATTAGAAAAAAATGCATAATTTCAACTAAAGAAAAAGCTTTTTTTACTAATTTGTTAATAACTTTTTGCAATTATTATTATAGAAAATTAATCTTCTTAACAGCTTCCGTATGGTTGATTTTTTTTCGATTTTTATTCTATCAGAAAGTTGTCGAAATTCTCTCGGAATTTCACTCGAAATCGGAATCTTTGGTAATACGCAACGATACATTCTCCTTAATTGTTACGATTTTTGCGAAGTAAAAAACGAAAAAATTTCCGTCGAAAATGCGGGTAGAGAACGTATGTGTATTCACGATTTGTTCGTAGACAGTGGTTACGTAGTTTTTAGTTAGAAAGCTATTATTATTATTATTATTATTAGGTACAGCTATGTTGTTATTTTTCTTAACTGAATTATATCGAAACTGAATTATTTACGAATAAATAATACGCAGTTTCGAATAATTAAGCAGTTAAGCGTTATTAATGCTTCAACTTTGATTTACTTCAATGTTGCGGCACATCATCACATTCATCAAATTCATTATATATCATTTCATCGCAAAAGTACTTTCATGCAACGGCGTTTTTTTTTTTAAATTTTTTTTTACATATTTGTCAATAATATATGATAAATACGATTCGTAATTTACGCGGTTTGGGATCAACACAATCGTCTTTGGTGCGCACTGCAGTCTTAAATATTTCGGACGTCGCACACTGCAACGCTATATGTGAATCAATGAATTTTCTATAGCGCGTCATATCTACAACTGCTTACTTATTACGATGAATCAAAAAAACGCGCAATTTTTTTTTTTTATTCAGTCGCTCGTCGAGATTATCGTAATTCTTTCGTGAAAAATTAACTGTCCGATCGTAACGATCGTCAGAAAATATTTACGACTGTCTGATTGACTTTGAAATTTCTGAAAAATTAGTTTTTCGTAAAAAAGTAAAATAATTTGGATGAGCGGTTGAATAAAAAAAATAAAGAATTTGTTTGAATCATCTTATTGCTTATAGATTTGTCATAAAAAAAAAAAAAAAAAAAAAACAGTTTTTCAACTCAAGTATTTCGAGCGATCAATCGATGGTTTATAATTCTTCGACACGCAGAATTGTGTAAAAGAAAATCGTATGCAATGTAAATTTGAATTACGCGCGTCCGATACTGTGAAATGGCTTTTTTTTTTTAAGTAATTTTTTTTAAGCTACAATTTGGCCTCTTAAACAGATATGCGCACATTTTGTATATCAATTTTTTTTTTTTTTCTTTTTTTTTTTCTATAAATATATATATATTTTTATATCTGAATCGTTGAACGATTCTCGAGTGAATCAGCCAAACGATTGAGATTCTCACGTCACGTACTTGTGTTTTATATACATTTGTTTTTCTTTTTTTTCACATATTTTTGAAGGTCTTTTCAAGCATTAGAAGGCACGTCGATACGAATAATTTGAGGAATAAATGAATTTTACTAATTACGATTATTGAAACAGCTTTCTGGTGTCATTCCTGGTCGATGCCCGCGGAGGTGCAATGCGCGGCTGTCGACACAGCGGCGTACGGGTTATCGTACCTCCGAGGAAAGCGGCGATGCCGATGCGAATAACTTGCAGATATCTCAAAAGGGACAAATTAACGAATCCACCGCCTCTTATGGAAGGCGAGGCGCTGGCCAGTAGGATTCTAGAACTCGGACCCGTTGCTGCAAAATTCTTAGGGTAAAAGATGAGATAACATTTTATTATCACGACGACGTTACTTTTTCTCGTGTTTTTCACGAAAAAAAAAAAAAAAATGATAATTTTATTTTTTTAAACACAAGAAAAAAAAATAATAAAAAACGAGAAAAAAAATTTTATTATCATGACGAAGTTACTTTTTCTCGTGTTATTCACGAAAAAAAAAACAAGCGAGAATTTTTTTTTTTTAAACGAGAAAAAAATAAATAAATAAAAAACGAGAAAAAAAAAATTACGCCACACTAAAAAAATAAAATAAATCTCGTAGGCCAGTAATCATAGAAGTACCACACTTCGCCTCTCTTCGAGGGAAGGAAAGGGAAATCGTAATTCTGCGATCCGATAACGGAGAAACCTGGCGAGAGCACACATTGGAGGCCAGCGAGGAGGCTGTCCAAGATGTGCTAAACGAGAGCTTTGAAGGAGAAGGTAATTTAAAGACAACCGTAAAAAAAAAAATCCTTAGAAAAAACTACAGCAGCAGATAATAAATGTTTAATGAACTGTTGCAGAACTAAGCCAACTGGAAGATCTCCAAACGTCGCGAATCGTTAGAATTCTAACGGTCGACTTTCCCCATTATTTCGCGGTCGTCTCTCGCATCAGACAAGAAGTTCACGCCGTTGGACCGGAGGGTGGAACCGTTTCTTCGTCAGCCGTTCCTCAGGTTCAAGCGGTATTCCCACCGGCGGCACTCACTAAAAAAATCAGAGTCGGTTTACAGGTAATGAATATCCTTCCGTCTTATCAGTGAATAATTTTAAAAAATCGAAAAAATTAAATAAAACGAAAATAATTCGAAAAACAGGAGTCATTCAAAAAAATCGAAGAAATTGAATAATTTGATAAAAAAAATTGAATAATTAAAAAAAAACCGAAAACATCGAATAATTTGAAGAATGAAATTGAATAAACCGAAAATAACGAGTCATTCGAAAAAATCGAAGAAATCGAAAAATTTTAAGAAAAAAATTGAATAAACTGAAAATACTTCGAAAAGTTACTATTAATATTTTTTTATTTATTTTAGGCCCATCCGATACCCGCCGAACTGGTGGCGAAGCTACTGGGCAATCGAGTCGCCGTATCCCCGATCGTGACGGTCGAACCGCGTCGAAGAAAGTTCCACAAGCCGATCACACTGACGATACCGGTACCGCAGGCGGCGAACAAGGGAATGATAAATCAATACTCCGGAGACGCACCGACGCTGAGGCTTCTGTGCAGTATAACTGGTAATATATGCTTGCGCGTAACACTGTAGAGCGGCGACCAGCTTACTGAAAGATCTCTTTCCGTAAACTACGAAACACTCTAATAACCAATATACGTTACTCTCGTCTCGGATATTAATAATATACAGTATATATACATAAGAGATTAAAGTTTAAAATAAATAATTATTATTACAACATGAGAATAGCGCCAATCGATATAACACGTTGAAAAAAAAAAAAAAAAAAGTTCACCGAAGTTAAGGATTTGTCACACGTACCTTCGCAGCCAAAAATGAGGTTTCGCAAGAATTTCAAATACTTACGAATAGTATAAAAATCTGAAAAGAATCAAACGTACTGAAGGCATCAAGAATTTTGATTTTGCATAATCAAAATGCCAAAATATTATTAAAAAAAAACTCTTTTTTCTTATTTCAAATAAATCTTTCAATTTATTTGAAACCATATGAATTTTTTCAAAATTTTCGTACATTTTTGAAAATCTCGTTTACGAAATTAAAAATAAATGTCAAAAATGTAAGAAAATTTTGGAAAAATTTATATGGTTTCTAAAAAATCAATAAATTCATTTTAAAGGCGAAAAAAGAACTTTCACTCATTATTTCTCGAACAATTTATTTATTTACTTATTTGTTAATAACTTTTTGGAGTTATTATTATGCAAAATCAATGTTCTCGATGTCTTTAAAACGTTTGATTTTTTTCAGATTTTTATCGTATCGCGAAGCAGTGAAATTTTGATCGTATTAAACTTTTGGTTGGGAATTTGCGTGTAATATATCCTTAAAATTGATGAATCGGTCAGAGATACGCAAGGCAGATGGTAGCTGCATGTTCCATAGAAACATGTTATTCAAGTACCATTGTTGTATACATATCTTGTTGTGATTCATTGTTAATGCTTGCGTATTGTTAGGATTGAGTCATTTAGGTATGGATCATTAATTAACGTAGATAAACAACTTTTTTAACTATTTTTAGATCATTGTTTACCTTTAAATCGATAGTTTTTGTTTCAGCACATTCGTTTTTGACTGGTAATTGCTTAGAGGATAGAGATTTTTACAATCCACTTATCTATCGACTCTTCGTTACGATTTTTCAATATAATTAATATTAAATCATTTAATTTTCTCGTAAATCACGAGAATTTATGATTCGTTGTAACTTTATGGCGGGAAATCATATCGTTCTTTTTCGATATTCATATTCATATATACATATCATAGTCATTATTTCGATTTGTAATTTTTTTAAATCAATGAAATTCCAAATTTATTTCGAAATATAGAATTTAAAAAAATTTAAAAAAAAAGGAAAACGAATCGTTTATAAATCGCGCGAGAGTTCGATGATACAAGCAATTGTCCGATACGAATTATTGCTTCTATAATTCGACACACTGATTTATTGGTTTTATTTATAAAAAAAAAAAAAAACGCTTTAAATCGCATAATACACGTTGCTTCGTGAGTCGGTTTTTCAATCGCTCTCATTATTCTCGCAAGCATTATCATACGGATGACACTTTATCGTTGATTTGACAATGAAATATATAAAGCACGTGGCAATAATCGCACGAACGACAACACGAGAATTTAAGTACAGCGATATCGGCAAATTTTTTCGTTATAACCAAAATTTCCTTCGAAAAATTTTTTTTTTTTAAATGTGACGAAAATTATTTTTAATATTAAATAAGAATTCTTAGTAATGATCGAAGTAACGAAAAAATTTCGGTTAATCGATGGCTGTATTTAGGATCGAAAAACAATAATTGCGACATCAAACTTTTCACACGAATCACAAATCCTTTCTTCTCTATCGTCGTTGGCGCTTTCGCTGCACGGACATATTTTAATAATGTTATTGGACTTGGCATGTATGTCGTTCAGGGGGTCAGTCTCGGGCGGTCTGGGAGGACGTGACCGGGTCGACGCCGCTTACATTCGTCAAGGATTGCGTGTCTTTCACGACCACCGTATCGGCACGATTTTGGCTTATGGACTGTCGAAACATCACCGAAGCTACGAGAATGGCAACGGAACTCTATACACACGCGACGCATGTACCGTTTATGGCTAAGTAAGTAAAAAAAAAAAGAAAAATGATAAACAAAAGAAAAAAAAAAAAAAGAATAATTTTTTTTCAAACGAATTCCTCAACGATCTTTCATCGTAAAATTAACAATATCGAAGCTTCCGAATGAGAAATTTCATCAGAAATTCGTCTAATAACTTTGCAGATTTGTTGTATTCGCGAAACGCGTCGATCCGCTGGAGGCGCGACTCCGCGTCTTCTGTATGACCGACGATAAGGAGGACAAAACTTTGGAGCATCAGGAACACTTTACGGAAGTAGCGAAGAGCCGCGACGTCGAGGTGAGTGAAAATTAATGAATTTTCTACCGAAAACACAACTGTATCGTTATCTTTGATTTATGTATCACTCGCTAATGGATATAATGCATTGATGAATGTTTTTTTTTACATTTTAAAGGTATTGGAGGGTAAAACTCAGTATATGGAATTCGCTGGGAATCTGGTGCCCGTGATGAAGAGTGGCGAACAGTTGCAATTGCCGTTCCGCGCTTTCAAGGAGAATCGCGTACCGTTCACCGCGAGAGTAAAAGATCCCGACGCGGCTGATATGGTCGGCCGTATAATGTTTATGAGCGAACCGAAGGTACCGAAGGGCGAACCACCGCAGACGCCGATATGCACGTTAAACATATTGCTACCGGAAAAAATATCGCCGGATGCCGCTCACTCGGAATTGGATCTTTTGGAACTTTCGAAGAATTACAGTTTCTTGAGAGACGGCGGCATAAGTACGGAAATTCGTGCGATTTTTATTGAAATTAAAAAAAATTTTATCGACAACATACATTTTTTCAGTAAAATGAATGTAAAATAGTTTATATCGGTAAAATTGATTTAAAAATTGAATTTAATCGATAAAATTGATTTGAAATTTATTTTTATCGATAAAATCGATTTTTAAATTGATTTTATCAGTTCTTTTGCATTTGAATTTTACTATTCAATTTAATTTCGACTATTATTTTATTTTCATATATTTATTTTTTTTTTTCATCAACAGGCAGACCTGATACGATACACAGAGCGACGATCCGTTTGACGGACATAGCAAATTTGTTGGATCGCGACTGGGAAAAATTAGCGGAAGAATTGAATATATCGCCGAACGAAGTCGACACCATAAAGAACGAACATCCTGGAAAGCCTGCGCTCCAAGCTGCAGCGATGTTCAAACTTTGGCAAGGAAACGGCAACAAAGCAACGGGTAAATAATATTTCCAATAAAAAAAAAAAAGAAAAAAAAAAAAATACGAACATCGCACTTGAATATCAAAAATTATACGAAATTTTTCATCGCCCGTCTCGGATCTCGAATTTTATTTTTTTTTCTTGTCGAATATTCCGTAAGAGCCGTCGACCTTCATCTCTCTTGAGTCGGAAACTTGAATGTCAAGAGTTTAAAAAAACAAAGTTATTAGACCGCCGTAAGCGCGCGCCAGTGGTTTCGCTATCAATGTGATAATTTGCTCCGCGTTAACCGGCCGCCGGGAGGATGTGTGTCGGAATAAAAGTATTCGGTTCTTCAACACTTATTTATAAATCGGATGCATCAGAGTGACGTGATTTCTCGTGCGGTGACCTTGGCACCGATGTCAGGTGCCGACCCTCCGCTACTCATCGCAGGAAATTATGAATTGTCAGCTCATTAATAAAACGCCGCGTACGCCGCGTAACGCCGTTTGGTTCAGCAAAATCTTAGATCATATTGTCGTATGGAAGGGATATTAAACGAAATAAGAGAGAAACCTGTTTTTTATATCAAGGTAAACGCAGAAAGAACAGCGAGAACGTCCGACGGCTGAGTCAGGCGTCTGGAATCTCTGCAGAAGCGTAGTTTATGATCTCACCGCTCCATTATTATGCCTGACAAACACGTGGACCCTCTTGTAGCATAAGCTATATATCCCCACTTGTGTTTCATGCTAATCGAATTGCTTGTACGGACGATTGGCACGCGAATAACATCATTACTATTATCGGAAAGAAGTAACAACAACGTCAGTTCACCGCTCGCAGCTACTATGCGAAGGTGGTGTACAATGCCGCGGCTCTCCGAACTGTAGAATATTTCTTGCAGCGTGAAACTTGTGAAACTTTATATATTTTTTTTTAATTTCTGTGAATTAATAACTAAGTCTGTTATTTTTTTTATTTTTTTTTTACACTTTTATATGGACTATCAGTGAAAAAATACGAACAGAAAGCGATAAGTAAAGCAGTAAAAATAAGCAACGATTCGCGAATATTTGAAAAGCGAAAATGTTTATATCTCTTTATCAAGAATACGAAAATCCTACAGTGACTGGTTACACCAGTGAACTTTTGTTGTTCTTCAATAAAACGCCACCTTCGCGAGTGAATATTTTTGAAAATCGAGGTTCGTGAGGTTCCGAGTTATTACGATATCGCGAGGGATAAGTCACTCGTCTTATCGAGTGATCTGATTTTTTGTTGCTTTCGGTTCTTTTTTTTTTTTTTTTTTTTGCGGATTTATGGGAGTGAAATGGAATTTTTTTTCTTTGCAGGAAATACGCTGGAAAAGGCGCTGAATAAAATCGGTCGCGAAGATATCGTTAAGACGTGTATATTTAACGTTGAACTTGTTACTGACGACGTTGAAAAAGCTGTCGCACGCGTGAGACTCGATCAGCCGGGTTTCGACTCGTTGAAAGAAGAATTGGGACCGTCCAGAGACTCGTCGCTCCGTCGCGATGGCACATTGGATCCAAAATTGGATACCGACTACGAAGAACCCGATCGCATGAGGGTACGAATAACGATACCTATCGATTAATCCAAAAATTCTTTTTCTCAATATTCCTTTTAATTTCCCGACACGAGCGCCTAACGAAGATACGCGCAGATTTATGGAGAGTTAATCGTTTCATTATCAACAAAACGTGAGATTTATAAAGAATTTCGAATACTTCCCGATGAGATAAGAATTTGAAAAAAATAAAAAGAAAATTATATAAAAGATGTTAAAAAAATTAATTTAGCATAATAATAACGCCAAAAAGAATTTAATCTAATCGACGATATATATTTTTTTTTTCTGGAGAATTGATGGAATATTTTCGGAAATACCGACTAAACATTTAAAAAAAAAATTGATTTTTTCGATATTATTACCGATAATGAATGTTTTCAGTGCCGAACGACACGATAGATTTTTTAAAAGATTTTTATTTAATTGGGAAGTATTTAAAATTATCTGTGAATCTCACTTCTGGTTGGTAATGCAATGATACATCGTTTTTAGCGCGTAATTCACAATATTGCATAGTAGTCGTGAATTTCTCAGAGACGCCATAAAACGCCATTATCAAACGTCGCATCGACTACAATTCCCTCATATTATCCAATTCCCAGCCATTGTTCACTACGCGAACGGGAGATATTACCTCATCGTTCGAGAATCTCTGGTTAATTGTCTGACAGAAGTTTCGACGTTTGCAGGATTCCGAGTCCGTCGAGGATCTCAGCAACATGGGTAACGTGACGCGCAAACAGAGTGAGTCAATTTTTTTTATCGTTTTTTTTTTTTTCTTTTTCTTTTTTCTTTCCATTGAATATTTTATATTTCCTCTCTCATCCGTAATAACGCACTATCGGTTATTTACGACTCAGAGACGACGAAGTCGCGAGTGTAAAACGTGTCCATCTGACGCATCGGCGAAGGCTTCTTCATGGGGCAATATTCGCGGCATAACTTTAGCCGCAAACGAGAGGAAGTGACTATGATGTCACTTTTCGCGTTAAGACAGTTGTGGATCCGTAATCCAAGTTAAATTTTGCCATTGCTAAGCAGCAGAGTTGCACTGAATCACAGCACTCACGAGAGGCTTTAGTCACTATTCGTACGAATATCGTGGATTGCTGCGTTTTCATACATGTTACACGCTGCGTTTCACCTGTTGTGAACTCTCAAGTGTTGCCGTATAAATTTTAAAGGTACAGATCGCTGAAACGATCTTATGTGAAAAAAAAAAAAAAAAAACAAAACAAATAGAACGTTCAACGTCATCGCAACGACGGACGGCATTCCTCGGTCACGTGCTTTCGAATAAATAGCAACGAGTGTTACTTTCCTTCTTGAGAATTAACGATTCGACCATTGAGATCAATGCCGACAACAGCGCAATTTGCTGCTTCGAAAACATTTTCTTTTTTTTTTTCTTTTAGGAAAGTGTATCGTTACATTCCCTGCGAAAAGTGAGATTTAGAGAAATCATCGAATTTTTTTTTCTGCGGTATTAAAAAAATTAATTAATATCTGTGAAAATTCAATTAGATTGCCGGTTAACTTTTTTTTTTCGATTTTATTATTATTCTCGAAAATAAAAAAAATAAAAAATAAATTTTCTTATCATCTTCCGTACGATTGATTTTTTTTTAATTTTTATTCCATCGGAAAATATTTAAAATTCTCCGTGAATCTCACTTTTGGTTGAAAATCGAGAATTCTACACTTTCTTTTATCCGCTCTTATCGCTATTGCGCTTCGCGCTCTCTTCATCGTCTTTTTTATATCTCGAGACGCATTATTATTTGTTCTTTTTATTTTTCTCGCACTCCACAGCTAAGCAGCACGTCACAATCACCAATGGCACTGTATTCAACGGTACCTCGACCCCAATAAAAGACAAATATGCCAGCGAAGAGAAAGAACTCGTTGACGATATGGCAGAATTTCTCGAACAAAAGTGTCACGCAACGGATACAATGACGAAAAAGTCGCACGACGTACTACCGGACGATGACAATAAAAAGAGGCAAAGGATTTACGAAGACGCCAACAGACTCGTTACCGGTAAGTGAATCAATAAAAAATCATCAAAAGGAATAAAGTTTAAGCGATCGATGGGTTGAGGGGCCGAGAGCTTTGCCTTAGCAGCGGGTTTAATAATTGCAGAATCAAACGAACGGCGAGCATCGTTTCCCGATATTCCATTTTCTCTTCTATATTTCTTCAATTTATCTTCTATCTCTCTGTCTTCTATTTCTCTATCTTTTTCAAACTTTTGTAGCATGAAAAACAATCGTATAGGTGAAATAAATACGGCGATGGGATTCGCTAATCCTTTTTTTTTCATCGCATATAACAATCTATCGATGAAAAAAAAAAAAAAAAGAAAAAAAGAAATTAGCGAGTATCCCATCATCGAAGCCTTCGCGGGCATTTGGATCGCGCAAAATCGTGTCGACGAGTTTCAACTTTAAATTACGAACTCCTTTACGAAGCGCATCTGTAGATAATACGGACGGATTTTCTCGCGGCAATTAAATTGTTATTGCAGTCACGATTTTACCTCCGAATGTCAGAGTCTACGGCTTTACTGTGTGCCACTTTACGATACAATGATCGACTCGATCGCAATTTCATTCGGCACCCGAAGCTTACGATTTTTATAACCATTTTATTATATATATAGAAATATTTATGGATATATATATATTTATATTTGGATATATCTATATATATATCCCCTCGTTATATTATTTTTCAATAGCAGGTTCTCTGACACCCGGTGCAGATTTTGCCGATTCGAAAAGCTTTCGCTTTTTTTTTTTTTTTTTTTTTTCATAAATGAGAACTATGTGACATATATTATTATTTTCGCATGCGCGTCACCTGGATATCTATCGTGACTCAGTCACGATGGTCACATCGTTCGAAAAAGAACGCAAAAAAAAAAAGAATAATAAATAAGCGATAAACATCCATTTTTGTCGATCTCACTAATACTCTCTTTCTGCTCTTTCGTATTTCTTCGTAAAAAAAAAAAAAAAGAATTTGTTTCAGAAAGGTAAATCTGCAATTGTTTGGTGTTGCATGTTCTGGCTGTGTGGGCGCACGGAGCAGCTGTCGTTTGGGTCGATTATTACGATATATATATATATACTTTTTTTTTGATCGCTGATTATTTACGCAACGATAAACGACGTATTTTATGCAATTCGAGTTTAAAATAACTAAATTACTGCACTAATACTGTCCGTTGATTTTCTTTTGCGATACCGTAACCGCGGATGTAACTATATATATATATATATATTTTTTTTTTTTCGTTCCATTTGGAAGACATAATGATCGTTGTGTGTCTGTTAATTTGAAATTCATTAACTTGCGAATATTTTACAGAGCAATGAAATTCTTGTTACAATCACCTAATAAATCATTCAGAGGCATATTCGACGTGCCATTTAATTTTTATTAATACAAGAAAACGACGGACCGATGTGTAGTATATATACGACCAAAGTATACGACTTTTCGACTCTTCGCTTTCTCGAGCGCTTGATTTTTCCTGGAGGTGCGTGAATTCCGATCGAATCGAAACGAATATTCGTAAATTCAATTTTTTACATTTTTTTTCCAATTTTCTCGAATTTTCTCGAATTATTCAAATTTTTTAAGATTTTCTCGAATTTTCTCGGATTATTCGAATTTTTTCAAATGTTTCCGATAAAAAAAAAAATTCGATTTATTTATTATTTTATTCAGATTTTTTCGAATATCACATTTGAATAATGAATCGAATATTTCGAAAACTCGCGTTTTCGCGCGCCTCTAATATTTTTCATAAACAAAAAAAAAACAAAAAAAATCTCACAAACGATTAACGGGTAAAGACGTTCGAAAATTTCATTTTAGAGTTTCGTCTTTAAAAAGATAGCTGCTCCACAGCACGAACACTAAGCACATATATACCACGGCGAAGTCTAACTGCTGCTCCGATCAATGAGCGAAAATTATTCAGCCAGCCGCAGCTTTCACTAATGATGACGAGATGATTTATACAAATAAAACAAAATAAATATGTGACGATATTACGGATTTATTACGTTTTCGATGCCTAAAATGTTTAATACTTAATTAACAGGTGTTATACAAGACGCAGAAAAAGAGAAGGAGAAGTTAGCGAAGGAAGGGTGGTCGGGGGTTTATCATGATGATGCGCGGGCGAGTAATGAGGCGGAAGGTGCTGTAGGTCATCGTTTAGCTCGCGTAGACGATCTCATTATCGCCGACGAACCCGATTCCGTTCAAAGGCCCTCCGTTCGTAAGTTAATCGACGATATCGAACCAATGTGTGTTAAAGAGCGTAGAATTCCAGGGGGTAAAAAAGACGAACCAAAAGGTGCCATAGTATCGACAAAAACGGTAGTAACTACTCAGGGTGATCCTAAATCGGGACAATCCGTGATCACTAAAACGACAACAGTTCGTGAATACGATCATCCGGTTACGACAGAGTCCGTGATGATGGAATCGGAACCAATGCGACAATCGCATTACTTCGGTGCGGACGATCCGATAATCGGTCAAAGTCATAGCGATCCCATCGACGGTAGACTCGTTATTTCTACAACTGGTCCCCAACCGGATATCGTCGAACGCGTAATAACGAAAACAGTAATCACAACAGGTCCGGTTACCGAGGAAAAGATTGTTACGGTTGTAGATAGTCGATCCAGCGAACCCGTACAGAGCAGCGAAATTCTTGGTGACAATGTCAAGTTGCACGGGCAAACGGTTTCGTTTGACACAAACGTTACAACCGATCGGTCCATAGATAATGTGGCCAAAAGCATCGCCAAAGTCTATCCAGACTCTGCAACGATGTTGGCTGATACGAGCAAAAGTCACGAAAGTGCGAAAGAAAAATTGTCAAAAGAGGACAAAGAAGTTGCCGATAAAACAACGAAAGACATTGCCGCGGCGCGTGACGACGTTAAAGAAAAATCCAAGGAGATCAAAGGCATTTTGAAATCGGAGGCAAAGAAGAGTCCGGAAAAGGAGAAGCCGTCCGATGACGGAAAACAATCGGCTTACGAAGTTGTGTACAACGTTCAACAACCCGGAAGCGACGGGAAAGAGAAGATGGATGCTGAATCAAAGAAACAAAAGGACAAAACCGGCGGTATATTCTCGGGAATCTTCAAAGCCCCGAAATTGAAGAAAGGAAAGTCTAAGGACTCGAAGGACACGTCTTTCGACAGTGGTGACGAAGAGACCAAAACTGCTACCATGAAATTTTTGGAAGATACGAGAAAGTCGACGGATACGGCGCATCAACCGGCGCAGCCTCCGCCTCCGATTATTCAGGTTTCGGAACCCGACGATGTGAGAATCGCGACTGCTGAGTTCCTCGAGGATTCGAAACGCAGCGCCGCGACTCTCCATCACGGAGAACCGGAAAAACCTGTGAAGATAATCAGCGAAACGGGTGATGCGAAGGCGAAGCAATCGGAAGAGAAAAATGCTGATACCGACGATGATGACGACAGCAAATCCAAACCCGGATTCTTCTCGAGTTTCTTCAGAAGTTCGAAGCCGAAACTTGAAGAGAGCATCGACGCTGCCGCAGACGAGGCGAAAAAAGCCGCTGAGGCAGCTGAAGAGAAGATCAAGAAAACTTCGAAGGATGTGAAGAAAGATGTTAAGGACGTAGCGGATTCCGTTAAAACGTCCGAACAGAAAGTCGTCGATGGTGTGAAGAGCGACTTGAAGAAAATCGAGAAGGATGCAAAGAGCGATTTGAAGAAAATCGAGAAGGATGCGAAGGAAGTCGCGGATTCCGCGAAAGCGTCCGAACAAAAAATCGTCGATGGCGTTAAGCACGACGTGAAGAAAATCGAAAAGGACGTTGTAGTTACGACGAAAACTATCGAGACGACTGTGACAAACGGAACGAAGCAGATAGTCGACGATGGTAAAAAAGTTAAGGATTTAGTCGACAAATCGAAGAAAGACGTTGAAACAACGGTAACAACGAGAACCGTAACTGTAACCAAAATTATTAAGGACGGTGAGAAAATAATCGAAGACAAGACTCAGCGTATCACCGAAGAAATTCGTCCGGATGGTGAAAAGGTTAAGCAAGCAGTCGAGATACCCGCAAAGTCTGCGAAATACGCTGCAGATGAAGTCAAACAGATCGCTGATGACACAACTAAAGCGATAAAAACGGACCTGAAGAACATAGAAGTTCTGTCGGGTCGCGAAAAAGAAGCGAAAGATAAGCCCGCGATGGTGAAAGACGGATCGAAAGACTCCGGCGACGAGGGCAAAGACAAGAGCGGCGGTTTCTTCGGAATTTTCAAGAGTCCGAAAGGCAAAAAACGCAGTCGTTCAAAGGACAAAGATTCGTCGAAACAAGAATCCTTCGACAGCGGAGACGAAGAGCTCAGAATCGCTACCGCGGCGTTCCTCGACGATACGAGGAAAGCTTCCGAAAATATGCACGAACCGGTTATATACGAAGTACGGCCGCAGCAAGAATTCGATGTTAAAATCGACAGATTCATTGCAGTTGGTGAACATACTTTTGAGACGCCGAAAGACAAAGTTGACGGCACGTCGTATGCCGTTGGCGTCAAAGGGAAACCCGCGGAACAGGGTAAACATGGAGTTGAAACTTTAGTCACGAAGGTGCATTCGACGTCGACTAAGATTCTCGACAAGTCCGATGGTAAACCTGACAAGGAAAACGGCGTATCAACGAAGAGCGCCACTTCATTGAAGTCTTCCGAGACTAAGGACGACGCATCGAAAAGTGACCTCGAGGATTCGCAAGCGTCCGACGACGGCAAGAAAAGTTTCTTTGGAATGTTCAAAAGTCCGAAATTGAAGAGCCGAAAGAAGAGCCGCTCGAGGGAGCGAAGCACCTCCAAGGAGCCGTCTTTCGAAAGTGGCGACGAAGAACAACAGCGGGAATTGCGTGACGCTACAACGAAATTTTTGGATGATACGAGACGAACTGCTGATATTTTGCATCATCCAGTAATCGAGGAAAGTTCTCCTGTGAAAGACGAGAAAAGAACGATTTCTCAAGGAGATGGAAGAGATCGCGGCGTTAGTCCGATTCCTCGCGGCATCAGTCCTGCACCGGGGATAGAAAAGATTAAATCAAAGGATGCAAGTGCTGTAGAATCCTCTGGAGACAGTCAGACTGATAAGCCGCACGATGCGAGTGATGGTAAAGAAAAAGGCGGTATCTTCGGCATTTTTAAGAGTCCCAAATCCACTCTTAAAAGAAGAAGTAAGTCGCGAGAGAAGAGTGGCTCTCCTGATATTTCATTCGACAGTGGTGACGAAGAATTGAGAATTGCAACAGGTAAATTCTTAGACGATACGAGGAATGCTGCGGACGCATTAGCGGGACCCTATAAACAGGATGTATCAGTCGGTAAATTGGATACAAAAGTTTCCCAAGTGGGAAAAGATATTGATGACGCGGAGAAAGCTGAACACAAATCAAAGGACAAGGAAGGAGGATTCTTATCTGGAATCTTGAAGGGCGCCAAGCATGCGGTGGAAGAAGTTTCCGAAGATGTTAAAGAATTCTGGGATGACACGAAAAAAGAAGCCGCTGAGGAGGAAGAACGTGCGCGCCGTGAAGCTGAAGAAGCTGCTAGGGCAGCGAAGCATGTTGAGGATAAAGCTTCAACGGGTATCCAAAAAGTTATCGTCCATACGAAGACAGCAGAGAAACATGCTGAAGAAAAATTGGTCGCTGCCAAAGATGCAGTGGCAGATGCCGCAAAAGAAACGGGAGATAAGGTTACAGATGCAAAGGCCAAAGCAGCGAAAACTACTGCCGACGCAGCTGAAAAATTGAGCAAAGATACCGCGAAGGCTAAGGATGCTGTAAGCAAAGAAATCAAAGAAGACACCAAGGCGATCAAGGAAAAAGTCGTTGCAGGAGCGGCAGTCGTAGCTGAAACTGCGGACGCCGCTAAAGACAAAGTAGCGAAGGATGCTAAGAAAGCAAAAGGAAAAGCTGGAGGCTTTTTGTCTGGAATATTCAAAGGTGGCAAACATGCAGCAGATGAAGTTTCTGAAGACATTAAAGAATTTGCCGAAGACACGAAGCAAGAAGCGGCTAAAGAGGAGGAAAAATTGAAACGTGCGGCCGAAGAAACGGCGAAATCTGCGAAACATGCTAAAGACAAAGTTACTTCGGATATCCAAGAAGCCACTGAAAAAGTATCGAAGGACACGGCAGCCGGAGTACAAAAAATAGTCGACGGTGCAAAAACGACCGAAAAACACATTGAAGATAAAGTTGCCTCTGCCAAGGATGCGTTGTCCGATGCAGCGAAGAAGACCGATAAAGAAATCGCAGCCGCGAAAGAGCAAGAAAAAGCGAAGTATGAAGAATTGAAAATTGCCACCGGTAAATTCTTGGATGATACGAGAAACGTTGCCGAAGGATTCGTAGAACCCTACAGACAGGATGTCACTGTAGGTGTAGCGGATACGAAAGACGCACTTGCAAAAAAAACTGACGACGCCGTCAAAGTAGTTAAACAGGTTGAGGATAAAGCTTCGACGGGTATACAAAAAGTTATTGTCCATACGAAAACAGTAGAGAAACGTGCGGAGGAGAAACTAATCGCTGCGAAAGATGCGGCGTCAGATGCAGCTAAAGCAACTGGAGAAAAAATTTCCGAAGTTAAAGCCGAAACAACGAAAGCAACGGCCGATGCAGCTGAAAAATTGAACAAAGATGCCGCAAAGGCTAAAGATGCTATAAGCAAAGAAATCAAAGAAGATACCAAAGCAGTGAAGGAAAATATCGCGGCAAGCGCAGAAGCTGTCGCCGAAACTGCGGACGCTGCTAAAGATAAATTAGCAAAGGATGCTAAGAAAGCGAAAGGCAAAGCCGGCGGATTTTTATCTGGAATCTTCAAAGGTGTAAAACATACAGCGGATGAGGTAACCGAAGATGTCAAAGAATTCGTCGAAGATACTAAAGAAGAGGCTGCGAAAGAGGAAGAAAAAGCGAAGCAGGCCGCCGAGAAAGCTGCGAAGGCGGCGAAGGATTCAAAGGACAAAGCTGCTGCCGATCTTCGAGACGCAAAAGATAAATTGACTACTGGTGTGTCGTCTGGAGTTGGTCACGTTGCTGATAAAACTAAAACGGCAACAGAAACAATAAAAGAAACTGCCAAATCGGCTAAAGACGCGGTATCGGATGCAGCAAAAGCAACCGGAGACAAAGTCGTGGAAGTCACAGACAAAACAGCTAAAGCATCGAGTGACGCAGCTGAGAAATTGGCTAAAGATACAGCAAAGGCTAAAGATGCGGTTGCTAAAGAAATCAAAGAAGACACGAAAGCGGCAAAGGACAAAGTCGTCGCAGCGGCAGAATCTGTTGCCGACACCGCAGACGCTGCTAAAACTAAAGTAGTTAAGGACGCTAAAAAAGCTAAAGGAAAGGCCGGTGGTTTCTTATCCGGAATCTTCAAAGGTAGCAAACACTCAATTGACGACGTATCAGACGACGTCTCCACTTTCCTTGAAGAGACGAAAAAAGAGGCAGCTAAAGAAGAAGAAGAAGCACGGCGCGCCATGGAGGAAGCTGCGAAAATCACTCAAGACGCTAAAGACAAAGCTGCTGCAGATATTCAAGCCGCAAAAGACAAATTGGCAAAGGAAACGGCAGCTGGTATACAAAAAGTAGTTGATGGTTCAAAGGCCGCTGAACAGCAAGTGGAGGAAAAGCTTACTTCCACTAAAGATACGTTGTCTGGCGCTGTAAAAGGCACCAGCGAGAAGATTTCGAAAGTCACTACAAAGACATCTGAAGCAGTAACTGATGCAGCGCAGAAATTAGGCGATGACGCTGCAAAGGCTAAGGACATTGTAGGTGGAAAAATCCAGGCTGGAGTTGATACTGGAAAGGAAAAAGTTGTTACTGGAGTCGACGCTGTTGCCGATACTGCTGAGACCGCGAAAGACACTGCAGAAAAAGAAGCTAAGAAAGCCAAAGCAAAGGCTGGCGGTTTCTTCTCTGGCATAATCAAAGGTGCAAAGCACGCAGTTGACGACGTTTCTGAAGAAGTTAAAGAATTTTGGGATGAGACTAAGCAAGAGGCTACAGAGGAAGAAGAACGTGCACGTCGGGCAGCTGAAGAAACTGCGAAGTCATTAAAAGAAGCCGAAGACAAAGCAGCGTCAGAATTGCATGCCGCTGAGGACAAAATTAAAGACAAAACTTCGTCAGGGGTTAAACAAATTGTCGACGGCACCAAAGCAGCAGAAAAACACGCAGAGGAGAAGTTGGTCGCTGCCAAAGATGCAGTATCCGATGCCGCAAAAGCAACTGGAGCAAAGGTTGCAGACGCCACCGTTACAGCAGCAAAAGCTACGACCGATGCAACCAAAAAATTGAGCCAAGACGCCGCGAAGGCCAAGGACGCCGTAAGTAAGGAAATTAAAGAAGACACCAAAGCGGCAAAGGAAAAAATCAGCGCAGGAGCAGAAGCAGTTGCCAAAACTGCAGAAGCTGCGAAGGACAAAGCAGCAAAGGATGCTAAGAAGGCAAAGGGAAAAGCTGGAGGCTTTTTATCTGGAATCTTCAAAGGTGCGAAACATGCTGCAGATGAAGTTTCCGACGACGTCAAAGGAGTTGTCGAAGACACCAAGCAAGACGCCGCTAAGGAAGAAGAGAAAGTAAAACGTGCCGCCGAAGAAGCGGCGAAGTCTGCTGTGCAGGTTAAAGAGAAAATCACTTCGGATATACAAGCAGCAACGGAAAAAGTTTCAAAGGAAACTACAGCTGGTGCGCAAAAAGTAGTAGATGGTGCAAAAGCAGCAGAGAAACAGATCGTAGACAAAGCTGCGTCCGTGAACGGCGCGGTGTCCGATGCAGTAAAAAAGACTGAGGAAGAAGTCTCAGATGCAGCGTCGAAGGCAGCCAAGGCTACGAAAGACACAGCCCAGAAAGTGAGCGAAGATATTCACAAAACCAAGGACGCCACAACTGAGAAGATCAAGGATGGTATCGAAGCAACAAAAGATAAAGCAGCTGTCGGAACAGAAACTATTATCGATGCGGCTGACACAGCAGAGATAGAAGCAAGGAAGGCTAAAGCGAAGAGCGGCGGATTTTTCTCTGGTATAATCAAAAGTGCAAAACACGCTGTCGACGATGTTTCAGAAGAAGTGAAAGAGTTTTGGGACGAAACCAAGCAAGAGGCTACAGAGGAAGAAGAGCGTGCACGCCGAGCAGCTGAAGAAGCAGCGAAAGCAGTTAAAGAAGCTGAAGACAAGGCTAGTTCTGACCTACATGCCGCTAAAGACAAGGCTAGTTCCGACCTACATGCCGCTAGAGACAAGGTTAGTTCTGACCTACATGCCGCTAAAGACAAGGTTAGTTCCGACTTACATGCCGCTAAAGATAAGGCAAGTTCCGACCTACATGCCGCTAAAGATAAGGCAAGTTCCGACCTACATGCCGCTAAAGACAAGGCTAGTTCCGACCTACATGCCGCTAAAGACAAGGCTACTTCCGACCTACATGCCGCTAAAGATCAAGCGGGTCAAAAACTTTCCTCTGCTAAAGATTCAATCGTAGCTGCGGCAACTGCAACAGGTGAAAAAGTTTCAGAAGTTACATCAAAAACAGTAAAGGCAACTTCAGATACGGCTGATAAATTGAGCAGCGACGCTGCAAAAGCGAAAGCGGCTGTAAGCAAAGAAGTTAAAGATGACGTCAAAGTGGTAAAAGAAAAAGTCACTTCAGGGGCTGAAGCCGTAGTTGACACCGCAGAAGCTGCTAAAGATAAGGTAGCAAAGGACGCCAAAAAGGCCAAAGCTAAAGCGGGTGGCTTTTTATCAGGAATCTTCAAAGGTGCAAAGCATACAGCTGACGAAACTACGACTGATGTTAAAGACTTTTTAGAAGAGACTAAACGGGAGGCTTCAATGGAGAAAGAACAAGCAAAGCGAGCTGTCGACGACGCTGCTAAAGCAATGAAAGATTCCACGGACAAGTTGACTTCGGACGCTCGTGCAGCAAAGGATAAATTGGCAAAAGAAGCTTCAGATGCCACGCAAAAAATTGCTGATAAAAGTAGATCCGCCAAAGATCAAGTAAAAGAGACGGTTATTTCAACGAAGGATGCTGCATCGAACGCCGCTAAAGAAACTGGACAGAAGATATCAGAAACTACTTCCAAAGCAGTGGATGCTACCACGGGAGCGGCACAAAAGTTTGGTGACGATGTCGTAAAAACTAAAGACGCCGTCGTGGACGATGTAAAAGCTGGAATTGGTGCTACAAAAGATAAACTAACTACGGGAGCCGAAGCAGTGGCAGATTCTGTCCACGAGACTAAGGAAACGATGGAGAAAGAGGCCAAAAAAGCCAAAGCAAAGAGTGGCGGCTTCTTATCAGGTATAATCAAAGGAGCGAAAAACGCAGCTGACGAAGTCTCGGAGGACGTCAAGGAATTTTGGGACGAGACTAAACAAGAAGCTGCAGAGGAAGAAGAGCGTGCGCGTCGGGCCGCTGAAGAAGCGGCGAAATCAGTAAAAGATGCAGAGGACAAAGCTGCTTCGGAAATACACGCGGCAAAGAGTGATCTAAAGGATAAAGCTTCAGCCGGAGTACAGAAAATTGTTGACCAAACGACGGCAGCGAAAGATCAAGTTAAGGTAACCGCCACTTCTGCTAAAGATGCAGTAACGGGTGCAGCGAAGGCGACCGGAGAAAAAATTGTTGAATCTACGGACAAAGTAGCTAAAGCAACGAGCGACACGGCAGATAAATTGAGCAAAGATGCAGTGAAAGCGAAGGATTCTATGGCCAAGGAAATCAAAGAAGACACAAAGGCAGCAAAGGACAAGGTTGCCGCAGGGGTGACAGCTGTTGCCGACACTGCGGATGCTGCTAAAGATAAAGTTGTAAAGGACGCTAAAAAAGCAAAAAGTAAAGCCGGCGGCTTTTTGTCAGGCATTTTCAAAGGTGCGAAGCATACAGCCGATGAAGCTTCCGATGACATTAAAGAATTCGTCGACGAATCCAAACAAGCGGCTGCGAAAGAGGAAGAGAAGGTAAAACGTGCTGCTGAAGACGCCGCGGCGTCTGCGATGCAGGCGAAAGACAAAATGGCATCCGATATACGTGCAACGAAGGAAAAAGTGTCAGAAAAAACTGCTACCGGTGTACAAAAAATTGTAGACGGTGTGAAAGCAACAGAACAACAGATTGAGGCTAAAGCTGCTTCTGCCAAAGATGCATTGTCCGATGCCGCCAAAAAGACCGACAGGGAGATTTCAGATGCTTCATCGAAAGCAGCTAAGACGGCGGCAGACGCGGCTCATAAAGTTGGTGACGGCATTCATAAAACTACAGAAGTAGTTACCGACAAAATTAAAAGTGGCATTGAGGCGACGAAAGACAAAACGGCCGCTGGTGCTGATGCCATTGTCGATGCAGCTGACTCAGCGGAGAAAGAAGCAAAGAAGGCTGCAGCAAAGGTGAAAGACACTGTGAGCAAAGAAATTAAAGAAGATACGCAAGCGATAAAAGAGAAACTAACCGCAAGTGCGGACTCTGTCGCGGAGAGTGCAGACGCTGCTAAGGACAAAGTAGCAAAGGATGCTAAAAAAGCTAAAGGAAAGACCGTCGGTTTTTTGTCAGGAATCTTCAAAGGCTCCAAACATTCAATTGACGAAGCTACAGACGATGTCAAAGACTTCCTCGAAGAAACTAAGAGGGAGGCCTCGAAGGAAAAAGACGATGCTACAAAGGCGTTGAAAGATTCTGCGGACAAAGCGGCTTCCGATGTACGCGCAGCCAAGGATAAGCTGTCGGAGAGTACAGCAGCCGGTGTACAGAAAGTTGTTGATCACGCAAAAACAACTGAACAGCGAGTCGAGGATGGATTAATATCTACCAAAGATGCTGTTTCAGACGCTGCTAAAGCTACTGGAGAAAAAATTCATGACGCCGTATCCAAAACAAGTAAAGCAACGTCTGATGCTACTGAAAAGCTAAGCAAAGACGCTGTCAAGGCTAAAGACGCCGTGAGCAAGGAAATTAAAGATGACGCTCAACTGGCGAAGGACAAGATTGTCACAGGCGCTGAAGCTGTTGCTGAAACTGCGGAGGCCGCGAAGGACAAAGCAACGAAGGAAGCAAAGAAAGCCAAAGGAAAAGCCGGTGGCTTTTTATCTGGAATCTTCAAAGGAGCGAAACATGCGGCTGACGAAGTTTCTGATGACGTCAAAGAATTCGCTGATGAAACCAAGCAAGAGGCTGCGAAAGCAGAAGACAAGGCGAAAAATGCGACCGAGGAAGCTGCGAAGGCAGTGAAAGATTCAAAGGACAAAATTGCGGCAGATCTCCGCGACGCGAAAGGCAAATTAGTTGAAAGTATTTCAACTGCAGAGCAAAAAGTTGCCGATCAAACTAAAGCCTTGAAGGAACAGGCGAAAGGGGCTGAAGCCGCCGCTAGCGATGCCATATCTAGTGCTGCAAAAACGACTGGAGAAAAAGTATCCGAAGGTGCAGATAAAGTAGCTAAAGCAACTACTGATACAGTTCAAAAACTAAGCGATGGCGAACATAAAGTAAAAGACGCGGTGCGCAAAGAAATCAAAGACGACGTCAAAACAGTGAAGGATAAACTTTCAGCAAGAGCAGATGCAGTGGCCGGTACCGTTGACGAAGCTAAAGATGCCGCGGAGAAAGCGGCAATGAAGACCAAGGAAAAGAGTAGTGGTTTCTTCTCGGGTATAATGAAAGGTGCAAAACATGCAACTGACGACGCTTCCAATGATGTGAAAGAATTCTTGGATAAAACCAAACAAGAAGCTGCAGAGGAGCAACAACGGGCACTCCGAGCAGCCGAAGAAGCTGCGAAATCAGCGAAGGCAGCAGAGGACAAAGCTGCTTCTGAAATAAGTGCAGCTGCAGATAAACTAAAAGACAAAGCCTCGGCAGGAGTCCAAGAAGTTATTGACCACACTAGTGCAGCAAAGAAAAAAGCTGATGAAAAGTTAATCGCTGGAAAAGACGCGGTGTCGGATACTGCAAAAACAACGATAGAAAACATTTCCGATGCCACATCGAAAGCAGCAACAGCAACATCGGAGGCAGTCGATAAACTAGGAAAGAACGCCACAAAAGCTAAGGAGGCTGTCAGCAAGGAAATTCAACAAGACACTAAAGCAGCGAAAGACAAAATCATTGCTGGTGCAGAATCCGTCGCCGAATCAGCCGACGCTGCTAAAGACAAAGTAGCAAAGGACGCCAAAAAGGCTAAAGGAAAAGCTGGTAGCTTTTTATCTGGAATTTTCAAAGGAGCAAAACACGCAGCGGATGAAACTGCTGAAGAGGTCAAAGACTTCGTCGAAGACACAAAGCAAGAGGCCGCCAAAGAAGAAGAGAAGTTGAAACGAGCATCTGAAGAAGCAGCGAAATCCGCGAAGCAGGCTAAAGACAAAGTTGCTTCAGATATACAAATGGCAACTGAAAAAGTATCAATCGAAACTGCAGCCGGTGCGCAAAAACTAGTCGATGGTTCGAAAGCGGTGGAAAAACAGGTTGAAGACAAAGCTGCGTCTGCCAAAAACGCATTGGCTGAAGCAGCGAAAAAGACGGAGAAAGAAGTCTCAGATGCAGCATCCAAAGCGGCTAAGACTACGAAAGACGCTGCCCACAAAATGGATGAAGATATTCAGAAATCTAAACAAGCAGTGAGTGATAAGGTCAAAGTTGGCATGGAAGCTACGAAAGATAAAATCACTGCTGGAGCCGAATCCGCAGCCGAAGCTGCTGATGCAGCGGAGAAAGAGGCAAAGAAGGCCAAAGCAAAGACGGGCGGATTTTTCTCTGGTATAATCAAAGGTGCCAAACACGCAGTCGACGACGTTTCCGAAGAAGTTAAAGAATTTTGGGACGAGACTAAGCAAGAAGCTGCTGAAGAAGAAGAACAGGCAAGACGCGCTGCTGAGGAAGCTGCAAAAACGGCCAAAGATGCCAAAGACAAGACAGTTTCCGAGTTCCACACGAAAACGGACGAATTAACGCAAAAAGCTGCATCTGCAACCGCAACTGTGATCGACGATACGAAGGCAGCAAAGAAACACGCCGAGGAGAAACTCGCTTCCGGCGCACATGCCGTCGGCCACGCCGTGAAAACAACTGGTGATAAGATCTCAGAAACAGCATCGGCCGCAGCTACAGCAACCGAAGATACCGCTAAAAAGTTAATGGATGACACGGCTAAAGCGAAAGATGCTGTGAAAAAAGAAGTCAAAGACGATATTACAGCGGTCAAAGGCGCCGTAAGCACAGGTGCAACCGCAGTCGTAGAATCTGTGGATCACGCCAAGGATACAGCAGCTAAAGAAGCTAAAAAAGCAAAAGCTAAAGGTGGCGGCTTCCTATCCGGCATCTTCAAGGGTGCAAAGCATGCCGTAGACGACACTACTGACGATGTCAAAGATCTGGTTGATGAAACAAAACAAAAGGCCACAAAGGAGGAACAACGTGTGCAGCATGCACTCGATAATGTCGCAAAATCCGGCAAAGAAACAAAGGATAAAGTGGCATCAGACGTGCGCGCAACCGAAGAAGAATTGAAAAGACAAGCTTCTGAAATGGTAGCAGAAGCAGCGGAATACGCAAAAAAGGCGGAAGAAGAAGCTAAAAGAAAATTAATGACTGCTAAAGATACAGTAGTCGATGCAGCTAAAACCACCGAATCAAAAATTTTGGATCCGATGCAAAAATCGGCTGCTGCAACGGCAGCTGCCGCGGATAAACTGCACAAAGATGCCGTTGAAACTAAAGATACCGTCAAAAAAGAAATTAAAGAAGACATCAAGACAGCCGAACAGAAAATTAGCGCGAGCGCTGATGCGGTTGCTGATAAAGCAAAGGCTGCGAAAGATCAAACTAAAAAAGAAGTCGATACCGCTAAGGCGAAGGCCGGTGGCTTTTTCTCCGGCATCATGAAAGGTGCAAAACATTCGGCGGACGATGTTTACGGTGATGTAAAAGAGGTCGGAGACGACGCGAAACAGGAAGCTACCGAAAAAGCAAGACGCGCGGCCGACATAACAAAGAAAGTTCAACATGGCGAAACTACAATCATTCCAGATTTTCACGATGAGAAAGATGGAAAGAAGACGACGATAACGAAAACGGAAGTCAGAGTAACGACAACACATAAGAATGGAGTACCAGTGACCCAAGTATTTTCCGATTTTGGTAGTTTCCCGACTGACGATAAAAGAGTACAAATTACAGAGGATTTCAAAGTATTGAGTACAGAAACAGATCCGAAAAAAGCGACACAAGTATTCTTGGAAGACACGAGACAAGAGGCGGCGCGTAGACACGACAGATTCAGCGAATCGTCGACTTCGGAATCGAGTTCACCTCGTGATTCCTTGGAACGCGATAGTTCTCCGGATAAATCAAAGTCACACAAGTCGAAAAAATCGAAGGGTGTTATATCCAGTATCGTTAAGGGTGCCAAAGGCGCAACTCACAAGATTGCTAAAGAAATCGATCACGCGACCGGCAATATCAAAGGTTCTACAGCCAAATTTTGGGACGAAACGAAACAGGAATCAAAAGAGACTTTTGGTAGTTCCGGTAGCTACGAAGTCTCATCACCCCTCAGAGATAACGAAGTAGTCAGGGATTTGGAGTTAACCGAATCCAAAACCGACGTTAGACTCGAATCATTCGCTCCCCTCGATAGGGTAACTTCTACCGATGTCAAACAAACAGTTAGCGACGCAAAATCAAAAGGAACTTCTCGTATACCTCAGAAAATTAGTCCAACCAGAGAAATAAAAGATACTAAGCGTAGTTTGATCGAAAAATCAGATAGACTTGTAGCTGGAGTTTCCAGAGAGTTAGAGCACCTCGAGCCTCGCGCACATCAAACCGTCACCACAGTCATAACTAAGTCTGTGCGGACGGCATCGACCCCACCACCCAGCCCCGCCGAGTTCAGTGACAGTAGCATTAAAGGTATCTTGAAATGATTGTGTTATAGATATTACATACCAGCTGTGTGTAACAAATAATTTAATTTACTTAATTTAATTTACTTTAATTTCCAATTTAATTTTAATTTAATTTATTAATTTTAATGCTTTTATGTAACTTCAGTTTTATAATACCTTTTTATAAAGGTAATAACTGAAAATTAATCACGCATCAATGTCATATACCATATAATTTGACGTAATCCTCTAACAACGGGCATTAAGGTAATCCCAGCGGTACATTCCGGCGAAACGAGGGATAACGAAGGATTCAACCAGAATTTCCGAATACTTCTCAATGGGATAAAAATTTGAAAAAAAATCAGGTGTATGCAAGATGCAGTAAAGTTTAATTTTGCGTAATAATAATATTAAAATGTTATTAACAAATTAGTGAAAAAAATGTATTGTTCAACAAATTACCCGGCAACCTAACTTTTTTTAATGAAAATGATTCCTACATTTTTCTGAATACATATGAATTTTTTCAGAATTTTTCTAAGTTTTTTAAAATTGCGTTTTTCACCCTTTATTTTGTCTAAAAAACGCATTTTTCAAAATCTTAACGAAATTCTGAAAAAATTCATCAATATTCAGAAAGATTTGCTAATCATTTTCATAAAAAAAAAGTTAGATTGCCGGGTAATTTGTTGAACAATTAATTATTTCACTAATTTGTTAATAACATTTTAATATTATTATTATGCAAAATTAAACTTTACTGCACCTTCCATATGCCCGATTTCTTCCAGATTTTTATCCCATTGAAAAGTGTTTGAAATTTTCGTTGAATTCTTCGTCATCCCTCGTTTGATCGGACTGTACCGCTCGGAGTACTTTAATTAGCATCTATTTGAATTATTACCTCAGCCCGACTTCACGAGCCCATTCATCACATTCGGACTAAAAAGTGAATACATCGCAGGCAACAAGTAGTAGAATTGATTCCTATCGATATTTGTATCTCGAAATCACAATAACTAAAGTTACTATTATTATTATTATCAGTAATTTCAGCCTTTAGGTGAACACTGGTAATAAATTGCATTTATTTCCCAAAACGCATCAACGTAGATTTGGTCACTTTATGGTTTGAATGCGTCTAAATTAACTATTGATCATTTGTCTGAAACAGGGGAAGTATATACATCAAAGTACCAGAGTTATGCGTTTTATTATTGCTGTATATAACATCGTTACAGTCTATTTTGCGTTTAATAATTGATTTAACGGTGTTTAATTGAGTTTAATGCATGTGTTTCAGGTTTACTTTCGCAGCTTTAACAATTTTTTGCCACCGCTGTGGTGTCTGTGAAACACGATAATTCGTTTTTTTTTCTTTTTTTTTCTTTTTTCATTTACTTCATTTTATTCCCCTTGTAATTGTATTCTTTTTTATAGCGTATATATAAAGAAAAAAAAAAGATATCTAGACACGAGACGAGTTAATATAAAATGCAGTGAGTAATTATTATATCGTTGAAATTAACAGGAGAACCGAAGGTCTAGCGAAGCATGAACCGAAACCATGTCTTGCAGGGAATATCATCATTCATCTTAATCACCGTTTATTCACTGCTTTCAATGTTTTACCTGACAATATTTCGGTACTTATTGCAATACCGTAAATTTCAGATGTGACCGAAGAAGCAGTCAAAAGGGCGCAGAATCTTGCCGATCAGGCGCTCGCGACGGAAAAATCAGGTAAAATATGAAAAAAAAAAAAAAAAATGAATTTCATTACGAAAAAAAAAAACAAAAAAAAAATCGAACCCATATATATCAAAAGATCGAATATCAATCGAGTTAGAAAATTTGTATTTTTAATGGTACCCTCAGTTATATTTAGCTTTATCTTCCATAGTTAGCACTTGCTGACGCTTTCACACTGACTAATACTCCCGCATGCTTTTTATTGAAAGCTAATATTTCATATCTATATATGGGTTTCCCTTAAGAATTAATCTATCATAGAGTTTCTCCATTAGTTGAAAATTTACGATTTATCGATTTCGAGTCATTTGCGTCATCACGGATTTTCCAATTCACTAGTTTCGAAATCTTTGCTAAGTGTACATACCATGACGATGTTTTAGTGGCTTTCAATGAAATGCACGCAAACCCCCATTTAGACACCAATCCATGAGTGTTTTTTTTTTTTTTAATTCATATAAACGAACTAATGCAATATTGATACGAACTAAAAAAGCGAAAAACCTAACTCTGTAAATCCATTGATACGTACCGTTCGTAAGGTTAAAGACCCTCTCAGATTTTCGGTCCCAACGTGCAACTTCCGATAAAAACGTTGATGAACGACAAAAAAACGAATCATTAGTATGTATCAATGTGCTTTATGCCCTCTTCCTGTTCTTGTCCGTGTCCTTTTGGATGGGTCAGGGCATGAAACGGCTGAGATTGATGGGACTTTAGAGAGGCATGTTACTTCCGCTCCGACAAAGCAACCCGTTCCCGCCCCACGTCACTCAGCCAAGTCGCCGAGCAAAACAGACTTCCATCTGGAGCTCGAAGAGAATTCACCGTCGAGGCTATCAAAGAGTCCGCCAAAAACTAAAATACCCGAGTTAACCTCAAATTTGTCGAGCAAAACGATCGAGAAAACACGTACGACGATCGTCCAATCGATCGGTAACGACGAGTCGTCAGATCCGATAAGTCCGAAGAGTAAAATTCCAGTCAAAGTCCAAACAACGAAAGGAACGACGACGATAATCAAAGAAACGATTCCAACCGATTTTTCGATCCGCACAAAAACGATAACCAATGTCGTCGAATCGAAAGTTCCTATAATCGAAGATTCGGCGAAATTCGACATGATTTCATCGGGAAAGTATCAGGAGACGAGTTCATTGCCGCAATTGGATGGCAATGAACGATCGACTATCGTTAAGTATTCGATCGGTAGTGCCGATCCGGAAATGGATAATGCAGCGATCGATGGTATAACCAAAACTGTAACAACGATTACGTCCACATCGAGCAAAGAACTCGATCCTTTGGAACTTGAGAAGCTACTCGGTCAGAGCGGTTTCTCCAGTACGACTCGTACGATTCATACGGTTTCCGGTGAGGAAATCGATCCTGAGGCGTTGAAAGGATTTATCGGCGATGGTGGTTACACTGTTAAACGTACGACGACAATGATTACCGAAGGAATATTGCCTCACGATCTTGAAGAGCTTTCGCATGGTTCGCAAACCGCAACGAGAACATTCACGATAACCGGTACGATGGAACCGGAAATCGAGAAGGAGTTTCAGATAACCGAAGGTTCCGGTTCCGGAACAATCGCCAAAGAAACCATTGAGAGAATGAAATCGAGCAAAGGTTCCGGTGATTGGAGCGAAACTATCGTATCGAAACGTTCGTCGTACGGTAAACCGTTGCCTTGGGAAAGCATGGCGCGATCGAGAGATGAACAGGAACAGTGGGAAACGCAATTCTCGTTGGATACCTCGCCGGGTTCCGGTAACGGTGACGTTTATACAAAGAACGGTGATTCGAGGCACGAAATGAACAGCGACACCGATAGCGAAGGTTCTTCGAGGCCAAGACGAAGATCTCTTAGCAAACGGCGAACTCTGGGCAGCTCTAGCGGCTCAGATGTTGCCCTTCACGAAGGGGCGGAACTCTCTCCGATGGAGGACGACCAAGGTACCTCACTCACAGCTAACATTCTAAGTAAGCGATGTAAATATCCCGCTAATCTCGGTATCTCTTAATTTTATAACTCCTTTTTTATTCATGTCAGATTCATATCATTTTATGTTTACTTTTGGGGAAATCGGGGCAAAACGGACAAAATGCAATTTTAGGCGAAAAAAAAAAAAAAAAAAATCGGAAAACAAAATTTTTTCGTAACTTATTGCAAAAATTTTATTTTTTTTATTTCAAGTAAATTTTTACCAAAATCGAGATAATATTTCAAAAATCTTTAATAAAACATGCGACAAAATGCGTTTTCACGCAAAAAAAAAAAAAATTCAGAATAAGAAAATTTCGTAAGTTTTCGAGAATTTTTTTTAAATTTTATTATAACTCAATATTTTATCGAATTTATTTAAAAAATTTGTTCCATATTTCATTTTTTCAAAAGTATTTCGGTTTCCATGCGCCTGTTTCGTCCCGAACGCCCGTTTTTCTCAGCTCTTCCCTACATGGGCTTCGGTAGTGATGTTCCTTATTTCACCAATTTTTCGTTCTTCCCGAATATCAAAAGATTTCTTTTTTTTTTTCACCGATGTACAGAGCGTAGTGTATTTTACCTATTTTTCCTTCCTATTTCTTTTTTTTTCGATTAATCATTGAATCCTCAATATGCACGACTCCCGTTAACGCTTTTAAAAAAATGGAAATTGCATTGCATGACGTTATAGACGATATAGTAGTCAATTGCGAAGAGGCGAAATTTTAATCGGCGATATTGTGTTTATCGCAATGTCGTCGCGTGTATCGCACGGAAAAACAAAGCTTGTTGAGGAAAGGTATCATTATTGCGCTTGAAAATCTCAAAAAAAAACAAAAAAAAATGTTATACGTTTGATTGACAAATTTTCGTTACGCGATAACAAAACACGTGAACGATGTCGGCATTACGGTTCGTTGGATTCATCGGGATTATCGTCGCGGTTTCCAAGACATTCCCATAACGTGGTAACTTTTATTCACATCTACCTTCTTTGTATTTTACGGCTTGGATAGTCATGCGGATTAAAAAGCTTCTGGGAAACACTGTACCATCATCAATCATTTGAGTAATTTGATTTCTTATTGGATACTGCAGAAGTACAATGAAGTAGTAGTAAATAACGTATTTTTCACTTTGACGAAATTTATCGATGTTTTGTTTTAAATTAATTTCATCAAAATTATTTCATTGTACTAACTACAGATTTAAAAAAAAAAAAAAAAAAAAAAAAAAAAAAATTTAACGTAATTGTTTCCAAGCATATAATTTTCTATATACGTGGTAGCAGCGCGCAGTTCGCTACGAAAGGCCCAATCCACCCTACAAAGCAGTCCGATAGGGACCGAGCATAGGACGAAGACTAACGGTAGAGCAAACTGTGTTTGTTGGATGAGCACAGCAGCTGCGGTGTTAGTGGCCCTACTGGCGCTTATTCTTGTCCTGGAGCCACGTACACTCCAACGCGCCATCCACACCCTCTCCAGCAATGCCCCGCGGCAAGCTGGGTACGATGAATTAAATATTTTTGTTTTATATATCATATAAATCTACTAGGGGTGCGCGAATATTCAAAATTTCGAATAATTTGACGCGAATCGAACTTTTTTATCGGAATATTTCCAAAAAAAAAACGATTTTTTTTTTCAATTATTCGAACGAACGAATACTCGATTCGAAATTTCGAATAATCCGACGCGAATGGAATTTATTCGATTGGAATATCGAAATTACGAATAATTCGACGCGAATCGAAATAATTCGATCGGAATATCAAAATTATTCGAAGGAACGAATACGCGATTCAAAATTTCGAATAATTCGACGCGAATTGAAGTAATTCGATTGGAATATATGAATTATTCGAACAAACGAATATTCGTTTTGAGGTTAGAATCGATTCGCTCACAATTCGCACATCCCGAACAACTATTGTTATTAACTAATTAATTTTTGAAAAAATTTTGCATTCCTCGGCGAAACGGGCGATAACATAAAAATCTCGTCGATGTCTATCGACGACGGGGGCTGATGATATATCGAGGATAAGAAAACAAAAACCGCAAAACTGATTCCCAATACATCGACGATTCGAAGTAACGATGTTATGCTGATCGATACAAAAAAAAAAAAACGAGAATTGGTTCCACTATACGCAATTTTACGGAGTTTAATTGACAAGCTTTTTTTTTCCAATACGTTTATTGAACTTCTTCGAAACAGTTGGTACACGATGCATGGATTAAGATACTACGAAACCGTAGAATTAATAGCGTAGAAAACGTCGCATGATTTTTTTTTTTAAATATATATATATATATATATATTTCGCATCTGTTAATAGCTGAATCCTGCAATTTTGTATTTGTCTCTTTGATTGCACCGTAGAGTCGCAACGAAGCTTGCATCACAAAACATCGCAGCATCGTTGTCGTCGCATTTAATGCACGTCGATAGATATTGTGACGAGAATGATGCATAATTTTTTTTTTTTTTCTGTTTTTATTTGATTTTGAGTTTACGTTTTTTTTTATATATATAAATATATAATAATCTACTTTGCTATCGTTTTGTTCGTACACTTCAACCTTTTTAGCTCCTATGACAATAAGCATCTCAAGATAAAGCTAAAGTGTAGAGGGACCAACGATCATGTTGTATAGGTATGAAGATTAGAATTGTTAGACGAATCTCTCCATATACATTTATTTGTAAATTTTTTTCGAAAAAAAAAAAAAAAAAAAAAAAAAAAAAAAAAAATGCCCCAAACATTACGTATCTATAGTTCGTATACGATATATAAATTAACGCCTACGAAGTACTACACGTATAAATATCAAGTAAGTAGATGATTAACATCAATTTAAAATGACTCGATGATTTCGCGCCTTTGTGATGTGCCTCTGTGGTTTTCGAGTTGATTACCTTCATTCGAATCGATGTCGAAAAAATGCATTCCAACTACTAATATAGATCGAGTTCACGATTGCAATAAATGCTGTGTACCAAGCAAATCAAAAACCCATTAAAAAAAAAAAAAAACCCCGTAGAACGCCTCCAACAAATAATCGATCAAAAAATGCTATGAGACGCCTCCGTAATAGTTCCCGAATAAAAAAAAAAACGATAATTCGTCTAACAATACTAATAACTGTAGTTATTACAAACCGCCCCCTCGAACTTCTTAAAATCGTCAATTAGCTGACGACTTTCTTAATATCATAAAGTCGAAAAAAAAAAAAAAAAAAAATTATGAGACGACTAACTCCCCGGATGCTTTATTCAGCAGCTTCTTCAGCGCTTTACACATATCGCTCCGCGCAGCACAATATATTTATTTTAAACAATATTACGTCTTGAAGATATTATGAATATACTGTGCCCTATGCTATTTCTTCGAAAAAATGAGAATAAAAACAGCAATTTTTTTTTTTTTTTTTTTTTTCAAAAAATCTATTTGTTTATGGATAATTATTTTTTTTTTATTTTTTTTTTGTCTCACGAAAAAATGCTACGAGCAATTTTATAGCTATTAAACGTTTATGAAAACATCGCGCGTTTCGCACTTATGCCCGACGCCAATTAACGCAGTAGTATGAGACATGGCTGGTCAGACACGACTGCGTACTCTGTTTCGTATTGCCAGAATTATAGTAATGTTGTTATTTTTTTTATATGTGTCTAGTCTTACATAATAATACCCCCCCTTTGTTTTCGGCATGAAGTAAACATTTGAAAATTATCAAAATCGTAATTGCGTTTTTTTACGCGATAAAACACGGCATAGATACATTCGCAATTCTAAAAAAAAACACGAAATTATCATCGATATCGTTGTTTAACATTTGGTGATTTATTTTTTACGCAGAATCTGACTTCATGCAACACAGCGAACCGTCTTACATGGAGACGACCACCACTGAGGTTGATCCCGAAACTCACGAAAGGTATTACCAATAAACATCGAATTCTACCGCTGTAATTGTTTTAAAAAAATGTTTTTATTTTTTTTTTTCGCTTCTTTGAAAAGGGTATATCGTTGTATTCAGCGCGAAATGTGAGATTTGGAGAGAATTTCGAAGTTATTCCGATAAAATAAAAATCTGAAATATTTCGATCATATAGACGATGCGAAGGAATTTTTTAATTTTTCCCGATTTGCGATTTTTTTTTTAATTGAAAAGTTTCGAATTTTTGATACGTTTTTTTATAAAAAAACTTCTGCTTTTGATAATTTTTTGGCGCTATTATTGTAAAAAATTAGAGTTCTTAGCGCCTTTTGTACAGTCGATTTTTTTTTAGATTTCTATCCCATTGATAATCATTCAAAATACATCGATACATTTTCAATTAATTTTCAATAATTCCTCACAATAATTTTGTACCGCAAACACTTGGGACTTCGTATTTTTGGTGGGCAAAAAAATAAAAAAAAATGCCATGATAAGCAATTATTCAGCGAAATAACTCAACGGAGCGCTAATCTCGCGTAATTTCAGAATAACGAGAACAACACGAGTAATAACGACGTCGGTCCCTGTGGCCGGTAGCGCTACCGGAGGATCGGATGAACTTAGAGAATCAATGCAGAAGATTGTGGATCAATTCATGACGGAGGAGAGAAGAGGTCAGTGAGACGATCGTCTCCCTTCCACCGACACAACCGATTAGATAAATAAGAATATTTCGAAAAAAAAAAAGCAAAACCACTATAATATGCGATAGAATTAAAAACGGCAAATATTTGGCAAAGAAAAAGTACACTTTTTGAACTCGAAGATATATATATATATATATATATAAAATAATGTAAAGAAGTAAGAGTTCAGTTCGATAATTTCCTCGCATCGAACGATTCTGTACTTCTAACGAAAGCGATAAAATTATGAGTTTCTACCTGTGATAGCAAACAGGTAATCGTACATTCACATTGGCCTATGCTTCCGTATTAATTTTCCATTAAAATTTTTTTTTTTTTTTTTTTTTTCAATTTTTTTTTATTCTTTTTTTTTTTTTAAAGTATTACTCTACAATTTTTATTCGCTTTGCGTTCGGTGTTTTTTATCCATTTAAAACACTGACATTGCTAGTTCGACTAGCTGCCCGCTAGTCTCCACTACGCCAACCCGTCCACGTTGAACGCTTCTCCTTGTGCCCCGATCGATAAAAAAATATAATAGAGGCACGAGAAATTTTTATTCCGAAACCCTCAATTACGAATCTATGACGAAGCGAGCCGAAGAGAGATAAAAAAATTTTAAAAAGATTTGAATCTTTGTATGATGAATAAATCGCGCGAGTTTCGCGTTACAGCGAGATTCCCATGTATTTCGCAAAGTTGACGCATGCGCAACAGCCTGGAATAACTTTTATTCGTATAGGAATAATAAAAAAAAAACGTCGGCATCGGCGTGCATCGCTTGCTACGAAACGTTAATGTTTTTTCTAACCTCTAAAAAACGCGCCGAGCTTTGGATTTCGATGGCGAGAAAAAAAAAAAATGAATAATAATAATAAAGAAAAAAGCAACGTGCTTCAACGCTATTAACGACGAGGGTCTCTCGGAAGGGAAAAAGTCCATCTTGCCGTATCGCAGAGCACGAATGGATTTTAAAGTACGATAAAACGGAAAAAAAAAAAAAACGAATTCATTAAGATAAAAACGAGGAAAAAAAAAAAACCGCCGTTTTTGGTCCGTGTCGCGAGAAGGAGTAATCTTTTTACCGATCACGATACAATGTAAATTTGAATTATTCGAAGATATATCTCCCGAAACATTTTTCAATTGTGTATATTATCATTATTTTCTTAGCAAAAAAAAAAAACATATACAACTGTAACTCTTATACAATACTACTTACACATTTGTGGAAACAGCGGATATTTTATTTATGTGGACGAAGAAAGGAAAAATGAAAAAAAAAAATGCAAAACAATGATAATTACTTTGAATCATACTTTACCGTGTAAGTCTTGTGAAATAAAAAATAATGAATTAGGCGTGGAGTTTAATGACGTTAAACGAAAAAAAAAAAAAAAAAAAAAAATCTTCGGTGACTAAAACTTGTCTTAGGCTACCACAGCATTATAGCTTTCGTTGTCACATGGTTCGGAAGTTTACGATAAATAAAACAAAAATAAAAAAAATAGCGTATAATATATATAAATATATATATTTAGGAATCTTATAGGATTACAAATATTCTATTAATATATAATATATTGTATTGAGAAAAAAAAAAAAAAAAAAAAAAAAAAAAAACGAAATATGACTGCACATCCAAAATTTATAAAACTATTATACCTATGTCTATTATATTGCATTCAAATAGACTTGCCTAGGAGAGCCCCTGACCTAAGGACCAAAGGCACAATCACATGCATTCAATTGAATATTGTATTGCTCCTAATTGTATTACCGGTAAACGAAAGAAAAAAAAAAAAAAGAATCAAGAAAACATAACCTAATATTAATATCTGTCTCGATCTATTGCGATACTGGTACTTAAGTGGTTTCTGCACGAACATCGTAAGATCAGTCCAACGGGTCAATCATCAGCAGCGAAAAACGATTAAAACTATTTAACAGAAACTTCCGACGGCATAATTCCTCAACGAGGCTCTCGGGGATTTTACGAAAACAACGAAGATCCCGCGAACTGTCATTCTCGAACGCGAAACCGAAATTTCATATCAAATCGCGGGGCCCATTAGTTGGGGTCGTCAATCGGCCGAACTTATGCGATATGCATTTAATTACCAGTATTGCCTCAGCACATTTTACGATCTTCGTAATTTTTGTACGATTTAGTTGAGGTTTTCGTGGGCTATACAGCATAATAAATCTACGCATCAAGCAGCTTTTCTACCCGCCCGTCCCCAGCCCCCCCCCCCCCTTTTTCTCCGCTAAAAGGATGTTGTCTGTCGACATTGTTGACGTGCCGCGCTATGTCATAACGTTCAAAAGCAATGGCATACTGTACTATTGTGTGATAGAGCTATCAATGACAGCATAATAAATAAATAAAATGTTACCTCTCGATCGTCGTATCATTCCGCATCGATTTATCTTCTCTCGCAAAGGACCACGTTGAGTAGACGGATGAAATAATGGGTAATCATCGTCGTTTTTTTTCTCGAAAATTAACACTCCGCGAGCGTCCGGGTTTTTTTATTAGAAACTCTTTACAATTAACTCGCTATGCGATTTTATTTCATGATAATTGGTCGACTAGAAACGCCGTTATGGCGGCCGGAGTCAGTTGACTTTTTTGCGAAGTTCCGTCGCCGTTGTCACGATTGGCGACAGCCGAATGTTCGGAAATTAAAATATATTGAAAGCATTGCGCCACAGGATTTTTTGATTTTGTTTTTTTTGCCAAATAATTAACGTTTTTACGTAAAATTTAGTTTTTTTCGTTTACTTTGCACCTATCTGAGCACTTAAAAAAAATCTCACGTGCAGCAATAGAAAAAGCATTCATCATTATCCGTGTTAAAATTTGGACAATCGATCGAGCGATTTTCGAGATTTTTGATAATCGATATCGAAAATCATGTTTCGAGATAATTTCGCTGAAAACCGCTCCAAAGCCTAAAGTTTCGTCGAATTTTTTTTTTTTTATAAAAAAAAATGTTTTTTACGCAGTTATCCGGTCGCAAGAAAAATTGTGAATCAATAAAAATGCAAATAAATTTTCGGTATCCGGTATTGTTTTTATTAATTCTTAAAAATATTTGCGATTATAAACAATCAATGTTTCGTAGCTATCTATTGAAAAACAAAAGGAAAAAAGAAAATGTAAGATTACAGAAAGATTTTACAATGGTGAATCGCTTGTTCTACGGCATATTATCGCTATGAACACAAAACGTTTCATTCGTCGACAATCTGACTGATTATGTTTATGAATTTCTTCTACAATCTCCGCTTTTAACTTTACAATGAAAATTTACATAATTAAAATCGACCTGAATTTTCTCGCGAGTTTAACTTATGCGCAATTCTCTTGTTTATGGAATACAATTACGATCAGCTACCTATCTAACAATTTGTTGTTGTTTTTTTTTTTTTTTTATTTATTTATTTTTTTATTGTGTGAACCATCGGGCTATCGATCGTCGCGAGCAATATTCGCGCGACATTGTGACCTGAAGAATTTTCGTAATCAATACTATCGATTTTTTGTATTTTTTATCTAATCCCCGATTAACGATATTACAATTTCGAATGTTTTACCCGATATCGAGTGCGTTAACGCGATTAGAGCCCTTCGGAAGATTTTTTGCGCTATTACAATACATGTTCACGAATTTTTTTCGGTTTGTCTAAAAAAAAAAGATCGTTTTACAATCGGACAAGAAGACAAGTAAAAATCGAAACATTTGGTGATTTATTATTTATAGACACAATGAATTAGTTACTCGTCAGATGTAAACGCTTTTTTTTTTCCTCGTTATTATAACATCTTTTCCTGTTGCATCTCACCCCGTGTTAGTCGATTTTTTGTTTGTTTATCGCACTAGTGCCCCCTGTCTGATGATTGTCGCGATGGCTGATCAGATCTGCAAGAAAATAAATGAATTTTTGTTAAAAAAAAAATTATTTATTACGAAATAAATCGATAATTTTTAAATATAATAATAATCAATGCAGATTATTATTATTATTATTATATATTTGAAAAAAATGTTTTTCATCGATAAAAAAACAAAAAAAAATTATTTTTATCGTCAACTTACATTGTCCACATCATCTTCATCATCGTCGCTAATTTCATCTCCAAATTCGATATCTTCGTCGAAGCCGTCCTCCACAAATGTGACGGTGTCGTTGATGCGCACTGAAATGAAAAAAATTTTAAATTAATTTCCGAAAAAAAAATGTATAAAAAAAAAAAAAATTGAAAAATGAATGACTCACCGGTTTCCGGGAACTCGCCATACGTCTTCAAATTTCGCGCTTCGTCTGATGTATACTTTAGAATAACGTCGGCTTTCGCGTCTTGATAATCACGAAGACCGATTAGTATAATGTCTCCTTGATTAATCCATACTTTTTTACGCAGTTTGCCGCGTATGTGACACAGTCGTTTGACGCCGTCGAAGCACATTGCTTCAAGCCTTCCGTTACCCAGCATTTTCGTCACTTGCGCATATTCTGCGATGATAAACATTTTTTTTAGAGTTTTCAGTCACCCGTTGTGTCGTTTTGGTCGAAAACGGGGTTTTGGAGTTTTTCCAATTTTTTCGAGGAAGAAAAAAAAAAAAATTCGATCTCTCGGTATTGTCCTTGAATCAGGCGGGACAAACAAAACGATCACTTACCTTGGCCATCTTCCTTGAAGACCAACTCTCTCTTCTCAGTTTCATTCTCGTTCTTTCCTCTCCTCCTGTTTTTTCCTCCCTTTCCTGTTTCGAAGACAAATTTACGAAGTTGGTTTAACGATAAGAGGCACACAAAGGATATTTCGTAAATCGAGTGACGTCAAATCTTTTTTTTTCGCAACTATCGATCATTAATTCGAGCGAAAATTTGATGGCTGTCAGGTTAGTCCAAGCGGACTAACCACATTGCGTGGAAAAATCTGTGATTCTTGACGAACGAACAATAGCGCGCAATTTGTCGTTCGTAATGTTAACCGTATTTCGCAAATATCGATAATCACTCACCCTTATTCTTCGGCATTATTGGGTTATCGGTTCACAATCAGCGTGGCAAAAATTTACGAGTCTTGTTCTGCACGAAAATACAGCACGTACTGCACCACCATACCAAAGCCCCACGAGAGGAAGATGACTGAGTAACGTCAAAATATACTGATTACATTTATCGAATGCGAATCGCTGAGTCGGGGATAATACGTCGAATATCACTTATAATTAATCAAACAATTTATCGATAGAAAATTATTGTTTTTAGCGTTCAATTTTTCGAGTGGAAATTAATGTTTAGACGCGGGGCTGATCACGGTCTCAATTGTCGAAAATATCGACCTTGCCGACGGTTGGGCGGCAAACATTCAAACCTTTTATCGAGTCACTTGGTTCGTTTTATTTTTTCGCTCGATCTACGGATCTGTGTTTTGTCATTTGATACTTTTATTAGATTAATAAAAACTGACAGGTTTCAGAACATTCGTCGATTTAGATTTTCATTCGTCCAAAACATGCCTCAGTAAAATAATAGCTGTAAAGATTATCCGAACCAAGTATTTCCCCGTTATGTTAAAACTATCCGAAGTTGTTGAACTCTCGTGCGATTATTATGACCTTATGTACTTTTCATATTGTTACTAATAAGAATTGAGGTCGAGTACTCTTTAGCATGGAGACAACGACATTCCCCATTTATGACGTTCGGCGTCAAGGCCCTCTCTTCCATATGCCTTGCACCGTTCCGCAAGCATGCGCATTTACATTTAGGTTGAAATACACCCACGAGAAATGCACCGATTGTGGCGCTCGTCTCTCCTCTCAACCCTTTTATTTACGTCGGGCTATATATGCGCCCAGAAAGTTTGAGGCATCTTTGGCTATAACACAGGCCGTATATCAATCATCGTCTCGCGTTCTAGTTGAACCGCGTCCGAGTTCTTTGCGCACCTTCAAGGACGAGGCACCCAAGTGTCAGTGGGGCAACCAAACAATATAGTTCGCAAGATGTGAATCGTTACGACAAAAATTACAAAAGCATTCAATTTTATACGAAAAACAAAAAAAAAAAACAAAAAAAAAACAAAAATAGAAGTAGACGTGAGGGGAATGAGAAAAAAATGGTTTCCAGTTATCGCGAAGTGAACGAAAAAGTCTGAATATTGCCGAATGGTAGACGTAAATAAAAATCATATGATCGTCCTTATCTGTCAAAGGTGGCACCCGTCGGAATGTCCTTTACTCCCAAATGTCGCGTGTTATACGACAATGAAGATTTAACGAACGATCGATAAACGGTGAGGGAAATTATTTCGGTATTTCATTATCGGCACCGATTCGTTTATTCTCGTCTTTTACATTATCCCCAAACGTGACATAACGTTCCCTTTTCATTTTTCTGACGTTTTTCGGGTTTATCAACGAATTTTTAATCATTCAGAATCATTCGCAGAACTGTGCTCAACGAAGTTTCGTTCGACGATGGAAAATTCGACGGAGGAAATAAAATGCGGAAATTGTGTATTTTACAATCATTTTGATTCCGCGAATTTGGCACGCGTCGAACAAGTGAAGATCGCCGATGTACCTGAAAATGGTAAAAACTACATTTTTTTTACTAATTTTTGATATTTTTTTTCATTGAAATTGTGACGAAGCATTTTTTTTTCGTTAGCGGAAAGCCGAGACGCAGACGAGAAATTTTCTCAAAATACTAACAACGCAGAGGAGAAACCGGACTACGAATTCAACGTTTGGACGAAACACGATTGCCATGGAACGGAATATCAAAATAATAACAGGACGTGGTTTTACTTTGGCATCAAACCCACCGTACCGGGAATATGCGTCAAGTTTAACGTCGTCAATCTCAACAGACAGTCCAAAATGTTCAGTCAAGGAATGTGTCCGGTTTTTAAAACCATTCCGGGTCATCCACACTGGGAGAGGATTCGCGACAAACCTACCTATGCTGTAATTATTGAAATTCAAAAAAAATTTCGAGATTCAATACCATCTAAAAGTTTTATTATCATTATACGCATTTTTGACAAATTTTTTCAAAAATTCGAAATATTGAAAAAAAATCAACGAGAATTTTTTTTCATCGGTAAAAAATCGTTTGGTCCGATCGTAAGATCGCGTGGAAACAATTACATTTCTTTTTAAATATCATTTTTCTTTTTAAAATTCTATTTTTCACATTTTTTCTTCTTTTTTTTTGCAGATGGACCAAAAAGGCAGTGAATTTACGCTGTCCTTTGTATACCGCACACCGGAGAATCCCAAAGCCATTAGTTATTTAGCCTTCACGTACCCCTTCACCTATCAGGATCTTCAGAACAATTTGAATCGCATTGACAACAGAATGGCGAAAAGGATTCTCTTGCATCCCGACGATATATATTATCATCGTGAATGCGCTATAAAATCGTTGGAAGGACGAAGATTGGACGTATTGACTATAAGCTCCTTTCACAATATATCGACAGAGAGAGAAGAAAGATTAAACAACATGTTTCCCGATTCCGACAACGAGAGATCGTTTAAATTTTGTGGGAAAAAAGTTATATTCATGAGCGCTCGCGTACATCCGGGCGAAACACCGTCCAGCTTTGTGTTCAACGGTTTTCTAAATTTTTTGCTCAATCGGGACGATCCGATAGCCGTTCTACTTCGCCGTATTTATGTGTTCAAATTGATACCGATGCTTAATCCCGATGGGGTTGCGCGGGGACATTATCGTGTCGATACGAGGGGAGTTAATCTCAACAGGGTATACTTGGATCCGTCACCAAAAGATCATCCGACGATCTTTGCTGCGCGATCCTTAATTAGGTTTGTCGTTGCAATTCTTAAATAAAAAAAAAAAAAAGATTGAAAAAAATGGCTGGTAACTTGAGATTCGGAAATTTTGTCAAAAACCGTTTTATTTTTTGATATCGGAAAAAAAAAAAAAAAAATTTCTATATATTTTTTTTTTTTCACTCGTAAAAAAGTGCAAATTTTTTTTTTATCTGAAATAATCGATTTTTTTTCCTAACGAAACGATGTTATAATTTGTTTCAGATATTATCACAACTATTATAAAATCGTCGACGAGCCAATTCCGCAGGAAATCGATATTCCCGACAATACGAATCGCTCCGTTAGCACCGACGATGTACCAATTATTGTACCTACGGGTTCGGTAACGACAGCTATAAGGGACACAACCAATAGATTGCTTCAACAGGTACTCGTTATCGCGACTGCTTTACTTCCGTTTTTCTAGTCATCGTTTGGTTTTTCTTATTTTCACGTTTGCCTCTTACCGTCCGAAAGGCATTTCCTTTCTCTTTATGCTTCAGGTGACTTTGATGACTTTGGATGAAACAAAGAAATGCGAACAAGAAACGCGACAAGTCAACGCCGTTACGGAGCTCAATACGTCGGAGAAGATCTTAGAAATCGATGAAAAAATTGTCGAAACGGTCGGAGAATTTTCAAACAAAAAATCCAAAAATATGACTAACGATCCCGAAGATTCCGGTCTCTTCCTGTATGTCGATCTCCACGGACACGCGTCGAAAAAAGGCGTTTTTATGTACGGCAATTACTTCGACGATCCGGAAGACACTATAATGTGTATGTTGCTTCCGAAATTGATGTCCATCAACAATCCAAATTTTCACTTTACCTCGTGTAACTTTGCCGAGCGTAACATGTATCTCATGTAAGTTTTTTCTCGTAATTCGAGAGTTCCGGGGTTTGCGATTATTCGTTTCGATATTCAATGCAATTTACTCGAAAAAAAAAATCGTAAAAATTCGAAAAAAAAAATCGTAAAATTTTTTAAAAAATCGTAAAAATTCGAAAAAAAAATCGTAAAAATTCGAAAAAAAAAGCAAACGATCGAATTCATTACGAATATTATTCGCACCCTCTGCAGAACTCTACAAACGAATTCTCACGTTCTCTCGCTATTGTAACATTGTAATTATCATTTTTATAATTCAAATTTATTTTCTATAACGCATAGTGACAAAAGAGACGGTATGTCTCGTGAAGGATCGGGTCGAGTCGCCGTTTACAAAATGACTGGACTCGTGCGCAGCTACACGTTAGAATGCAATTATAATTCGGGACGTTTGGTGAATACATTACCGGCGAGAGTTCGCGACGGCAACAACAAAACTCCGAGTCATATGTTCGTACCGCCGAAATACACGCCATCGGTTTTCGAAGAGGTGAGAAAAAAAAATCGTTATATTTCGCGAAATTAAAAAAAAAAAAAAATCCTATTTTGCCGTAAATTCGTTTCTAAAATTAAACGAAAAAAATTAATTACAGGTCGGAGCGGCGTTAGGTCCTTCGATACTCGACTTGACGAATAATAACCCCAACAGTCGTCTGCCAAATAGCCAATATCGTTCGTTGAGAGGAGTAAAATCATTTTTGAAACTCACGTGCGTCAACAATCACAGCGCATCGATCAACAGGCCACGAAATAAGGTAAACGATAGTACTGAAAATCTTATAAATATCGAGATAAAGCAATGTTCACTGTCGTAAATTCATTCTATTTAACGGAAACAATTATTATTATTATTTTCTTAACATAGAAAATACAGAAAAAAAAAAAAAAAAACGAAATCGCGTTATTTACGTTCGATATATCGAAATTTACAAAATCACTGCTACGTTGCGCACGTCTATTCCTTTTTGTTGTGTTTTTCATTTTAAACGTCAAACTGTTGACCGATGATTCACGCGAATTCATCATCGTGACAATAATACTCTGTTATTTTTCTTGCCTTTCGTCAACTGCGACTAATGTTTAACTTTTCCTTAACTCACTTTACGGTCTAAAATCAAATTGTTTTTATTGTTCCTTTTTTGTTTTTTGTTTACTTCTATTATTAGTGAGATAATAAATTAGGGAAATATGAAATAAATGTAATCATTACATTCGAATTGAACGATTCACTGACGCATTAGTATAGCGGGTCATTGTAGGGATCGTATCGCGGTGAATTCAATACGAAGCAAAATTCGTAGATACCGCATATCATCATTTCGTTGAGACAAAGTGCGCTTAAAGTATTAGTCGATGTTACGATAACAAAAGACAAAAGTTATTTCGTGGTTGTGATTCATAGAATATATATATATCTTGTATAGTCGAAAAAAAAAAAAAAAAAAAAAAAAAAATTATGTTCACCAAATGACGCGTATATACCAACTATATGGGTTATTTATTGAAAAAAGTAAAATAAAAAAACAGTTGAAGGGTATAAATGCGATAAAAAAATTGAATATAAAAAAAAATGTTTTTTTTCGTAGTAATTTCGGAAATTAAAAAAAAAAAATCATTCGAGAGTATAAATACGACGAAAGAAATTTTAAAAACATTTTTTCTTCTTTTTTTTTTAGTAATTTCGAAGTAATTTTTATTATAAATAAAAAAAAAAAAACAACAAACAGCAGGAATAAACACGACGAGAGATAAAATAAATATTTTTTCTTTTTTTTTTTATAGTAGTTTCGAAAAAAAAAAAAATCTAATTACCGTTGAAAAAATTGATAGATTTTTTAATTGTGTTTATCGTGAATTCGATATTGCAGTGCTGAAAGTATCCGCCGTGTCATCGTATGAGAATCATTGGAATAAAAAACATTCCGTACGTGTCCTGCGCCCAAAAAAAAAAAAAAAAAAAAAAATGCATGAAAAACGACCACGTGATTTAGTGAATTAACACGATTGACAAAATTGCATTTATCGATGATTTCTTTTCGCACACTAAACGATCGCAGGGTTCCATCGTTCATATTTTCATCACATTAAAAATACAATTATCGCTATCATATTTCACATTAAAGCGTTCCATGCTATACGATTTAAGTAAAAAAAAAAAAAAAGTTTACTTCGGACGCTGAAAAAGAAAAAAAAAAAAGAACTTCAATCATCAAAGTTGCAATTAACAATTTAATGTACGATGTTGAAGATTGTACGATTTTATATAACATATATATACTTATATATAACATATATATATCTGTGTTAATAAATTCAAAGTCTTTTAGCACGGCGCACTTTTTTACTTTTTGTTATTATTTTTGCTCCCGCTTTGTTCCTTGCCGATTCCTTAATACGAAAGATAATGTAATTACTGTATAGTTGAATATTTATTAGCTACGGAAAGGTGTGGTAAGTTATTTACCGTATCGATCCTGAAAAGGGATAAATATTATCGATCGCTTTCGCCTCACGCTAAGTGAAAAATTTACACGTGTGTATGAGAGTTAAATCTGTTAGTAAATCAATTAAATACAAATGTAGAATGTTTGATTGTGGAAAAAGGCTTTGAAAATATTTTGCTTGAAAAAAAAAAAAAAAAAAAAAAAAAAAAAAAAATGAAAAAAAAAAATGATTATCTCGGCAGCGCTTCGTTTGTCGACGAGGCGGAGAAGAGAAATTGACAAATGTATGTACATCACGGCGTTTTCTCCCGCAGGATAATAGCGCAACAATCGCTAAAGAAGCGCCGCGACTGGAAGACATAGTTGCATCGATGAATTACGTGCCGCCAAACGAATTGGATAATCCGACGAAAAGTGAGACAAATATCGTGGTGAAGCCGCGAATCATAAGGCGCACAACGTCTCTCTACACTTCCGTAAAGCGTATGAAGTCCACGAAGAAGTCGCGACAAGTTGGAAATCGTAAGTGTATGAAGAGTCAGCGTTCGTGTAACGCGGAAAATGGATCGATGATTTCTACAATCAGATCAACTCATCACGGAGTAAAGACGACGCTGCTGAAGCCGATTGAGTATCAATTGTCCGTCGAGTCGAATCTTCAGAATATCAACACCGCTCTTCCCTCGTCGATAACGCGATCGAAGCGTCGAGGAAAAAAAACTATTGGCAAAGCGACGATAGAACAGAATTCGACGCAAACGAACGAACAAACGACTGTCGTGAAACAGGGAACGAAGAGACTTAAAATCGTCTCCCCGAGAATCGTAAAGACGCGACCGGAAATCGGTGAATCGTCGAGAATCGATACGAGCGAAGAAAACAACTTAACATCACCGTCACAGGGAGTCGTGCGATTTCGCAACAAGCAAAACGCCAAAGGAACTTTCGGCAGGTGCCGTAAATCTTGTCACAAAGGGGACAACAAAACGAAAACGAGAAAATCTTCGAAATTGAAGTCTAAGAGCTAAAAAATTGATAATAGTTTCGGCGCAAATTTCTCAAATTTTTTTTTTTGCGGAAATCGGTACTTTGAATAGTTTTCGAAATTTTTTAACAAAAAAAAAGAAAAAACGGGTAGAGAGGCGGCTGTGATACGTCTTCTGCTATAAACGACGGAAACGCCGAGAAACTTATTAATTATTCGAAAACACATGTTATCTCGCGTTGTCGCGCCTCTAAAATCGATTGGGAATTAATTAGCACTTTTCTTTCGGACGAAACGCGATGCTTTGAAAAAAAAAAAGGAAAAATTGTCTAAGAATCATATAAATCTGTGTGCAATTTTTGAAAAATCTCGTATAGGAGACAATAATTTCTATAACTAATAATAATTATCCGTAATAACCGTATAGAGGGATTCGGATATGCGACGGAATTGAAAAGTAACGTTTTTCACACCTCTATACAATTCTATATGTAATATCTTCGCTGTATCGTAATTACTTATCATACAACGGATATAATAAGCGATAAAGTCGATGCACATTTTTTTTTTGTTTGCGCAATAAAATTGTCTACATTACTAAACATTTATTTTTTTTTTCATCGATTCCATGGAAAACTATCGATTTTCATCGATATAAAATACACATCATCTGTGAAATATATAAACTCTATATATAGATTAGGGTATTAAAAAAAAAAACGTGAAAAATTAATGTCCCAAAAGTGAGGAATCGGTCGGAAATTTTTTAAACTAATGCCCCGTCGATAACGAAATTTTAAAAGATCCGAAAATTCATTCTTAAAAATTAAAAAAAAAGATATTTCTATTTTCAAAAATTAGAATTCCGCCTTTGAAAAAATTTCAATCTCCATGAAGCAGTAAATCATATTGATCTCCGATTTTACACAATCTTTTTATTTCACCATAAACTTCGATAAACAGCCGAATATCTGAATTTCGAAAATCTCGAAATTTTTTTTTTTTTTTTACGAATTTACCGATCGATCGGCAATACAAAAAATGTTCAAAAAATTTCTTTGCATCTGCAAAAATTACTTTTTCGCAAAAAACTAACATAACGGAGACTATCAACCGAATAAAAAAAAGGGTTTCGCAAACCCCCAATTCTGCGGAACTCTTCCGGTTGCGGAGAGTCGGCAAAAAATGGTATATATACTTCGAACACAACTATTGCGAACGGAAAAAGGTTCACAAGAGTGCGAAATAGGTAATTCCGCACTTATAGGTACTGCGGTTACGATGTATTGTATGTACAATCCGACTGCAATGAAGAACTATGCAGCGATTATGCTATAGGAAGATCGCGGACCCCACTCTGTCGATACGGTGACGTCAGCGGCTCCGATCGGCCTTCGCGACATACACCCGACTCTCCGCTACTCGGTTTCCTCGACGTTTAAACGGCAGCGAAACGTTGACGCTGCAGGAACTACCAGAACCGCCCGCGTTCTCTACCTGAACAGGTGTTCCCGTGGCGGTGCGACCGCGTGTAACGTTGAGTTCGCGCTAAACAACTGGATTTTCGTGTTATTGGATCGGAGAAAAGTTTCGTCGAAATGGAAGCGAAAAGGATCGGTTTCGCTGTTGCGATATTCGCGATATTCTTATTACCAGGTGAGACACTTTCTCGGGAATACTAAGTATACTTCGTGTCGCTTTGTAACGTTGTGACGCTATCCTCGTTGGCGTCGCAGTCACGGAGTCACCGTGCATCGGTAGGGCGGGGCGTTCGGGTTCATTCGATGTTAATTTTTCACAATGAAACTCGTTGTATATTTGTGACTCGTGTTTCGTAGAAATCGAATAATTCGATCGCAAATGGCGGATATGTTTTTCGTCGCAAAACCACCGAAAGGAGAGTTCGTCGATCGCGATCGACGCTGTGCCATTTAATTAGCGCTGATGGTGGCGATCGAGAGAAGATTTCAGTGAATTGTTTTCTGTTTTTATTTGTAAAAAAATTTTTTTTTTAGGTAAAATTTTGTTGGAAACGTTGCGAATTATTGTTTTTTACAGTGGAAGTCGTTTAGCGTCGGAATTGTATCGGAATATTTGAGAAAAAATATTGGAGTAAAAATACGATTTAGAATTGTGAAAAAAAATTGTTAGACGTTAATTACTTCATTGAGAATTTGAAAAAATGGTTTTAACTTTCAATTTTTCCGAATGTTATTATTATTGAATCAGTTTTTTTGGTGTTTTTATCTCTGAAAAAATGTTTACGACGATTGAAAATTTAATAATATTTTTGACACTCTAAAACGATATTTTTATCTTTTGGATGTATTTTTTTAGAAATTATTTCCATCGGATCGATGTGTTGTTTTTTTTTTGCTTGTTATTCTCTCGAAATAAAAAAAAAATTCTATCGATGTTTGTTGACAATAAACAAAGTTAACAATTTCTTCGACACTCTAAAACGATTTTTTCGTTTTTCAGATGTATTTTTCCGAAAGTTATTACTATCAGATCGATGTGTTAATTTTTCTTCTATTTTTCCCGCTGAAAAAAAAAATTTCCAATTTTTCTATCGATATTAGTCGACGATAGGCGATGTGAGGAATGCAACTGCTCTCGAGATTATTGAGACTCATCGGCGAGGATGGATTTATGATTATCTCATATACCCGCGCGACTGCCTTTCCCGGTTCGCCGGGAAAGTGCGCTCTGGAATTCCGTAATTACATTCCTGCTGCGGAAATTAGCTTCGATCGTCAGGTCGTTCCATCGAAAGTAACTAAGTGCTTCGAGGGCTCTGACAACGAAAACGGATCAAAGGCGAAACGGAAACGACTCTTTCAACGTTAAAAAATCATTTTGCCAATCTTATTTCCTTCGAACTCCGTGAAGTAACGCTTTAGCCGCGTCGAGATTCGGGAAATTTCGTTCGTAAACATCGTATCGGTGTTCTCACAGCCGATTAACCAAAGTTTCGGCGTCAATATCTGTGTCACTACCGGTTTTGCATTATCGCATTCGCACTTCGATAGTTCGACGACTATTAATCGGAGATTCGTATGGTACGAAATTCAACAGCGTGAAAAAGATCGTCCCGATAGCTCCATCGATTTTATTCGCTCCTTTCGATATTCGGAGTAATTTCGTTATTCATTTATTTACGATGTTTTTTTTTTTTTTTTTTTTTTTTTTTAAATATGTAGCCGAAGCAATAAAGTGTTATCAATGCGTCAGCACCAACAACTCCCATCCCTTTCAATGCAACGAATTTCTGACGAGTGACATCGACATGGAACCGACGTCGTGCGATGGAGTTTTCGGAGCGCAGTATTGCATTAAACACGTCGGACGATTCGAGGGTAAAATTTACAGTAGAAATGGACGAAGGGATACTGCAACGGGGAATAAACTATAATTATGCTTATCGAAATGCTTTTACTAACATTAATATCCAGGGAAACCGTTTTTTTTCGGTCGATTAACCATTCAACAGGCGGCTTGGCGACTATCTATGGGATTCTTATGCTCGTTGTGATTGATTCGTTAATTCACTAATAAAAATTTTGTAGCGTATCACAGCACTAGCAAAGGCGATCGTATCGATGCTTTTCTATAATATGCGTCTATAGATTTTAATGCATTTTTTTTTTACGTAAAATCGATGAAATTTTGATTGAATTTAATTTTCGTACGGAAACGCATATTTCCGTACGAAAATTTCATAGTAGCGATAACAACGAATGCTTTTACTAATAACATTATGAAATCTCGTGAAAATCAAAGTGGAGAGTCTGGAATGCTACCAATGCACATCGGCCGATAACTGGATGTGTGCGAACAGCGAATTGGTGGTGAACTCTATGGAACCGAAAAGTTGCGATCACGTATTCGAGGCGCAATACTGTGTGAAATCTGTCGGAAAATATGGAGGTCTTTGGAAATAATTCGGTTTTATCGGTGTTGTCTGATGCATGACTCGTCGCGAGATTTCTGCATGCGCTTTTTTTTCTAAGTCTGTGTTTATTAAGGGGATAAATCCAATCGGTGCTTCGAAAAACGAGTCAATTTTTTTTTTTTCGATCTATAGAACTAAATATATTTTTTTACCAAAAAATTACGAATTTTTCCCAATATAATTTTTTTGCTAAAAAGTTTACTGTGATTCTTACAGAAAATAAAAATATTATTTTTTTCCGATGTTTTTTTACAAATTCTAAACATATAAAAAATAATAAATATTTCTGGTAATTCTACAATAAAAAAAAAAATTAAATAAAAATAATTTTATTATCTTCTGTATTTTTGTTTTCGATGTCTGCAAACTTTTTTTTTAAATCACAACACACGAAAAGTGCTCGAAAAACTCATTTTATTTGGTTCTATAGTTATTAAGAAAAAAAAAATCTTAAATTTATCTCAGTTTTCGAATCGTCGGATGGATTTATGAATTTTTACTAAATTTCTACATGCGTTACGAAAGCAAATGCACGAAAGCTAAAGTGTTAAAAAAATATGAAAAAAAGAATTAATTGTCTTGTAAAACCGATTAAATAATCGTAATTCAACAGGTGGTATCGGAACGAAGCGTTCCTGTTCGGCGGTTCATTTGGGAAATTACTGCGATTACGTGCAAAATACTGGCGATTCTTTGGAGTATCGCACGTGTCTCTACACGTGTACCGGCGATGGGTGTAATCCTGCATCGTCGCTGCAGCCAAATTTCATCGTCACAATCGTTTCTACTTTACTTTTACTCTGCATATTGACGTCGAGAAGATAAAACAAAGATGCGACGCGCTATCACAGTCGCTTCGGCTTCACATTCGACCTTTTGATGTGAAGTTATCATTCGAGCTTTAGATTTAAAGTATTGCGTCTACGTAGATATTTGCGTATTAAAACAAAACTAAAAAAAAGAAAAAAAAAACGGCGAAACGACTTTTCGCGAAAATTTAAAAAATAGCAAAAATCCGAGAGATTTGTTCGTCGATTTTATTTTTTATACGATTTCTGTAGATTTAAATATTCCCCGAGAATTATATCGCCAAAAATCGATCCGTCTACAGAAAAAAAAAAAAAAAAAAAACGAAATTTCGTTTGCATCTGCGAACACATCGACGCGATTTTATTGCTGAAAATTTAACGACGAAAAGCCGAAAATCTGTGCGTAGATAGTTACCTGAAGTTATTCCGTCCCAATGTAACTAATAGATTTGGCGAACGCGAATTTTTTCGTTAATTTTATGTTATAATCATTAAGATACTGAATTTATCTTGAGATTCTGCGTATAGTAGATACAGCTACCTGAATTTATTCCGTCCCATTGTAACTAATAGATCTGACGAACGCGAATTTTTTCGTTAATTTTACTTTAGTACCGTTAAGATATATTTTTATTTTTTTTTGTACGAAAGTTTTTATATCCACGATATTGTAATGTTTCATTAGTGTATTAATTAAATAACGAATATTAATTCGTTAGCGATATAGTGCGAGAAAAGCGTCGAAGTATTCAAGTGTTACGCGGAGAAAATCTCTGCAATAAAAAACAAACGCCGCAATAAAATAAAATACTCGAAGTATATCAATCGTATAACGATTACCAATGTTCACAAACTTCTGTTTGACTCTTAGATATCGTAAAACGTGAAAATTGTACTGTTAATGTTTTAAACACAAATTATGTACAATGCATCGTAATGCAGCAGATTTTCCGCCGAAACTATTACTTGCGTTGCGTAATGGGATATTTATGTATAAAAGACAATAATTCTTAAGGTCTCTGACGTACTATATGTATCAAAGATATCACCGATCACAAGCAATAATAGAATTGTAACAAAAGATCGAACAATAAACACAATAGCAATTTTTGTTTTTTTGTAAAGAAAATTAGCGAATGATATTTATTTTCTTGGATTTTGAATTCAAGAAATTGTGTGACTATTGCCGGTGAAAATATTTTTTAAGACATTCGATTGATTGCCGATTTACTAAACTGGCGACAAATTTTCGTATGAAAAAAAAAAATTTGTTTATTAAAGTCGAAACTCGCGGGAAACAATTATTAGATGAAACGAACCTTTGAATTACATTTTACGGGAGAAGTTCATTCCTCGCCTTCGAATTTTTTCGTTGTATTTATATACTCGCCGTCGGGACTTTCGTAATTTTTTATGGAAGGTGTGTACGTCGGTCCGCTGACGATGCAGGGAACGAGCGCGAGATCCAGCTGAAGATTTATTGACGTTATATTAATAAAGTTTCACGTATATTATGCGTAAATTTGATGAAAAATTTTTTACTACCTGTATCGCTTCGTTGTAAAGCTCTTCCGACTCGATTTTCAACTCTTCCAAAGCTCTTTCTTGCGATAAACAAATGGAATCTAACATTTGAATGTCGGCTATGCGTTGCCGCAACTTGTATCGCGACCAATCTTTTTCCAAGAGAATTCTCTCGTCGGCTACCGCTTCCGATATTGGAGGCAATTTTCGAAGCCTTTTCCTGAGTTCAATAAAAAAAAATTACAGTCAATCGAACGTTCGTATATCTATCGTGAAATTATAACGATAATTTGCAACTTTAAAATTCAATTAAATTTGCAACTAATAAACAGAAATTTTTTAAATTGGTAATATTTTTTCCACTGCATAATTACGAAATTTTGAATTTACAAAAAAAAATCCTTACTGCACCTTTGACTTGTGTTTTTTTCATTAAAATAATTCAAAATTAAACAGCTGTACATTATTTATATTTTTTTGTTTTGCTATCCATTTGCGAACTCTGCAATGGCGCTGTATTATTAATTTTTATAGAAAATTAAAATCATAATATAAAAATCATTTTTATAATAATTAATATAATTATATAAAATTTATTTTTCTAAAAAATGAATATACGTACTCTTTTTCGTCTATTAGCTTGAAGGGAATTTCCACTTCGGTTATAGGTTTCAGTTGTTTTGCATTTCTCTCCAATCGACGAATCTGTTTTTCGAGTTTTTTCTTGCGTCGCTCTTCCCTCTGTCTGATAACCGCCGGGTCTATCCTCTTCTTCTTCTTCAAAGGTTCGGCTCTGCAAATTTTCAATGGCGGCGTTTATATCTTGAAGCAAAAATTTGATTTCTCTGACTATTGAAAACTTACAGCAGGACGTTTGTCGCTCTGAAGCACAGGGGATTCACATTCGTCGAAATGGTTCTTGCGGTCGAACGGTAAGAGTGCAATGATAATCTGTGGGAAAAAACGTTTTTTTTTGTGTCTCATGACGCAGTTATGAAAAATGTGAGACAATTATTATAAATATAAGTTTCTGGGACGGCAAACTAATAATCGTATTCAGTAACTATTGTATATTTTTTAAAAAGTCGAATTATAGGTTAAAAAGATCGCGAAGGTTAGAATATTCGGAAATGTCTTTTACGGATGTTATCACTCGCGATTAACAATATGCATACCTCGAAAATGCCGTTAAAATACCGGCGCAACTCATTGTTGTCCGAGTAACGACTGTCTTCTTTGATAAATAAATGAATCTGTCGCTTATTAAAAAGGACAGCAGACAGCTACTCTATCGTCGGTTTTTCCCGCAGATACGCTCCGACGAATGAGAGTCCTTTGATTATGCAAGTCCCAGTTACTGACCACAAATTCTGTATTTAACAATTGATTCTTTAAAACGAATATTTAAAAATATAGTTCGATAATTGATAAGCTCAATTAAAACAGCTGCGAAATGGTCAGATACTAATTGAGGGATTACTAATTTTGGAACTTCTCGTCATTACCCGAGTCCCAGTTAATGACCAATAATTCTGTATTTATCCATCGGTGCTTTGAAGCAGATATTTTGTAATATTGCTCGCATATTTATTGAGTATTGCGATTAATTGAAATACAATCTTGCATAAGTAATCTATTCGGTTAAATTCATCGAAAAAAAAAAAATAATTGGATGCCTATAGCAGACGATGTCGACAAGCGGCGGAAATTAACACGATCGCTCAAGCCGATTGGTCGACCCTTCGATTGAATCAATCGCAGGCGAACTTCTTTCGAACGTTTAACAAAAACATCGCACGTGTTTATTCGCGTGTTCTTCGTCAAGAAAAATGACTCAATCCGGCGGATTGGAATGTTTCTGGAGCAATTTAAGCAAACATCCGACGTGTCCACACGGTATTAACAAATAAAAAATCTTTTTTCCATATGATTAACGAAACAAAACAATTTCTTAACCTATAAAAAAAACAAAACACGTGCACCCGTCAATTTTCTTGATTCTTACATCGTTTCCGATCGGATTATGGAGTTATAATTTCTTTGTTTTGTCGTTAATTTCCGCAGGTCCTACTTTGCTATTCGGAAAATACGTCGACGGTGAACTCAAACAATTCTATGCATGTTCCGCCTGTAGAGATCGAAAATCGTGTAATTTTTACGCCGAAAAAGACGCAAAAATAACGGAAACTCAGAAAAAGGCTTGGAAAGCGGAGGCAAAAAAATCGATGCCATTTTATAATCACCGGAGGCTTTTTTTACGATTCACTGAAGCGGTCGCAGAAATCCCCGAGAGGAGAGCCTATTGTCATCAATGCAATAAGTTGGTTCTCTACGCCGAGAGACCGTCTCACGCTGATCACGATATGCTGATAGGTTTGAGCGACGAGCAAATAAACAATCCAACGACGATACTGAAACCGCTTTCTAACGTCAAAAAAGAGGCGCAATATCTTTTTTCCACCAAAGCTACGGAAGAAATAACTAATATGCTGGTGAAAGCCGGAGCTGAACAAGTTTTATGCATCGGAGCGCCCAGAATTCACGAATATATTAGTAACAATTTGCAACACAAGATTTCCAGTCTGCTTATGGATTTTGATGGCAGATTTGTGAGTATTGACAATCGTCATGAAAAATACGAATTTCTGAATTTTTTTTTTTTTTTAATTTCCACGCGTTTATTTCCGTTTACAAATTATTCCGAATATCGTTATTAAATTTCCGAAATTGACGAGTTAAACATAAAAAATTGTTTATCTGATCGAAAAGATTACCAAAATATCGAAATAATTTAGTCTCTAAAAAAAATTAAAATTTTTTTTTTTTCCGCAAAATTACCGGAATCACGAATAACAAATATAATCCAATTTCAGCACAACTTCTTCGGACCGCTGAATTACTGTTGGTATAATCTCTTCAATCACCACTTTTTCACCGAAGAAGCGGCGCAAACTTACAGAGACTTCGTTACGCAAAACGGCGGAAAAAATACGTTTATAGTATGCGATCCGCCGTTCGGCGGCCGCGTGGAACCGATTTCCAAGACTATAAAGACGATAACTTCTCAACACGACAAATGGAATTCCATAACGAGTAGCGATTCCTCGTTAAAGATATTATTTATATTTCCGTATTTCATGGAATCGATAATTCATCAAAAATCTAATCCGCCGGATACGGCCGGTGGTTTGAAAGACTTAAAGATGTCTGACTACAAAGTCGATTACGATAATCATCCGTTATTCATCACGGGATCGAGTGGCCGAAAACACGGCTCACCGGTGCGGATATTCACCAATATAAGTTTAAATCTTCTCGAGTTACCAGCAGCGGATGGTTACAAGTATTGTGCGAAATGCAAAAAATGGATATCCGCGGAAAACAAACATTGCAAGAAATGCAACGATTGTACGTCGAAAGACGGCAGACGCTACAGACATTGCGAATCGTGTCGAAGATGCGTTAAGCCGACGTGGAAACATTGCGAGACTTGCGAGAGATGCACACTGGAGAAACACATCTGCGGAGCAAAACCAACAGTAACCGGACGTTGTTTTACTTGCGGCGATACGGATCACGTGGGAAAAGATTGTCCCCAACGACCCGTAGCGATCGAAAAAAATTCCGCGAAATCGGGAAAAAAACGCAAAATCGAAACGAACGGAGTCGAAACTTCGGCGAAAAAACGAAAAAATCTTCCGAAAGAAGTACCAAAAATACTGCAAAACGAAAAGAAAAATAAAAAGATCGAGAAAATTATTTCGAAGAAAGTGGCGAATGCGCCGCCGAAAAAACAGTTGAATTTCACGAATGCCGAAGTGAAGGCGAACGTTAAGTTGGGAAAGACGAAAAAATCGGCGACTAAGCAGACGACGACGAAAAAAATGAAAATAAAACGGAAATCCGCGTGATATCGACTGAATTTTTGCTGTTAATCTATACATTTCTATTGTTGAAAAATTTTTCATGCGGTTTCGCATCGCGTCGACGGACGTTGTGTACAGAAATATAACAGAAACTTTTCATATTTTAATGCGACGAAAAGATATTTATTTGCATAATCCTTAGAGTGCCTTATTGTCCGGGAATTTCAGGAAAACTCGACGGGAATATGGGAAACAGGAGATACAGCAATATAAATAGAGTTTCGCGCGATTCTTTTTCATCAGTAGACTTCTACCCGCCAAAGTACGATCACAAGTTGTACTCTTCGCTCCGACTTTGCAGTCATCCGGTGATATCGCAATGTTGAAAACTATCGTTATTGTCGCTGCTATGATATACCTGAGTTTCGGGTGTCTTATTACCAATTGTCCGCGCGGTGGTAAACGGAGCAATAGTTTGGTTTCCGTCGAAAACATCGCACGAGAAGTGAGTCCCGCAATTTACGCGGAATTTTTCATATTGCGCATTGAAAAAAATTACGAGTCGAAAGAACGAAAAAAAAAAAAAAAATAGATAAAAAAAAATATATCGATGATTTTTTCGATGTATTGTATATTATTATTATTTTTTTCAAATATTAGTTACATATTCCCAATTCTATGTATGGATCGTATATTATTTTTTTTTTATTTATCGTATTTTTTTTTTTTATTTTTATATAAAATATTTCTCGTAATTAAATAACTGCGATGTTTTCGTAGTGTCCGGCCTGCGGACCGGGGCGTCAGGGTCAATGTTTCGGTCCGAATATCTGTTGCGGAACTACCATTGGGTGTTTTATCGGAACTCCCGAAACTTATAGATGCAGGAAGGAGAGTCTGTATTCGCGACCCTGCATCGCGGGGTTCGCGATGTGCAAAGGAAGCACCGGAAGGTGTGCCGCGAACGGAATTTGTTGCGCTCAAGGTATCGATCACCGAAAAACCGCGAAAATCACGTGATTAATGAAAACGTCGTAAAAATTAAATTCTTAATTTGTACGATCCGCAGACACCTGCTATGTGGATCCGACGTGTAGAATCGCCGACGACATTAACAACGATCGAAAAATCGGCGACGACTTGGGGAGATCGTTCATCGATAATTATCAGTAAACAAAAAAACAATTTCTCACCGGTCGCCGATTGGCGGCTCGACTCACGGATTCATTGACTAGACGACGCTGATCCTTATCGCAATATTTAATAACGATGTTATTTGAAAAATAAATCCACTAATAAATTGACGAAGTAAACTTTTTCGCTGTATAACTGTTCGATCACAATGTTCCATCAAACAAAAACGCAAACCGCCTCCCCCTCCTCTACCGTTAATCATAATTTTCGACTGCTCCGTCCGCGCGACGTTTCCAAAATTCTCGTAATACAAAACTCATTCGAATTCTTTCAAACATTTTTCTCGATCGATTATCATACATCGAAATTACGATTCACCGAAATTTTATTATTTTTTAAACGAACAAAAATGAAACTAAAGAATCCGTTCGTATTTCAAAAGCGTCACGAAAATGCCGGCTAACCTTGAAACATCATCACCGTAAAAACAAAGATGGCGGCCCCGTTGTGTCGTCTGGCGAGAAGTGTTTCCGCGAAAAGGGATTTGCAGTATTCGAAATACATAGTTTTATTGAGTTCGAAGCGATGTTTGGGATCGGGAAACGCGAATACGCAACGACAAAAGAAAGTTGACGCGGAGAGTGACAAACACAGTATTCTAACCTGCGCGATCGTCGTCGCGTCTGGTATAGGTTACGGACTTTACAAGTGCAAAAATGAATTCGCCGGTTCTTTCGATATTCCCTTTTCGATCACACCGACTATATACGCGGCTACGAAAAGTTTTTACACTGCGGACGTAAGTCAAAATCGGGACAGATACAATTTCATCGCCGACGTCGTCGAGATATCAGCTCCCTCTGTGGTGTACATAGAGATCAAAGACCAGAAGAGGTAAATATAAATTTAATCCGCCAACATTTCGGATTAATTTTTTTTTTTTTTTTTTTTTTTTTTTTACGATACGTCGTTTTGTAATTATCGCCAAGAGATGTATTAATGTATAAAACAAAATAGGATAGACTTCTTTACAGGAAAACCAGCGACTACTAGCAATGGTTCCGGTTTCATAGTCAAAGAGGATGGATTGATACTGACCAATGCACATGTCGTCATTAATAAGCCAAACACCCACGTCAAGGTAAACGTAAGTCCCCTAGAAATTCCCGATCCCAATCCTTTCCGTATATTCGTACACCTTCCGTAGAAATACCAGTAAGAGGTTTACAGATATTTTTTCATTAATCAGTATAATTTATAAATTTAATTTAATTTGTTATTAAGTTCGAAATTATAAAAAAAAAAAAAAAAAAATTTTAAATTGTGGTGAAATTATTGTAAAATAATTAATTATTCAACGATAATTTCGCGTATAATTACGAAAAAGTTAATTGCATAATTTTTTTTTCGTAATTTATTTATTAACAATTTATATTGTTATTATTATTATTTTATATTAATAAATAATATAAAATTCGTCTGAAATTTTTTTATTTTTTTTTTATTTCTCAGGTGCGACTCCAGGATGGTACTACTTATACGGGAGTCGTCGAGGACGTCGACATGCACAGCGATCTCGCAACAGTCCGAATCAATAAGGTCGATTATCGATATATATCGAATATTTTAAGTTTCGTGACGAAAAAATCATCGGAACTGAATAAATCGAATTTTTACAGACAAATTTACCGGTTATGAAACTCGGCAGTTCGTCGAACATAAGACCCGGTGAATTCGTTGTCGCAATAGGTTCTCCATTATCCCTGAGTAACACGATAACAAGCGGTGTCGTGAGCAGCGTTAACAGGGCGAGCGAAGAATTGGGACTTCACAATAAAAATATGGGATACATACAGACGGACGCGGCGATAACGGTAAATTTCGATTATCGCGATATATCTCGTCGAAATATCGCATCGATATGATTAATCGGAGTTTAACGGGTTGATTACAGTTTGGAAATTCCGGCGGCCCTTTGGTAAATTTAAGCGGCGAGGCGATCGGAATCAACGCTATGAAGGTCACCGCGGGAATTTCCTTCGCGATACCCATAGATTACGCCAAAGAATTTTTAACCAAATCTGAATTACGACGCAAAAACAAAGGTATTTGTTTGGCGCTGTGATCCTTCCTCCCGATTTCATGCATTATCCGCGAACTTTTTTTTTTTTTTTTTTTTTTTTTTTTTTTTTTTTCGGAGTAGAAATTTCCCCTTTTTTCCTCGAATAACCTGTTATTTGTACGATTTGAAAAATATATCGTTTGGGTATAAATCGGTATGTGTCGAATTGCACGATCGGAATGTAACTAAAGTGCACGAAAATATTATATTAAATTATCGTAGCCACAGGCTCCGTTCTTGTAGGTATGGAAAACAGTCCCGAGCCCCCTAGGCGACGCTACATGGGGATAACGATGTTGACCCTGACACCCGACATACTATTCGAACTTCAACAGAGAAACGAAAATATTCCGTCGACCGTGAGGCACGGAGTTTTCGTGTGGAGAGTTATGTTCGGATCTCCCGCTCACGCGTAAGTAAACACAGATAACACGGAGCGCGCATTTTTTTTTTTTTTTACGAAAAATGTTACAAAAACTATTATAAAATTTGGATTTTTTTTTTTTGAAAAATATACAAATTGGATTCGGATACAGGAAATTTAGATTAAGTGTTTTTTTTCGGACGTTATCCCAATATTGTCAAATTTGGAAAAATTTATTTTATTTTTGTCAAAATTTTCATTTTTTTTTGTAAAAATCTTCAACTTTTTAAAAAATCTTAAACTTTTTTCAAAATTTTCAACTTTTAAAATAAATTTCAATTTTTTTTCAAAATTTTCATTTTTTTCTCAAAATTTTCCTTTTTTTTTTCAAAATTTTCATTTTTTTCTCAAAATTTTCATTTTTTTTTTCAAAATTTTCATTTTTTTCTCAAAATTTTCATTTTTTTCAAAATGATTAATATTGACCCATTTTTCTCGTGAATATATAACGTCACCTTCGCCGTATCATAAACATCTATTGGAAAACACGTTATCTGCAGAGGCGGCTTGAAGGCCGGTGACATAGTGACTCACGTGAACGAGGAGCCGGTGATAACGGCAACGAGTATCTACAGTGTGCTCGAGAAGCCGGGACGGTTGAATCTCACGGTAATCAGAAGCGGTCAAGTTTTGAAACTTACGGTGGACCCGGAAGACGTATAGCAGAGATGAAACTCACATCAAAGATCCCGTTAATCACAGCGGTTAACCTCAAAAACGCAATTACGAGTCCGCGAGAAGGATCGCTTCTCCATATATATAAATCGACAATTGTACTTCTTTTGTTGAATGTTTATAAAAAAAACTGCATATATGTGATTATTAAACGTTTTATTAATCCCGAACATGTTATCCTCGAGTTTTCATTGATCCAATAATACATTATGATAAATAGTAACGATCTTTCAACAACAGCGCGCGTTAGTATAGTCGCCGATTCTCCTCCCCCCGTTTAACGTTTGTCTCGCAACTTCTTACGGAGGGCGTATCGCCGAAGATAAATTGACCACCCACTCGCCTCGGCGAATGCGCCATCGATTATGCCGTGTGCCGGTGTGCCTTATCGTTCCGCGGATGGAATTATCCGGTTGTTCGGCGGTCCGACTCGGTAGAAACAAGAGGAACGAGAAGAACGCGAAGTTTCATCGTTCTTTACGAGTTATCTGGGAGTCGAGAATTTTTGTCTCCCGTCTCGTCGAGAGCCTATATTCTCCGCGAGAACGCGAAGGTACTGAGCTTAATGCGGACCTAAGGGTCTACGGTCTCTCGGTAACACGCGGGTGGAATAGTTTGCGAGAGTCGAGAGTACGGGTACGCGAGCCCTCGTCTTGCTCCGCGCGCAAGACGAACCGCTCTCGCAAACGACTCGTAATGCAAGAACAAGTAGGTATACGCGAACTTCGGGTGTGGTCTCTCGAAGCACCGCATTGCATTTGCCCCGTGTATTGCGTTCGTTGTTTACGACATAAGCGACCTCCGCAAATATGTGGCCGGAACGTCCCTTCCCCCCTCCTCTTCTCGTGCCCCATCGTTGCGCTCTACAGTGTGGGTGTGTCTTGCCGGGCACTTCGCGCATTATTTTTTCATCAGCGCTACTCTCGGAGCTTTTACTGCCGCTTGAGAGATGCCCGTCGACGAGAAATCTACCCGAGGACCCCAATATCCTTCGAAGAACAGTCCAAACACTTCGACGAGAAAACTCGCCTACACGCGAAAACAAATTTCTCAACGGTCTATCGGACAACAATAAAGATTACGTCGCGACGTTCGCGCCGCGATGTATTTGCATTTATTCGCGAATATTCGTAGAGACGATATTCGAAATTGATTCATGAATAATAAACCCTATTATTATATACACGCGTCGAGTACACCGGCGGCAATAGTATTATAAAGTGAAGAAACAAATGCACATATATTTTTTTCGTATTTATTTTTTATTTTTCTTTGTACAATAAAATCTCGTGCTCTCCGCGCGGCGGGAGTCGTAAGCGGCTCACTTTATCCATGTCGAGAGTATCGGCCTCCCGATTATTCCCCGCTGGTCAGAAATCTCACGTCTCGCGCGCGTATTTTTTCCTTCCGCGCGGAAAGGAACGACTGGAAACTCGGGACTATTCTCGCGCCTACGGTGTTAAAAAGCTATAGCACGCGCGAGGAGCCGCGGGTACACGTATAAATGTAGTCGGGGAAAAACAGCGTCTCTATCGCTTTCTGCTCTTCGTCTCTGTCAGCGCGAAAACGTAGGCCTCTAGTGTGTTCGATGAAAAAAAAAAGGAAATAAAATAAAAAGGATTGACACTCGTGAAATCGGCAAGTCGACGTAGGATTCTCGGCGTCCGTAATTTCTGTCTTCCGTTTTTCTTTGCTCGTCTCTTTCTCGCGCGCGGTGGCCGCGCTGACTCTAAGCGATACCCTACCGATTGCGGATCGCCTACACGCCGCCCGTCGTCGTCGTCGTCTTCGTCGTTTCCTTCGTTCCCCTCGCCACCGTTCCGCGACGCGGCTCTCGTGTCTCTATATCTCGCCACGGTTATCTACACGCACCGCTAGCGGTCGGACCCTACAGCCACACGAGGGCGAATGAGAGAGAATTCCATTCTTGGATCTCTCGTACGTGTATCGATACGCGACGGTCGTTCCCCGCTTCCCATTACTTTGTACGAATATCACGTATTAAAATCAATAACGAACGATCGCAATTACAATATGCCTACGAAAGTAATACGAATACTTTGTTATTATCGTCGCGAAGAGGTAGCAGCGTTCTGTCACCGAACGTGCGCATGCGCGCGGAGCTTTGTTTCCCTCCATTTTGCGAACATCGCGTTAAATTGCAAAAATAATGAAGTTCGCGATCTCCCCGAGGAACGTTTATGTTTCACTGAACCGAGTAGGGAGCTCTTCGTGCTATTCGAGACGGATATACGCGGAATGTGTGAAAAAATTAAATTGAAACGAAAACAAAAACAAAATAAAGCCTCATCGTCTCCGGTTTGTAGCGCGATCTCAGGGTCACGAAAGTATACAACTTTTTGTCTCGCGCGTTGAACGTGGAATATCTATAGCGCATATATAGCGAGGAAAGCAGCGAACGGATTTCAATGTCCTTCGCGAGATCTCGTTTCCCTTTGCTACGCGAATACATTTTACTTTCTTCCTGGTTCGGCTCTCGTGCCATCGAACTCACAGGGTCGAACGCCTTGTTATCCCCTGGCAATTGTACGCTTCACGAACGAACGCGAAGAATCGGGTTCTCGACTATATAAGACGGAAAATGCTCGAATTAAGCGCTTAATGTTCCAACAGTCCTTAGTGCTGTAAGGAGGTTGGCAGTGGCAAAACTACAATGGCTCTCGTAAGTATAAAAAGAGGTTATGTTTTATTTTTTTTTCTACTTTCCTATATACATCGCGAATTCTGATCGTTATTGAAAAAAAAAACCAGAAAAAAATGATAATTATCGCGATAAATGTATCGATACGAGTCGCATCGATCGATAAAATAAATCGATACACGCGTCCCCCTCGCGATGTGAAATAACACGCTCACCGGGTGCCGCGGTAAATAACTCGGTAAAGCGTGCAATCGATTCGTAGTAAACGCGTTTCGGATGGGCGCAAAGAGTTTTCGGTGGCGTCGATTATTACGATATACGAGGAGAGGAAGGTTAGGGATGGGTACAGAGAAAAAGAAGCACCGCGGGACATTTCGAGACGCAGAGTCACCGGGAGTTCCGTGCGTGTAGGGAATCAATGCAGATTGAAGTCGGTTGACTCTTCCCTCGAGCTGCGCGTCTTTTTTTTTCTCCCCTCTTTTCTATTTTTTTTTTTATTTTACGAAATACCCGGAGCGCGAAAGGGCTGCGAGCACACGTAGCATCGAAGTGGTGCTTGGGGGCTCCGCTGGCCTCACTTCTGCGCATTCTTATTGTCGGATCGTAAAGAGAGCGCGGAGTTGAATCTCATCTGCTGAGACTCATGCAAGTATAAACGGTAAAGCTGGCGAGGGTCGAGAATCCTCGACGGTGCGGCTCACGCTACCATCGTAGCGCACCTACTGTATCGGTTATACAGTAATCCTGTATGCGCGGCTTTTTTTTTTTTTTTCATTTTATTTTATTTCAACAGATGTCGTCGAATAAAATTCGGTGAACAATCCGTCCCCCTAAAAGATATATTCTCGAGGGATTCTTTTCTATTTTTGATTTTATTGTTATTATTATTCTTATTATTATTTTTATTAAATAACTGAAACAATAATAATAATTTTTTAAATAAATTGAAAATAACATTATTATTATTATATTCTTCGATGTTTTGTTATTAAATGTTTTTTTATCTTTGCTCCGTGTTGCTCTACCGATTTTTAGGGGTTTCAGTTCTCAATAAAATACGATCTATTTAATTGATCTGTATTTCAGATGATTCTCGTTCCACTTTTGGTCTTAGCGACCGCGGCGACGTCGTCACCGATTTATCCAGTGCCGCTGGTATACGTGGCGTTGTCACCGATACCAGAGAACATCTATAATCAGGTACAGGACACGAGGAGCGGCGAGTACGCCTTCGGCTATTCCGGGGGCCCCGTTGCGAGGGAAGAAGCGAGAACCGCCGACGGTGTAACTCGCGGCGCTTACAGCTACGTCGACGCGCACGGTATCGTACAGTACTATCGATACGTGGCGGACGCCGACGGTTTCCGTGTAATCGGCACGAATATACCCACTGACGAGGCATCGAGTCAGCGATCCTTGCAACCGGAACAACTCGTCGAATTTCAGAGAGACGAGAAATCGTCAGAAAAATCGGTAGAGGAATTGGCCGAAAAATCGGCAGAGGAATCGGCAGAAAAATCGGCAGAAAAATCGGCAGAAAAATCGGCAGAGGAATCGGCAGAAAAATCGGCAGAGGAATCGGCAGAAAAATCGGCAGATGAATCGACAGAGGAATCGGCGGAGAAATCGGCAGAAAAATCGGCAGAGGAATCGGCAGAAAAATCGACAGAGGAATCGGCAGAAAAATCGGTAGAGGAATCGGCAGAAAAATCGGCAGAGGAATCGGCAGAAAAATCGGTAGAGGAATCAGCAGACACTTTGAGCCGAAAAAAGCGACACCTCGCCGTGGAAAATGTTTACGCACTTCCGGCCGCACCATTGGTCTTCACAGGTGCCTCAGTGTCAACGGCGACTTCGACTCAAAGTCGCATACAGATTCACAACAATCTTAAAGCGGAAATCCACACTCCCGTCGAAACGTATCCAATTTCCGCTGTTGCCGTTCCGCTAGCAGCCAAAACCATCGAAACTGTTCCCGCAACGATTCCCGTGGCGATCGCAGCATCGGTACCCACTGCGACGTCGAGTCAGTCGCGTTTTCAGATTCACAAAAGTCTAAAAACCGAAATAAGTCCCGCGATCGCCTTGGAAACCATCGAAGAGCTCCCCGCGGTCGCCGCGATTCCCGTCGAAACCAAATCGATCGAAACTCTACCCGCTGCAGTTTCCGTCGAAAGTAAAACGATCGAAACTCTACCCGTTGCAACTCCCCTCGCAGTCGCGGCCTCCGTACCGATCGCGACATCGAGTCAAAGTCGATTCCAAATTCACAAGAATTTGAGAACTGAGATTCGCGAACCCATCGATGCGATTCCCTTGCCGATTGCGCCGGTCGAGGCGCCGGCAATTCCTATTGGTATTAAAACGATCGAAAGTCCCGTCGTTCCGTTAATCTCAGCCGCTGTCGCAACTGCGACATCGAGTCAGCGACGCTTTCAGGTGCACAACAGCGCTAAACTGGAATTCGAGGCTCCGGCGCAACAACCGGTATACAAAGTCGTCGATCTGAAACCTATAATCCCTCTGCATCATGGAAACGCTTTTTCACTGCCGTCGATAGCGCGTAATCCGGTCGGCGTTGGTCTCGGCGTCGTTTCCTCGCCTCTCGTGGCTTACGACACCTACGGGACGACTCTCGTCGCGGAAGCGTAATCTCTGAATCGATATTAAATATATCGATTCGACAACGAAACATCGCGACCGTTCGTTCGTCATTGGGAAACGACAGGGATATCCTCGTTATTGTCTGCATAACTTTATGAAACGCAACGATGTTTTTTGGAAATAAACGAATTTTGAAATAAATCGTAAGATTTTGTGGATCGATGCGTCGCCAGTTATTTCACATCTGTATCTCTGTATCGACTTTACAACGTGTTATTAAATAATAAATTGTGAGTTCCGCAGTTTTTTTTTTTTTTTGTCAATTTTAACCTTTCGTGAGAATATTGCAGATGAAAAAGTTATGTGTATCGATATATATGTATACACAACTGTAGCGTAACTATAGATCGCGTACATAACCTGTAAATTAATTATTTATCGTTGGGCATAAGTTACCGCCTCGGGGATATATGATGATATATATAGTATATATGATCGATAAATGACATTCGAGATATATAACGTATATATATTCGGTCTTCGATGATAAATCTAAAATTCTGATCGGCAGAGAATTTGACAATCGGGAAGACCTTGAGAATAAATTAAATTTAACACTCGAGATATCCGGACCGCGGATTTAATCGAAGATCGTTTCGAGGCGAACGAATAAATTACGAAGGAAAAATAAAACGCGAAAGCCCACAGCCGTTTGCTGACTCTATCAGTTCGCGGCGCGTACGACCACGCAATTCCGACGGGATAACGTCCGATTCGTGTTCTACGGGACTCCGGTAGATACTCTGTAGCTATTTTCAACGCTCCCGCTGCGTATTCGCCTTCGGCTATAAGTCACGCGGATATAAAGCCGCGTGGAATATAATTATTACAGGAATACCCCGGGGATGTACTATACATTTGCGTATTACAAGCGTGCGGTTGGCGTTAAAGCGTACGAGGAGATCAGTTTAAGGATCAAATCCTACATTGCGCGCGAGTACCTCCCGTTCGGGCGCACAAACGCGCGAAGATCTCTCGCCTTATTCCGTACTCATCTCTTCCGTGTTCTCGCGCGCATGCGCGCGCGCGCGTCCCGTGTGTGTGAGTCCTTTCGTTCGAGAACGAGGAAGTCGAAGCGAAATGCATTAAGCTCGAGATGATTTGAATCCGTACGAAATACAGGAGAATCCAAGCGTCTTCGTTATCCTCGAATCTCTGCATCGCGAAACTCCCCACTCGTTTGAATTCTCTTAATTTTTTTCTCCATAACCTCACATTCGAGGTTATCAACGGGAATAAGATTACGCGGATATTATATCGCGACTAGTTTGTCAGGATCTCGCGCGGGTTTGAAAAGGGAGTATAGTTTTTTTCTTTTTTTTTTTTGTCGAGTGCACCCTACACGTTTCGCGGCTGTGTACAGTTAGACGTGAATAATACGAGATCGGAACGAGGAAGCGGCCGACGTAGGTTGTGCATCGGCAAACGGCGCGATACAGAGTATGCAGAGTATCAGTTTTATTCGGAAAGAGAGGAAATTCCACGGCGGAGAATCTCAACACTCGGGAGATGCAGGAAGAGCAAGAAACCGCGATGAAATCGTGGCAACGAACTCTCGTGCTTTACGGAAGATTAGATCGAGAAAAGATCCTCGCGGAACTATATCCTAATACGCGAAGCTGAATGTACTTAGGACAGAGCGCAAAACGGGCATATGAAACGATCGAAAAAGATCGAAAAAAATTCAGGATTTTTTTTTTTTTTTTTCATTTTAGGTAAAAATGTAACACAATTTGAGAAAAAATAAAAAACAAAAATTATTGGACTTTACTTCGATTTTTTTAAACTTATTTTTGTGTCATTTCGCCCCGGGTATCCATTTTGCCCCGTACCCTGCACTCGACGCTGATGCGCACTCTATTTTGTAAACAAGTACAATACCGTATGAAATATATACGTATAGGCGGTATCGAGCACCACACCATTTCGCAAGTAAGTAGGTAGCTATATATACCCACTAGTCTAGTCGGCGACTGGTTGCTATCTATACGCTACATAAATACATAGATACCGACATAAACCACTTCGCGTGCAGGACTCTTGTTCCACGGACTAAAACTTGTTATCCTTTTTACGGTGGTGCGCTCGGCACACGGGGGTTACGTGACTCGAAGTGGACGCGTGGGTGTAACAGATGGCCAGACCCGCGAACGCTCTGTTGAGCTCTTCAAGAGGACATGAGGAATCTAATGCATGCGCGAGACTTCGGATAAAAGGGGAATAAAAAAAAAGTTTGGACGTAAAAGAACGAAACGGGAAAACAATCACTGGTTGCAATGTACCGATAATCACGAGAACCGATCGATTGTTTTAAGATCGAACATCGATGTTCGATTTTTTTTCCAAACTATCGGAAGTAAATTATTTGTAGGTTACGGGTTTTTCCTTTTTTCTCACGTTTTATTTTGAATATCTTTCGAAAAAATTTACTTACCTCTTATTGTTGTTTGTGGAAAAAAACACTTATTCCGAGTTTGACTCGGACGTCGAACCGTCGGTTAGACGTCGGAGGAAATCACGTATCTCTTTGCGGTTATGAATCTCTTCCGAAGTGTCGTTAACGCGATGCATCGAGAACGCGCATAATCATCGCGACATTCTTCTGTGCGGTACGGCACCGTTGTAATTGTAAAAGCATCGAGCGAAGCTTCTCCCCCCTCCCTCCCCCCTTCCTTCTGTACACAAGATCTTTCGTCTTTTCTTTTAACCTCACAATCCTCCCGTGTCGTCTCCGTGTACTTGTACTTCCCACGTATACGATACACGATTAGTGGTACTTGTGTATAACCGATTCTTTTCATTCACGCTCCGGAACGCTTTACGCTTAATCTCGTCACACCGAGGAATAAAAGATATGCAGCTTAAAACGGGAATCTTCGACATTTTTACGGACGTGACAAGAATGCTGCACGCGGTACATCGCGTCGCGGAACAACTACTAACGAGATTTCGGAACTACGAGAAATAAAAACGAATCACAGCTAACTGTAGATAGGTCGACAAATATTTCGGGTCGAACGCGAAAAAACGTTATATTTCGATAATGTAATAAATAAAATTGCAAAATAAAATAATACTATTTGTATTTGAACATTTTTGACTTTGAAAATAATAAAAATGTTTTAAACTCTGATGCCGTTAGCAAATACATACAAAACATATCACGTGACACGCGTCGTAGCGCGTAGACCCCGGTGATGTGGGACACGGGATCTGTAAGTGCGTTGTACGGGAGCGGTAAAAAATTCGTCGCTATACATCGGTAGGCCTTTTAGTGCCAATGTCAAATCCAACGCGAAACGCCCACGTTTATCTCATTGTTCGGAAAACGATGAATTATTCGCGCCCGGATTCGCGACTTGCCACGCGCGCACTCGCGTGCTGAGTAACTCGAATGGAATTGTCATGGAGAATGGGGAATGAGCTCAAAGGCCCGTTCAACGCGCGAGTGCATCCCGGCACCGGTTCGTTTATTCTCCATTCCGTGCATAATTCACAAACGATTAAAATCATCCCCAATGGCCACCGACGTTACAATGCAAATTCCTCGAGTATAAAAATTCCACCATATCGCATATTTTCAACAGTAATTATAGTCATTAAGTTCAAAATTTTATTGTCATTAATAGATTGCCATATATTAATTTACGTTGCTGCGCTACTAATAAGCCACTTCTGCATTGAAAACAGCAACGGAAACGATTATAATCGGGTAACGAGAAAAATATGTTGGAATGTATTTGAATTAAGTATTATTATCATTATTTGCTCGTCGAACGAAAAAAAAAAAAAAAAAACATTTCGCTCGACGCAACGCAATAACTTTTGCTTTCGATAAAATAAAAAACCCCGCGAGTCGTCGCGTTTTATGGTGTATCTTGGAAAGAGCCATTATCGCGAGCGTATTTTCCGTGACGCGTTTGGTTGAAGTATACGTGTCCCTAAAATTTTATAGCATAGGGCATCGAATGTGCTATTATACTGTAACAGTGGTTTACCGTGGCACTATTCCGCCGCACATGCATAAATACAACCATCGCGCCTCTACCGGCGGGAAGAAAAATAAAGAATTCTCGAAATAAAAAAAAAATAAAAAAACCATACAAAACAAAGAAAAAGACGACGGAGTTTCGTGAGTAACGCCCGGAGCTCTGGGACTCGTGCGAGAGTGCCCTCTCGATCGCGAGTTCGCTGAAACCAATAAACTTTGATTTATCGGCGTGGAAATCGAACTCGGGGTGATTTGTGGTCGCGAGGCGCGCGCGAGTGCCGCGCGCGGCGAGGGCCTCTGCATATATAGGGCCCAAGCGTAGGTAAGTACAGAGAGGAAGTCAAGAAGAAGAGATGCGGCTGCTGCTGCGGCATCGATGATGGTGCACACGACGATGAAGTAGTGGAGGGGAGAGGAGGCAACACCGCGGGTACTCGGATTCTCGTTCCCGCATCCACCCGGCATCCTATATAAGACGATGCAACACGCCCCGACCCTAACGCTCTCTCATCTGTCCTTAGTACACGAGAGTGCTGTTTTCTACCTAACCTCCGACGGATTAGTCCATTTTTTTTTTAAACGAAATAAAAATAAATATCAGCGTCGGCGCGAGAGATTAAAATGTTTTTCGTGAGTAGAGAGTTCTGTTGCATTAATTCATTTTTTCTTTTCATTTCGATACGATTTTCGTGTTTCGTGAGGTGAATCGTTTTTTTTTTTTTTTTTTTTTTTTTTTTTTTTCGTTCGTAATCGTGATTTTAAATATCTGCTCCAGGCGTTATTATTGAGCAGCAGCCTAATCGGCCTTTCATCGGCATCGCCGATAGCAGCGAATTTTTGGCTGAATCCCGTGGCCCCTTTGCCTCTACTCAATCAGTATCACGCGCAGGATGGCTCGGGATCGTACCGGTACGGATACACGGGACCTCATCACGCGAAAATGGAAACGAGAACGAACGGAGTCACGCAGGGTGGTAAGTTTTCTAATAACACACACGAGTCTCGATTACAAACTAAACGGCCAAAATGTATACTATTCTCGATCTATCTACTCTCGAATTGTACGCGTTTGAAAATTACCGAGTTCGCCGAGAGCCCTGCGCTTGATAATATCTTTGGTTCCACGAATCGTTATTCGAAAAAAAAAAAAAAAAAAAAAAATCAAATCCTTGATATTTGACATTTTTACGTTGTTTCCGCAATAATTTAGTATACTTACGAAGTTTCTACCAACAGAAAGCATATTCCGTAATTATTTCGAAAATCTAAAAGATCGAAAATTTTATAAGACTTTATTTGAAAAAGTTTGCAAATTTAATGATTAATAATAATAACATCATTACGGTATTGATACTTTATTAAAATTAAATGAAAATCATTATTTAATCGGCAAAATTATTATTATTTCGTATTTGATATTTTAATTAATAATCTTCTGAAAAAAAAAACTTTTTTTTTTTGCTTTTTTTCTGAATTTGAATATTCTATATTTTCGAATATTCTGATCACGTTGAAGTGATTATTATCTTTGTTTTCTCGAAAACAAAATTTCATCGGTGAGGAATTTAAAAAATCATAAAACAGTTATACGAGAAACGGATACGCGTCATCCCACGTGGAATCGCAAGTCAAGTGCCGTCTGCGACTACAGATAAGTAAAACTCTTCGACATTCATTAATGGCTATGCATCGGTATCGCCTACGCGTGTACCGCGGGAGCGGCGAAGCTGCTCCACCGTTTCCACTTGAAAAAAAAAAAAATCTTTTCGTATAAATAATTTAAAAAAAAATTAATTTTTTTTTTAATAAAAAATAAATTAATTTTTTTTTTAATAAAAAATAAATTAATTTTTTTTTTAATAAAAAATAAATTAATTATTGCTTCACGGGGAACATAATTCCGTTTCTCTTACAGTCCCCAGCGCTGCGTTCCCTTTTCCCTTAAATAGCGAATAGTCGCAATTAATCGAGAAGTTAATATCCTGCCGAACGCTCCACAGTATTCCGGGAATATTTGTACATCGAGACGCGCAAACGACATATATATATCCCTCGTGAATTTAATATCCTGTAACACAATCGAATTTTCCAGGATATTCCTACATCGACGCGAACGGTGTTCTCCAAACGGTCGCTTACACCGCCGACGCTGAAAACGGTTTTCGCGTCCGCGCGAGTAATCTTCCGCAGCAACCAGCATTTCCGAGTAGTGAATCGGCGGTAAGCGAAACGCCGGAAGTCGCGGCAGCGAGAAGAAGACATCTCGAGGAATTCAAAAAGATCGAAAATAACGTCGACGGCATCACCAGCGACGGTAAAACTTCGTGGCAAATAATTCACGGCGTTCCCTCGTCGGCTAACAGTTTTTCCGCCGACGGGAAACACACGCAGGTGCAGCGCGACGTTAACGAAATCGAAAGCCCCGAAGCGAAGCGTCTCGACGATTCGCGAAATCCGTTTTTGCTAAGCGGCGCTGAAGCCGCGAGAATCGAAATTCCGCGACCGGATCCGAGTCTTCTAAAGAGAGAGGAAAACGAGAGAAAGGAGGAGAGCTACAAACGCTATCAGAATCTCGATAGCGCGAACGCCATACCGCTGCCGAACATTCATCGCGCCGTCGTCGCCCCCGCGACGACTTCTTACGTATTACCGATCGTACCGTACAGATTGCTTCACAGTTCTCTTCATCACGCGCAGGACTCGTTGGGGCAATACGACTACAGTTACGTCGGCGACACGAGTTCCAAAACCGAATCGCGTTCTTTGGACGGAACGACGCGCGGCGCGTATAGTTACGTCGATGCGAACGGTTTGCTTCAACAAGTTCACTATATCGCCGATCACAACGGCTTCCGTGTTCTCGCGACAAATTTGCCGGAAGCTTGAAAAAAAAAAAAAACAAAAAAATCAAAATTTCGATCATTTTCCACGAAAAAAAAAAAAAAACAAAAAAAAACATCGCGATTCACAAATTGACTAACGAATTTTCTTTCTCATAGGACTCTTATTGAAAATGAAGTATATTGCGGAGTTTATTGAAGATATATCTCTATGTATGACGATAAAAAGTTTTATATACCATATATATTATGGATATATCTATATCTGCGATATATAGGTATATAAAATGTTTATATCGTATATATTTTCGGGGAAAAGTTATAAACTTGTATATCGAAGTATATATTTCATTTTCTTGAGGGACCAACGATATTTCAGAGGGAAACTTTATGTAAAGACTATATATACAGAATTGGGCATTTATTATATATTATTATATACTTTATATTATATATCGTATACATTTTTTTTTACTTAATACTCTATATATCGAGTAAATGGGCGCTATATACCGATACATAATGTATATATGGTTTATAGTACATAATTATCTATGTAAACTATATATACATTATATATACTGTATATTTATCATATATACTCTATATATTCATTATAAACGCCCAATTATATAGTTTATACATAATTTTTCCCTTTTCCGCGCCGTCGTTGTGTTTCTGTTATTTATCTCGCGAAAAAAAAAAAAATTTCGAAAAAATCGTTACGAATCACATGTTACGAAAAAAAAAAAATCGACGTGTACCGCGAGTTTCTAAGGAGTTTCGTTCCCCGCGACAACCGATCGTCAGGTAATGTTTTAGTTTTGCAGGTATCCCGTTATGTACACTTTTCGCTTTATTACGATCGAGCAATGCGCGCCTCTTGTGCTTATATACAATTCTACGATATTTTATAACTCATGAAAAGCGTAAGTACGTCGCGTACGCGCATAAGCGGTCGCGCGGTTGTGTTTCTGCTCCTCGTTGACGGTGTCTCCTACGTTCGCTGCTTTATATGGTATAAATAACAATGGCGTCTCGTTATCGGTGCACACGGGATTCTCGTAGTATCGTAAGAAATTCTCGCAGCGATACTAATTGCTATCGCGTAAAAAACGATCTATCGAACGTCAAAACAAGAAAAAACAAAATGGCTGCCATTTTGCGGTGAACAGAATTTTCGTTTTTTACGATGTCGCGAGGGAAAGAGAGGTTAGGTGGGGGTGGTGGGTTAATTCTTTACGATTTACACTTCGGCACGGAATGCCTCTCGAGTTCGTTCGATAACGCGGGATCGTCGTAGACACAACGATACACAAGTGCATACGAACGATCGCGCGACGCGAATTTACTTGACTCGTATTCGCGATAAGATTTATGCGTCTGCACCGTAATCATGTATGATAATAATATTAAAAAGAGTCGTCCCGTCGCTGTCATCGTTTTCTTCGGCGCCTCTTATGCGCGGCGAGCCTACGACGGGTCATTATCGCATTTCTCACTTCAGCTTCACCTCCGTATTAGCTATACGTTGTATACAGTCATAGTACGATGCACGAAATTCCATGTTAGTATAAATACGATGATGAATAATAAAGACAATGAGAATTTTTTTTTTCGTTCTTTACATACCACGCATTCTTACGCCTTCCATTACCATATACATCGCGAGTTACCAACGTTTGCAGCGGATTTCTCGATGTTGCAATTCAGCGGAGATGCATCGACTATTACACTCGTCGGGGATCAAAGTCTTTGGACCTATCGCCATGTTTATCGGATCGTCGATGATATCGTCGGGAAAAATTATTATATATAATCGTATATAAATATAAAAAAAAATATATATACGAAGAATCGTAATAATAATATAAAATTATTATTATTATTATTATTATTATTATTATTATGTTGCATAATATTCAATAGTTATTTTTCCCGGAATGGAATTTTATTATCGTCTCGATAAATAATTATTAATTTAATACAAGACTTTCGGGGGGATGAGGGCATATCGACTGTCCGATTGCGCAGAGATCACTATTCACGCATCGATAACACTTGAACTTGAAGTTCATTGGCGTTTTTCGAGGCGCGCGACTTGCGTAATTACGTCAATGAAACGAGAGCAACGAGAGACCTCGTTGCAGTCGATTTTCCGCGTACGTAAAACGACAAGCGCGACTTGGCATTTGCGCTGTAAGGGTGTTTGGGTACCGTAGCGTCAATGCGAAGCAATATATATCACTTACTACAATCGAACGATGCCGCAGCGCTTGAACGCAGATCGGGATGACAAAGAGACACAAGTGCCGAATGGAAATGCACTTCCGCAAGTGGTCGCCTCGATTCTCGGTGAGTCAATTGAAAAAAAAAGAAAAAAGAAAAAGACAGACAATGGTTTACGAAGAATAATCACAGGTCAGGTTAATTGTAACACTCGTCACCCCCACTACGGTCGTCGCACTCGCTTCAACTTCTCGGATATATCGATTGTCTGTTTCGCCGCGGTTAACTACGTCATTCCATTAGCCCAAATGTTCGAATCGCATGTCAAGAACGAGTGACTGGTGATTGCTGACCGCGATCGCGAACGATATTTTCTTTCGGCAACTGCCCGTACAAACCCCATTATGAATATTAACATTTGTAACTAATTTTAATAATTCATTCGTCCAAAATATATATTACGGAGTTCCGACCCGATTAGAGGAAAAAATAGACATGAATAAGAGGTTAGATTTCGTGAATAACCGCTCGAGCGAATAATGAGATTACTATTGGATTAATTCAGAGAACGAAAAATCCAGAATTATTTTGTAGACAAAGCCTCCGATCGTGTTGTGGGCAATTTAAATTCCTCGTCTTATTCACCGAACTGATGAATTCGCGAGAATTAACGAAGTTTTCGGCATTCTTCGGTACGCATGCAAAACATATATTTAAATAATCCAAAAGACATCTCAATCGGCAGTTAACGCGCCGTACTTACGCACGAACGTGTAATCAAAGAATGAAAATAAAATACATGTAAAACGATTAATAGTATCTTTATTTCCATCGATATCAAAAATGAATAAATTTACGAAAATGTAGTGAAATTTAAATGTAATTTATTAATTAAATAAAAAAATATATATTCGTCATTAAATCGGGTAACTTAATTGAATTTAAAACGTACGAATGAAAGCGATTAAAATTGACTCCCGATAGATAAATATAAAAAATATTTTATCGAAAATATTAATAAAAATTAATAAATAAATTATTAACAGCGACCCTCGCGATATTCTCCGCCGGTACTTACCTTTCGTGGTCTTCGCCGGCGCTGCCGCTGTTCAACAAAAACGGAGCGCTTCGCGTGAGCGCCGAACAAGGGTCGTGGATCGGATCTCTGGTCCCTCTCGGTGCGCTCGCGGGAGCGATACCGGCGGGTTTTGTCGCCGATAAACTCGGTCGCAAAACAAGTATTTTAATAGCGACTTTACCTCTGCTGCTCTGCTGGTTTGTCATCGCTTTCGCTCCGAATGTTATTTGGTAAATATTCATTAATTCGATGCCTTTCGTGAGAAACAATAATTTTTATTTTTATTCTAATACTTCGCGAAGCCTGTGCCTCGGACGTTTCGTTGCCGGTGTGGCGTCCGGCGCTTCGACGGTCGTCGTACCGGTGTACATATCGGAGATCGCGGAAACGAGAATCCGCGGAACTCTCGGTAGTCTCTTTCAACTGCAAATCACGATAGGAATTCTCTTCGCATATATCACTGGTGAAAAAATTATTAATTAAAAAAAAATTTAATAAAATTTATTTTCGATCGATCGATTTTTCGATTTTCGATCTTTTTTTTTCTTTTTTTTTTTTTTTTTTTTTTAATCGTCGATTTATCGGGATGATTTTTTTTTTACCGGCGTTTTATTTTAAATAGGATATACCGGAAGTTTGGTATGGATCGCGATGACGTGCTCCGTAGTTCCGGCAATTCTACTCGTGACATTTCCGTTTATGCCGGAATCTCCAGTTTGGCTGGTCGCCCGAAATCGCAGAGACGAAGCCAAGTCTGCGATTCGACGTCTCCGCGGCTCGCGTTACGACGCTGAATATGAATTGTCGCTTCTGGAATTGAGCCAAAAGTCGCAAGGCGAGAAAGTCGGTGTCACGGAGCTTCTCCACCACAAAATGGGACTATTGATTGCACTCGGTAAAACTCCTCGAGATTTACGCCTCCGTAAAAAAAAAAAAAAAAAAAAAAAAAAAAAAAAAATGCTCCCCTCCCGTATATTATGCGGAAAAACTCCGTAACTCACGTGACAAAATATCCGCAACGCAATATCCCGGATAACGAAAGAATCCCCAACGATATATATCGCTTTCGATAAAAACAAAAAATTTCTTCACATCGATACAAATTTTATGTGAAGAATTACGATTTTTTAAAAAAAATTTTCATAATAATAAATAATTATATATATAAATAATAATAATAGATTATCAATTATCAATATTTATTACTATTATTTTTTTTATTCATTATTATTGTTATTATTTTTATTAATAATTAATAATTTCGTAATTATAAAATCATTTTAAAAAAAATAGCGATTTGCGCGTTAAATTTGCAGGTCTTATGGTTTTTCAACAACTTTCGGGAGTAAATACGGTAATTTTTTACGCGGAGACGATGTTCATCGCCGCGGGTACGAAATTAAGTTCGACAACGTGTCCCGTTATCGTCGGTGTGATACAAGTTTTTGCGACTTACGCCTCGACGATGTTAGTCGATCGAACGGGAAGAAAGATTTTGTTGTTGATAAGTTCCAGTGTAATGGCAATGTGCCAATTGACTTTAGCCGTTTATTTCCATTTGAAGGTAAAAATGCGACTTTAAGAATCAGTAATTGCGTTGCAACGAAAATAATTTTTCACGGCGTAAAAATGATTTTTCGCAGATATCTCACGATGTGTCGTCCATAAGTTGGTTGCCACTCGTCGCCGTCGGTGTCTTCATCGTGATATTCAGCGCGGGTTACGGACCGATACCGTGGATAATAATCGGCGAGATATTCCCGAGCAATGTAAAGGGTGTCGCGAGCTCAGCGACCGCCGCTTGCAACTGGACGCTCGCGTTTCTCGTCACTAAAGTATTTCAAAATCTCGTTAATTTAATAGGTTTGCCATTGTCTTACGGAGTTTTCGTTGCGATTTGCGTGATCGGTACGCTATTCGTTTTTTTTCTGGTGCCGGAAACCAAAGGGAAAACTATCGAAGAAGTACAGGTGGAGTTGTACGGCGATAAACCTGAAAATAATCAGTCGAAAGCCTTAAGAGAAGATTCCGCAAAGTTTGTCGAAGATGAACTGTAAAAAAAAAAAAAAAAAAATCTTAATATACAAAAAAATAAAAATTTCGATTTACAGCCGTAAGCCGAATAATCCAATATAATAATTATTATATTTAAGGATTTTCCGATAATAAATAAATATCGAAACCATTGCGATTGTCACCCTCGACTCTGCATATTTATTATCATTATATCTCACTTCTTGTTTGTCTCATTTACGTATAGTGTTTCCATTTGTTTGTTTGTTTTTTTTTTTTTTTCTTCATCATTGTTTCACGATAATATGATACATGAATAGGAGTTATTTAATTTGGTAGTCACAGAACAGTTACGGAAAAGGAGAGACGATCGTGTTCCGTGCGTTCGCCGCTCTTTTTCCGAAAAAAAAAAAAAAAAAAAAAAAAGAAAAAAAAAGTAAAGAAACGGACGATACCGCGAAGATTTCCTGCATATATCGATCGTTATTAATCCGTAACAGTGTAATAGGCGCCACTTGGAAAAACACCGGTGGAATATACATTCATATATGTAAATATAATAATAATATATATAACATCATTATAACATACATACCTCCTATACAATTTATCGGGTAGACATTCATGTTTAACGCTTTTTATGTGTCCTTTGTGCATTTTTTTTTCGATAATCCGACGATTTCTCGAGCGAATTATTATTATTTAAAATTTTCTTTTTTCTTTTTTTTTTTTCGTCTTCTATATCGCGCTTTGCATATCCACCGTCATGTGCACTCAGTCTCTCGTTTTCACTCGCAATCATCATAACTTATACACAACCGATTCTCACACGATTATCATTTTATGAACGACTAGAATACAATTTTGTCCGATTTTTTTTTTTTTTTTTTTTTTAGTTTGCGGGGATTTCCCCGATTAACGCTTTTTTCTCCTCCGTATCTCAATCCTCTGGATATGGATTACGATTTATCAGCGAGCATCGCGCGATAGCAGGAGAAACGCCGATATACCCTTTCGTCTCGACGAATTTTCCCTTTTTTTAGTCTTTTTTCGCCGTCGAACGATGTCAACGACAGGAAAAACTGACTTCCGAAGTTCTCGGGTCAAAGGCGACGCGATGAGCGCCCGCCCTGCCGTGCTACAGTCATCTGGAGTCACTCTGCGAATGAGCATTGTGATCGGAACTCGGATCGGGATCCGAATCTTCGATCGAAACCCCGTGATGTGGAACCCGAATGGAGTAACTGGGGCTTCGCTCGTTTCTGGAAAATTATCGATATATCGACGAGACGATGAGTGACGGAAGGTTTGCAATCGTTTTGGGGAAATTCCTCGGGATTATGAGGATCCGCTATCGCGGAAACACTCACCTCGTTGCCGCCAATTGGCTTCCGTCGCTTCCACGCCTCAGACCGCTGCTTCTTCTCTTGCAAAAGCAATTACAGATTATCCTCTTGAATGCGAATCTGAAGTCTTTGCTGAATAGCGCGTATATGCAGGGATTTATCGCGGAATTGCAATATCCGAGCCAAAACAGCACGCTGAAGACCGTCGGGTGGATACAGTTGGGACAAAAGGCCCGAACCAGATACATCGTGAAGAACGGCAGCCAACAGAGAATAAAACCACCAACGATAATGCCCAATGTTTTGGCGGCTTTCGTCTCCATTCGAAACCTCTTCACCTGCAAATATCACATTGGTTCGTGACAATTATTTTTTTTTTCTTTTTTTTTTATTCAAAAATTGAATTAAATCGAAAAATTAGGTGCAAATATCAGATTGTTTCGTGACAATTTTTTATTTACTTCGCTATTAAATTAAAAAATTTAATTCAATTAAAAAATGATCTGCTAATATCAGATTGTTTCGTGATAATTTTTTATTTACTTCGCTTTTTTTTATTCGCTTGGCTTTTAAATTTTGAAATTTAATTCTATTTAAAAATGATCTGCTAATATCAGATTGTTTCGTGACAATTTTTTATTTACTTCGCTTTTAAATTTTGAAATTTAATTCAATTAAAAAGTGATCTGCAAATATCACATTGTTTCGTGACAATTTTTTATTCACTTCGCTGTTAGATTAAAAAAAATGTTTAATAATTTTTTTTTTTAAATAGGTCTTTGGGAACATTTGCCGATCATTTGAAAAAAATAAAAAATTGTGGATTCAGTACGACGTTTTACTACTGAAAAAACACGAAAGAACGATTTTCCGACGTTTTTGATACTTAATTATTCGCAATACTCGATGTTTTTACAAAAAAAAAAAATGTGAAAGCGGAAACCAGTGGGATAATATTTAGTACCGCTTCATTAACGCTAAACGTTTTTTAAATGCGAGATTCTGATTTTTTTTTCTTTTTTTATTTCCATTCGTATCTTATTGCTGCTCATCAAGCGCTTCCGTTTTTAGTTTTATTTCCAATTTACTTCGCGCAGAACCGAAACCCTACGAGATAACTTTTGTAAATTTTTTTTTTATTCAACTTCGAAATAATTTGGATCGACGAAGCCGTACTGCAAATTATCTCGTAGAGATCGAGTTTCACGGGAGGTATTTTAATTATAGTGAAACCAAAACGAAGCGCTTGATGAGGAGGCGGTATATCCGCATTTTTAAAAATTCCTATTTTTTTCAGTTTACAAAAAAATTTCACAAACGAACAGACATTACGAAAAATATTTTTCAAATAATAATTCTCCTGATGTCCGTTTTCACGAAACTTAATCTTTCGAGAAAAATAATATTTTCTTTACATTTATACCTTTTTTTTTTTTTAATATAAATTTCATAATCACTGAGACATTTATTAATAACTTTTTTTCCACTTGTTGCCGCCGAGAAAACGGTAATTCACTCAGAAAAAGTGGTATTGTCGAGGAGTCGTTCTTGAAAAAAAAAAAAAAAAAAAAAAAAAAAAAACCTGTTATCCCGAACGATCCTAATAAAGATTTATATTTAATAATTGGTACAGTGTAGCGCCACTAACGATGATTCGTTGAGCCGAGTCGCCAGGGGACAAATCAATTTACTCGTCCGTCGAATCGAAATCAGATTCATTCGCCGCGTTGTGGGACTCGTCGCTATGTTTACTTGATTTCCGTTTATAACAGTTAGCAATTGTTCGATATTTCTCGTTCCCTCACCACCTGGAAACCCCTCTATTTGTCGCAACAACCGGTGTACAATTGTAATCGAATAACCGGAGGGAATCAAATAAACGCCCCGCCAAGAGAATTCAGATTCGTCGTATTTCGCCTTCGTATACATCGCAAACCATTCGCGTTGCGCGCGGAATACTACCGATTGTCTTGCAGAATGTAAATGTGCGATTAATAATTTCGGATTCATTAATATATCGATGATTATCAGAGAATTTGCGGGGATTCATTGTTTACGAGGGACGCAACAGATACACGAGACGTCGTACCTGAGCTTTTATGTTCCTTTTTCCCATCTTCACCACTCGCGGCTTCTCCTCGTTGCTCTGCGTTAACTCTCGCAGCGAAACTTCGTCACCGGTCATCTGACTCTCGCAACTGCTTCGTCGACTCGGCCTTTTGTTGCTTCCCGCCCTATTGACTCCGCCGACCTGACGAAAAAAATTATTAATTGCATTTTGATAATTTTTTTTTTATCGATGTTCTTATCTTTTTTTTTTATTGGGGGTTTCGGGATGATATATCAAAGAAATTAAAAAAAAACACATTCTGTCGATAATATTTATTGGATTTTTTAAACTTTTTTTTTTTTAATATTTGCACCAAATAAAAAAAAATGTGATTCTGAAACGAGAGACGGGAATAAATCATCAGCTTTCAGCTTCAGCGGAAAAGTTATGTATAGACGATAAATAATTATTATGTATAATCTATATATATAGAATGTGTACTGTGCGCGCAGATTATCTCTATATATAGATAATACGTATTTATATTCCATACAAATCATTTCCGGTTGGCTAATTTCAGCCGCAGATTCATTTTCATCGACGTATATAAAATTTTCCGGCCGATGAAAAAAAAAAAAAAAAAAAACGAACACAATGCAGCGATATATACGAAGTCCGCCGCCTACTCAGTTTGGCAATACATCGAATTAATTTAATTTTTAGTCGATCGAACGTTTAATGAAATAGAAACGATAGTATGACGAGGGAAGGCTGCGGGCAGAAATTATTGTAGCGCGTGGAGTACGCATACGCGTAAATGATTGGTGAAAAAAACCGCGAAGCGTTTGCATTTCCCGTTTAATTACGTCCGTGTTAATTGACCGGTTTGTTTCGACGTTATCCACCGTTCGCTGCCGACATCGCGAGATATTTTCGCGTACAATATGTTTGTGTCATATTCACCACTCCCCGATTTTTCGCTTCGATGTATATAGCGATCGTGACGATTGAATTTAATTTCACAACCGAACGACTTCGGCTCGTGAAATGGTATATTGGATCGGCATTGTATTTACGATTAATCTATTGTTCGTCGTTGTTCCGTCGTAAAAAAAAAAAAAAAAAAAAAAAAAAAAAGAAAATACGAGAATTTCATTTGCGATTCGCTCGACGAAGAATTGGATACGAAGCAATTTGGGATCAAGTCGGTCGAAGAGGCAGTAGCTACTCGGCAAAGTTTGGAGGTATAGTTCGCGTCGCGGAACGGGGCGGTCAAGTAGTCACGTCCGCGAGTGGTCAGACCACAATGGCAGTGATGCGAGTCAACGCGTTCTCGACGTCGCACCGGTCAGAGTAGCGGAGTAATACAGTAGGGGACAGCGGCGACGGGGACGAGGGAGAGGATTCGGTGAGCTCCCAGAACTATCGAGTCGTACTACCATCGTGCATCGCGCTCTGCTCCTTCATCCACTTGTATGTTAGCCTCCGGCTTTTCCGTTACTGCAATCCGATATATTGCGCGAAACGGAGTCTCTCACTATCCCTTCGTTGAAAATGCTTCCCTCTCGTCGTATAGCTATATCTACAGGCCGTTGTATATAGGAAATTGTGGGGCTAAATGGACCACTGGGGTAAAATGGACCAGAGGTACGTGACGATAATACGGGGCAAAATGGAATACTCCGAAATTTGTAAAAATTGCGCGATTAATCATTTCGCAATATTTCGCAATTCACGCAACTTTTTTTTTTTTTTTTTTTAGTGATAAGTAATTAACTATTAGTCATATTTAGGAATAACGGAATTTATGTTGGAATAACTTGAAGAAATACGAATAATTCAAAGAAAATTTGGTTTATACAAGAAAAAATTTAATATGAGAACAGAAATCGAAGAATTTGAAGAAAAACGGAAAATTTGATGAAATTTGAAAAATTAAATAATAATGTATAATTTTCAGTTCATTTCGCCCCGAATGCGATTTTTTATTTTCAAACCTCAAAATATTTGTTACGTATTAAATTTTATGGCGAAAGACCGTCGATTCAGCTTCTGGAATCCTAAAAAATGCTTATTTTCCTCAGGCGGTCCATTTTGCCCCATTCTTTTCTAACAATCGAGGAGAGATATTTTAAGGGTTTCGCGAAGGTCCGTGTGCACGTCGACTTAGCTTTCCGCGGACCTTGAGTTTTACCGTATCCGCGATATATACGATATATATACATCGATACTCTCTCTACAGTACGGAGATGACGATAAGAGGCGTATCTATTGTTGTTGCCGATACGCGGACGCGGGAGACGAGGGTTTGTATCGAACCTTAGGGGCCGCATAAGTGTACAAGAGTATGAAAGGGTTTAGAGGAAAGAAAAGGGGTAAAAAGATGAAAAGAAAGAGAATCCGAAGTATAGTAAAAGGAAAAAAAAAGAAAAGAAAAAAAAAAAAAAAAGGGTAAGGAAAGAGATCCGAATTATATACCTTCGGGGTGATTGCTTCAAAGTATCAGCGATGGGATCGATACGGTAAGAAAGTTGCGGATTGGATATGCAGTCAGCTATTGTTGCCGAATGGTTGATTTCGCTTTTCGGCGGTTTCGAGATCGCGAAGTATACTATAGCTGACTAAGCAAAAGCACAGCGAAGTTTCCAAAGTGGAAATAAAATAAGTGAAACGACGAGGAGCGAACGAATCGGGAAGACGGACTTCGATAAAGCGGATGGAAACCGACGGATACAATATAATAGATGTGGAGCTTTGCGCCCGACTACGAGATGCCATTTGAATGATATACTGACTTTGAGATGAGTACTCCGCGAATTTGGACAAAGCTGACTCTGCGTTTGCCCGTTGCTGTAGTGAACCGAGATTTGCGAACACTTCGACGGCGTACGCTCCAAGGTGTTGCATTTCGTGTTCAGAGTCTCGGTACTCGGATAAGACACCGATATCTTGATCTTCTCACGTCTTACGGAACTCCTTCCGGACTCCGGACTTCTCGGACTTCCGTTGTTGCTGCTACCGTTGTGAACGCTCCCCCGTCCCCTGTGTATCCTCAGCGTTAGACGTTGTTCGTCGAATCTGCCGAAAGGACAAAACGTTTGTTCGTTCCAAAGTTTTTTTTTTTTTTTTTTTTTAGAATTTAAAGGTTGTAACGCTAATTAATGTAAAGTTTTGATTTTGCTTTTTTTTTTAACGGAGTAAAATCGGAAAATCGGATGGGATTTCGGAATTCGCGAAAAAATCACATTTTATGGAATTTACAGATAAATGAAATTGTAATATAACATGATAAATGAAATAAGAGAATAAAAAAAAAATGAAAATGTCGAAATTTAAGGGGATAAAAAAAAATTTTACGAAGTAATTTTGGGAGTTTCAAGGATAAAATGACTCCGAGAACATTTCCAGAATTTCTACGGGACACCATGTGAAACAACAACACATAACGAGAACACTTCGAGTTATTAAAGTCGAATTCGATTTTTTTTTTGACGCTCGTAAAACTTTATTAAGTGAATGCATTTACCTGTCGGTTTGAAAATTGAGTCGAATAGTTGACTTTTTTTCTCAAAGACGATATGAAATAATTAAATCATTTTTTTAACTGAAAGTTAGCGTATTGAGAGTATAAAAGTACGTCGGCGTTACGCAAAGATCAATAAAAGAAAAATATTTGAAAAATCTTTATTGAGTGATTAATAAAAAAGTTTCGAATGTTATTTCCCCGAAGAAAAAACGAAAAAACTCCATTAATTTTCTGCTCTATACTAATAAATCGCTGTTAATGTCTGCGATCCGCGAATTCTGATGCAGAATTCCGCGACAATTATCGCACTCGATTTTCCCGTATCGTCGACGAGCATTCGCGTTAAACGAAGCAAATTTGCGGTATCTTCCTGCGCCACTGATACCATTGCCGACGGCAAATTGCATCTTTATTGCCGACTTGTATACGAATGGGTATTACGACAAGTGCTGTGCCACTTTTCCGGTACTTCGCGTTCTGCAGAACCCGACGTTCTCGTAATAATTAATGCGCCCGAGATTTTTGCATTTTTCACGAATTCCCTCGAAGTTTCGGAATTTTTTATTTTTCCTCGTCACGAAATAATCCACAATAATCGCGAAACTTCGATAGCACACGATTCCGTGTGCTTATCTCGAAATTTTCGTAATACCGAATTCGGATAATTCAGTTTTGCTTCGATGTTTACCCGATAAATAATAGCTAATCGAAATACATACCGAGGGAAGAAACCCAAATATAACCGGCGTGCGGATGAATTTATTTATAGAGCAGCGTACACACGTACAGCTCTCCTCCCCGACGTACCGCCGCGAGTTACGAGTTCGCGATGCTATAATTGAGGAGCTTCGCGCCGTGTGTAATTAAGGATTATTAGTTATATCGTTCGAGAGATATATAGATATAAATATATATATCAGATGCTTAGTTAACTACTGAACGGCTCCGAAGTTGTGTCGAAGATATGTATGGACTCCGAAACCCGGTAAGGGACGAGCGAAGATGGTGCCGGCGCAGCGCACGGTACGCGATACTGCCGGCGGTGGGACCCCTTATTCCTCGCATAAGTTTATGGAAACTTTGATGGCGTACAGCGCGTGACGTTTAGAAATGGAGAAGTAGGAGAGAGAGGAAGAGAGAACGGGAGTGATAAACAGCCGCGGCACGCGTTGCGAACGTATAAAGCGACGATAAACGTAATGAACGCGCGTTTTGGTTGTAACTATTATTTCGTAGATGTAATGTTTCTCATTGGTACGATAGCGCGCTTGACAAATAGCGCGACAAATTTGATTGTGTTAATTACGCACCGTAACGACGAACGTATAAACGAGAAAGGGGCAAAATGGACCGGCAGAGGAATATAAGCTGTTATCGTGATATTAAAAATGCGAATTGACTGTTTATTGAAAAATTTATTTAATCACAAATATTTCGGTATTTTGGGAAAAAAAATATACGATTTGGGGCAAAACGGACCGAATAAGTAAAAAGGCTGTTTTTATGATTTCGAAAGCATCAATTGACTATTTATTGAATATAAAATCATCTCGTATCAAATATTTTGGTATTGTTGTAAAAAAAAAAATGGTTTGGGGGTAAAACGGACCAGATAAATAATACAAACCGTTCTCATAATTCCAAAATTACTTTACGATATTTGTTACGATAAAATTATTTCGTAATAAATATTTCGGTTTTTTGAGAAGAAAAAATTCGTTTTGGGGGCAAAACGGACCGGATAACTAATACAAACCGTTTTCACGATCCGAAAAACACGAAAAGACTACTTTTTACCAAATTTATTTTGTAACAAATATTTCGATTAAAAAAAATGGTTTGCGGCCAAACAGATCGGATAAATATCGCCAGAGCCGTCGTTCCGACGATTCCAGAGGCATGAAAAGACGTGTTTCTCGTCTTTATCCAGCGCTATCTGAAAACCGATGTCAGGTTTCCGTGTTCCATTTTGCCCCATTCTCCCGTAAGCTTTGTGTGTTACATATACAACGAAATCTAAAACAGTTGTCCGATCGCAGAAGCGTTTATACGATCGAAGCTGTCGCGAGCACCGACCACAGCCGCGAAAGACACATCTATACTCTCCGTGTTTCGTCGAGTTTATGGAAACTTTTGTTCGGCCCTTTAATTTAATCGGTTAACAAAGTTTCTCGCGAAACTCTCTCTCATTACAACCGCTCGGACTTTACAACCGCGAAGTCGATTGACGACAAATAATTTCCCCCGATAATCGCGGCAACGTCTCCGTGTAATTTGTTGTTTTTTTTTTTTTTTTTTTTTTTTTATCATCACGAATTCCATAATTACCTCGAGCCGAGCATTTTCGAGCCCTTCCACGTTCGGAAGCCTTGATTGATCGCCTTCGTCGTGGATACCGCGGCGTTGTAAATTCTCCAGTAGAAAAACAGCATGACTAGCATCGGTATGTAGAAGGAACCGAGGGCACTGAAAGAAAATATTGGAAAACGAGTGAGTTGAGCATTAAGCAAAGTTGCGTCGAGTGAATGCGAAAGCGAAAAAACCGAGAGGGGCAAAAATGGCAGAAGAAGGCAAATTAAATATTTCTCTCGAAAATCGATATTCCGATGAGAAAAGTGAAGAAAAAAAAGAGATATACTTTTTTTTTTACAAATATATCGATAAATATAGTCAATAATAATAATAATAATAATTTTTTTATTTTTTTGGGGAAAAATAATAATAATAATAATTTTTTTTTTTTGGGAAAAAAATAATAAATAATAATAATAATAATACTTTTATTATTGCGCAATAACGCATATTGGCAATAGTACGCAATACCCGAGCGATAAAACAGCCCCTCTGTTACGGATTCCGTAATTTTATTTTTCCGCCCCCAATCCGCGTGTCCAGTAGCCACCGGATGCTTCAATCTCGAAATCTCTCCGAGACCTCGGGACCACTTGGGCAGCGATATCCCTTATCGTCCCGAGTGGCTCACCAACATCGATTAGAGATCGAATTAATATTCTCAACGCGCCATGAATGCCGGTTTGCCGGTCGCGGTTTCGCGAACGGTCTCAAGGGCCTCTGTTACCTCGCAACACGTTCCCTCCCTCCCTCCCTCTCTTTCTCTCTTGCGCTCTCGTTGTTTTCCGTCGACAAGAGTACGTATATTCACGCATTCGGGGTTTAGTTACCCTCGTCACGCGCCGGAATTAATTATTATATATTTACTCGAACAAACGACGACGGAGTAAAGGCGGCCGCGGTATGGCTCCGGCGCGTGCTTCGTTAACCGAACTTGGATGCTCACTCGGCGCGCCTACGTGAATAATTATACTATATCCAATAGATAGCACTCCCTCCCCGCCGCGGAAACGAGGACCGAAGAAGGGAGAACAATTCCGCAAGCGTGCGGTACACGAACGATTAACAATTTGCTTGTTCAACGTGCAGTTATCCGATTCTCCGGGGGAAACACAATAGGACAGTAACTGAGAATCGCCTATAACTCGACGCCCATTCCGCAAATAGCGAACCGCGCGCTTTCCGCATTCGGAGAATTTATTTTCTACAGAATAGCACAACTTTTTTTTTATTGTATATTTATTAATATACCTTTGATAAAAAATATAAAAAAATATTAAAAATAATGTCAATAAAAATCCAATAAATGTATATTAAAAAAAAAATTAATTTAACTACATTTTTTGATTTTTTATTTATATATATTATAAATGAATATATGATATTCATATAATATTATTATTATCATTTTAATAATAATATAATATTATTTGTAAATAATAAATCATTTTATATATTGTTTAAAAAAAATTATTAACTATTTAATTTTTTTTTTTTTCAATATTATTTATTATTATTATTAAGCCGAAATTTTAGTGAACGATCGCGAAAAAAAGTCGATCGGGATACGAAATTAGATCGAACGAATCGGAAGTAAGAAATTTTTTTTTTTTTACCTGTAAACGACGTAACCAGCGTCGTTGGTGAGTTCGCATATCCACGGACACGGTTTGACCGGCAAGAGTATCGTCGTCGTGTTGAACGGACCGGTGTGTCCGGACGTCACGTTGTGCGGAGGGTGAGACTGCATTCGAGAATCGAAGGGCGACATCAGCGAGCGTCGGGGGGGTTGGGGATTACGAGGGAGGCACAGAGGGCGCGCGACAGGGACAGAGAGAAAGATTATAAAAAACGACGAGCATCCGGCGGGAGATATCCGTTTTGAAACCATAGTTAATTAATCTTCCTTACGCTCTCACCGTCTCTCCGCGCCCCGAGAGATTTCTCGGTCATCGCGATTATACATTAAGAGGAAACGAAGCGAGATATAGAGAGGGAGTGGATTAATTAACCACGGATGCTCGGTTATGACGAGTATAACCCCCAACGTACCCTTTGATCTTTCCATCCGACTAGGGGCGGAAAACATATAACAAAGCTGAGGACCCACACAGCGGCGACTAGCAGTCTCGCCCTCTTCGGCGACATTATCTGCAGGGAAATAAATAAATTTCATTTTTTTTTTTTTTTTTTTTTTTTTCAATTTCGACCAATTTAGTTTGTGTAGGAGGCGTATAACGCGAGGCAAACGAGGGGAAAAAAATATGGCGTGTGATTCGTAAATGTGCTTTACGATCGCGAGAACGTTTACGAGGGGCGAACGGGGCGAATCGAAAGACATGCGGTATTAAAAAAAAAACCAAAGATTTAATTCAAACGAGTGTAGCGATCTGTGGAATTAAAGTACATATTATGGTACTTAATTCCTAAGAGTGCCGTACGCAATGCCTGAAATCTTTGATGTTTATAACCTCCGTTTCAACTCGCCCCGGTCTCCGTTATTACGAGTTAAATACATCGCGCGTTTCCGAGAATTTCTTTGAGGGAATAAAAAATAGGGTAGTTTTGCGTGGGTGAGTGATGGTAATCGGGAAACGAAGTAAATATCCCATTGATCATCCCACGTGAGGATTATACGATGCAATTTAGATACAAATAGGATTGACAGATCTCTCTGTATACAGCTCTCGTGCGTTAGCTTATGGATAGACACACATCGGGGAACGTTACGTCGCTGCAAGATGTCGGGGCGGGGAATGGGGCTTTGTGGAACCGACGGTGGTAATACGAAACAACAGAACATAATATCGTCCCCCAGTTAATACGGTTTACCTGAGGATAACTGACGGGTCTCGTCACTGCTAGATATCGGTCGAGACTTATGGCGCAAAGATTGAGGATCGATGCGGTGCACATCCACACGTCGACGGCGAGCCAAACTGAACACCATATATCACCGAATATCCAGACCTTCGGAAACATTTATAAATCATTTATTTCACAAGACTAACGTTATTTTAACGTTTTTATTACGTTGTCGATATTATTGAGCGGTACGTTAGCGGTAGCGGAATGAAGCGGAAAAAGATCTATAGGGTAAAACGGAGCGAAATGCAACAGTTGCGCGATTTTGAAAATATATTCATTTCCCGAAGACATTTCAGCTGTTTTAAGATATATAATGAATTAATTGAACTTATTTAGCGCATCCGGACGTAATTTGAAAAAAATTGGGGCAAAATGAATCGGCTAAGGAGAGTGTTTCGGGAATTTCAGACAAAAAAGGTCTTTCATTTTTTTTATCGATGGAAAAAAATTGGAAGACGAAATCTTCGTGATTATTTGTTGATTATGGTGTTTTGATCATAAAAAAAATTCGTCGGGTCTAAATATTAAAAATTGTAGGAAACGCATAATTTTTTTGAAAATAGCGATTTTTTTTTTTTTTTTTTTAAATGTTGAAAAATTGAACTTATTTCGCGGGGTGTTTTGGTTGGCGATTTTTTTTACGTGATCAGGACATCGATAGAATAAACGACTAGACAATGGCAGTCGAGACTCAAAATTAACGTTTTAAACATTAAATTACGAAACAAATCCATTCTGATGATAGTTTCATCGTAAGTTTCGAAACGTTTCATATCGCCCCGGTCTTCGCTATAGCATCGTAAGTTTTTGAATTTTTCAAGACAAACTGTCGTCATGGTACTGCGACCAATGCGACGATTCGCAAAGCTGCATGCATTTTTCATGTATCCTTAAATGAACACTGCGCCAGCAAGAAGAAGAAGAAGAAGAAGAAGAACATGTAACAGCAGCTGTGCACCGGTGGCGGAAGAGACGAAAGAAAAGAAACAAAAAATAAAAGCGAAGAAACAAAAGTAACAGAAACTATCAGTTCGCTGTGACATCGCGGATACCGTATCCAGTGCAGTGCAGTACTCTGTGGTATTTCCGTAATAACGTGTATCAATAATATTCTCGGAAAGTCAACGAGTGATACACATGTTCACGTAACGTCGGTTCGTACTGTTGTGTCGCGAACGGAGGTAAATCGGGAAGCAGGCGACACATATCGCACCGTCGTCCGTGTTACCGTATATAATTGGAGTAGTGCGCGAGGTCGCAGGGCATTCGAAGTCGAAGCGACGCGAGAAGTTGGCGAAAAGTTTCGCGAACCCGAACTCGTAACGTTGGACCCGCGATAGATACCGTTACGGGGGCGTGGAACGAAAGTTTTACAGCTGTGCGGTTTTGCGCGGTGGTCTCGTTTCGACCACAACAGGGTTTCGTCGGTTCCCGGACCGGCTACAGATATACGTACGCGGTATTAACGGCATCGTATATACAATCCCGCACCGTGGGCAAGCGGATAGATATAGCAACGAAAATCTCCGACGTCCCACGTCCGCGAATTTTCTTTAGCGTCGGTACCGACTTTTTCGCTATCAAAGATGATGTGTTATATATACGGACGCGATCTTTTATTCGTATCGATTCCGGTCTATTGACGCCCCGGCCTTTCACCGGAGTTAAGTAATTGTTTTAGCGGAGGCGCAGTGGGGCAAAATGAACTCGCGAAATAAAATTGAACGTCGCGAAATATAGAGGAGACCGGGGCTATTTGAAACACGAAGAAAAATCAATTCGCAGCGTAAAATCGAACGTTTCGAAATATAGAGGAGACCGGGGTTAGTTGAAACACGAGGAAAGTCGGAAATTCACTGTAAAAAAAAATTGGAATCGAACGCTCGGATTGTAAAGATCGATATTTTTCGTTACGCATTCGTAAATCGTCATATATTTGTCGGAAAATCAATTGACGCTTAATATCGATTATAAATAATACAATTTCGTCTATACAAGATTCGTTAAATACGGCGCCGGCAGCCATTAGTTCGGACGGCACCAGGTGGGTCTTTAAATAATCATTATTAAAATTCAACAGTCAAAAATAAAGGCTGTCTCGTTCCTTAACAAAAGAGATTCAACACAATATCACCGATTAATTTGATTACATCCAAAGGAATTTTCATTTCGGCGAAAATTATTCTCGATTTTTTAATTGTATTCGTATTATAATGAGAAATTAGTTAAAATACACCGTATGATTCATGAATTGTATGTAAAATGAAAATTTAGCAATTTTCACTCCATTCGAAGTGGAGACCATTTTGCCCCATCATGTTTTTATTTGCTCCGAACGCGTCAAATGCGCATAACTAATGAATTCGCGTCTCACAAACAGTTAAAATATCTCCCAGAAGTTCATATTACTTGAAATCGCTTAACCGGTCCATTTTGCCCCACTGTATCCAATACACTTTTAATTACGAAAGCTTTCACATCGGCTGTTGCACAGTTCCGAACGCTAAAGGGTAGCGAACGAAAAAAAAAAAAAGAACGAACGCAAGCGAGAAAATTGAAGCGGTCACGGGAAAGAACCGTATGTCCGTAAGAGTGGCTTTGAAGGTGGTACCGGCGTATCAAAGATATCGATACTACGTGGTTATAGCGCGAGGCCCGGTCGTGGTACATCGGGAATTCATCGACCTAATGGACTCGAGCGGTTTTTTTTCATTGTTGAAGACCCGTACGATGCGGGAACGTCGAAGCTAACAGAGACTACAACTACATGGATAGCCAATGAGGATGCAGACCGCACGGGTTAGGCTCGTATATATATAGGGGAAGTTGGGGTAAAATGGACAGCATTTAGCAATTCCAGGAGTTTTCTCGACATACACAACATTTTTCCACTACTTTTGAACCAAAAAAATAGATTTTTCACACCGTCTTAGAGTATTAAAACGGAAAAAATAAAATGGGGCAAAATGGACTATCATAAAAAAATGCATAAAAACAATGAAAATTTCAATTTCCCCGTATTGAAAATAATGAAAAATTTTATAAAAAGACAATTATCTGCAATTATCGATTTTTCGTATTCCATTTTATTTCAGATGATAAATTTTTCGTAGAATTTCATTAATCATCGTTTCCGATTTTTTTTGCAGAAAAACAGCGATCCGCATAAATAATGGTTATGAAACTTGAAAAACGAACTTTTTTTTTTATTTTAAGATTTAAAGGTTTCGTCTATTTCGCTTGAGAGATCGAGTAATGCGATTGTTCCATTTTGCCCCATTGGCCCATTTTGCCCCACCTTTCCGCTACATATCTACAGTGCGTGTACGGATCGTCAGCGGATATTATACGACGGCATAGATTGCCATTATATTTATGATCTCTCACCTTGAAAACTTCCCATGTTGCGCTGAAAGGCAGAACGGCCACTCCTACGAGAAGGTCGGCGACCGCCAGACTAACTATAAACATGTTAGTGACGTTTCGCAGCTTTGTTGTATGGTAAACCGCGAGAATGACGAGAACGTTGCCGAGTACAACCATTACGTCGACTATCGCAAGTACGACGAGGGTCGCGACGATACCCGCTCCTGACCACTCGACCTCCTCGTACAAAGCGGAACAGGCGGTAACGTTGAGGTCCCGCATCGCCGATTTAGCGACTCCAACGATGATTCTCGGCCCTCATACCGTCGAGCCGGAAATTTTTTTTTTTTTTTTTTTTTTTTTTTTTTCACCAACGACTTTTTTATTTCGAGATTTTTTTTTTATTATTATTATTTTTATATATCAATGCGCAATGAGACTAGAAATTTGCAACGATCGATCTTCGATCACTTTCGATTTTTCGGTCGATCGTTCGCTGCGTCGATACCCTGTTTTTTAATGCTCCGAGAAGTTTTTAGCGAATTCTAGGCGTTTCTCACGCAATCATCACCGTCTGGTCAATTTTTTTTTTTTTTTTTTAAGATCGACCGGAGCTCTCGACGATTTTGATTGGTATCGGAGCAATTATTCGAAAGATTAACGCGATCCGCCGAAGTTTTACACTTCACAGGGATTCCGTTGCTCGATCGTTCGTTAAGAGTTTCGCAAATTTATTTTGCGCCCCCGAAACATCTCGAGAAACTTTGTTAACGTTGGTCACTTTTTTTTTTTATTTTTTTTATAAGTCTTTCGTTCGTTTAGCTTTCGCGAGTCACTCGTTTTCGTTGTCTCTCGTCGCCGATGCGCGCGAAGTTTTTGTTCTTTGGTATCACCTTTGCGATCGTAATATTGCACTCGTTGCAGTGTCACATTCGCGTATTCGATATTTTACAACCAGAAGAGATAGCGAGAGAGAGAGAGAGCGATTGAAAAAAAAAATAATAATAATGAAAAAGCCAATCGCTTTAACTCGACTATGTTAAATTAATTCGATTAGAATAGAGATATTTTAATACAGTTAATCAGCCTTCGAACGTGTTATTTATACTTTTTTTCTCACTTCTTCATTTAATATATAATTTTTTTTTAATTTTTTTAATATTATTATTATTTTTTTTTCTAATCTCACGGCACTGAATTAAATCGCGCCGACGCTTGACAAGTTTGTTTTACACGGTAATATATATATATATATATTTATACGCACGTTATATCTATAATTAAAATCACAGCCATTAAAACAATAGTATCATTGGGAACGATGTTCAATTTACATTTTTGGGTTTAGGTTTTTTTTTTTTTTATTTTATTTTTTTTAACTCCCAATATCTTTTCACGAATTTCTTCTTCGATTTTTATATCGTCGATTACGCGATTTTTTTATATTTTTTTTTTTTTTTTTTTTTAAACGCTAATCAGCGTCGCTAGTTGTGGGCCGATTAAACGATCTTTCGATACTTCCAATACTGCAGGTACCGTAGCGGTCCCAAAGTCCAATCGTTCCTTAGGCGTTTCGCTGCTCGTCGCATCTTATTGAATCCGATACACCGCACGCCGTCGCCGTCTTCGCTTTCTCTCCGCTCTTTTTCTCTCTCTCTCTCTCTGTTTCTCCCTTAAAATCCTTCGCCGTTTTCCAACGCGTCTAAGATATCCTCTCGAAGTGTGCGTGTCGCATCTCTCGACGTTGCGCACAGCACTCCCTGATGAGCTTCACGGCGTTCCTCATCAGCTAATTATTCTGTCTCCTTCTCCATTACCGCGATACCCTCGTCTCTGTAAAGAGAAAGAAAAAAACATTTTCGTTGGCCTTGGAGAATATTTTAATACAGGAGAGAAACGTTCTTGTACAATAAACAGCGAATATGATACAGTTGAGAGACGGGGCTCGGCATGAATTACGCGAAAATGGGGTAAAATGGAAACGGACGGCAAAGCGGTAAAATTGCTGACGACCAATTTTCATATTTTTACGAAAAATTTACCAAAAAAACAGTATAATAATAATAAATAAAAAAAATTAACCACCAATAAATTTTACAATAATAATAATAATAAATAAATATTAATATTTTTTTTTTTTTCGAAATTTATAGAAATTTTTTTCAAAATTAAAATTTTTAAAAATAAATTTTATGTTGATTTTTCAAGTTATTTTACTCTGTCCATTTTGCCTCACTCTTCCCAACATGCGACGAGAGGAAGAGATGGAGTTCGAAAAAGAGTTACTGTTAGCCTTGCCGCTCGGCAACAGAACGAACGGAGGAGAGAGAACCCGATTTCCATTTCACGCTCGACCCGACTCCGACGGTCTTTCAAATTCACAAAGTCGCATAAGACAGCAGAGAGAGAGAGAGAGAGAGAGAGAGAGGGAGAGGGTAGAGAGAGGATAGAGAAAGAGAGATGGATAGAGAGTCTGCGAAGCAAGGAGAACTTTCAGCATGAATATTCGTGTAATAAGTAGAAAGGAGAAAAAGAGACGAGGAAAGGAGAGCGCGGGAGAGGTTGTCGGAGACAAGAAGCTATCGAACCTTCGAACTTACAGCTAATGCGAAACTTTAATACGTTTCGCGGACTCTCGCAATTCTCGCGGCGCTCGAACCCCGACTCGTCGATCGTTATTGTTGTCGATTTATTCGTGCGATCGTTGACTTTTACGGGAGGGCTGAAGCTAATCGTCGGAAACTTCGGGTACGTCGGGGATGAAAAGAAAATATATATTTCAGACGATTCACCAATATTCCCGGAGCAAATTTTGTGCCAAAACTAATATAGGATTCGCGTTCAGCACGAAAAATCAAACACAACTTTTCATCGGATTTTCGAAAAGTTTTTATCGATATTTTTCGCGATCCTATCGAAAGTTGCACTATCGCTGTTAAGATGTATCGAAAATTAATCATTTTCACGAAATTCAATCGCACAAAAAATTATTATTTCTCGCTTCGTGAACAGATTGTTGAATTTATTGCGTTTCTCTCGATCGCGAAGAGCTGCCAATTCTATCACTTTTTTTTTTTTCTATTGAGTACATAATTTTATTTTTATGAATTTCTCCTTTTCGATAATTAAAAAAAAAATTGGAGAAATAAATTAAATAATAAACTCTAAATAAGTAAATTATTAAATAAGAATAATAATAATATTTTTCTTTACGAAAAAAAAGCTTCCTTTCGATGTTTCGTTTATCTGTTTTTTTTTTGTTTTCATTATAGCGGTACTTCTCGATAGATTATAACGCGTCGATGCAAAAAACCGTAAATAATTAAACTCTACAGCCGACTTACTCTCGTTGCTGACAAAAATGCACTTCGCCACTTTTTCATAAAGTAAACCCTTTTGAATAAAAAATTTTACAACGTCCCGCGTAGAATTTCCGTCGAGATCTCTACATTTTTTTCTTCGCTTATACTTGCTGTTCCATTTTTGCAATTTTATTTCTTTTCTCTCTCAGTTCCTCTGCCCGAAGCCCTTTTATGCTCACGAATCCACTCTTTACTCCATTTTTTTTTTTTTTTTTTTTTTTTCATTCCCGGGACTCGTCGCTCGCCACTGTCCATTCCTATAGTTCTGTTCGTAGTCAGTCGCGCGCGACTTTTCCTCTCCGGAGTGCACGTGAGCTAAATGTATACACGTGCCATGTGCGGCATAGCAGGCCGCAGACTATAGGTATAGCAAACGTATGTTCCATCTTCAATTATACACGAGAATATGTACGATATGGAGGTTGATGGCGCGACGAACGAATAGGGAAAAGGAAGAAAAAAATACGAAAAAAAAAAAAAAAAAAAGAAAAGAGTTGTATAAACCCTCTCGCCGTCCGATAGTCGGGTCGTGAGACACACACGAGAAATTGCAGTGTCACCAAACTTGTAGTGGACGCGAATGGTATTATATTCCAACACAAGTTTGCAGACTCCTGCAAATCCCTTCGTGCGGTCAAAGACTCGGTGTCCCAATGAATAATCGACGATTCTCTATGTACGACGGAGTCTGCTCCGTATAAACGTATATATATGTCGTTCATACGTTTGTTCTGACGACACTTGAGAGATCGATATACGAAATATATTTAAAAAGTGATGGCAAGAAGCGCATTGTCGGGACGCGGCGCGTTTATTCAACGAAATATCGATGTTCTTATTTTTCTCTGACTCTCGTGTTCACGCGACTGTTCTTGACGCGTTATCGATTCATTTGTCGGATTCGAGTTTTGCGCACGTCGCTCTATCATTATTACCCATTCGTTCGTTTTTTCGCTGTCGATAGAATGAAAAGAAAACCAATTGCCTTTTTTCCTATCAACAAGTGTTCGAAGTCCGTGACAGCAGAAAATGTAAAAAAAAAGCGCATCTCCCGGCAAATTAACTGCATTCGGAGGTTATGAATGCGTTTTTTTTCGGAGTCAAATAAAAATTTGATAAAATTTCACGAATTACTTTTCACGAACACAAATAATAATAATAATCATATTTTTTATTTATTATTATTCATATTTATTCATCAAGTTAATATAATTTAAATTATTATTATTATTTTTATATGATAAATACATCGATGAATATTTATTTTTACCCGAGGAATTTTCACAGTCGAGATAAATTTTGGGTATTTATTAAGGATTTAGAAAAAAAAAAAAATGTTTCCGCTCGCCGGGTAATTCGACATTCGGAGATTTACGAAGGTATAAAGTCCGAAGCTACAAGTTATTCGATTAGTTTTCGGAAATCCACGTCGATGCGCATTCGCGTACCATTGTCGAGATTTTGTCGAAAAATCTCGCGAAAATCAGCGTTCGTAAAGGCGACGGATTTTCTTATTTGACATTTTCCGCCGCGGCGGTGTACATCGACACCGGCATTATGCATAAACCCATTCGCCAGAGAGGTTTATATGCTTGGCACGGGGGTGGCCCGAGTCTGTCGTGTTCTCACGGGAAATGTGCACAGCATACGCGTGACAATTTTCATCCGGTGTTACCAAGTTTTGCGGGTTTATGGTATATTGCATATACGGTTGAGTACAGAGCATTCGTTGTAAGGCTGTGAGGACGACGACGACGACGAGAACGGTGAGGTACGACAATAAGGCTCCCGGACGCATTATGTATAACTACTCCGGGACTTTTACCGCGTCATAATTTTTTTTTTTTGTTTTTCTTTACACTTACTTTATCTCCTCGTTTCGCGGAAACCCAGCCATATCCCCAGCACGTGCCCCTACTTCATTTTTTATTATTATTATTATTGTTATCACTATTATTTAAATTTTTTCTATAAAAAAAAAAAAAAAAAAATCTGTGATATTTAAGAAAAATCGTCAATAGAATTTGCAAATATATTTCGTCGGAAGTGGTTTTTAAAATTTTTGAATTATTATTATTAATAGTATATTTAAATGAAATTTGAATTAATAAATCAATAATGATAATTTGTCAAAATAATTTTTAAAAAATGAAAAACTTTTTCGTAATATTTTTCAAATTATTTTTCCACGTGTTTTAAAAACGATTATCCGGTATCTATGATTGCGAATTCGGTATTTCTGGTCGTGCAATGCGAAAAGCAATGTTCACTGCTTTTTATCTCGAATTTCAACTTCTCCTCCAACACCCAAATGACAATGATGTAAGACGTTTGCGTTTTGACACGAGACGGCAAAGTAATCCCCGGTGCGGTAGGGAGAGAAGAAAAATCGTTGGGTTGAAATGCCGCGGAGATAAATAGCATCTCGTTGCGGCGTTGCATGGAAAAGGGGTGACTCGCGAGAGATAGATAGCGGTACCGAGAAAACTTTTTAAAATCCGTGCGATGAACAACGCTGATTTTTTTTTTTTTTTTTTTTTTTTTCGTATATATTAAATTCATGTATCGGAATTTCGATAGAATCGTATGTGTTCAGATTAGAGATGTTTCACGTGTCCCGTGAGACGAATTAACGTCAAACTCCAGTCGTCCATATAGAAATCGATTGTGCGGCTATCACGTGTGTATATAGAAGTATATAGCGGAGAGCTGATATATCAGAGATACGTGCGGGTATTGGTTTATATATACATATATACAGATATATATATATATATATATATATCGATGTATATATGTATGTAATAGCTAATAGCAGTTATGCAGGTCGTGTCCAGTGGCTATTACGGCGCTCCCCCGAGTTATCGTATAGCGGGCATCTCTATATATCGACGACGAGGGTTTCCTCTCTCTCCGTTCTACTCGCGAAAGCTTCGATCTCTCACGTACAGAAATGAGCGAAATAATTAAGAGTGCGGTATCGGGAACGACGCCTGTATGGCAACAATAATGTTTCCAGCATCGGACGAATTATTCTCCGGTGACCCGCTCCCGAGCTTTACCCCGAGTCCGGAATATCAATTGCCCGTTCGGTTCGGAGATCCAATTTCGATTTGGTGCAGATTCGTCATAATATATCGATGGCGTTATTGTATTGCTCGCTAAACTCTCTCCCGATCCCTCTGTCGTCGTTTCAATTCTTTCGCTATACTCCATTTTTTTTTTTAGAAATTTCGTTCGATTTATTTATATCGTTGTTTTAGTTTATTTATTTATTCATTTATTCATTTATTTATTTATTTATTTATTTATTTATTTATTCATTTTTTCATTTATTTATTTATTTATTCATTTTTTCATTTATTAAAACTCGTCGGTAATTTCTATCGCGTGGGTTCGACGAGTCTCGGGAGTTCGCGAAAATTTTCAGAATACTTCGTGTTTCGTATGAGAGCAAAGAGCTTCAAGTACGCCGAGATGTATCGTGCGAGATACCGAAACCGGACACGTGTGAGCGCCAAGGAGCTCGTGCCAACTATCTTCCCTGTGTGGGCTCCGCACGATTTTACCAAGGAAAATGGACTATAACACGATGAGTAATAGGGTTGCTTCGCAGTCGCGTCTCGTCTACCGTCTCCTATACCGTCTCTTGCTAATTTAATTTACAGTCAAACTTGATCGTTTCTACGGATACATGTATGCATCCCGTATCTCCAGCTATGAACGATCCGGCGTGACACACGCGGCAAATTTGTACGCCATTTTTATTTTCCGCGCTAAGGTCGTCTGGTCGTCAAGCTTTTGTGATAAACCAATTAAAATATCTAAAAAGTCGACTATATTTTATAAAAATAGTGAAAAATCATTTTTTTTTACATTTTTTTATAAATCGGGAATAGAATCTCTGATTACGATTAACTTTGCCCCCTTTCGTCAGTTTTTTTCGCGATCTTTTTTTCGCTGACGGTGAGCAACAAACGCAAGCGCTTCAGTTTGCCCGACACTGATATCGAGGAGAAGCAGCAGCAGCCAAACAATCGGGTGCAAACGAGATTCCGGATTGGCAAGAGAGAAAGTGGGTAGAGTGAGGTACAGGAGACTGTTGGCCTACCGTCGTCGTACTCCCCTTCATCTCCCTTCTCTCCCGCACCCCATAGCGCCTCGCGATAACCAACTTGCAGCTTTCGCAATGGGCTGCAGCTGAAAGCTCCCAGTGCACCTCGAACTTGGAGCAATAATTACGCCCGTACGGTACACTTGTCAATTTGCAGCTCGTCGAATTAAGCTGAGTTCTGCCTCCGTTGACTCTTCCATCCCCGGTGCACTTCTCTTAATATGTTCACTCACTTCGTCGGTCTGATTCTGTCACTCCGATTTTAAACTACCGTCTTAAACGGCTTTCTGACTGTACAATATTTCTCTTGCGCTTTTACAACTTTTGTTCTGTACGCACGAAGGTTAATCAAAGACGACTCTTCGAAACGAGAGCGCAAATTTTCAGGAAAATCCCGTTAGAGATAGAAGTTTGCTTCAACGATTTAACAGCTTCGAGATTTATTACATTTTTCATATTTCTCGGGATAATTAATGTTAATAATGGTTTAAAAATTGTTTCGCGTATCCATTATTATTATTGTATTGCGATGTATACGAAGTATTGCGATGTCTCCATTATTTATAGTTGTAGACGAATATATGCTAAAATATGCAGTTGTCGGTGCTTTAAGGGGGTAAAATTTAACTGGGGGTTTGAAAACGAGTAAAATGTTGAATTTTTTTTTTTTCGAAAATTATCGGAGTTAAAAAAAAATGTACAAAACGTAAATATACTGAATTTCCGAAAAAAAAAATTGTCAAGATATTGAAAATAAAAAAAATTTGGGCAATGAAACGATTTTTATTTTTTTTTTTTTATATAGAAAAAACAACGAAGCAATACTTCCAGGCGATTTTTTATTTTCGTAATAATGTTTTGACAATGTGAGAAAATTCCTCCGTATATACGAAATTCCAACATTATTACCCAAAATGCCGTTTTCCCGAAAGTTATTATTATAAAATTAATAGAATGCACTATGACAGTAATTTCAGCAATGTACTCTATACATTTCCTTGTACATTACGATCCTTTGATTGAATTATCATCCCGAAGTACAACTAAACCATTAAACAGTATGCGCAACGCAACCCCTGACTGACTATGAGATGGATATTGAGTTTACAGATCGGAGTTAACAAACATCCGGCAACCGTTGCCACCGTTGCGCGGTTCAGTGAATTCCACCCCCTCCCCTCCCCCTTTCTCTACCCCCGAAGTCCAAAGGTCAGAGGGTGAATGAAGGAGAAGAAACGTATCGAGCGGAGAGAGTATTACAACGGCCCAAAGATTCGGTCGAACGATTTCGAGTATCCGCGATAGGAACGTCCACGACACGTGCAGGCAGTGTACCCTTATATATAGATACATACAAGACGAGAGGGTCGTCTCATCCTAATCTATATAGTGCAGCATCGCCAAGGAAGCGAGAAGCTTCTTAGGAGCCGTTGCCTCGGCTACTACCGTCTTCAGTTCTTTTCTTCTTCTTCTCTACTTTTTCTTCATTTTTTTTTTTTTTTTTTTATCTCGTTTCTACGCGAGAGTAAAGTTTCCGCGCGAAAGTTGCGGACCACGTACAGCGCGCGAGCTGCTCGAACGTGCGATTCTGCTTCCGCGTTCGATGTATAGCGAGAGGGAAGAGGGGTCCGCGTTAGCGAAATAGGAGAATCGAAGAGTGTTGGAATGATAGGCGGATGTTCTTTGGCCGGTATAGAGTCGCGCGAAGTTACTAACGGCGAAGACATCGACGAATGGAGAGCGTGAAGTGCGAAAAAAAAATTACTTCCGATCGCGAGGTAAAAAAAAAAATGAAATACGAAGTATCAACTCGTCGAAATAATGAGAATCGTACGAATGGGAGTAAAATATTATTTTTGATATATTAAAAATATATTAAATAAAAAGTTTTATATTATATTATTATTATTTGAATAATTGTATATTTAATACAAATTTATTCGATTTAATATTCAATAATATTGAATTATACGAATGATAATCATTTTTTTATATATTTTTTGTATTTTCGATGTTATTACAGTGTACGACACAATGAAAAAAAAAAAAAAAAAAATTGGTTTGGGTAGCCAGCGAACCTACATTTCCGCGAACAAACTCATTTCCGTATAGTTTTTTTGTTTTTTTTTTTCCACAAAGTTAATTGTCATGAATGCAATAGCTTCGGGCAATCGACATCGATGTGGCGTATCCACGACCCGGAGAATATACACAAAGCCTCGTTGTCCGAAATTGTGCTGAACGAGAATTCTCGTAAAAGGATTGTCAATGCGATATACATGGTATGAAAAAAAAAAAAAAAAGAAAAACACAAACAAAAACCGAACAAGCCGCAAAAATACGAAAAAAAAAAAAAAAAAAATCAAAAATAAAAATAGAAACACAAGCGAAAAATCGGAGCGCAGTGAAAAACCGACAACTTGCGTTGCGAAAAACGGACGTTTTGTTTGCACGCCGGGAAGCGTATGTAGGTAGGAACTGGAGGCCGATTAAACCGTTTCATATACCCGTGTGGCGCGTCGCGGGTTGGTGGTTCGAGATTTTTACCGAAGTTAATACCATTGCTGGAACGACTGTTATTTTCATTCGAATACTTAATTGGGGCGCATCGATCTCTATCCATTGAGGCTCTCTCTCTGTCCGGAACAAACAGAACAAACAAAGGCCCGCGACGTTTCAGACGGGAGATTGAGATTCTCGTTATACGAGAGATCGGAGCAAAACGGCCGACTGAGGAATACAGGTCTTTGCGATAATTTCAAAGCCAGAAATTGACTGTTTATTGCCAAAAAATTCAATTCGTAAAAAGCATAACGAATTTTGGAGAAAAAAAACCGTTTTGGGGCAAAATGGACCGCCGCTTAAAATAAAAAAATTTCATTGATGGAGTTTTCCGATCTATTTAATTTAAACTTCATAAAAAATTTTCAAAAGTTGTATTACATTTTCCGAAACTTTTTGTTTATTTAATAGATTTTTTATTTTTAGCTTTTTACACATTTCGAACGAGAAACGAAAAATTTTCGACTTTATGTTAAAAAAAAAAACTATATAACATTGAATTTACAGAAAATTAGCGTAATTTAGCAGTAATAAATCATCAGCAACATTTCAACACATTTTTTGTTAAGTCATAATAATAGTCATATATCGTTTACAAATAGAACAGATTTTTTATCCAAAAAAAAAAAAAAAAAACCAGATCTGCAACACCAACTAAACTTTTTTTCCGATCGGTAATCCTCGCGAAAAAAATTCTTCTCCATATTTCAAAATAAAACATAATTGATGGCTCGTAAAAATCGAGGTGTTCCATTTTGCCCCTTTTTTCCCTAAATTGCATAAAAAAATAAACCTCTCAACTCCTCGTATTTGCCATTGTTTCACCGAATTAAACCGACCATCGGAGAAAACTTCTCTTTCTCTCTTTTCCTCGTTTCCGTATTCTCTCCATTTCTCTCGTGTTCGGGTTATTCCCCGGAGTAGCAGATAACAAGAGGCCGCAAACGCGGGTGTTACAGAGTCAGAAAGTTGTATTATTAACTCGAGCGGTAGAGTAGTTCGTTGACAACTGTAACACCTCCGCTAATGCCCGATGCACCATCGGCTTTACCGGCACATCTCTCTCTCTATCTCTCGTCGTGTCTCACGGAATAGTGTGGGTTTGCATATATGTATACCTATAGGTATTATGTGTGGAACAGTCGTTGCAGCATACAGTGACTATAGTTTATCGCGATGCTGTATGAACGCCTGCAGCAGTCGCTCCGTTCCCTATTCACGCTGTTCATCCGCGCTGCCCGTCAACCACCCGGTGCCCACGTACACAACCCCCTTCCCCTCCCTCCCTCCCTCCCTCCTTCCCACCCCCGCGTTAACGAGACCGCTCGCAAATATTAGCCAAGTATGTAGAGCCCGTAGCCGGGCTGTAGGGAGGACACGTTGAAAATGAAACACGCTATGCGCCTTTGTTTCAGGACGAAGAGCAGCATGCCGCGGCACAGCGGTAGCACCAGCAAAACGTCTAGTCAGGCCATCAGGCTTTCCCCGAGCTTTAGTTCTCCATTTCCTCATTCTCCGTTGGTACTCTTCAGCTCCCGCGAATACATATCTCTTTTCCCGACTCTCTCTCGTCTCTCGTCTGCAAAATCTTCTTCCCTCTATTTTACTTTTATTTCGTCCTCGTTTTTTCCCGCACTTTGTCATCGTCGCGCGCTGCTACCACTCGACTCGCGCCAAATTTATCTTTTTTTTGTCATTTTTTTTTTCTTTTTTTTTTTTTTTTTTTTCTTCCCTACCTACGTATTTTCTACCCACCGTTAGTCCAACACGACGCGGAAGAATTCTTCCGCACGGCTTTCTCCCTACACCCCGGGGCCGGGAGGCCCTTTTATACACTCGCGATCTTTTTTTTTTTTTTTTTTTCTTCAAGTACTCGTAATTATCCGTGGGCATCCACGCTCTCTTGGTACACTTTATACGCTGTGTAAAGAGTGCACGAAGCTTTCAAGTGTATAAAAGAACGGACCGCGAATGGGTGAAAAAAAAGTGTTGGCTCTTCTTTGTAATAGCTGAGTTTTCTCGACTACTGAAGATTTTTCTATCTTACTTTACTGGTTTTTTTTTTTTTTTTTTTTTTTTAGTCGATGTTACGCGTGTGCCAATCGATGGATTACGGAGGACAAAAGCGGTTACGTGTGTATATGTGCCCCGTACTTTACACGGTACGATCGGTTCCCAGATTTACTGCTGACATAATCGTAAAACGTGCCGCTTCCTCGTTAACCGCCGGCCGAAGGCGAGAAATAAAGAAATGTCGTGTCTCGTATTATTCTCGTTCCGTAAGTGACGAGCGTTTGAGACTACCGCGTTATCGCGCTCATTCATGAGTCTCAGAACGTCGCATAAACTATACTATCCGCACGTGGAGTCAACGATGAGCAAATTTTTTTTTTCTTTTTTTTTTATGCGGAAAATATAGCACACGGTTTTTAAGCTCATTATTTCGAATTTCTATTCTCCGGACCGATATTAATACCGATATTAATGATATTAATAAATAATTAAAGACAAAAGTTATCATTTAATTTTGGATTTAGTGATTTCAAAATTTTTTTAAATTAATTTTTGAAAAAAAAAAAAAAAAAAAATCGATCATTCCGCAATTTACCGCGATCCGTCCGCGACGAAAACTCGGAGTCACCTTCCCGCGATTTCCTGCCCCAACCGTTTAGCCCCATCGACACCAGCTGAGAGGATTCCCGCGGCTGGACACCGGTCAAGTTGGATGAGTCACCGTGGAATGCGACCAGAAGGCGAATTATCCTCGACAGTGATTCCCTCCCCCCCCCCCCTCTCTCCTCCACATACTTTCAATCCTATTTCCCTTTCATTCTCGCGTTTCCCTCCGAATTTTCAAAGACTTCAACATTCAATTTTGTAATTTTTTAATTTACTTACAGAGCCATCGAGCCGATCGTCATTTTTGTTTTTTCGTTTACAATAAACAACGCAATAACATTGCCATTATAATTAAAAAGCCACAGGGATTGGATGGGTGAATGGAGGGAAAATCGTTGTGAGTGGCGAACGTGATAAAAAATCCGGGAGAAAAGCTCGGAGAAAAAAAAAGAAGAAAATCGTCGATAGACCCGACGGTACTTGGCGCGGTAACGCGGAACATAGGCGTCCTGGCGCGTCCGCGATCCTGAACGCACTGACAAGATCCGGGGGTTCGGAACTCGAGGCGGCCCGCCGCATGCGCGACCCGGTGCCCCGCGTACCCGCCGCGTATCTACTACTACACCGCGAAGAGTATATGTACCATCCAGTTTCACCGTCTCCTCATCTCTCCCGCCGTTCTTTCTCTCTCTCTTCGGCTCGTTTTCTCCCTGTAGTCGTTCAACTATTTTTTTCTTTCATCGGGTCCTCTCAATCTCGTTTTATCGCGAATGAATCGCTGCCTTCCCTACTGCCATAGACCCCCTTCGTTTGTAGCCCCCTTCGCCCTTCTTTTTCCTCCCCCCCGTGATGCGCGTGTCATTCGACGGACCATCGACAGGTTCGCATAGTCAAGCAGGAAGTTGAGAAAAAAAAAAAAAAAAAAAAAGATAGCAGTCAAAGCGATAGCGCGAAATCGCGTCGAGTGAGTATCGGGAGTATCATTCCCTGCCGCGAGCCCGAGGACGATGCCTCCGTGCATCGTTGCACCGCTATACAGTAGGAATGCTACAGAGGATGACTATGTGTGTTGATCACGTCACCCAGCAGCATAGCAGATGCCGCTGCCGGCTGTGAGTCGAGAGGGAACGAGCGCGTGGGCAGTCAAACGAGGTGAGAAGCGTGTAGATCCGCAGTCAGAGACAAAGCTCTACGAAGGTGGAACGGATGCGAGCCGATACGCGACTGTCGGAAAAATGGAGCAAAAGAAAACGGACGCGAAATGAAAGCGGGAGAGAAGAATACGGGGGGAGAGGTATAAGATTTTACGATGCGATCAAAGAAGAAACGGATATTGGAGTATAAGGAAAAATCGGAATCGACTGCGAGGAAAATGACGAAGAAAGTCAATAGAGTGCAACTTCGATTGGACGGGATAATTGAAGATTGTGAATGATAAGAAATCGATTATGATATTTTTTTTTGTTATATAAAAAAAAAAAAAAAATTGATCGGTTAATGAAGTTTCGACGCTGTTGAGAGCGTATCACAGAAGAGACCCTTCACTTTTGATTACTTTTTTTTTAAGTGACTTTAAACGAAAAATTTTGCATGAAATGAAATTTTCAATGATATTGAGGTAATTTCCCAAAAGATTTCGTTACTTTTTGACGATTTACCAATTTTATTTTCGAATTATTGATATCGTATCACTTTCCTGACTTATATATCGATTTAAATCAATTCTCCATCTTATTTCGATTGCCATTATGACGAATTTGAAATTTTTATGGATTTATTGACTGTACGCGTTGAAATCGGCGGTTAACCGATGTTTTACTGTACCGCTGCACGCAATAGTATGCAATATAGCGAGCAGTGCACTTACGAGATTTCAATGACTCCGCGAAATGTTAAAATGTCTCAGCCGAGTGCGCGATCTTCGGACTGCGCGCAACGAGGATAAGTTCAAGGAGAAGAATATTAGATGTAAGGAGTTAAAAAAAAAAAAAAAAAAAAACAGAAAAATGGAATGAGACGCAACGGGGGATATAGAGAGTCGAGAGAGAGAAGGAGCAGGTAGTAGAAAAGAAAAATGAGATCCATCGTTGGAATAGCTCGACGCTCGTTTATTCTGACGACCGAGGGGATGGGAATTTGGGAGGCAAAGGCGGGGGAAGGCCGGTGGAAAGAGGGGGGCGGGCGGGGGAAGAGGGCGATTCTGCGACATGTCTTCCCTCGTGTTTTCCAGCTGCCCCTTCCGCTCCGACAAAGTTGACGATCAATCCGACGTCGATTCAGCAGTGGAGACCGATAGAGAGGCGTAAGCACCATAGGCACCAAGATGAAACGAATGAGCTAAGAAGTTCTGGCGCCACAAGAATCGCCTGTGTATCACACATTCCTTATCCCACCCCTCGTCCAAAATATCTATTACCTAATCTACCGCCGAAGTTCTTCCATGTTGTCTGTGTATATGGGATACGAAATGAGATACGAAATTTATCCAATGGAACGAAACAGAGGGGCGTATCTGACGGCGTTTAATGTGAAAGGATACGAAACTTTCTGTTTCGTAACTATAAAAAAAAAAAAAAAAAAATTTAGATAAAATTTGAACGAAAAAACAAAAAAAAAAAAATTTGGTTTTGGATTTTTTTTTTTTTTTTCAGATTTTATCTAAATTGTGAAATTTCGTCGAATTTTCGTTTTAGCAGCTTTCCCGTTGGGTTTCTCGCGCGAATTTTGCTCCGTCCCCTATACATCCCCTATACATATACATACATCCCGGTCAACGTCTCACTTCCGTCAGATACGCGAATCATAAACTTGGATTGCTTCGTCACTAAGATACGCGGAACGACTTTCGTTGTGGGTGGACCAATAGGAAAAAAACAAAAAACAAACTATTGCGGAAGTAGACTGTGCGTCGAACCAAGACGATTGTGGCGTTGACGGGAAGGGAGGAATGAAAGCAATACGAGAAGAGTAAGATTGATGCCGATCGTTGGCGACGATCAACAAAGTGTGGCGACGATAGCGAAAAAGCGCAAACGATAAAAACATCGAAAATAGGGAAAGATCGCGAGTGAGATTGTAACGTCAGGGGTGTCGGAGGGGAGATAAATATATTCGATTAACGGAAAGAAAAAGAGGAATTCAAAAGTGCACTTAAAAAAGACGTCGTACGGAAATCGACTCATTTATAAAACGAAAACGATTCGACCAATTCAGATGGAAAAAAATTATATCGCAGAATATATCTATAATTACACGATATATTAAAAAAAAAAAACATGCAAGTAAACATACATTTTTTTAATATCAAATATAAAAAAAATACAAAAATAAATAAATAATAATAATTATACGATTACGATTTATTATTATTATTAATAAAAATTTATTATTGTGTTATTATTAAAATTCGTTATAATAATAATAATAATAATACAAATTATTATTATTATTATTTATTTTCATATAAAATAAAATTATATATAAAATGCATTTTTTTGTTTTTTTCCATATGGCATCGCACCAATTATATTGTTTGATGCTAAATGAGGGCTTTTCCCTTATTATACATCGGGCGAAATCCGGGGTTTAGTCCTTAACAACGGTAGCGAAGCTATAGGTACATAAACCCGCTGAGCTAAGCTGTAGCCATCGATCTAGTAGATTCAGGGGATTGCTAAATATCAACACGGTAAAGATACTGAGAGGGATGGAGTAGAGAGAGAGATGATGATGATGATTCGTTGGGCAGCAACTGCTGATGTGTTCGCCAAATTGCATGGGTAAATAGCACCGGGGGTTGATTTTGTACGACGGGTTACCGCAGAGTAAAAGGTTATGCAGAGTTCGGTGAGCACAGAGGCGTGGGTTGAAATGCATACGATGATCAACTGCCTCAGGGGCTGTGTGAAGGAAGTGGAAATACTATACGCGGCAAAACTCCTCTTCACTATGGATACTCCACCACAGAGCAGAAGCAGTAGCAGCAGTAGCAGCGGCAGCAGTAGTAGTAGCAGCAAGCGGGTGAGAGTTCAAAGGTTGCGAGAGAAACGCGGCGACAGATGCGGAGAATTTACATTCGAGAGTAAAGAGAATAGAGGACGGAGTATAGATCGGTGTTTATAAGATGTTAGTGTTATTGCTGCGGGTGCAGAGTGATTGTCACAGCGAAAGCACCCGAGTGAATTGTCGTCGACTTGGGACACGTGACCTTAAGGGGGTTGATATCTATCTGGTGGTTCGAAAATCGCGTCGGATTTTGATTTTTTTTTTCTCTCGAAAACTATCGGAGATATTATAAATAATTTTAAAAAAATATATGATATTTTTTTTTATATTATATTAATACGATTTTTTTTATTTACGATACGATTTTATTATTTCCTACAATTTTTAAACTATAAATTAAAAATAAATAAAAATCCAAAGTAAAAAAAAAAATAGACTATGTTATGTTAAATTTTTTTTTTAATATATGGATGAAAAAATCGGAATAAGTTATGTCTTTTTTTGGTCAATTTGAAATCAGTGTTCCTCAGTGTGTCTATCGCTTGCGCTACCTACGATTTTTCTTTCTACCGATTTTCGAAGATTGTAGATACGAAATGCATTGGCTGTAGTCTCCGAGACATTCAGGTCTAATGGGCGGTCGTTTCGGAGGTTCATGAGAGCTGCTCATCGAAGTATCGACGATCAGCAGTGAGAGAAACGCGACTGGCTTTTCACATTCGACGGTTCTTTATATAGAAAAATCTGAGGACGACTGCGCGCACACTTATTCCCTCTCTTTCCGTTGGCCACCGGACACATCGAGTCGATCGTTGATTACGCGGCGCTCGACGCTGGCGTCGCGGATCTATGTCCCTATATGTATCGCGAGCTATCGAACAGTGCACTTTGGTGAAATTTAATAATATCTCATTTTTAAACGTCGATTGTTCCCCATTAATTAATTAAATTTTTTTTCCCATTAACAATTACGCTGATAGAACTTTATTTGTTATCCGGAGAGGTTTCAAGGATTGGAGAACTACTCACCGGCAGGTCACTCGGGGACGAGGCAAACCCACACGGATGCGTAATTCTTTCTGACTACGCGACGGGTATTCCAATGATGGCGAACAGGATCGAGACTCTCGCCAATGAGGATTCTAAATAAGGAGCGAGACTCGGGCACCGAACGAGACAACGACGACGATCAGACGGAACGGTTGACTGAACGCTCTCAAAGGATATGTTGACCCAACACCTGACTACGCGTGGAATTACCTTAATATATACGAAAAAGGTTTACGTTAAGGAAAAATCGAGATTTAAAAAAATGATAAATTATAAATTATAATAATATAATTAATATATAATTATAATATTATAATTATAAATTATAAATTATTATAATTATAATAATTTATAATTAAAAATTAAAATAAAATAATAAATTATTATAATTATAATAATTTATAATTTATCATTTTTTAAAATCTCGATTTTTCTTTAACGCTTTTCACTAACTCGTTACACTGCAAGTATAATGCGAGGTAAGATTATAGCGGAACGGGATTTTCCGTGGCTTTGTCCTGTTATTTCAGGGACAAGAATATACATCTCCCCTGAGGGGGTTCTGCTATCGTTTGTCGATTTGCGGAGGACGGTAGTGGCTATGGGTTGCCATACGCATCCATGCAGCTTTTCCGCTAGGAAATCGCTATCCCGGAGCCCTCTGGTAACTCACCGCGGCAAGTGAGAAAGGATGCAACTGTATACACAACTAGACGCCTCCCATTTGATATGGTATACGCTGTGGTCTATAGAAATGTCAATTGAATGCAATTGGATCTAAAAATGACTGTATAACGAGCTTATAGAATACAGCTATACGGTGGTGTGGCTGCCGTGCGTGCGTCACAGATAGACAAACGATTTTAATTGAGTATTCCTGTTCCTTGAAAAGCATCTGTGCCGTACAGGTAATCGAGAGTCAGAAGCCACTGCATTTCCTCAACGATAAATGGGTTTTCAACTAAACGTGGGTGTAAGGGAAATCGGGGCAAAACGGCATATACCTCAACTCCAAGAAAATGGGACAATATCTCATTATTTTTTTTGTTCCTTGCAAAAGGATTAGAAAAAAAAATTCAATTCGATTTCGTAATGTAGACATTAAAAGAGCCATTTTTTAATTTGTTTTTTCAAATTAAATTAAATATTATTAATTTATTAATTGAATTATTAAATTAAAAAAAATTTATCGGAATTTTATTTTTTTTTATTAATTTTTTTATAGGAATTTAATGATAATTTCCAATTTTACTCAACATTTTGTCTAATATTTTTCTTTTATATGTCCATTTTGCCCCACTCGCCCCTAACGGAGCTCATACAACGCTAGGAAAACAAAGTGCTGCAAAGTACATTTTCATAAATTTCACACACACCGAACACGTGACGAAAACTCTCTCGCGATTGCGGCAGAAGAATATAGAAAAGAATGTTTAACGACAGCGACGGAATATTGATAGAAATATACATCGTTAGAGTCTTTTTTCCCTTTGGGGTTGTGATGGTAACGATAAGCGGCAAGGCGTCGATAAGTCGCCTTCCTATATATACCCGAAGGCCAAAAGTCCGGGGGACTTGACTTTCCCTATTAGGAGAAGAGTTTCTCTCGCTTTTTCTCCCTCCCCATTTCCTTTCTTCCTTCAAACGCCTCTCTCTTTCTCTCTGTTTCTCTTTCGCCCGACTCGCGGAGATGAGAAAGAAACTTTTACAGCGTCAAGATCGTTAATCGGATTTTCGTTGCTGTGCCGCAGAGAGAGGCCTATAGGAAAGCTTCTGGCAACGATTCCCTTTCGGCAGCAACAGGAGAAAGAAGGCAACGGCAGTGATGCCTCGACGGTCAGTACACAGAAGAAAAGATCTCGGGGAAAGTTTGGTGAAAAACACGTGGGTCACGATAGATGATGCACTAGGCGTGGGAGGGGTGCCGCGGGACGGTAGCGCCTCGCGAAGGCCGCGAAAAAGAAAGATAGAACGCCTCGGGGGTTCCTTGAATGGGAGATGTATATGTATCGAGGGAAAGGAGTGAAAGAGCTCAGGCGCGAGTCTCGTTGTTGCCACACAGTCGACTGCTTGCGTGTGTACATGAGTCTGTCGAGCGGGAGAGAGCAACGAGGGATGAAAAGCCTTCGGAGTGCGGTGAGGGATAGCGAGTGGAAGTGGAATTCACGAGAGTGAGAAAAGAAAAGTGGAGCACCCCTTATATTCTTCCTTTAGCAACAGCCGTCGGCTAAAAGTTGAAACTATTTCTTTTTTTTTGTGCTCTTTACTCTCACCGCGCCTTCGTCTTCTTTTCTCACTCGTAGGAAAAAATGGGGCAAAATGGACACAACGAACAAAACGGTGATAACACTGAAACGTTTTCGTTTACTTGACACGGAATTCCAGAAAAGTTAAGTAAAAAAAAAAAAAAAAAAAAAAAACTCCAACATTTTCCAATTTGTGAAAAAAATCTTCAAAATTCCGGAATTTTTTTTATTTATTTTTTTTCAAATTTTATAATTTTTTTTTTTATACGTCGCTTTTGTTCCGCGTGTCCATCTTACCCCGCACTCCCCTATATTTCTCTTTCTAGTATTGTCGACGCGTACCACTGGTGCTTCATTGCGGTCACAGAGTCTGGAATATTCCGAGACGAGGCAAGACGAGGTATGTGAGCGCAAAAATTTGAAGGGCGTAATTCATAATGACTCGCGAGACGATAGAAAAGTGGTAATGCTGAAGCACGCGGGGGCTTCTATAGCCACTTGAATGGATGAAGGATTTTGTACCGCGAAAGAAAGGGAGCATACATGCCGGAAGGTGGAAGGCTACTGTGTGTAAGAGTACAATTACTAACAATCCGATGATTATGTTCATTATTGACGTAAATCGTTAAAGCTTCGTCTGGAGAGTAATCAAAAGAGAGAGAATACAGAAATGAATGTTACGAATCGAAGCCGAAGGTAAAACCAGAAGAATCAATAGGGCTAATTGAAGGGCAAACTATCCGACGTTAAGTCGATCTACACTCCCGTTCGCTCTCTCGGGAACTTTTATTGCAAATCTTGAGGGAAATATATCGACATTCGTACTAACTTCGCGAGGCACGGAGAGTCTTGTATATCTAATGAAATTCATGTTAATAAAAATCTGGAAATATCGAAGGGTTCTGATTTGTTGATTTTATTGATCATACGATTGACTACCTTTTGGGTTCGAAGACGGAAGAAATTCATGAATATCTGTTACGACAATTTTTTTTGCTTATTCAACGTTTCGAATATTTATTATTTATTGACGAAGAATTTTAAAGTTATGGCCGCTGGAAGAGTTCCGTATTTTTTTTTTTTTTTTTTTTTCCACACATTCGACGGTGAACGCTCTTCACGTACCTTCGGATACCGGCGAAAAATGTCCACACTGACCGCAAATATCCGTAAACCGCAAAAAAAAAAAAATTAATGTAACCCCAGAGAGTTACGAACGTAACTCGATGTACTCGATTACGTAACATGTATTCAAAAAATGCAGTTACTTATATCCACTCCTTGAATACTCCAGTTATCGGAGGTTCTCCCGGTTACGGTCGAAGTATTTGAAATGCGCGCCATTCGGATAGCGTATGGTACAGTGTCACAATGAAATCGAAAGAGATAGAGAGTATTTCTCGTATCGCAAAGAGAGAATATCTGATATAATCGAACATCTGTGTATGAAACGAGAAACGATTTGCTCAACTTTGCGAAGCTTCACGTGTAGCATACACGAGACCGGGAGCTCTCGTAATACTGCTCGCCAGTGGTGTAGCCCGGTGATAGTCAGACCGTTGGACGTCTACAGTTACGACGAGGGCAGCGGAGAATAAGAGAAGAGAAGGAAATAGTCGACGACCATTTGAAAACTGCTGCAACACCGAGGCGATCGGGCGATAGAAAAGCTCGAGCTATGCACGTACCGCGTCGTAGAGACACGAACCCCGCGTGGAGCGCAGGATATGGGGAGTGAGGGGTGCAGAAAGGAAGGGAAGGGGTCGGTTTGGAGGCGTATGTACAGACCAGCAGCAGTAGCAGGACATTTATGTATACGTGCGTATACATCGAGGGATTTAACGGTATATATAGTTACATTGGAAGGGAGCGTGTAGTACGAGGAGCAGTTGCACACAGCTCGCGATGACTATTCCTGAACGGCAGGAGCTGCTCCCCAGTCTCGAGAAAGAGAATAACTGTGCCAGTGGAATGAGAGAGGGAGATAGTGAGCTTTCTACCTTTATAACTAGCCTCATTGAGATTCAGAAAGCGTTCCCGTTCCTCTCTCGTCCACCCACTCGGAGTTCTGGTTTTCTTCCCTCCCCTATCTCTATCTCTATCTACTCGCTTCCCCTCCATCCATTTATCGATCTATGCGATTCTCTTCTATTCAACCCCTGTTGTACCATCTACATAGGGTATTAACTATGTAATGGATTTGAATACATATATACAAATGTGTATATATTTATTGTAAGTATATACATGTAATGATCAAAATATTTATATAGGGTAACACGGGGCAAAATGGGTACATTAGCCAAAAAGCGCCTATAGACATTCATGATTTTCGGGAGGATTGGAGATGGCGTCAGATTTCCCACATTCAATGAATAACAAATCTCCTGACTATGATATTCGAATAAGAAATTGATATAAGACGTGATAGGGACGGTTTTTGAGTAAATAATTTGAAAAAACGTCGGTTTTCAGTATATTTTTTTTTTATTCTTTATATATATACATATACTGTATTTTCATATATTTTTATATTTTATGTATAGATATATATATTTATTTATATCTGTTTATTATTTCCTCGATCTATTAACGATGTATTTATTTCTTCCCCATCTGCTCACTGATACCTCTATCCTCAGCCCCACCCCCTCTCCCTCTCAACTGTTTCCTCGTTTCGGAGAACTTGTCCCACCTACGCATTTCGGACCCTATAAACCCGACGATGTTTTACCCCTTCACACTTTTCACGTTATATATCCCGGTCGCTTGACGACAAATACTCCTCTGGACAAATTACTGACCGACTCCGGACAAAGGGACACCGGCGGGTTAATTAACCATTGTCATTGCACACCCAGACAATCAAGAGGAGGAGGCAACACGTTATACTACTGTAGTATTATCGGTTTCGAACTGTCGCGTGTGTCTATATATATCACTCCCACCCTTTCCTCGATGTGTTCGAGTAACCGCTGAATACAATCACGAAATTCGCCAATTCCCTCGTCATCGTCGGGGGGGCTGTGAGTCCACATCGACGAAGACCATTACTCGACTTGCTAATCGGAATAATCAATCAACGAGTGATTTTCATCCGTTTGTAGGCTCGTCGCTGTGCGAAATTAAAAAAAAATCATCGATGATCGATCCCCCGAGTAAAAACATTTTTTGGGGAGAGCCGCGGCAACGATACGACCCATTCATACACTCCACTCACCGAGTAATCTGCTTTTATCGGCGTATCTGCCCGAAATTTTCAAGCTATTCACGTAAAATTTGTGTGCCATGAAAATAATTTTAAAATAAAAAAAAATCAAATCAAATAATAATAATACAAATTTCGTGGTATATTTGTGTTACGCAAATGGACATTTATTTGTAATATGAATTGTATGAATAATATAACAAAAATTAAAAAACTTCCGAGAGAAAAAATCGCGGAAGGCCAGTGTGACGCACAACTCTCGGCTTTTACTCCGCGGAGCAGTCGGTCGTTTGAAAATATATTATTCATAAAGCGAATTGAAAAATACATGCATGTCGCTGGGAAAACAACTAAAGTGCGAACTTTTATGAACCTATCGAGGGGAACGTGTGGTCGGATTTTTTTGCTGTGAACAACCGGTGTCTCGGGAGCTAACGGAGTCGAGTAAGAGTTTTGCGGTAGAACGCCTCTATTCGTAAAACAGCCGGCGTTGCCGAGAGGTACAGTAGGGTAGGTCACCCGGCAGGGCTGGCAAACACTCCCGCAAACGGGGAGAGAAAATTCCAGAAGCAAATCCGACAGGTGGCTTTTTTAACTGCTTACCTCGCGGCGCTCGCATGGCTTGGACTCGAAAACTTTTTTTTTTATTTTATTTTATTTTTTTTTTATATCGTGTACAACGAATTTAAACTGCGCGACCTAATTAAAATTGTATGACAAAACAAGTCGAGGATACCTCCGGGGAAAGGTTTTTTTTTTTTTTTTTTTTCAACCGGCAGTTCTCATTTTTTTCTTACAAGAATACGTCGAGCCGAGAAAACGCGTATGCGAAGCACTCTCGTTAATTTTTCACGCCTCGCGATAGACATTACTCAACAATGTCCGAAGGAAAGAGAACGAATGAAATTTTGATTTTTTTGCTCGTTACTGTAAGACTCAAAAAAACGTTTTTGAGACATAGAATGTTTTCTTCGTTAATAAATTCGTCGTCTTAATGCTATGCATATTGAAGTATAAGGACGACCGAGAGAATGGCCCGAACAACCCGCAGTGGATTTATCCATCCCGTCCATCAGTGATGATAGATTCTCAAAGTTACCCGAGTAACGAGAATAATTTACCATTTCTGCATGGCACTCGCGAAGTCACAACTTTGTCTTTAATAATTCTGAGACGTTAGTCCATTTTTGTTGCATCGAGAGATCGCGAAAATTTTAATCCGAATTGAATACAAATCATTTTTTTAAAATACGATAAATTTACGTATTAAAAAAAAATTCGATAAATCAATAAAATTCGAAAAAAAGTTATTAAATTCGTATAATTCGAGGAGAAATCGAAAAAATTCTGATGTTTTGACTGTTACGAAACCATTGACACGAAAGTCTCGATGTTTTTTTAATAAATTAATAATCATTCAACGCAATAATTTACGAAGAAACAATGAAAATTGACTGTTTCGAGTTCGTTATCAGTTGATTGCCTTTGTGTAAACACAACTCGCGTACAATATGAACGATAATTGTAAACGGGTTTTTGAAAGTTGGATCGTAGAAGGCGAACGCCGGCCGAGGTATACGAAACGTTTTAATGACCTCCTAAGGTTCGCCAAGCTATCGTCGCTGTCGATTGTGCGTTCTCCATTCGACGAAAGCTCCCCCCGAGTCTTTGCATTGTATATACATAATGTATCCGGACAATATTAGTGAGTGGAACGTGCGCGTATACAGGGGCAGTATGGACTTTGACTTACCGAAGTGTGCCGGAGTTCGGAAATACGATTTGTTATACTCGCTTGTGGCTAACTTTGTCCAGTGTCCTGAGGGACATAATTACGTAGTTTGAGTCTCTACGGAGTCCGGGAACCCCCTCGACTTACTGGTTAACTCTGCTTCTCAATGCAGCAGTCTCAGTACAAGCAAAAGCAGCAGTTCAATCGAGATACTTGGAGCGATTCGTGATATTCGCGGAGCGATAGCGGACAGTGAGGCACAGTGTGCGATGTATTTTTTTTTTTTTTTTTTTAGGAAAGACGAAGTCTCAGAATAATAAAAAAAAAGCTGTTTAAAGCGATTTTTCTAGATATTCAGATGAACAATGAAATTTTTTTCAAAATATTTCGAATATTAGGGTTTTTTCGAATTATCTAAACTCGACAAATTTCGAAAATTTAAATTTTATTTCGATTTATCAAAATATTTCGAATCGATTTATTCCATTCGACCCTTAAAATTCACGTTCCCCAGGGATGAGATAAAAATGTTATCTGTTCAAGAAATTTATTATAGTTATTAATGTATATTTATTTTTCTGATTAGATATCAACAAAATTCAATTAAGGGTGAAAAAAAAAATATTCGATTTGTGTCAATGTCCAGTGCAAAAATGTTCATTATTTACGCACAACGAACTCCCGAGAAATCTAATGTGGACTCATAGCGTCCCTGTGGCACATTGTGCCTCACTCTCGCGTAAGCCAATCTACGATCCGTTGAAAAATCGTATCCTTGCGACGGGATTTTTCCACCTTCGAGAAAATTCTACTGCCTTAGAACATAGTTACTGTATACGTATATATAGAAGACGCCTTTGAAAGCACGTGACAAAAATAGTAATAGTATATAAACCGTTCTGACTGTACATTCAATATACACGTTGTGTATAAACGTACAAACGTGTAGGTATTATGTACATCGAAGGTCGTCATCGTGTGGGAAGCTGAGAATTTTCAACAGCTACGGGACTCGGTGAATCCCGCAATCGGATTGACCCACTGCCGCGACTGGTCGCACACCTCACCCTTAAACATAGCGGGACTATTCGTTTTCTCGTCGGTACATAGAGAACCCGTGAACGCCGAGTCTCATCCGGAATCCATTCCAAAGCCCCGGATAATGGGTGTCACGAATTCCTATCATTGGTCAGTCATTTATCTCCAAACTTATTGCCATACGATCCCTCTCTTCAAACAACAATCTCTATCACGCAATTTTCGATACGAGTATTGTTTCCATTTTTATTCGATTCCCGATAGACTTTAAAAAGGGTTCCAAAGCCGATGCGATCCGATACGGAACTTTGTTTTCCGAAGCGTACGACGCGCTTTACACAATAAAGTGTTCGTAACTCCGAAAAATGAGATATTGGAAAGTCAAAAGGGTTCATTATATTTGCGTATCGTTTCGGAAGATGAAAATATATTTTTCTGCTATGAATCCAATCGCAACATTCAGCGAACTTGGAAGCTTCACAGGGAGAGTTTTGAACCGGAAATATACGAGTTGAAAGCACCTGTGTAGTCTAAAAGTGCCAATAACTAAATTTTTTCCGCAGAACTGTTTTTTTACGAAAACAAAGCTTCCTCGATAAAAAAAACTTGGTTTTGGGACTTCTAACCTCTACAGCGGCATTCAACTCGTATATTTCCGGTTCGAAACTGTCGCTACCGACCTTCCTAGGCGATAAAAAAATATTCGATCCTTTCGATGCTGGAAGTGTAAAAAAATCCACTTCCACCTATCCGAGTAGCTTTTACGAAGCGAATTCACAGCTGCGTGTTCATGCGCGTTCCCGAAAGACATCATAAAATTGTTGTAAATTGTAATGTCGGATTTTTACGAGGATGAAAACAGTTGTTCGGTAGTTATGCTTCTATAAAATGTATCCTACATGCGCGTGCTTCGGGTGTTTTATAAGAGGGGTTGTTATGGCTAAGGATTTGGTTGGTCGTATCACGGTTTGGGAGTTGGTAAGAAAATTGAACCCTCTTGGAGCTCAATATGGATCGCGTCCAACCGGCTATACGATACCCAAGGATACGATAAAATTTTCCAGATGAAAGATATTTCCCATATATCTTTACCCTACAGAACGATCGGAATATCGACGATTGTTACCTTACTACGAAACCAGTCGTAATATAACGATTGAGTTCGGTCTGAATCAGGCCGCGATTGGATTATCCTTGCATCTCTATCTGTGATACGCTTGTGTTATATACGGAGCTCTTAACTTTAGCGTATAGCACAACGAAATACGGCCAACAGGTATAGTAACTGAAGGCTTCAACTAGCCGTAGCCACGGTATATCGATTTCTCATCCTCAACTTGCCCTTATTTTCAGGGAACAATTTTACAGCTGCATTATCGATCAAACTATCTTTCTCGATGTATATGCGCTTGTTGGTGGTACTTGTTCTCTCGGTTTTGTTCACTTGGCAGCGTTCTAACTCATCCTTGTTGGTGGAGCAAAAGTGTCGAGAGCTTTCGCTCAATTCTGCACACCTGCGTTTCAGAACGGTAGGTATGTACAGCTAAAAGCGTCGTACCTTCTCGTTTCATCTACAGGACTGATCAACCAAAGATGGAGCAACCGGATCAGGAAGCCATCTATTCACTATTGTTCTCATCATAAAACCAATGAGCTTTCATGTCTAAACGAAATCAAATACGACCGGGTAACGGGCCCCATATTTCGCCTAAAACCTCATTTTGCTCTCCTTTTACGATCGGTAATAATGGAGGTATCAGTGATCCGTTTCCTCATATCACGAGATTGGCACTTTTAATCACAACTCGAAATATTAGATATGAATCTTTCCGTATTTACGATTGACGAAACTTTCTGGATGGTGGATAGCGGGCATATGGGAAATAGAGAAATTCTCGAGATTTCCCATGCAAAAGGTATACAGATCGGTATAGCGAGCAGATCGTAACGTCACGAGCACAGATATGGCTGATGCTACCACCTACTCCATCTAATAGACTTTCAAGAAATTGGAGGGTGGAAGCGAACGAGTCGTTATTGCCTCGGGGCATTCGACATCAGGTATAACGTCGAATGGTCTATGTGTGGGTATATATGCGTGTAAATATACTTATATATATATACATCTATTTCTATAAATGTATATACGTATACCCAACATTGACGATGAGGCAGACGACAGGTACAGAAAAGCCAGTAGTACGAACGCACCTGTGCCGAGTCCGAAGTATATAAATGCAAGCAGTTGCTCCGGGCAACGCTGAGACGTGGAAGCATCAAAACCAGAGCAGAATTTCTCTACACATCTCCGAGAATCACGACTGCGCTCGACAAGCGAGCGTTGCCGATACTCCGAAGCTTATAATTCTCATACTGCTTTCGATGATTGTTGCGTCACCGTCTTACGGCACTACGAAAAGATTCGCCATACTACGTACGAAACGTTACGGAATCAAATGGTTGCATCATCGCGCCCATGAGGCAATATTTTTTCCAGAAAATCGACGGTAGACACTTGTTTCCGTCTCGATGAACGATTGATATTCGAAATATAACGCGAATATTGTGCAACGGGGCGTTGCCCATCGTTGGAATGTGCAAAGTGTTACCGGGGATAAATCCGAGGCATTCGAAAAGGTCGTTTCGACGCTGAACTTGGGAAGCGCATCCTACCATCCCATAGATGGATAAATAAATCGTCGGCATGCATAGTTACGCTTGTAGGCGTCGCACGCATATGAATTGCGGAAATATATACCTCCGATACGCCCACATTGTGATCGAAGAACCGATTTTCAATCTGTCCCTCCGCCTCATCGTCGTATTTTTCAACGTTCGAATGGGGCATTCCGATGGACGTTGTTGTATTTTAAAAAAATAAAGACATCGGGAATATCTTTCCGATATCTGACGAGAAGTTTCCGCAGATGATGGGGAATGGGAGGAGGAACAATTTTAGCCATCGAGCAGCACAGCGAAGCGAGGAAATGTTCTTACAGGGAAAAATAGTACGATTTACGTCGATGCATAGATCCATCTATATATCTGCGCGCGGAGATAAATACGAACATCGCTATCGAACCTTGGAATGCCACTGGGAGCGCCGTGTGGCGCGTCCTATCCGCAGGAAGAGATGGAGGAGAAGCCATGCACGCGATCCGTACGGACCTGAGGCTATAAGCGGATTTCCGTATTTTTCATACCGTTTCCCTTACCCTCGCCTCGGTCGCTCCGACGCGCTTCAATTCCAGCTTCCAACATTTTATTTTCTTTTTTTCTTTTTTTTTTTACTTTCTTTATATTTTCCTCCCCCTAAACCACACCCAACCCACACCCAACCACTTTCTCTAAAGCTTCCTTTGACGATAGAGCCCCCGCGTGCAGAACTGTTGAAGAAAATATACTCACCGATACGCATCCAAGAAGCAATCGCATCATGCATAACAGTCCGACAACTTTACAAAAAAAATTACGTTACGTCGGGAGAAGATGCCTTCGAGCTTTTGCCGTTTTAATACGCCTTGAATGCGCGAAATGAAAAAAAAAAAAAAAAAGCAAACAAAATTGCAATGAGCTTATTTCGCATTGGGATTCGACTCGGCTGAAGAAAAAACATGATGTACTGTACATTTATAGATCACAGCCCCATTTTGTTTGTAAAATCGTTTGCAAAGCTCTATGCGGAAGTTACCCAATTAATTTTGGTTTCCTAAAAAAAATCGTTTAGAATCGTAGCGACTGTACGAATTTCAACAGAATTCGCAGAGTTTGCAATTTGTCAAATTTGACTCGCGCCTTCAGAAATTTTCCATAAACGTGATATTCCGTTTTGAAAGATTCCAAACGCTACAGAGCCATTGAAACTTTTGATACAGATATCCAACTCATAGCTCATTCCTCCGCGTATTATTTTGATGGATGTGTGGGTTAGTCAGACAGGTTTGCTGCGTTTGCACGATCGTTTCGAAAGGTCCATCGGTCATTGCTTGATTCACCAACAACTCGTGGGGATTGCGATTTGGTTTGCTGAATCAACAGACAGTCCATGTATTTCTGGCGCTCTTGTTATTTATCAAAACTATCGCCGTGAAATAATTGACGCTGCCGATGCAAATTTCGAATTATTATCACGGTATTCAATGGGTCTTCATTAATGTAACATTAATCACGATATTCGAGAGGCGAAGAGAATTTGCGGAATCTGCAGCGAGTATAAGTAGCCATCGTAATCGGCAACAAATGGGAACGATGGAATATGATTGGAAATACGACTGCGTTTCGTTCGACGCCGGGTGGGGGTTCTCTTAAAAGACCGCGCGCGGGATATCTCAGACAGTACCAATGGCCAAGTGAACAGCAGAGGCAGATATCGAAGTGGAAAATTAATTGCTTATGAAATGGCCTTCTCTCTCGGAGCCGTCTCGGCCTTGCGAACTCGCGTGCTAAGCACCCTCGATTTCTAACTCCTTGGGATGATGACGTAGCAGATTCGACCGACCTACCCCACTTATCTCTCGAGGGTGAACGACGAGGCGTTGGATAGGGTATTACTTCCACAGATATAGCAACTATAGACATTTCATACTATTATAACCTTTTCAAACTATAGCGATATGGCGGGGAAACCTCCTTGGAAGTGTTCTCTCCCTCGTCGCAAGGACTCTCAGAGTTATGTACCAATCCCACTCTTCTTTCCATCTTCGTAGCCGTCCGTGACTTTACAAAACCGCGCGTTCTTTCATCTCGAGACGCTACGCTACAATGGCATATCGGAATATTGCGAAATATTAAATTCCGAAGCCGATGATTTTTAAAATTGATATTCAAGTGGAAAGAAAATCATTATTCTTTAAGGTTATGTGACTTATGGCACTTATGGAAAATAATTAATCACGAAAACATTCATTCAACTTCGAGAGGATTCGGAACGTCTGGTAAGAGCTTTCGTAAGAGTCTTACGAAAAATCGATTGTCAACAAATTTTGGAAAAAAAAAAAATGGTCGCCGGAAGAATAACTTGTTTTTTTAAGCAGTGGAGACCCTTCAGTCGGCCCGAGAATCGAGTACGAAAAATTCTATTTGATATTTGAGTTGAGCATTCAAATTGGATAATAATAATAATAATCTTGAAATTTGAAAAAAAATCGAATAAATCAAAGACATTCTGAAAAATACGAAACCCTTAAAATCGGACACTATCCGCGCGCCATAGATATATTGGAATTTTTTTAACGAAACAGCGTTGGCTATTTCAACAAGAAACATATAAAGATCAAACATCCCGGTGTGCAAAATTGTCACGATTCCAGCTTTGGAAATGCTGTATGTCCTTTTTTTTTACAATTTAGGATGGATAGAAAAAAAAACGTCGCGCAGAGAGCAGTGTACACAGATCATTATTGGACGTAGTAAGAGGTACGAGAGGGCAGCCATCCGTATTTTGCTGGTGTAGAGCTGCCGGTCTCGGATTGCCACGAGGAAACTTTTCCTCGCAAATATGAAACGCAATTGCAGGACGAATGGGGCAGGTATAGGGAAGTATTACCTAACCAACCCACAAGCGCGCAGCGTAGGTGTGTACCGCAGTAGATAATGTCTGCAAAGGTCCGCACGTATTTCTCTCCGGCAGACTGACCGAGGCATCGATTTAAGCTCTGTAAAGCGCACTGCCAGTGCCCCGTTTTTCCTTTTTTCTTTCCGTTCGCTCTGCTCCGTCTCTTTCAAGCTTGTAGGAGAGATTGGGGCAATATGGACTATCGGGGCAAAATGGAACAGCCGAAATAAGGTCGATACGGGGCAAAATGGAACACCACAAAATTGCAGGTAACCTTTTCCAACAATTCGAAGTTTTGAGGTAATAAGTTGAAAGCCTCGATAATGAGATTCGCCTATTTGAAGAAGTGGTCCATTTCGCCCCTGAACTGTATTTCTTTTCCTCTAAAGTTCATAATTTATGTTATGAATTCAATTTAGTAACAAACGGTAAATTGATTCCTCTAAAATCATGATAATGGTCTGTAATCCTTAGTTGGTCCGTTTTGCCCCGATTTCCCCCCACAAAGGAAACCAACCCTTTGAAACCCCTTCTGGTTGAGTTTCGCCCGGAAATGAAGGGTTCTCTCGCCAGTTGAAAAGCCGATCCACACCGACTGACTCGTGTCTTAGTATTGTTTTCATTAGGAGGTTTAAGCGGTATTTAGAAGTGCAACCTATACACAGATTCGACTAATGAAATTACGACGATGAGTTCTGAAAACTCTTTCTCTACCTTTCTCCTGATAATTTTCTGGGCCGGCAATTGGCGCTCTATCGATTTATCGTTAAAGACGTCGCTCAGGACGAATTGCCGGAAAGTCTTATTGGAAACGGTTATTACTTCTCTTTGCTCTCTAATGGCCCATTCTCAGTCTTATCTTCGCTGTTCGCTTCGTCGTCTCGCGGTTCTTCTCGGAGTTCATCCCGTCGGAGTGTCCGGAACCCTCTTCATCCTCGTATACCAGTGTATTATATCTCCCGTCCGTTGAAATTGTTCGTTTGTGCGAAAAGTATGTCGGACGATAAGACGTGCACAGCAGGTATACGTGAAACAGGAGAGACACGTGTCAGGACTGCCGGCCAATGGCAAAGCAGCGCCCGAAGCTCAGCTTCTTCGTTCTCCTTCACAGATACACTCGGCGACCTCCGCGTCTCGACAAATTAGTCGCCCAACGAACGAACGGTTAATTGAATCGGCGCAGGCAAGTCGACTCCGTAATATCTCGGAGTAATTGGCGCCCTTGCGGGATGCATCCGTCGTTTCTGGACTCTCGTCATCCCTCTCCGCAGTGCCCAACATCGCGTACTGCGCTTGAGATTTTCTGCTGTTGCTCACTGCAACGCTTTCTCGACTCTCTATATATACCCCCATCTCGTTTCTTCAAAAGGTCTTTAATTTTTTTCTTTTTTTGCAGTTTTTTTCTTTACCTTTTTTTTTTTTTGCTTCGCAACACCGCGAATAACGAGAACGCTCGTTATTCCAGCGGCGCGCATATCATTAAATGGCAAACAAGTCCCATCGGTAGTAAAATAACGAGGTTTCCACTTTTATTTCTTTGTCACCATTCGAACAATTTTTGCAATTTACGATTGGAAATTTACGCAATTATTGCGTAAGAAAGATTCAGAAACAAAGTTTGTTTTTGCCGGTTGGTGAAATTGGATGGACAGTGTACCTTCGATTATTCGGATTAAAAGGGTCCGTCATGTAGACGACGGATGAACAGCAATCGAACTTATTATTTCGCGGACCACAACAAAAAAATCGGCATTCATAAAACTCAAATATAAAAATAGCCGTTTTCTCAAAGGGTTCTTCACTTTTGGTCATTTTTTTATCAAATTTTTAAAAAATTATAAAAAACAAAAAAAAATCCAAATTTATCGGAAATCAGGATGTCTACGAAATTAAAAAAAATACGTAATCGGGTAATGAAGTTTTCAATGCTATAGACACCGTTTTTCAAATGGGACCTCGAATTTTTTTTTTTTTTCTTGATTTTGAGATTATTGCAATTCCTTCATTTTCCTGTATACTATACGACGAGAAAAGCTTCTTCCGCGATGTTTAACATAGAAGAAGAGAAAGAGAATTCGATAAAATTCAAATCGGTTCTCCATCTTTTTTAATTATCGGTATGCCAGACGTGAATTCTCATCAGTTATCTTGATGTACGCGTCGTTAGCAGTGACTACATTTAGGTTCAGTTAAATCCCCGCGCGTTAATCGAGATTTCAGTGTAATAATCGAGACAGCGACGATTAACGAAGCAATCTGAAGTGAGGGAGATAAACGTTTGTTTCTCCAACAAGACTCCAGTTTACGGAATGTAACAGGCAGTCGAAATTGGTGGAAACAGATTCGTGGTCGGTGAATGACGCGAATCGGATTAAGGGAAAGTGGCGTGCGACTGTTGTATCATCAGGTACCGCAGCACCGCTGTCGACAACCGGTATTAAGCGCCCGCGGAAAGGGAAATTGAATTTTATGAATCAGATTGTTGTTGGAACAGAAGGGCGGATTCCTATTGTCGTTGAACACAGAACGCAAACGCGAAAGATTTGGTGTAAATCGACGGAACGTCTTCTCATCGCTGATTAGGTACCAATTACGGCAATTAGCTGATTCGTAGGGATTCACCGTTTTAAGAAATTGTCGACTGTTTCGTATCTACAAAAACCGTCCCTGACGCATCGAAATAATTGTCTTTCATCCCCCAAGCGTCGATTAGCCTCCCGTCCCTTAACCCTCTTCAATAATCGTCGCAAAGATTGCTGCGAGGATAAGAAAGTTGTTAGTCGCCGTTGACTATCGTTCCCCCGAGAGAAGCTTTTACCCCGAACGCGCTGAGCAGTTTTCATCAGCTAACTTCGGGTCCATTAAAGGGACCGAAGACCAGAAGGAAGAAACGAGCGAAGGAAAGAAGTTAGCGAAAGTACAGCTTTTACCGATGTTGTCCAATGCAGTAGACGTTAAGGGAAGAGGTTCCGGGACGCTGTTTGCCGATAATCTATTGAATTTCTCACTGAACACGTGTTTCTCGCAACTAGCGATGTGTATTCGATTAATCGAATATAAATAATTCAATTCGAACGCAAAATTATTCAAAAAAAAAATTCACGGAAAATGTTATCAAAAAAAAAAAAAATGTCGTCATTTTTTTCGTCATTTGACATCGACAAAAAAATTTCCGCCATTTTTGCATTACTACTCGCGATCAATATTGCGTTTCGTATCGTAGAGTACCTAATACTTCAATATCAAAGATGACTCTGCAGCATCGTTATTGCTGTATGCCTCCGTCTATCCAACGGATAGAACTCGAAAGTCAAAGGATTCGGAGACGTAGGTTCACAAAGTATACATAATCTCCGTGGCTCCTTTGCTAGCAGATACAATAGAGCCAAAGTAACCCTGTGACCCTTCTTGAGAGTTGACTATGCAGGATTTACGTGTACAATCTCCGCGGGTCCTCCCCCGCTGAGTCAACTCTCACTGTAAGGAAAGAGAGCGAATGCAAAGAGCTGCGGGAAGAAACGGAACGGAAACGCGAGAAAAAAGAAAGAAAAGGGAGCTGCCGGCTTCTTTCTCCGTTTTTTTTTTGCACCACGGAACGAATAAACTCGCCCCGTTTATCTCGTTATACTATGAGAAAATAGTGGTCCGTTCGTAAGGTAACGTAGATGTAGCTGAACGCGACTATACCTCGCAGTAATCCGCGATCAATGAAAAACCCGTTAAAAGAGGAATCTCCTCGTTCTTACCGGGTACTGTGGGTGGATATGTGTGTATCTATCTATGTCTGTGTGCATTTCGATCCCTCGTCCGCAAACTTACGACTCTACTGAGATTCAACCCGTGAGTGCTAACACGTCGGAGATACGAGATTATACTTTGCGCACACCGTTTCCACGATATTATATGCCGATGCCTCGGATTCTTTGCCGAGCTGAATGCAATTTCGTCGAGTTCTCTATCTCCACCCCGTCCTCCTCTCCGCCCGCTCGCGCATCCCTTATGCTTCACCCACGCTACTCGTTCGTCGTACGACGAGTGGGATGTAAATGACGGGTTGCCGGAGGGGGTATGAGAGCGCTATATACACTTTAGTACTACTATACAGAGACGCGATATTACCTACTGTGTTGGGATACTAAATAAACTATAACTCGACGGTATGGGGGGGAGGGGGTGTAGGGACGCTGATACGACCGACCGAACGAACGAGATAAAAAAAAATCTCGGTGCGAATGGTTTTTAATGGATACGCGGACGAGAAAAACGCGGAGTATAGTAGGTGTGTTGTTGAAAGAAAAGAAAGGTATAAACACGAAAGAGCCCCTTGCTGCAGCTTCTCGTTAATTTGTTATCATCCTATATATCGGGTTTTTAATTTTTTTTTTCTTTTTATTTTTATTTTTTTTTTCGTTATGCGTAAATATTGGACACAAATTTTCTTTGGCAATGCGAAATAATCTCAGTTGTTGTTATTAAAATCGTAATTACGGGGGTAACATCGATATAGCGCTTTGGAAAAGGAGTCGAATGTTTGATTTTTTTTTTTTTTCAAAATTTTCAAAATCTCAATTTTTAAAATTTTATTTTCAAAATTTCAATTTTTAAAATTTTATTTTCAAAATTTCAATTTTTTAAATTTTATTTTCAAAATTTTAATTTTTTAAATTTTATTTTCAAAATTTTAATTTTTTAAATTTTATTTTCAAAATTTCAATTTTTCAAATTTTACTTTCAAAATGTCAATTTTTCAAATTTTACTTTCAAAATTTCAATTTTTCATATATTATTTTCAAAGATTCAATTTTAAAATTTATTTCATCGACAAAATGAATAGTTTTACTTATATACATCTTTCGTTTCAACGTGAGGTAAATGGTTTTTTCTGATATTCCTCAGATATTAAGCAGGTAAACTGTTGCGATCCGTACCGCCCCGGCAGTCAATTTAGGTATCATCGTAACTCTGTCGAGGGATCGCGGGTTCTCGTATCCTTTACCACGGTATATCCATATCCGCGACTAAGAAGCAGATGGTCGTGTTCCCTGCTGTTTAACATGCATAACGACGTGTTTATGCGTCCTTCTGATTCTCATATCGCGAAAATATAGTTATATGTTATATATATATACGGTGGAATATCGTCGCGCCCGCTGTCGAGAGATTAACATTGTACGCAAAATAGCAGTATGTATATCGTTGGGGAACAGGAGAAGCGGGCGAGCGAAACCTCTCGGGAGATCTCTATGTTAGCCCAGGAAACTCAAGATGTCGAGGGTAATCCCCGGCAAGAGCAGCGGTAGTGTTTTGAAAATCCAAGGAGCGGCCCCCCGGACCTTGAAAGACGAAGGGGAGGGATGTAGGGAAGGGGTGGTAAGGAAAAGGAAGGGAAGGAAAGGGATGGAGGGCTTCGAAACACGAAACAACGAGAGAAAGCCGCACTGGAAAGGCGCCGAGGGAGGAATACAAGTGAGAATACCTTGTGGGATCGCCGAGTCTGGGATAGAAGGGCCGGTCGAAGTCGATTAGACGGCTCGAAAGTTTTGATCCACTCAAAGAGAGGGCGAGATGAAGGGAGGGCGCGATGAACGGAGCGGGAGAAGGGTGAACGAGAATGGAAGAGAGAAGAACGGCAAGATCCTTAGCCGCGATTAATCGACTCTGGAATTCCGCTGAAAAACTACCGAACCACCACACGAGATTATCGAGGGCTCGCGCGCGCACCCTGCAAATCATGCGTTATTCATACTAGAACGATATAGTCATCGGGTATACGAAAATAAGAAAAAAAAACTCCGTAGCTATCGTATTATATTAAAAAAATACACTATAGTGTTTTCATAGGGCCATTTTTTTTATTTTATGATTATTTTTATTTCAAATTTTTTTTTTTTTTTTCGATATTAAGCTAAAAAAAAAATTCCAAATTTTTAAAGTAATTTATTCATCGAGAAATTTTGCAAATGACTTTAAATTCTTTTTTTATTTTTTATAATTTTTTTACTTTCGATTTATTAGAGGAGAATCTTCGGATTTTCATTCATTCCACCCCTCCGTCCTTTCAGTCGCGACAGGGGATTAAATTACCCTTCGCTAATAACGATGCGAAACTCGCGTATGTGAATTCTCTCTATAAGACGATTACATCGACGATTTTCTTCGTGAATTTAATTGCCCGTGATGAAAATATCGGGGCTTTGCACAAAATCCAAATTTTCCGCGTTGCGTTCATTACGCCGCAAGAATAAAAGATCGCGGGGACGACGTACCCTATTTGCTTTGCTAAATATTTCCGTAAAATACGAAACAAAACGATGTCGACATGTACTCGTGCGGTATCGACGCGACACCGATGTCGACGATAGTCGTCCTATCCGATAAAACTTACAATGTTCGTGCCAATGGTCGAGTGCGTTGCAACCTGCCGCGGGGGAGGGAAGGGTAAGGGGAACAGTTCGCATTCATATCTCGTCGATGAATAGAACCTATACGGTTGATACACGGTAGATAGAGCTTTGTCCCTTGGATGATGGTGAGAGGTGGAGTGAGGATCGGTAGCTTGCAAACGATGGCGAACCAGAGAGAGGTGTAGCATCGAGAGAGCGAACGCAGGACGGAGAAACAGAAAATGAAAGGCTCGGGCGGCTCTCTCGGGTGGCAGAGAGGTCGCAAGAGTTACGCCGTGCTTATCGAGCCTCCATCGCTTTGTGCACGTTATCTCGAGAGAGAGAGAGAGAGAGGGAGAGAGTGAGATGAGAGAGAGAGAGAGAGGAGAGAGAGAGAGAGAAAAAGAGAGAGAGGGATGAGAGATATCGATACTACGGTCTCTGTTCCTCTTTAGTTTCGCTTTTCATCGCGGTAATAGTAATATCTGTGCATCATCCATCCTCCCCAACCCCCCCCCCCCCCCCCAAAGGGGGGGTAACACGTGCAAAGAGTATATAGCTTCGTCAGTTTTGAAATGAAGTTCCACTCTCGCGATTTCGCGCTCCACCCCTCTCTATACATTGCTAAATACTATGCGGCCTCATTCGATATTCCTTATTTATACTTCGAACGCAAAATCGCGAAATTCTTCAGATTCAACGAATTATTGAGATTAAGTAAAAATGATGCAAAAACTATTCTGATGATAAATCCTGAAGAAAACGGGGTAAAAAAAAAATTTCATTGAATTCTCAGGATTTCAAAAAAAATCAATTTTTGGGAATCTAAAATCAGGAATTTTTTTTTTTTTTTTGGAATTTGGAGAATAGAATTTTTTTTTTTTGTGAAATTAATGACGATGAATGCGAAATTGTCAAATTTTTAGGCCTTTTTTTGTAATTGAATTGTGAAGCTTTGAAAAATTGAAGAAAATCGGTACAATAGCCCCTTTTAATTAAGGAGAGTGTTCATTACGATTTTTTCGTTTTAGAAAACCGATTATTCGGCAATTGCACATTTAGCATTCGACAAATCGAGCGATAATCCCCGTTCGAGAATATCCGTTAACGTTATATCGAATCGCTCGGTCGAATGTTCACGGTGTGTATACGTATTATAATTCGAATCATCGTCGATCCAATCGAACGGAGTGCCGAACGAAAGTTTTGATGCGAAACCGAAGCTATTAAACTGTTCTCCACCGGCCGCATTCGAAACTCCATCGTTTGGGACCATTTTGAACGGACAACTCGCCCGTTCCGTAAGCCATTCGCAGCGCTATGCGCGTTGTACATTTGGCAAATTATAATTGTCGGATGTTTCGAGTTTCAGGCTTTTCGAGAAGCGAAAAGCTCGTCAACGAGAGAGCCGGTGATCTCACCATGTCGTTTATTTTGTCGATGTTAAAACGAAGCATCGTTGGTCATCGTTGCTCGTGTAATGAAGTATTATAACAACAAAAACGGCATCATAGCAATACAAAAAAGTTCGATACTTCGTTAAAAAAATACCCGACCCGATGTGTAAATTTAAAAAAAAAAAACGCAATTTTCGATGTTTTTAAAATGCAGATATCCAGCAACTCATCGAGGTTCGTGTTGCTTCCAATAAAAAAAAAAAAAACGATCGTGTAAAACCGGAGGCCAATATTATTTGTTAAACTACTGCCTCATCGACAGTAAATTTTATTCCAAATAATACATTTTAATAAGAAAAAAAAAAAACATCGAAAAAAATCGCTGTTCAACAAGAGTTCTTTTTTATAGAAATTATTCATAGAAATCAGAAATAAAGAAAACTTTATTTAAAAAAAAAAAATTATTTGCGAAAAAAAAAAAATCACGAAAACTTTTCAATATCGAAAATAATGATTATATAAAATCCTCGGAAAATTAAATTTTTCAACTGTACTATCTGCGGAACCATTGATTTATCGTGAATGAGCTTTCGTCGCGAAAACATCGTAAACATTCGACGAGCAATTAATTTAATCTCTTTTTTTTTTTATTGTTTTTACGTGTTGTTTGTGACGACTATTGAAAATCGAACGATACTTGTCTCGAATCGGAGAAACTTGTCGTGAAGGAAGCCGAGAAACTCGGAACGGAGATCGATCGGAAAAAGTCTCGTATCCGTTGCGAGGCAATTAAATTCCGGTGAAATCTCGTATACACCCCGAACCGGGGAATACACAACCGCGCAAAGCAGGAGAGTAATCTCGATAAGACTCGCGCGTTCGTTCGTTCGTTCGCTTGATTCGCTCGCGAGGCGGGAGGGAGCGACGATAGATCGAGGCACGACGCTCTCCGTGAATAAGAGTGAAGCGAGCGACCTGAACAAAACAGCTACGATAGCTGTCCGACGGAGATGCCTGAGGCCCGATATCGGTCGGTTGTGCACGCGAGAGCTTTTTGCGTACGTAATCAAGCGACCTGTGATATAACGTTGATACTACTGTGGATGTAAGTGTAGATAATAATGAATGATGATACCAGCCATTGCCTGTGGCCACTATCGGTGCTTTATACCGCTGAAAACTGGACGGTTAAACTACCTCACCGTTCGTTAATGTACCGATGATCCGACCCTTGAATATACTTTGATCTCAAGTTTACATCATCGTCCACGCTGCTCAATTAATACTCGACATCGATCGTTTCTATCGCTGCGGCAATGTAATGTTAACTCGAAAAACCCGAAATATTTTTCTTTTTTTTTTTTTTTTACAGAACATTCACATATATGGAAGAAATAAAAAAAGCAAAAAAATTGATTACCCCTTTCAAATTAATACGAACATTTTTTTTTTTAAATGTTAATTTTCGTGATTTTCTATATTTCTTTCGCATTCAATGTCCTTTACCCCCAAAACTTCTTCTATGAGAAAGTTAAACGAATTACGAAATTTATTTTCTCATTCCGAAAGATTTCGGAGTAAAAGAAATTAATGACGAAGCAACGTGAAGATTTTTAATTATCAGGATTTTGTTGTATATTAACAAACATCGAAAATAAATCGATCGATTTTTCGATCGAAGATCGTAATTGGTTCGATCGCTTTTTCCGGTTGTCGCGGCGGAGAATTCATATCCAAAGGGAATCGAATGTAAGGTTCAAGTATCGCGATCTATATACCACTGTGAGAGGATCGTTGATAAGCTGAACCGCGCGCGAGAAAGCGCGGGCGTTGGGCACGTGATCGGACTTTAATTACGTAAGGAATACGTGGACATTGTTTCAAACGAAAATTCACGAGGATGGAAAATAACTGTATGTGCTGATAGCGCACGAAGGTGGAAGAAGTCAGAAAGACAGAAGAGAGCAATCGACTACGCCGAGAAGAATTTACACCCCCGTCCACCCCTCCCGTCCGCCATCCATCCCCCACACAGCGATTGGATACGGAACGCGCCAACGTTAGGGAAGACTGGTGATAAATCTACTGGAGATTGCAGCACCTCGACGAGAGAAATTGGGGATCGTGATAACGGCCAATCCACTATAACTAAGTACACGTAACTCCTAACTACTACCTGCACTAACGGTCTTTCCACGACTCTGACTATTGCGGCACTTGAAAAAAATTCTTTTTCTCTCCACCATTAATCGCGTATATTATCCCTCAAGTTGACTTTCACTCTTTCACACGCATTTTTTTTCTCCTACCTATAGAAATACACGATCCTTTATATTTTTTCGCAAAATGGCAAAAAAAGTGAAAATGGAAGAATCTCTCGTATTTTGACTCCAACGACGACGGAAAGCGACGGTGAAAGCGAAAAAAAAAAAAAAAAAAACATATCTGTAACTTCGGATCGATGGATCATCAATCGTCACTTTGTCTATTTCACGGTAAGACGATTTGTCGAAGAGAAATTGTAAATTAATGGGGGTTTACGTCGAGTTTCTCGACTTTTTGTAATTTTTTTTTTTTTTTTTTTCTGCGGCGAACTCATTTGTCTCGATTCGTATAGACACTATGCAACATCGGGGCAAACTGCGGTACGATAGGTAGACGTCAAAGTGCTCATTAGCGAAATTGACTCAATACCCGGATGCAGTTCGTCGACTGAAAAGCCTATCGGGAGTGCAATGGACATCGATGCTGAACAGAGATACGAAGAAGATATATGTGTAGGCGATGACTTCCCCCCCATTGTGGATGATAAATCGCGTTCGGGTGGCGTACATCTACACAATGTAAAGTCAACTCCACCGACCATCCATCTCGACCGCTGATCCTATTACATCTCAGTCAGTACGCTTAGCAGCACCCAATGTGTGGGATAAAAAATTTGAATATGAAGAGAACTCGTATCCCATACAATATGAATGTCCAGTCATCGTAAATGTACCAGTAATTATTAATCGTTATTTGTGCTTCGAATATAAATTTTTATTTGTTTGTTTACAGGACACATTTTTTTTATTATTTAATTTCAATTTTTTTTTTATTATTTATTGTTGATTATTGATATAATTAATCAGGAATAATGATAAAAATGATAATAATCCTATAAATTTATTATTATTTACTATAAATATATGAAAAATTAATTAATTACTTTTGTTTAATTTTCTTAATTTTTTTATTGACTAATCGTCACCTAATTTTAATTATAATAAAATAATAAAACCATATGAAGTATAATTTTATAAGCAATGTTTCATTTCTAATTAAATTAAAGTAAATAAAATTATAGAGAAATACATTTTTTTAAAAGATAGTGAAATGATATTCTTTAAAAAAAAAAAAAATAAAATAATAGACACCGCCTTTGAAATACTCGATTGTAATTAATTATTCTATCGGGTAAAAGCGATAAGTGAAATTCACGAATCAATAAACGAATCAATGAAAACCTATTTATACATCCGTATGCGTACGCGGAGTAATACAAGATTCATGCGGGTTGACTGAGGGGCGTGTTGATTTCTCGGTGAGTTTGCGCTTTAATAATTCGTACATTTCGTTTTCCCCTTTCCACGGGTTGTCGGGTAGATCCCTCACGCGCCACCCCACGTCATGTTCGTTTTCATCCGCACCTCTATCGGCCAACGCTACCGTACTGTTTACGCCGCGCTTAATTAACGATATTTTCGTATTTCCTCGCAAATTGGTTCCGCGAACACACCGCCTTTTGTACACAAAAACCGTCGGTTGCTAACTCGTTGAATATCGCGATGTACATCGACATGCGTGGATGTAACAACATCAAAAGCTTATTATTTATTATTTATTATTTATTATTTATTATTTATTATTTATTATTTATTATTTATTATTTATTATTTATTATTTATTATTTATTATTTATTATTTATTATTTATTATTTATTATTTATTATTTATTATTTATTATTTATTATTTATTATTTATTATTTATTATTTATTATTTATTATTTATTATTTATTATTTATTATTTATTATTTATTATTTATTATTTATTATTTATTATTTATTATTTATTATTTATTATTTATTATTTATTATTTATTATTTATTATTTATTATTTATTAACATTTTTTTTCAGATTTTTTTTAGCTTTTCAACAATAGAAAAATGTTGTAATCGAGCAGCTCGCGATACTCGGAAAATGCAAATGGAATCTGATAGTCTATGAAGTTTATTCTCGGAACTGTTGTCGATAAATGTCGGAACAGAGTCTCCAAAGGCGATAGCTTGCGAGTAGTCAGTATACCCAAGTGGCAAAATACAAGTCCTTGGAATATTCATTAACGGCAGTCTCTACGAAAGTTTTTCATGTGTGTGTTTTTGGAAGACGGAGCAGTGAAACTAAGTGAGGGTTGTGGGGCTCGAGAGAGCGGAAAAAAGTCAGGAGAGGCCACAGGGAGAAAGTAAGTGCCGGGAGCATTCCGAGCCGACGTTGACGAGTTCCTCGAAAAGTAATTCCGTTTCTTTGCTTCTCAACTGATACAGGGATACATATCGCTGTTATTAACTCCAGAAAAGTTCTTTTTATCGCGTCAAAAACTGCTGTTAACTGCAACTTTTTGTTGCCGTTTACAGCGATATGACGGCAGAGTTATCCGCACGTTAATTAAGAAACCGTCTTATTTCGAGAAAATTAAAAACTTCGAAATTTTTTTTTTTTTTTTTTTTTTTTTTTTTTTTTTTTTTCGTTTTGAGATTTTTCGTACCCGAGATATTAATTTTTAAAGTCCTACAAATTCTGTTCAACAAAATTACAGAATCATCGTTTACAAAGTCGATTTGCGAAAAATTCAATTAACGAATTTTCGGAATTTTCTACGAAGAAAGAAAAAGTTAAGGCTTTGGATATACTGTTGAGTATTATTTCGTGAACTCAAATTTTACGCTCCGTTTGCGATTAAAAGTGAATTTCCATTATGTATCGGGAAGCGTACAGGAAGTATATATCTCAGCAACGGAGACGAAGAAGGGTTGGTGGGCGTATATCGTTGGTTGCATTGTTCGTCGATTAGTGCCGCTTGAAATCGCGCCATTGTCGCTTTTTTTTCGGGATGCGCTAACACACGAGGATAGTCCGCGGGGGTCGCCTTCGCTGCTGATGCGCGAGAGGAGAATACCGGAAAATAACAAACGTCCGCGGTTTTCGCCGCCGGGCGGCTTCTTTATAAAAGATAAACGACGCGGATGATTCTCCTCGAATTAAACGTTTCGCTGAGTGCATTACGCCTCTCGAGTGTTATATTATTTTTATGGATTGGCTGATAAGTGCATTACGAGTATTATGCGCGAGTGATTGATAGCAACGTTTTCTCCTTCGTATTTTTCAATCCACTCGTAGCTATAAAAATGCATTTTGCGATAACAAAAACGCGTCGTCTGGTGGCATTTCCGATGCGATGCAATGAAGTCGACAAATGTCGCGAAAACAATACACTTAGAAATGTGTAAAAAAAAAAAAAAAAACAGTTTCGATCATAAAAAAGATGAAAACTGCTCTCACGATTTCGATATATCGATGTATTGTCGTTATAAAAAAAATCGCGAGTTCACATATTTTCTCGAGAAAAAAAAAAAAACCATCAACACGATGTTTAGCCGATGCAAAAGAGATACTTTCGTAATCCCCTCGCAGCGTCGTCCGCGTCGGGGGTTCTCTCAGTTCTTTCGCTTAGCATCAGAAGTCCCTTAATAAATAAAGATGAACTCGAGAAACGAAAGAAAGAAGAGACGCTTCCGTTAATATTGCGACGGTAAGTTGTAACGAAACGAGAAATGAAAACGCGAGACTCTGTCGTTCGTCGTGAGGTTACCTCTCAGTTACTCCTTTTCGTTCGACTCGAGTACTTCGAATTTTCTCTCGAATTGCGGTATACATTTTCGTACTTCACCGGTAAGAACTTTATCGCGAGGGGATTATTCCGACTGTAAACGGTAGTTGCCGCCTCAACGAAGTTAACTGACCGGTTTCACCGTTATACAGAGACGAGAAGAACACATATACAGCGACGGAACATCGTCGTCGTCGTCGCCGTCGTCGCCGTCGTCGTTGGTACAGAACGGAGCGAAGTCGGGAACACGGAACGCGGAAATTCCGTAAATGTAAGGAAGAATTTCTGAGGGATTTCTAAGCGTAACTCGAGCGACTGAGCGGTTAGCCAGCGGAGAAATTACTGCCGAGAATTGCTTCGGCTGTATACATCGTCATGTGATCGCAGTACGCGTGCATTTAACACCTGCAGATGTATACGCGAAGTTGTGATGCTTTGGGATACGTACGACAAACAAGTAATGCATGCAAGCCACGGAGATACATACATATATGTATAGACCAACGGTATACATCGTGTATACGGTGTCCGTAGTGTATATATGCATATATGGGACAAAACGGGAGGATTGTCGAGAGGCAGCCGCCCACGTCGCGACGAAACAACCACACGTTCCGCCCGGCATACCGATTGCCTCGCATGTAATACTCCAGCTTCCCCACAGCGTTTACATGCAACGTCTGCGGCGGTACACACAAACGCTATTGTCGCACATTGCGAGTTTATCCGTTATCGTCGGCGCAACGGGGTTAACGTTAACCCTAAAACACTACACGCGTCTACTGGTCCCGAACTGTTTCGAGAAAAACTCGATTTTTTTTTTATTTCCGGTTTTGCGTTATTTTTAATAAAATAATAATAATAATATAATTTTTAAAAAAATTTATATTCGATATTACCATTTTTAGGTTAAGTGTCGATAGATCGAAATTTATTGAATTCCGATATATATTTTCTAATAATAATAAAATTAATTATAATTATCGGAGTAATCTGCAATTAAACTGAAAAATACTGATTTTTTATTAAGATTCGCGAAGACGAAATTATCGAATCTTCCAATTCATATATGACGTTAAAAAAGTGAAAAAAAAATGTGTTCCGGAATTAATAAAGTTACAATTCGACAAGACATATCTACGTTCGGGCATTGCGTTCGGGCGATAAGCTAAGCATTTTCACTGGACGCCGTGACCTCGCGTGATAAAAAGTTTTTCACGAGTGAGGAACTCTCGTACTAAATCGTACTTACGAGATGTTAATCGTCTACCCTTCGGCAGAAACTAATATTAGCTACGAGAGAGTTCTCTCCGTTGGCGTTTTTTTTTTTTTTTTTCCTTTTCTTTTTAATTATTAATAAATTGGCCAAAGATCGCGCGCCAAAGACTCGTTTACGGGAAAGCGGGAGAGGAAATATGTGGTCTGCTATATATATATATATGCCATAGGTTCGGAAGGCTTAGCGTGAATAGGGGGTTAGAGAGATTCGCCGACGAAACTATATAATCCAACGTAATTTTCTTAACGCAGTACAAAAACCGATAAAATCGCGATTGCGTGGCACGAAGGAGTCTCGCTGAGGCTGCCGCTCTCTCGCCGCGGATCTTACGAAGCAACACTTCTAAAACTCGCCCGGGGACAGCCCTCGAAGGTTTTTTTTTTCGTTTTTTTTTCTTTCTAAGTCGCGCAAACTAAGCGAAAAAAAGTGGTGGATTCTTCGTCGATGAAGCGAAAAGCTATAAGCTACGAGAAACGCGTGACTAACGCGCGACATTTATACTCACAGCGGGTTTTTCTCGTCCAAAATTAAACGCGTCGGCCTTGTGTAGTTAAAGTTTTTTTTTTTTTTTTTTTTTTTTATAAGCGATGGGAATAAATAACGAAAAGCCACGTAACAATTACAGCGTATCAGATTGATCAAATCTTTGCGTGTTTCATTGTATTACGCGCCGCATCGTACCGTACGCGGTGTGTAGTCGGAATTATTTGGGAAGCAGATGAGAACCTATTGGGATCTTTGCTCCAATCCATTTATGTATAATACGAAAAAAAAAGGCAAAAAATAAAAAAAAATTGATTGCTTCCTTAGTAAGTTTTTTTTATTCACAAAAGTTTTTCTATGAAAAAACATCGTCTGTAATTTGTTAGATTTCTATCGAGGAAACTTCGCGGGTAAAGGAAAGTAATCGGGAGATAATGTGAAATTTTTTTATTTTCGGGACGCAATTTGAATTTTTTTTCTTTTTTCGTATACATGGATTACCATGTAAATCGTTTTTGTTATTATATGATTATAATAACAACAGCGATTTTTATCACTAATTATGATTATCATTATTGTTATTTTATTTATAAAAATTTTTTCCAAAAAAATGTATTCATTGATATTAAAAATCCCATAAAAATATTTCGGCAGACTGATCGACGTTCCTTGAAAAATGTACGAATTATAAATTTTCCTCACTTTTCTCTTTCCGCTTTTCCGGGCTTTCAGAATTGATTGGCAACCGTGTAATTATAATTTTACGAAATTCCGAATTTCGTAACGTTTCGGACGTATTTACATGAAATTCTCGAAAAACATATTTTTCACGGAAAACAAAGCTTTTCACATAGGCAACAAAAAATAAATTAAAAAAAAAATAAGTTGCGCAACGATATTGTCATCGCGCAACCACTTCGATCGTCAGCAGCGAAGGGGCGGGAAGGATAGAAACTCGCGAGGCGCGCGATGTTTAAGTGGGTATAGCGACATACTATTTATATATTTCTCGCGGATAGACGCGCCCCGTTGACGAGATGACTGACTGGTTTAGCTGAAAACAAATACACGCGTAGGTTTTCGTCAATGTCCCATATTTCCGAAGCTTTTTAGTTCGCCACATACACAGCAGCGCACCTTACGTCGTCGCTGTCGCGTTATGTTCCAAAACGCGTCTTTCAAAAGCGATACCGGGGAAAAGGCCTGTGGCACATCCGCAACGACGAACGAGTCAAATTGCGGTTCGATAAATCCTTCGGTTTTAACTGCGGTTCCCATCGCTCGCGCGGCTGTTCATCGCTGTCACACTTAAAGCGTCCAATATGGCATAATGTTCCACATTCACGAACGATTTTAGTGTAAAGAAAAAAAAAAAAAAAAATGCGCGAAAAGCTTTTATTTATTTTTTTCTTCGCAAAGACCTCAAAGCGTATCGATCGATCTTCGCCGAGTCGCGAAAAAAAAAAAAAAAAAAAAAAAATGAGAAACACTTCCGTGTAACATTTCCCGTCTCGTATTTTCCTATCTCTCCAGCAACAAGCAAAACACACCCCGACAAAACGAAGGGAGAGTCTTCGTATATATATTTTTCATCGTAGCGAAAAGTCGAATGCGGATTTACACATTTCTCTCTCGTCGTGCAACACCCGCAACAATGAGGGAATGGGTGGGGGATATCTTTTGCATCGGGAAGAGCCGAAGGGCTCAAAGCCGAAGGGGATGGTAAAAAAAAAAGCGATCCCGGATTTTTCTGAGAACCAAAGCTCGACGTAAAAGGGAGGGTGCGCTTACGAACTCTCAGACCCTCTTTACTGTGTCATAACATTAGATATAGTATCCATCCCACCAAAATACTCCGACGAACCATTCCTTTTCAACGTCGCTATGATTTTTCGCCCGTATATATGTATACATATAAATATATATATATACTTATACATTCTCTGACGAAAAGTCGTCAATCTCTCTTTATTCGTTGCATGATCGCACGAACGCGATAGGGGTGCGGCACTTTCCAGCAAAGAGAGAGAGAGAGAGAGACGGATATACACCGACGAATAGAGACGGAAGAACCGGCTGTTTATCTCGTGCTAAGGGGCTCCGCACCCTTCAATAGCACATACAGATAATAGCATTAATAAAAAAAACACGTGATTAATAAGTTTGGCAAACAAACGAGAAACGAATGAACCTCCGAATAAATAAATAAAAAATATAATCGAATATAAAATTATTACGGTTTATGCTTCGTAAAGATCGCGATATTTGCAAAAAAAAATAGATGAGGATACGGTGATACATAAAATTTTACGTGTAATTGAAATGAATTTTTTTTCTTAAATTGGTAATCTATAGTTGTCAATTTTTAATTTCATGAGTACATCGGATGTACCATTATATTTTCCAGCGATATTTTACGCTTTAATAATTTCGTTCATTTATACTGTAAAATTTCTTTAAATCCAATAAGTTACTTCGATTTCACTGAAAAGTACATTAATATTTCCTCACTATTTATTTTTATTAAATGTACCATTTTTTTTTTTCGTATCGTTAATGGAATGAAAATCTTCCAATAGATTAACAAAATTGTATTTAATAAAAAATTTCACTGTGAGTATTTAATTTGACAGAAAAAAAAGTTAATAAATAACTCGTGGCAATGGTTTTTAACTTATTTCTCTTATATATATTTAATCAATTTTAATATTCAGAAGTTCCATAAAATGTTCGATTTTTTACGAGTAAAATTCCGGTTTTTTAACTATTTTTATCTTTTCAATTTTTTTTCAAATTTTTTATTTTATTTATTTATTTTTATTTAAATTTTTTTTTCCTATCGTCTTTGGAGCAATTGCTCCGAGTCATTGCGCTATCTATGCCATATAAATTCGCAGTCATATGCACGTGTACCTCTACAGATCTATAGCGTGTAGACCCGGAGGTGGAAGGCGGAGGCTATGCGTATCTATGCAGCTACCAGTGAAGCACTATGCGCTCTCTGATAAAATTGGCTTCACACCGAGTGCAATAACGAATGAGAGTGCTATTCAGCGGAACGGAACATACGAGTTTTGCGCGAACCATCGAAACTCCTCGAGCAAACGAATGGGGGAGTCACGCGACGACTCTTTACACCGATATCGTCGTCGTTTTTTGTCTTATCTAATCGGTTCCTATATTTCGTCGGATTCTTTCTGCGGCTCCGAAAATTGTATAACGTGTGCGGTAAACGGATTAATTTATATAATTAAAAGGAGAAAATAATGATTACGAGACGTTGCATTATCGCTGCGGTTAGAGTACCGAGCGGACGAGGCAATCATTTCGTTCGATTTTTCGCGCAATTGTTCGATCGCGCGGCTCTCTTCAAACGGTGAAACATTAAACGGGGAAAAGCCCTTTCCTTTGGCAACTCGCATCACAGCGACAGGAGGGTTAACAGTAGGCGACGGTCCGTTCATTCGAGACGTACACCAAGAAGAGGGACGCAAAAGAACGCCGAGAGAAAATGCCCACTCCGGTGGAAAGCCCGACGAACCTCGCAATATGCTGTAATCGACTCAAGTCCATCGGTTTGCCGGGATAAGGGTCACGCGAGGATTCCACAAAGAGCTGCTTTCCCAAGCCAATTTTTTTCATTTTGTCGACGTATACACGGTTAACGTGTATTCACGTACACGAGAACTATGTACACGAAACTTCGCGTTCTCTTGACTTCCGAGAATGAAGCTATTTATAAGCGTTCTGAAAGTTCCTCATTGTCGTAGTCTCACGGAATAAATCGGTGATTGCGGGAGAAATATATAAAGATTATAAAGATCGCGGATACGAACGCTATCGCTCGTTGGCCGATGAAATAGAAACGAATCGGGATTTTCGGAGTGCGTTAACCGCTCCGAATGCGTGCCGCTACTGTAGAACGTTTGGCACGTACGCGAGAGTGTTGAAAAATGGGCGTAAGAAAGAAAAGTGATTGGAAAAGTTTGAAAAAAAAAAAAAAAAATTTTTTTTTTTTTTTTTTTTTTACGAAAATACGTTTTTGCTATGCGGAAACACGAATTGAAATAAAATCACGAAAAAAAAATTTATTACGATTTTTTTCCCGGTGTTCGAATAAACGGGTGATAAACTTTCGAAATTTCGTCGAAACATCGCGTTTCATAACATTTTTAAATCCAAAAAAAAACTAAACGATCGTCGAGATAATATTTTAAAAATTTTATTACTCGAATGTCGTGTTCGATCGGACAGGATTATGTTACACTACGACCGGTACAATGTTATAAATTTATTGAATAAAGCTATTGCGATCGCAGCCGTTCTTAAGCGATGATTTGTTGCAACGCGGTTACGAAGGCGGTAGACAGATACAACGTATCGACAATAACACGCTGAAAAGCTCAACGGTGTTTTTTCGGAGTCGTGCCAATTGGCAACGAATCTAACGTGCCACAGGGCTTACAATCATTACTTATATCTTTATTTTCTTTCGCTTTTGATATTACATCGAAGATTTAATGAAGAAATCGCGAACGATATATATCATTTTTTTTTTTTTTAATACGCGCGGCGTCGGCGCTCGAGAGGCATTTTCGATCGAAAAAAAAAAAAAAAAAACTATTAATGACTTCAGCTCTCAATCGGCAGCCGTTCAAAGTAAACGACGACCGCCAGAACGGGCGAAAGCATGCAGTGTCGTAAGACCGGAAAACACATACCATCACCGGGTGGCATGCAATAAGCGCGCTTCATCGCTCTCGAGAGCTCTCTATTGCTCGGTGGGTGACGTGACACGGTTATCTTTGTCACTCTAATGGCACAGATTCGCCGTTTGAACACCGCGTATTAGCGTTGCAGAGAAATGAAATGCACCAACGCGCGACGCTCTCGAGAGCAGCGATAGAGACCGCTGCCAACCCGGACGCATAAGTCACTGCCCCCCGGGACTCCTGCGACTCATATATTTCACCTTCTTACGCGCAAAATTTTGACCACTTCATGTATACCATATATATATTCACATTTATTCCATTTATGATTTACGTACCCTTTTCGCAATATCGCGAAGCAATGCAATACGAAATACGAGTAAATTTCGAGGCTATTGGCTCTTTCAAGGTTTTTGAAGGACTTTTGTTTTTTTTTACGCGGAAATATAGACGAGACAATAAAAAAAAAAATTTAATTAAAATTCGACTAAAATTGAGATGAAAATTGAGAAAAAAAATTGCAAAGAAAAATGTACATTATGAATGTAATTTTTTTTTTAATATAAAAACAGAGTTAAACCTCCTAAAAAATAATGCAATCGACGAACTTTTGTTTTTTTTTTGTTTTATTCGTATGGTTTTTTTCGTAATTATTAATTTCGTAATTTTATGCGGATAGCCGAGAGTTCAGTGAATACGAAATATCATCGCGGTGTATAGTAATTATTAAAAGTTATTTAACGAAATAATTTATTGTTAATCTCGGTTTTCGAGTGAATTAATTATACTAATGCCGCGTACCTCGGCGATGCGGCTTTGAAAGCTGCGAAGAACCTTCTTATTCAACGAATCCCAACATATTCATTTCGCTCACCTGGGATGAGCAGTCGAGCGCGAGGCAAATATACCCCTCTGGTTTACCTATGTCTTTCACCCTCGATGAATTCTGCCGGCAATTCGAAAACCGCAAAATTCCGGAAGCTTTTCGCGCGCGATAAACCAAAGAAGCGACCGGAGACGAGAAGCTTTGCGGATTTTTATACGTGTTTTCAACTAATTTCTTTCATTATTACGTTATAAAAAATGAATTTTTAAAAATAAATAATTATTATTTTCAATTTATTTTAAGGTTAATTTTTTTTTTTTTTTTTTTTTTTTTTTTTTGTTTTACAAAACGAAACGTACGATGTATAATTTATAATATAAAATAACATTTAATTAATTTTTTTCACTAAATAAAATAAAAGATGTATATATTTTTAAAAATAATTATTCGAACTTATTATTAGTTTTTTCAATTAATTTTTTTTTTAATGTTCATTTTTTACATACTATAGCAGTTAACTGTCTTACGTATTAAATCTGTTTAATCGAATTACCGTAAAACCGATTTCGCGCGTATCGGGTAAACATTGCCTCCGAATTTACAGAAGGAAATGAAAGGTTATTTCGGCGCAAATAAATCAATGGGTCAATCGTCAACGACCGACAGCGTCCCGTTGACAAAAGCTAACATCGCGGTATAAATTTCTTCGACAGGCGGCGTCGCAACAAGCGCACCGATCTATAAATGGCGCGGCAACTACCGCGGTCTCAACCTCGGGGCCTCGCGGTCTCAATCTATTGTCGTATACTCTTCTCTCGCATACTACCGCGTATTTCCAACGAGACGCGAACAGAATCGATTTTGTCATTCGTCAATCGGTACCGCGCAGTATCCGGAATATCCACGAGGAGAGCGTTGAACGTTCAATTTCCATTGCCTGACCCCCGTATGTATTTATATCCACGAAACCCGCGACCTCCCCCCCCCCCCCCTCTGCTCCAAAATCGATAGAAAATTTCGGAAAAAAAAATAAACGTCTCGGAGTATCGCGACGACCGGCATACAGTGAATTTACAACTAATATACGCATCTGACGATAATAATAACAACGAATCTCATTTTTTTTTCTTTTTTTCTCGTCTTTTCATAACTTTGAATAGATACTCTCCATATTTTTCCATTGTAGAAGTTTTTCACGGTCTCGCGCCGTCGAAACCGGCATACAGAGCGCGAAATATGCAACACCGGGGAACGTCTTCGTCTACTCGTTTTCAAAAGCGTCCTTTGTAGACCTTAATATACATATATCTTTGAATGTATGAAGAATGATTCGAGAAACCAGTCATTGTGGTCAGCGGAACGCGTAACTTTTTTTTTTTTTTTTTTGGAATTTTTTTTATAGTTTTCATATAGACTTATCGTAACGAATTTTGGACTTTGTATCGACGATGAACTCACGCGAGAGTATCCGTAAGCAATATATGCAATAGTAAAATGAGAAAAAAAAATACAGGGCTGTAACGGATCGCGTTAGCCGAGATATACGCAAAGTTATCTCGTTATCCCGTTCGCGAGTGGGTGTACGCAGAAATGAATGTGGATAATCCGCATTAGAGGGTTCTTAACGAGGGAAGTTTAGAAGTGCCTCGATGCGAGGTATGTGTCGTAGAAACCCGTAGAAAATTATGGGTAAAGTACACGAGGGGTGGTGCGTGGCGCCGTCGTGAAATGAAGATTTTTTTTTTTTTTTTTCATCGTATTTCGCGCTTTCGCATCGTTCGTTTGCAGTCCTCTTGTACGCCATGAACCCTCCTATTCTCGCATTTTTTTTTTCACCACCCCTTCGCTTATTCCCACTGAGTGAAATGCGTACAATGTGTGTTCGACAAATAGACGAGACTAAGGGATTCTTTGGTTTAACCAATTCGACAAATTTGCGCGATCTTTACTTTTACTATCCGTTTGTCCTCTCCGCCGAGGGAATTCGCGTTAAATCCTACGCGCGAATAAACACGAGTGTTACGCGCGATCACGTAAAACGTGACTAGGAACGATGTTTCGGAAAGATAAAGAAAAAAACTATGATTACAAATTACTATGATAATTCGTTGCATATTTTCCGAGATAGAAATAAAATTGACCAAAGTGGACGGACATTTCTTTTAAATTCACATTTCGTAAAAAAAAAAAAAAAAAATTAGCGATCGTCAACGCCTCGTCGTCGTAATTAACTCGAACGACCTGTTTCGTTTTTTTTTAATTCATCGCTACTACTGGAGAATGTCAATCACCAAAAAAACTCGAAAAAAAAAAAAAAAGATACATCTCAATCTTCCGACAGGATTTTTTTTTTAATTTTCCATTCATTTTTGCAATTTTTTTTCGTAAGTCTCTTAATACTTTTAGTAACGAACATTTTTATTTTATTAACTCCGATAGCTTTTTTCGAAAAAAAAAAAAATAAATAAAAAATGGAATATTAAACTCGATTTTGCGAAGCGCCAGGTATCTCATGAATTTTTCGCGCGATCGAATTTTCCACGAGATTAAAGAAAAAAAACTATAATCCCATATTCAGCCCGTTTAATTCGTTAAAAATACTTCGAAACAGAAATAAAATGGACCAATCTTGCGAAAGCCGCGTACCTTGAGAAGGTCGTGTAAGTAGGGTGAGGGAAAAAAAAGACATAAAGGAACGGCGAAGCTTGTAAAACTACCGAACCATGAGTTCGACCCTCGTTCGCGGCATCAGCCAAGTGCGAGAAGCCGTTCGAGTCGATGTCGGAGGATGAGCCCCGAGCCTCGGAACAGCGGTGTCGAGAGGTAACGGAGATTTCGGTAAGAGGGAGAATATGCGGTGTGTGTGTATATATATAAAGCACAGGTATAGCGACTAGGTATCCATTTGTTAAAGCTGATATGATAAGACTCCCCCGGGAGGTGCGTTATACTCCGAGAGCTCTCTCAACGCTCAAGGCTTCCCGCGGTGTTCCCTAACGTTCGGAAACGCCGGGATGTGTATTTACACCTCCCATTTTTTTTGTCGCTTTTTTCTTCGTTGTTTTCCTTCATCTCGAAGCCAAACGCGGTGAATCATTTTTTTTTTTTTTTTTTTTTTTTTCGGAGCGATTTCTACCTTATGATTTTTTTTAACTTGTTGACGAGCGTAAAAAAAAAAAGAGATTGAATATAAACCGTCGTTAAATGAGGACACCTATAGCCGTTGCGCGTTAACGAAAGATAATATGTCGTTTCCACGTTTATGGCAAAAAAAAAAAAAAATTATCAAGAGTGACGTAAAAAGTTTGCTATTTTCACCAATTACCATATGAATACGTGCCGGCGAAGGCGCGAGGCACGCGCCCGCATTATCTTTGACGTTCATAAGAATCGCACAACGCGGATAAATCGCTGCGAGAAGATACGCGACTTTCTGGTACCGCGATACATTGTACGTACGGATGCTTACGAACCAAAGTCGTTACACCGTTTTAGCGGAACGTACGTGCGTACATTGACCATACGTGACCGTCATAAGCGTGGAAATTCTATGTACCATTAAAAAAAAAAAATTTTAAACACGAGAAATGCGTCGGTTCTCGTAAAATCGCTGGAAACTCGAGTGCAGTCATCGCGATCGAGTGACTCTCTCGATCAATTGTATTTTTTTTTTTTTTTTTTTTTAACTCGAACTCTCGATGAAACGAAACACGTCATAGGATCTCGTATTTCAAGCCGCGAAGAGACATACAGACGTAAATCGGTATATCCATTAATTCGTTACGTACGAACAGCGGCAGACAGCTGCTCGACGTGCGATAAAAAGTAATCGGGCAACCCGAGGCTTGGCCTGAATGAGTGGAATATATTGCGAAAGAAAAAAAAATAATGAAATAAAAATAAAGAATTTGAGATTCGGCTGCGCGGTGGTGGCTTTGCGCGTTTCGGAAAGTGACGAAAAGTAGAATTTGCCGATTCAGGAAGTACACTTTATTTATTTATTTATTTATTTATTTATTTATTTATTTATTTATTTATTTATTTATTAAATCGAAAAATGTCGCGAGCTTTCTTCGTCATGTCTGTCGTTTCTTTATCGATTTTCTAATGATAACGCGAGAGCCACCGGCTGGCGCATTGCTCGCTTGACCGTCCCAGACGAGTCGATTAAATAAATCATCGGGAACGAGAGAAAATCCCTCGTCGCTCGATAATCTCCATTATTTTACCGTCTTCCGGGCTTTCCGATGGCGAACGGTGCAAAGCGAAAAGGGAAGGAGAAGGGGGCAAACAGAAAACTAACTATGCTTCGCGAAGTCCCGGGACGTCGAGCTCCGCGAGAGAACCGGGCGGCGATCGAAACGATTATAGGTATAAAGGCAGACGAGAGAAAAGTAAATTAAGAGTTATATCCACCCAATGCCTCGAAATTCGAGACGAATATAGGATTATTTTTTTTTTTCTCAAAAATTATTAGAGGTAATCATTTTTTTTTTGCTGAAAAGTACCTGTATTCAAAATCTTACAAAAAAAAATCCTTTTTTTAAACGGAAGACATGATTTTTTTTCTTTTTTTAATTTCGCGGATGTGGCGATTATTTTATTTTATTTTTTTTCGAAAATTTTAAGAGATAATAAAATGAAATTTTTGTTTCTGAAAGGTAAAGTAAAGAAATTTGCACAATTGAAAAAGATCGCGTTAAGTGAACGCAAAAGATAAATTCCAAATGTAAATAGAGGTGAAACCCTATAACCCCGATTACCACTATATTTCGATTTAATACCGAAACTCGACCTCGTTGATCATATTTTGATCGAAGTTGAACCCCCAATGACAAAGCATCTTTGGGTGGGAAAAAAAAAAAAAAAGACCTAAAAATACGAAATTGTTGAAAGGCCGATGAATAGTTCTTCATTTCGTATTTATTTCTTATCGTGAAACCCGAATCTATTGCCTATCCATCAGGTGAAAAACTGAACTGTAGTGAAAAGAGTCCGTCCGACAGTACAGGAGACATTGAGGGAATGACGCGCGCGCGGACAGTGGCAATAGGAAACGGCAGCGGGTATACTACTCGTCGACAAAGCTCTCTCAGCCCTTCCCTTCTTTTTCCACTTCCTATTCTATTTCCGTACTTTTATCAACTATTTTTGTGAACCTTGCATTCTATAGAAACTTGTCTACCATTCATTCCGCTCCGTGGCGCCTCTGTATGTGTCGTAGTAAACGCGATGGACAATGCATGTATCAAGAAAAAGAAAAAAAAAAAAAAAAGAGAGACACGCGTTCAGACACCGCGGCGAGAATCTATTTCTGCTGGAAATGTTGCACCAGAATCGTATATTCTTTACACATTTTCCCACATTAGCCGCTATTAGAAATGGAAGCTAAAGACGATCCCCTCGATAAAAAAAAAAAAAAAAAAAAAAAAAAAAAAAAAAAAAAAAAAATACATCGATCGTCTATAGAACGGAATGCTTCCGCGGCGAACGAATGTATTTTTTTTTGCTATAGAAGTCTCTTCGCGACATTCTATTCCAATAATTGTGTACATTGAACGTTATGCCTTTGAAACTTTGTCTATCAAAACTATTTTTGTATTCTATTGTTATAGTTTACTTTCCCACGACTATTTACCGAGAGCTGAAGACACGCTACGGCGACACATTTGGAACACATAGTCTCTAACAACGGAGTAACTAAAACTACATTACATTTCAAGTCCTTTTCGTCACGAAATAAAAATATATCTTCAGAATTTGATTTACGGCTCGTGAATAAATGAATTTATAGTGGTTTTTAAACCTTAAAAAACAATTACACTGTAATTACGAACTTTTACGCCCGAAGAATACTTAACTACTTTTCGATGTTTCAAAAATTTTGAAAATCTCGAAAAAATGCAATTGAATTCTGAACTGCATAATTATAATTATAAAAGAACGAAAAAAAAATCGTCATTGTCAAAAAATTCACGAAAATTCACGGAATGAAAGTTCGGATATCTTTTGTTTTTAACATTTTTTATTATATTAAATAATAATAATAATTTTTATTATTTATATATGATTATTATTATTATTATTCTATATTTTCATTCAATAAATATGAAAATATAAAATAACGATAATAATATATAAATTTTAAAAAATTATTATTATGATTATTAAATAATAATATATATATATTTTTTTCATATTATTATTATTATTTCATATTTTCATTCAATAAAAAAAAACAGGAAGATATCCGAACTTTCATTCCGTGAATTTTCTCGATATTTCGTGACTTTTCGGGTTGTTGAATACTCCGGGAGCACTGATTGCAGGAAGATATATTGGGGGAATCTTCGGGAGCGGCGATAAAAAAAAACGCGGAAAAAAATCGATTTTAGCTCGTTGACCTCTGTTCCATATAGTATATTTCGATATAACCCGCTCCCCCTTTCCCCACTTCGGTCGCTCCATTTATGGACAATACAAGTCTAATCGTTCGTTCGTACGATAGCGAACGGACGAGGGTCGGGCGAAAGAATAGCGAGCGTGTCAACGCGACTCTACTGGTTACTCTCGCCATCGACGTATCATTAACTAATACCAACTTATCGGCGAACTATACCCGCCGCTATAGTTCTATAGGTATTCACGATAAATATGTGACTACACCTGTGACTATGATGGACGGCTCTGCGTTACCCGCCGCATAGTTGGCTAATTGGACAGACCTCGTCGCAGCCGGTTGTTGACTTTCGTCGCTTCCGTAACAAACTATTCATTCGCGACATCCCCATTCGCACTTATCGCCGAATTTGCGATGTTTTGATTGTTATGCCGAATCTTCCGAATCGAAACACCGAATGAATTGACGGGGAAACAGCTTTTTCGCGCGTTTAAGACACTGCGAACGCGTGTTGAGATATTACGTACTTTCGCGAAGTTTAACATTGATGATTGGCGCCCACGCGGCCCCTCGCGTTTCTCTAGTCGCGCGATGAGCGCTTTGATTATTATGCCGAATCTACCGAATCGAAAAACCGATTGGATTGACGGGGAAACAGCTTTTTCGCGCGTTTAAGACACTGCGAACGCGTGTTGAGATATTTCATACTTTCGCGAAGTTTAACATTATCGTTGACTCAGTCACGCGGCCCCTCGCGTTTCGCTAGAGTCGCGCGATGAACTCGAAAGGTGACGAGACGGTGAGAGTTTATAGGACAACCCACCGATCCGGTAATAAACGCGTCTGACATGCCGCTACGACGAGGAACATTACTATATACTATATATAGGGAACGAGATTACGGCGTACAATTTATGGATCGACGGGGAGTCTATCAAAGAAGCGATAAGGGCGGCGAAAGCTGAATGCCGCAATTGGAGGAATCCATTTGGATAATATCGGCGAATGAGTTCATTCAACTCTATGAGTAAATGTCGGAAGGTGCAACGCGCTTTTTGTCGAAGAAATTTCGGTGGGAATATTACGCGGAGAATTCGATTTACAAAATTTAATTGAAATTATGTACTTTACTTTGATACATTTTTTCTTTTTCATTAATTTTGTCAAATTTAATAATACGATGAAACGAAAATTTGACGATTTGATTTGATTGATTATGAAAATCAATTATTAAAACGGATTACTAAAAAAAATGAAAAAACTACATTTTTTTTTTTTTTTTTTTTTTTTTCGAGTCGAAATTAAATGATTAAAATGTGTGTAATGTAACTTCCGGTTTGAAAAAAATAGATAATTCATCGAATACAGCGTTTTACGGGCGAAAGATATTTTTTTTTTACTCATTTTCTGAAAAGTTGCGATTTTTCGAGATTTTCAATTATTTACGAATCCCGATAACCGGTGTTGGGAATGAATTTACGAGAAAATTCCGGTGTCTATCGTTTTCCAGGGGGAAAAATAGACGAGATAAGATCGTATGTAGAGTTATAGGAT